>CM069140.1:26678626-27878626 GCA_035221665.1 Okamejei kenojei | reverse complement strand
CCGTGAAGAATCTTTGTGATCAACTTTCAAACTACATGTTGTGGCTCCCTACAACCGAACATTCTAGCTACAATTCTAATAGAAGAAGGCTTTTGTTTGTACGCCTGCACCTTTTCAAACAGATCACTACTTGCAGGTATCAGCACATTTAATACATGCTTATTTATTTGGGGTACATCTTGGTATGTAGGGGAGATATCTGCATTTATGTTATCTGTAGGAGGCCTGTGTTCCTATGCCTTGTAGCTACCATGATTGAGTACGAATGATGAATAAATCAACTGCTTTGATAGAGAAGTTATAATGGAAGCTGAATTAACGTAGGTGTTGATGTAACTTCTGGGGGGGGGGCGGGGCATTTGACGTGTATATTCAACTCTCATCAATGGTACCATTCAGTTTCCTTTGAACCATGCTACTTAAGTGGGATTGGAACTCAAAGGCAGTACTTTGCCCTTCAAACTTGGAAAACCAACAGTCACCCCAGCTAACATGTTATGGCATTATCTTCTCCCTAGACACAGCCAGTGAGGACGAATGTTCAGCACCATCTCCATCACATCTCCACAGTGACAGTTCTATTCCGTATGAAGTTGGAAGCCCACCTGCACAGACAGTGGAGTCAGCATCAGCAGTCCTCAGAACATCCACCAGCCCCGAGCATAGTGTTTTCACAGATGATGGTTATTCTCAGGACTTTGAATCTGTTGCAACACAGAGCAAACAGGTAAGAGAATGGAGATGCTATCATGTTTTACTTATTTTTTTAAAAACGTAAACACAGTTTTTTGTCCATCCACTAGTTAAAAAGGTGTCAGTGAATTTAGTACTAAAGCCATCTAGGGGAGATGTCTGAAGAAGGATCTCAACCCGAAACGACACCCATTCCTTCTCTTCAGAGATGCTGCCTGTCCCGCTGAGTTACTCCAGCTTTTTGTATCTATGTATCTTCGGTTTAAACCAGCATCTGCAGTTCCTTCTTACACATATCATCAAGGTAGATGTGGGAATTGGAATTCTAGGCTGAAAGCACAAGAGAAACCATTCAGCCCTTTCACTTAATCTGAAAATTAAAAAAAAACAATGCTGGAAATCTGAAATATAAATAGAGTACAGGAA
The DNA here is from genome assembly GCA_035221665.1 of Okamejei kenojei. Lineage (NCBI taxonomy): Eukaryota > Metazoa > Chordata > Chondrichthyes > Rajiformes > Rajidae > Okamejei > Okamejei kenojei. The sequence goes on along the minus strand of CM069140.1, from coordinate 27,877,507 downwards.
ATACATAGCAGGTGAGGCAGCCTCTGTGGAAAGAAACAAAGATAACCTTTTAGATTATAGACCCTTCAGTTCCACAGATGGTGCCTGATCTGCTCTGTGTTTCCTGTATTTTCTGTTTGTTTTTGCTCCCCATTGGTCCATCATCTAATTGACTCCATTTTACTTGCCAATCATCCTCTGGTTCTTGTTCTCCTGTTATTCCTGGATTTAGTATTTTAAGTACTGATGTAGAAGCACTTTTCCCCCCAGATCACGCCATGCCCTACCCCTTGCAATCTCCATAACCATCCAGGCTTGATCTCTTCCAGGCTTGATCCCCACCCAGATATCTGGATCCCTCTAATTAAGGCTATTTATCAGATTTAATAATAGACCCAAAGTCCCAGAATACCTTTCTTAAAAGAAAGCCTTTCTTTAAGGTAATCAGTAAAACCTACAAGTTTTAGGTTGCTGGAATCAATGTAAAGAGGCTGGTGACAACTTTGATTCTAGTGAAATTACAGCGGCATATTTAGTTTTATTAAAACTTTATTCATTTCACGGAAACCAGTGAGATAAGTATCCAGTCAATCTTTTTTGATGATGTTGACAAAGGAATGTGGTGGACAATAAAGTTTCCATGATTCCATGTTAGGATACCTGAAGAGCTCCGTTTTTATTTACGTACTACCAGCCATTATTAACATCCACCTGACCAGACTGAAGTAATACTAGAACTTGCAGTCTGCCAGTGTTTTCCTTTTAATATTTCATCAAAACAACTGAGCATGTACACAGGGTTCAATACCCTTCCTTGTCTAATCTGTTGTGCTTCGTTTTTTATCAATCGAAAAATAGTAATAACTAGTGTACTGTTGTTATTCCCTTTCCCTTCAGTCTGCTCCCTCAAAAACGAATGTCAGTGCATCAAAGCAGGATGGTAAGAAGAGCAACTCCAGTCTCAGTTTACAGATCAGGTCTGAAGTCAAATCACGCCAAGCGTCTTGCAGCTGGTCTGATGAATCTGTCTCCATGACACAATCAGGTAAGAAGTTTCGAACAGGCCCACATTAAATTTAATAATTTTAAATATTTTGTCATTATTTACAGAATATTTCTTTCTCATCCCAAATTGCCCTTGATCTGATCAGCGTACTCAGTCAATTCAGAGGATCCAGAATCACGTTTAGGCCAGACCAAGTGTCAGAGTTCCTCTCTTGACAGGCATTAGTGAATCACATGGGCGCTTATGACAATCTGGTTGTTTTTATGAACATTACTACTGAAATTTGCTTTTCAAAATATTCCACAGGTCTATGGTAGGTTTGAACTTTGACTGGATCACTACATCTAGAAATATAATCAATATGCCATTGCCAAATAGCAGAGTCTGCACTTTGATTAGACTTTCATGCAAAAAAAGTGGCTTTCATCGTAACATGTGCAAGCAGAATTATAGGCATGAACATCCAGTGCATTCAGTAGATATGCGGGTCTGATTGCCCTGTACAGTAGGCGACTTTGGGCAGTATTCACAGGGGGATTACGGGTTTAAGCAGCATGTGTGTACGAGGAGGATCAGACCTGTGCACATTGGGAGCATATAGGCCAGTGCTGGGGCATATGGTTGTGGTCATTCAGTGCATATTGTAGATTTGAGTAGCTAATGCATACGCCAGCAATGTGCATTTGATCAGGACTGAGCTGATCAGTCAAGGTGTATTGTAGGACTGGGGATCTTGGTACACGTGTGATGACAAATCATACAATTATATATGTGTGGAGATTAATTTATCTTTATCAGGTCTTAAAAATGTCAAGTTACATGTATATTTACTGGAGATTTAAGTTCAATAGCTGTTGTTGTTGAAATAAAAGCTATGAGTAAAATTGTTTGTTTTTTCTTCCTGTTACAGTTATTTTTTCATTGTAATATCAGTTAAATTGTAAGCTATTACCTGTAATAACCCCAATTTGACTGTAACCCTTACAGAAACAGCATCAGACCAAAGTGATATAGAGGGCAGGATTTATGCACTAAAGGATGAACTTAGGAAGCGCAAATCCATTGTAGACAAGTTGAAGAAAGAACAGAAGAAACGTCAGAAGGAGAGATTGAAAGCACAGGAGGCCAGTCTCATTAAACAACTAGAGGTAAGACTATCATTACACATTCTTAACTGGGCTGTCTTTCCTGTTAGCAGTTAGGGCAATAAGAGTTCCATGTATTTCATACTCTAAGATCAATTTGTTATCTAGAATGAATTTAATTTGGAAATAAAGAACTACGTTTTAAATTTAGAAAATGATTGGAGAAATAAGTATTTGTTCAAAGAAGATAATCTAGGTTTATCCTTTGCTTCTCATTAATGAGGAAATTATATCATACTCAGATCATTTACATGGCCCTTTCCCAACCCTTGCATTGCCATATTTCTTCCTACTTCCAAGAGCACTTCATAAATATGTATTATTTATTGGTGTTTTAGATTCTCTCCTCAAACTGTTGCTCCTCAAGATATCTATCCATATATGCTTTGCATTCACATCTTTGTTAAAGCAGTTTGAGGCATTGATTCAGGAGAAATCTGGATTTTGCAGTCTTTGCACTTTATAGTGTGAAAGATTTTGCAGTGAAATACGGGGATTCTCAACTAAGTAATTAGTTTTTGCTGCATTAACTATTTCAGTTAATAAATCATTTATAAATAAATAAGTAAAATTTGAATTTTGCTGTTTCCCTTATGCATATAGCAAAAAAAGTGATTATTTAAATCTGGACATTTAACCTCTTTATTTATTTATTTCTCTCATATTGCCAGTCCTATGATGAATTTATTAAGAAGACCCAAGCTGAACTAAGCAAAGATGTGTCCAGTTCAACAAAACCACAAATCAAAACCCCATCCTCGATTGCTGTTGAGAAGCCCAAGATTAAACCTCTCTCTCTACAAAGGTAATGTCATTGTTGGACAGTACTACCTTAATCTTTTTAAAATATTGGTTATATTGTTATTTTATAGGTTAAACATAATGGCTTGCCACATACCTTACAGGATGTACTTTTGTTGAAATTAGGTTGTGCTTGACTTTTCAATCACTTAGCGTTTGAGAACTGGTATGTTACATAGAAGGTACAGTATAGAACAATGTCGGTGACCTTTTAAAGATCATTGAACTGAACATTAATTCTTAATCTCCATAGACATTGACTGACCTGCAGAGCATTTCTATCATTTTGTTTAGGTTTCCAGTACTGCATTGTTTGTAGTTACCTAACTTAGTTACAGATTGTTTTAAAAATATCTGATGTATTCAATGATGTAACTCAATTATTTAATTATGGTTTAATGATATTCAGTAACATTCGCCATATTTCTGCAATGGGTTTTAGCTCAGAAATGTATGAGGATAATTTGTTGTAGCATGGTATACTGTTTTCAGGATTCCAAGTGGGACACGTGTTCAGTTGCACGTTTTAATAATCTGAGACTAAACGTTAGGCAGAGATGATGAAACATTACATTCAGCAGCTGAATAAAAAATTCCACAGCTGTTGAAAACAAACTGCTAGAAAAATTCAGCAAGTTGGGTAGCATCAGTGGAAAGGGAAGCAGTCAGAATTTGTCAGAACGTTCTGACAGTCACAGACCTGAAATGTTACTGTTTCTCTTCCCACAGGCAATACTGATTTGCCAAGTTGTTCTACATTTTCTATTTTTATTTCAGCCTGGAATCTAGGGTGATTAGTTGTACCCATCACTAGAAAGTTTAAGCTAAATGTATTCAACAGAGACAATTATATTTGGCTAACAAGCACTTGAGCTTAACACTTTGTTTCTGCTTTGTTTTCAGGACTGAATCTGCAAAGAGCTGGAAATCCCTTACCGAGGGTGAACGATCCAAAGTGTCAGTGGGCTCCATTGTTAAACAGGGTATGTATCTTTCATCACAAGCAGAGGTATTCCGTTTTGCGTCCCAAAAGGTTCCTAAAAGTGTTTCCTTTTGGTAAACACTTGAGCTAGCACAAAGCTTCTAGCATGGCCCCAGGTGAAATCCTCTACGAGAGATCTGCACTCGCACTTCATTTTTTGACAATTTGTGAGTATCCAAACTCAAACCCACTGGCTGTCAAAGTGCTCACTGTCATTGAATGTTTGTGAATGTCAAAGCATCCACAATCATTCAGGACTTATTTAAAGATAATGATTTTCAAGAAAATCTGATCCGAAAAGTTTTTTAAAAATCAATAACTTTTAAAACATGATGGGAATTTGTGCCTCTCAATCATTTCATATCTCCCTACCATACGCTGGGTGAAAATATTTGTTGTGATATCCCTTGTAATACTGCTAGGTGTTATTTCCAATTTATGCACCTCAGACTTTTTAACCTCTTCACTCCCGTAAAAAACTCTCACTTTTATACACTTTAATTAAGTCCAGAAAACAATTTGAATTTATTCAATATTTCCTCGTAACTACAATTTTCCAGGTTTGGCAATGTACAGGGATATATCTTGTAGGACATCCCTGGAACTCCATTATCCAGGCTGTAATCTGATACAGTACTGAGGGGATTACTCCATTGATTGAGATGCTATCTTTTGGGTGCATTTGTAATTGGGAATGATCCTAATCAAAGAATAGCAGGAAGTATTCTTCCTGGAGTAATGGTGAATATTTATCTCACAAATTACATTTACAACATTATCTGGTCCTTGGTCTTATTTCTTTTTGTCTGTCACTTTCTTATAAGACTAGACTTCAAAGATGTTTGTTTTAAAGCACTTTGGGATGCCTTAAGATCCTAAAAGGCATTGTTAGTTATTTCTTTAAAGAAAACAACTAAGCATCACTGATCATTATCTGTTACAGAGCAAACACCATTAAGTCCAGATGGACATAAATCCAGCAGCCTCGAAGAACTTCACGCATCAGACAAAAGCAAGTCCTTATTCTTCGATAGTCGACCAGATGATTCTTCTCGAAGTGCTTCATCGATTTCCATCTCCCAAAAGAGATCTCTGCTGGATAATGTACCTGTATTATTTGTGCATCAAAAGAGAGAACCTGAATTTAGCCACTTGCCAGACCAGACTGTCATTCGGTCAGAGGGTGGGTCTGGTGAAGAAACTGTTGTGTCCAATCATCCTTCGTTGCAGGATGATGTTCAGGAAGAACTTGAAAATATGAAATTAGCAGAATTTGAAAAAGACGTATTCCTTGCACTTTCTCAACAAACTGATAAATCTGACCCTTTGCTGAAACTGGATGATAAGAAACCACAGCCGTTCTGCATCTCTGAGTTTATTCAAAAATTGGCTCAGGAAAAAGATCTTTCTAAGCATGCAAAGCAACCTTTCCAAGTTGAGCAGAACCTTGAGGATTTGAAGGATGAAAAATTGTATAAGGAAGACTACTCTGAAAGGAAGGATGAGACGAGTGATGATTTAGCTAATTCCTTGAAATTTATAAAGTCAATTAAATATGATATTCATGATGAATCTGCAAAATCCGACTGTGGGGCTTTGGATAAAACATTATCAAAGAATGATTCCCGTCCACAAGAATTAGACTGCCTTTCCCCAGCAAAAGAAGCTACTTATTCAGAAGACTTAGAGTCATCAAGAAAAGGGATAACTGAAGATATGAGTGAAAATTCACACATTAGAAGTTCTAGAGATGATATTGAATCTTCAGTGGTCCTTTCATCAAGGAATGAGATTACTCACAATGAAAATGTCGCTGAGCTACAGGTGCTGTCTTATCTTGACCATTCCAAGCAAAAAGAAGGGGATGGAAGAGCAGAGCATTCTCAGAGTGCTTCACCAATTATCAGCACAGATGATGAAATCAGTGAACATCTAAGTGAAAAATCCTTTTCAAGTTGTGGTAGTGGACATTCAGAAAAACTTTTGGATTTGAAGTCAGGAATTCAGAGCAGAAATGTAGAGCACAGTGATGCAGAAACTGAGGTACAAACACCTGTGCCATCACGCTCTCCTTGTCACACTCCTACACCCACATCACATGAAATTGATGAATTGTCTGAATTCCAAATTGGTGATAGAGTTTTGGTTAGTAGCATCCAACCAGGCACACTACGCTTTAAGGGAAGAACTAATTTTGCAGATGGTTTTTGGGCAGGTGTCGAGCTAGATGTGCCAGAAGGTAGTGGCAATGGGACGTATGATGGAGTTGTATACTTCAAATGCAAGGACAAGTGTGGCATTTTCGCACCCCCCAACAAGATATCTATGCTACTGAAGTGTTACAGTGAGAGCATCAATACAGAAGAAATTAAAGAAGGCCCGTTGTTGGAGGATGTATTAGATCATGATTGCAAACACAGTGAGGAAGAGGGGAGGCCCTTGCTCCAAGAAGCATTAAAGCAGCAGGAATATGTATTTTATCCCGATAAAACCACTATTGATGAAGTTGATCTTAAGATGGCTCAATCTGTAAACATCTTAAGTGACCAAATTACAAGCCATCATTTTCCAGAGTCTAATGTCATTGATTTGATTCTTAATATCAGTGAATCTATCAAAGCAGGAGATTCTCTTTTAGACCAGAATTTGGAGAGTCTGTCCAAATTGGGCAAGGAGGAACAACAACCTAATTTCAAAGACCAAGACAAAGAAGAGTTAATTACAGCTGGTGTATTCATTAAGAAATTATCCCAAACTGTACTGGAAAAGGATACTGATTTAGTCACTGATTTCTATGTGCATTCTTCCAATGAAACAAAAGGGGAGTTATCACCTATCCATGAAAAGCCTTCCACTCCTCTCTTGGATTTGTTGAACAAGGAAAAGGAGCAACTTGAAGCACAGCTGAGAGTACCAAGCCTCCATTCTGAATCTGAAGAAATATATGTCAGTGAGGGTTTGATAGTAGAGGAATCAAAGACCGTTCTTCGGGATAATGAAGACTTTAAAGAAATAGAACAGAAGGACAAAGAGAGAAAAGCTAGCTCTTTGACGGCTGATATCCTGTCATCTTTTCTGAAAGATGCAGTCAAACAATTGCAGCAAATCAAAAAGGTTCGAGATGAAAAGATCCAAGTTACTAATCAAGAGTTATGGTGCACATCAGCTGAAGAATCTTCACCAAGATCATCTCCCAAGTATCTGGAGGTACAAAATGCAACTGGTGTTCAATTACAAACTACTGAAAGAGATGATAACGATGAAGATAAGGAAGAAATATTATCTCCAGATCTGTGTCCTAGACCTGTGGGTATTAATTTTCAGCGTATATTTTGGTGGAGGGTGGGTTGGGGGAGGGTAACTTTTAAGAATCGAAGATGAAATTTCTACCATAGAATTATAATTTAATTATTTTACCTCTTTTACTTTTCAAAGTTACAGCCCAATCTTTGTCAGTCATATGGCCTAAAATCTAATTTGTACGTCAACATAATTGTCAGAGGCTTTCTGTGATTATTTTAAAATGACCCTTTCTGAATGTGATGAGAGGAAAATCCATTTAGCTCCTTGAACCTCCTCTACCATTCTGTGAGATTATAACTGATCTGTGACCCAACTTCTTAAACTCCTTGATCATATGTTATAGGAGCAGAATTAGGCCAGCAATCATTCTGTCATTCACTCATGGCTGATCTATCTTTCCCTCTCAATTCCATTCATAGGCCCGTTCCCCATAACACTTGATTCCCGTACTAATCAAGAATCTCTCAATCTTTGCCTTAAAAATATCCATTGACGGCCTCCACAGCCTTCTGTGGCAATGCATTTCACAGATTCGCCACCCTCTGACTGAAGATATTCCTCCTCATCCCCTTTCTAAAGGTACGTCCTTTTATTCTAAGGCCTTTGGTCCTAGATTCTCCCGCTAGTGGAAACATCACATCCACTGTATCCAGACCTTTCTCTAGTCTTTAAGTTTTAATGAGGTGTTCCCTCATCCTTCTAAACACCAGCGAGTACAGGCCCAGACCAGCAAACGCTCATCGTATGTTCTTGGGATCATTCTCGTAAACCATCTCTGGACCCTCTCCATTGCCTGCACATCCTTCTTCAGATATGGGATCCAAAACTGCTTGCAATACTCCAAATGCAGTCTGACCAGTACCTTATAAAGCCTCAACATTGCATCCCTGGTTTTATATTCTTGTCCTCTTGAAATAAATGCTAGCATTGCATTTGCCTTCCTTACTATCGAATCAACTTGCAAATTATTTTTTTGGGAATCCAACACCTGCACTCCCCGGCCCCTTTGCAATTCCGATTTCTGAATCCCCATTTAGAAAATAGTCTATGCCTTTATCCGTACCTTCAAAATACATAACTCCACACTTTGCTACAGCGTATCCATACCCACTCTCCCAACCTGTCCAAGTCCTTCTACAGAGTCCCTGTTTTCTCTACATTACCTGCCCCTCCACCTGTCTTCTTATCATCTGCAAACGGTCCCAAACCCTTCAATTCCATCGTCCAAATCATTGATACACAACGTGAAGAGTAGCGACCGCAGCACCGACCTCTGCAGAACACCGCTAGTCACTGGCGGCCAACTGGAAAATGCCCCCTTTATTGCCTCTCTCCCTGCTACCTCCAGCCAATCTGCTATCCATGCTGGTACCTTCTTCTGATATCATGGGCTCTCATTTTCTTTAGCAGCCTCATATAGGTGCAAGAGTAGGCCATTCGGCCCTTTGAGCCAGCACCTCCATTCAATGTGATCATCCATAATCAGTACCCGTTCCTACCCTTCTCCCCATATCGCCTGACTCCGCTATCTTTAAGAGCCCTATCTAGCTCTCTCTTGAAAGTATCCAGAGAACAGGCCTCCATCGCCCTCTGAGGCAGAGAATTCCACAGACTCGTAACTCTGTGTGTGAAAAAGTGTTTCCTCATCTCCGTTCTAAATGGCTAACCCCTTTTTCTTAAACTATGGCCCCTGGTTCTAGACTCCCCCAACATCAGGAACATGTTTCCCGCCTCTTGCGTGTCCAAACCCTTAATAATCTTATATGTTTCAATAAGATCCCCTCTCATCCTTCTAAATTCCAGAGTATACAAGCCCAGCCGCTCCATTCTCACAGCATATGACAGTCCCGCCGTCCCGGGAATTAATCTTGTGAACCTACACTGCACTCCCTCAATCGCAACTTATGCAGCACTTTATCAAAGGCCTTCCGAAAATTCAAGTAAACAACATCCACTTACTCTCCTTTTATAGTCTATTTAATTCCTGAAAGAATTCCAACAGGTCAGTCAGGCTAGATCTCTCTTTCACAAAGTCATGCTGACTTTGGCCTATTTTATCACGTGCTTCTAAGTACTCAGAAACCTCATCCTTTATAATGGACTCTTAAACCTTATGTCCCTGAAAACTTTGATTATCTGAAATCTAATGTCAGATTTAAAATTGCCAATTCATCTTTGATTTACTGGCATTTTCCGAAGGAACCCCCAAATTTCTAGTTTTCTAGGTTGAGCTTCACCATAACATAGCTGATCTGAACCAATCAGAAGCAGAAATTCTCATGGCCTGTCTTCCTCAACGTGCCCCACATCACTACTGTTAAATTTCCCCTAACCAGCGAAGTAACTATTAGAGTAGAAATGGTTGGTCACACCATATCGATAGTGTGGGTTTAAATTTAAGGAACATCAAAGATACGGTAGAACTCCAATGATCTGCCATTTGACCATTTGGAAATCCCGATCGTTTGGTATCTGAGCAGATCATGTTTTCCCCACTCACTGGGCTCCTGGTTCCCACAATCCCTTTGTAGTTACTGGGAAATTTATTATAATATACATTTAATCTTTTTTTAGAAAAACATTATAAATGTGAGGGGTATTTAACGGGAATTATGTCCAGAGGTCTGCAAAATCAAGTTTCAATCCACAATCATGAGAGTGCTAAATTATTGGAGCTTTACTATATTTTTAAACCTGTTTCCGGTAAATATTTTGATCCTCATTTTTTTTGCAATTTACGAATTGTTTATAATCCACTAAATAAAATGCAGAATGAAAATGTTCCTGTTAATTAGAGATTGTTCTCTACTGGGTTCAAATCCATGTCCATAATCCTCAAATTTGGAAGATAATTGTTGCCAGTGTCTAATCCATTTCACAATCTCAAGCACAATCTACATTACCCGTATTCTTTGGCATCTGGTTTAAAGTTTGAATTTCCACATTTTATTTACGTCTTGCTTTGCCCATTTATTTGCTGCTGGTTTTGTGACTTTTAATTTGATTCTGTTGTCTGTGACAGGGCAGCCCAGTGTTTGGCACAAGTGGGCAAGAAGAATTGGCCAAGCGCCTTGCGGAGCTTGAATTGAGTCGCGAGCTGCTGGATGACCTGGGAGATGAGCAGGACTGGTTTGAAGAAGACTTTGGACTAAGTTCTCACAAAGTGCAGCAGCCAGGGCCAGAACTGGAACCACAGTTAACCAAGGCTGTGGCTCTGAAAGTCCATGAAGAACAACATTTATCTGTACCTCATGATGCACTGGAGGTCGAGAAGTTGGTCCATGCAGCTGCTGAAGAACTTTGGAAGTGGCAAGAGCTGGCACACGATCTGTGGGATATTCAGTTGCCCCGGGATTATTTTGGGAATAACAAAGGCCAAGATGTAGAGAGTGTCAGTAGAAGAGTTTATTGTGAGGTGAGCGCCAACTCTTGAATTCAAAGACAAATCGTTTATCACTACTTTGCTAAGGAATATACCATGGGTGATGTGTAAGAAAGCACTGCAGATGCTGGTTTAAATCGAAGGTAGACACAAAATGCTGAGTAACTCAGGGGGTGAGGCAGCATCTCTGGAGAGAAGGAATTTGTGATGTTTCGGGTTGAGACCTTTCTTCGGACTGTTTCGGTCAAGACCCTTCAGGCTGGGTGATGTTGTACAGTGAGTTAAGATGACCATATACATAACTAATATATTATTAAATGGAAGTCACGCAGCACAGAATCAGAATCATCAGCCCACTTTGTCCATGCCAACCACCAAATACCCATCTTAACAGCACTTGGCCCTTGGCCATGACATGCCTCCATGTGCTTCAATTCTTTTACTTTTGCTCAGTTTCTAGTTTCACCATTAGAGAGTATTCCAGTTTCTCCCAGAGGGTGAGCCCTCTCTGTGAGACCCGTCTCTCATAGTTCTACCTACTCATTGATTCCGCTCATCCTCCTGCTTTGGGTAATTTCTCATGCTTTCTTCCAGCCATTCTTTATCAATATCTTTGTAAGCTCCTTTTCGTGTCTTGCATTTGCTCTTTTGTCACTGTTTTTGCCAACCAGCATAAATATTAAACAAGCATTTTCGTCTCAAAATCCTTCACCATCAGAGCATATTTTATTCTTGCTGTGAAAAGTCCTGCTCAAATCTGCTTTTATACGATTATGCTTCTTCTCCTCAGTGTTACTGAAATTGCACTCCAAATACGTGACGATGATGCAGAATATTACAACTAAAGTTTTAATGAGCCAATCATTTTCTCATTACACTTATGTTTTGTCTCACTGTGAAGGTCATCTGATAACCTTGTTTTGTGGCCTTATTTATTACTCCTAAAAGAATGTACATGTGATCACTATTGTACCTCTTTCTAACTAATTGAACATTTCATTCCAGATGTACAATTTTTCCTTATACTTCAGAAATGGATTACCATAGATTTCTATAAATTAAACTGCATCTGCTAACTTCCCATTATTCTGACTATCTATGACCTGTGGTCTTTGACAATTATCATAATTTCAATTCCTCCTATCCCTCTTTTGTATCTCTGATTCCTAGGCCTGTTTTTGAATGAAATGTTAAAGGGCAGTCCAAATTAAAATCTGTGAATCCTTGCTCTTCATCGGATATTTTACCTGAATCATAACAGAATTTTAGAAGTTTATTTTTTTCTCTTGTCTGAATGATGCTTGAATGATAGTGATGGTTCATCTAATTTTAAGTTTCAGAGCAGGCTTTAGCGCTACATCTCTTGAAGAGAAAATGTTTCGCACAGTGGTGCTAATCCATGGAAGTTGGGGTACTGTTATGGGTATAGGAGTTGGAACCTTATGTCACCAGTATAGAATGTTAAAGAAGGAACTGCAGATGCTGGAAAATCGAGGGTACACAAAAGGCTGGTGAAACTCAGCGGATGCAGCAGCATCTAAGGAGCGAAGGAGATAAACGTTTTGGGTCAAAACCTTTCTTCAGACTGAAGTTGGGCCGTTACGTCATGGTTGTACAAGATGACAGTGAAGCTGCACTTGAGGATTGTGTTCAGTTTTGGTCACCTTCTTTAGGAAAGATGCATTAAACTGGAAAGAGTGCAGTGAAGGTATACGAGCATGTTGCCAGGGTTCGAGTGCCTGGTTCATAGGGAGAGATTAGACTTTATTCCTTGGAGTGCAGGAGGTTGAGAGATGATCTTATGGAGGTGTATCAAATCATGTGGGGAACAGGTAGAGTATGAGTGCAGAGTCTTTTTTCCATGGTAGGGGAATCGAGAACTAGACGGCACAAGTTGAAGGTGAAAACGGAAAGATTTAATAGTCACCGTGGCAACATTTTCACACAGAGTATCTTGAGCATATGGAACTAGCTGCCAGAGGAAGTACTTGACACTGGTATAATGACAACATTGAAGAGACATCTGGACAGGTACATGGATAGGAAAGGTTTAGAAGAATATGTGCCAAACACAGGAAAATGAGACTAACATAGATTAATGGGACTAACTAACTGGAGCTGCTCACATGGATGAGTTTGCCCTATCAGCCTATTTCCATACTACATGACTATTCTATGGCACTGTTTTGCATGAACAGAATTCTGTATTTATCCTTTGATTCATAGTTAATATTCATGCAATAATGCATTTTGCATTGCTTTTCTTTATTGTTGGGAATTATAAATGCCGTGTTTATCTGGAATGAGAGAAACTAGTTAATCTCTGTCCTTTTCCAGGCTGTATTTAATCTAACAAGAGAGATTTTCAGCGAGATTTTTGCAGAAGACCCCAATGTCAGGCAGCCCCCATGGATGAAATCCAGCAGAAGCAGCTCTGCTTATTTCAGGCGAGTGAGGAATCCGCAGGATATCAGTGAAGTAAAGGTAAGAACTTTGAAGTAATCTTTTGTTATCAGTAGAATAGTATTATATTGCTTTAGCTGAATTATGGAGACTGCATTAGCAAATGACTTTGATTTTGCAAAGTGGCCACACACCTTGCTGGTCATTGAGATATAATTTTACTTCATATCTAAAACACAGTAGACATTACACCTGTTTTTTCTTAACATTTTATATTTTCTTAATGCATCTAATGTATCTATTTTTGTATAAACTTGTGTACGTGTGTAACTTTTCTTAGCTTCGTACCGAAATACTATTATAAAACAAAACACCCTATATTCTTAGATGTTGCACCTATTAAAGTAAGATAGCATGATGTTTCACTAATGACTAATCTCACTTAATGAATGCGACAATAGAGAGCACCCAGCAAACATAGATGAGATAGTATATCTAACATTTTGTTTATAAAACAGATCATTAATTGTCAATGGACCTACAAAATAACAAGGTAATTTTACAGTTAACATTGGATGAACCATTCTTTTTCCCCTCAAAGACACATTGCTGATTATTATTAACTGGGAATTATATGGTCTTTGTGGGTGGTGCAGAAGGGGTTTACCAGGATGCTGCCTGGATTAGACGGTATTGGCTATAAGAAGTTGTCCGTACTTGGATTGCTTCTCTGGAGTGTGGGGGCTTTTTCCCCCCAGGGTGAAAAATTCTATTACTAGAGAGTCTAGCTATAAAGTAAGGGGGGGGGGGGGGGGGGGGGGGAGTTTAAAGGTAATGTGCTAGACAGGTTTTTCTTTACAATGGAATGATGGGTGCACAACCAGAAGTGGTTGTACACAATGACACCAAAGACATTGGTAGATAAAAGAATTGAGGTCCTGTGGGCGAATATGGGGACTTGTGCAAAAGGTTAAAAAGCAGGAATTTGAGTGTATTAATCTCGAATTACGCCCAGTGGCACATGGTAGGAATACAATGATAGGACAGATGAATGCATGGTTGAAGAGTTAGGGCAGGGAATCAGATTTCTTGACCAGTTCATGAGGTCAGCTTCAGCTGAGCAGCTGAAAGCAGTTAGCATCTTGGAGTGCCTGGTCCTCGTGGGTGTATTAAAGGGAAGGCAGGGCACTAGCAGAGAGACCATTTTGGGAACGGCCATGTCGAGGTGCAGTTGCTTTGTGGAGGATAAGTGCCGAGGATTTAACTTCATACTTCGGCGTAGAGGGTGATGAGGCAATATGGTGCAGGCTGTGTTTTTCTTTTATAAATCTCCCTTTAATTATTGCTGGCAGCTAGTGACGTAGAGATTGCAGGGATAGCAGGGGTATGCGCCTCCTGTAGAATGTGGAAAGTCCACGACATTTACACTGTCCCTGAACACTGCACTGATGGAGCTGTTGGGTTGAATTGCATTTATTTCAGTGCAAGAGGTCAGATGGATAAGGTGGATGAACTAGGTTTAGATTTAGAAAAGCTTTGTTTTGCATGTTATCTAAACAGATCTGATATACCATATATGTTTATAATCAGTTCAAATTCAAGTACAATCAATTGAGCAAAGGGAAAGATAAAGAGTGCAGAATATAATTCTCCGCATTGTAGTGCATCACTTCCTTGGACAAAGTCCAATATCCCCAATCCGATAACGGTGAATCGAACAGTACCCTGGCTTATGGAAGGACATTTCAGAAGCCTGATAACCGTCTGGGGAAGAAGCTGCTCCTGAATCTGGTGGTGCTTGCTTTCAATGCATGTGCGACTGGGAGGCTAAGTGAGGGACAGGACTAGCGGATTCCTTAAAATTCCTTCACTTTTGTTTCTTTAAATTTCCACAATGCTTTATTAATCTGAACTCTGCCAGTAACTGTGAGCAGCCTGCTACCTTTTGGTGGTGTAACAGAATGTGAATCCACAAACGATTTCCAGTTTGTTGCAGAGATATTTGAGTTTATCTTCAGTCTGAAATGCTTATCACTCACATAATAAATTTGACTGGTGCTTTGAGTTTTCCACACATTGAATAATGACAAATTAGATCAAAATACGAAATTGGCAGACCAGAACTGTTGAGAGAGGATAGAATGGTTGGGGGCTACGTTGTCAGTGTCATGATAAGTGACGGCCATTTCTCGTATACCTCTGCCCACAGACGTTCATTTCCAATGAAGTCCTGAAGTTGTTTGGGATCAGTAAAGAACAAGACCACAAGACCGACTGGCAAAAAATGATGAAATTTGGCAGGAAGAAACGGGACAGAGTTGATCACATTCTGGTAAAGAAAAAGCCGCATTTTCTTAAGCTGTACAGTTTTACTTGGCTCTATTTAATTAAAACTAAGGACAGCATCTTTGCACAAGTGACCCCAACAGATTGCAAAAGGTATAGGATTTTTGTTTGACTGTTTTCTTTGTGTATACTCAGAAAATAGTTCAGTTTTCAAGTTAAACTGAAAATTAGGAACTTTTCAAAATTTCCTAATTTCAAAATTGCATTATGTTACCTAATGATACCACCACTTTGAATATAAATACATCAGATGCTCAAGAACAATATCTCCTCCAAATTGCATACCATCTGTAGACACTGCTGTTCCTTTCTGTCACTTGTTCAAAAGAATCCTGGATTCCCTCCCCTCTTGCAGTACTGCGGGAGTAATGTTCCCAGAAGATTGCATCTTCTCAGTAGGAGAGGGGTGAGGAAAGCAATAAGTGGCAGCCTTGACAGAGATTCATGAATCCACTGCATGTGTTTTTAAAGCGTCCTTGCTAAACCCTTAAAAATACAACATAGTGGTTTATTATTCCATGTTGGGTCCCTCTAGATACAAACCAAAGCCTTTGATTTGCTGCTTTGGAAAAGTGTCTCTGTCTTAGCGGCATTTTGCTAATTTCTTTCTTCTACGCAGGACATCTGTATGGCCTGTGAGTGACTATTATCCCTGAACAGTTTATGTTCCTGCTCTTTATCTCAATACTCCAAAAAGGATGAAGGAATCTTTTAAATAGCCTATTTTGAACTGGGTTTAATTATTCAATTCCAGAGAAATGTGCCCCATCGTGCTCATCTCAGTGTTGTCAATTCTAATGGTGACCCATTGTGGGATGCAGAAATCATGATAAAAGACCATAGGAAATTCTGTCCTCAAACCTGGTCCATCAATCAATAAGATCATGGCTGATCTGTAGTAACTCCACTACATGTCTTGTTTCATAATCTTGTTGCTCCTGTTTAATTAGACTTCAAAACAGAGATTGAGAAGGTTTTTCTGTCCTCAGCCTCGAGCTTTTGAACCAGAGCTCCACATTTCAACAACACCCTGGAATGACCCTGACCCTCACTTGAAGCTGGTTCTGTCAACAGAATTAGTTTCTCTGTAACAAATCCCTGAATCATCTCTAAACACCTTGGCAAAACTGTGTATTCCAACAATGCAATCCAGTCAGTGCATGTCTTTATAATTTATTATTTTAAACCCTAATATCATTTGGTTCAAGATTGGTTGTACATACCCACTGATATTCCACCAGACTCTTAACATAATACTGCTGTTTGGAATGTTTGCACCCTAGAACCTTGAAGTTGAGGCAATCCTGAAGTTAGGATAAGCGTTTGATTAGGACTACGTACAAACTGTAGGTGTAAGATAGTGTAGCTGTGCCATATCGTCTTTTAAACATAAATATAATATCTTCTTTTGCAGGTCCAGGAGCTTCATGAGGAAGAAGCTCAATGGGTCAATTACGACGAGGATGAGCTGTGTGTGAAGATGCAGTTGGCAGATGGGATTTTTGATGCCCTGATAAAAGACACAATAAACGTACTAAATCAGATTCACGAGAAACGGTCAAAGCTCACTCCATCCTAACTCCGGCTCTACCATCACCAAACTGGACAACAGAAGGAACTCTGGCCTGACTGTTCTTGAGCAAGTCAAAAAACTCTGAACCCATCACATCCATTGGGTGGTCACCTGGCATGTTGATTCTTGAATGAGTCAATGGTTTTTGATACTAACCACATTCTGAAATAGGCAGCATGTGGAAGCCACAAGTGCCAATTTTTCCTTCTCGTTTATATCTATTATCCCATTTATTTATCTAAACTATAGCATACTTTTGAATCAGAGATTTGCACATTAATTTTGTGATTATGCCTGTGTTTACTTTTTAAAATAATGTGATTGTGTATCTTGAGGTGCTATGGTATCAGTGTTTGGTATTTTGCTCGCTCTGAGAGTTGAATGACTGATACCATGCATTGAGGATAAATGTGATCTCTTGGTTAGAAGTGTATCTGCATGATTGAAGTGGAGGCTAAAAAGATTGTTTGACGTAGAAAAATGCTTCCTTAACTTTGTTTTTAAATTATTTTAGAAGGAAGAACAGTGTTTTATCCAATTAAATGGGCTCTATTGAGTTTATTTTATGAGAATCGTTGCACACTGAGTTGACATTTGCGATCACTTGTTGAATCAGGAGTTGTTTTAAAAATAAGATCAATAATTTGGCTCACAACAACTTGACGACTTGAAGTCAGTCAGTACAGTGTTTGTTCCTTGCACTCATTTGTATGCTGCACTCCAAGGAAAAACGTGTGCCTGAAGAAAGAATCCTTGGCAGAGGGAAGGAAGTGGTTTGAAACCTTTAAGAGATTTAAAGTTGTTTGGTGATAACTAAACAATATACAACACTGCTGCTCTCTCAGGTGGGAATTGCTCTTTTCTGTCACCTTCACTGGGTGCTGCTCCTATCCAAGTGCTTGCACTCTAACGTTCTGCAAATATATCTGGTCAGGTTTTCAAACACCAATACTACTTCTGCCATCTGTTGGCTACTCAGATCTTCTTGTGACAGTGCTGTATTTCAAGAAGTTGCCTGTCAAAGTAGATAGAAGATCTCAGATTCTCTTCCTTGAGAAACACAAGACTGACCTCACTGCACCAAGATTAATCCTTGACTCTCTATCACTGCACATGACACAATGTTTTTAATTGAGTGAGTGAAATCAGTTGCTTTCCAACGCACTCAGTTGTTTCAACATAGAGCTAACCTCTACCTTTGATACCAAGTGATGCATGGTTGAGAAAATCACCAGTCTTGATAAGGAGAGTGATATTTTTCAGCAAGGCTCTCGAGCTGGGATGCTGGCTGACCTTTTTTTTCTTTTTCAGTGTCGCAGCTGATATTGGTATGTTGGATATTGGTAGTGCTGCTGCCTCACGGTTCCTCTTACTCGGGTTCAATTCTAATCTGTCTGTGTGGAGATTACACATTCTCACCATGATGCTGGGCATCTCCCAGGTGCTCCAATTTCCTCCCACATCCCAAAGGCATATGTTGGTAGTTTAATTGGCCTCTGTAAATTGCCCCTGGCGTTTATGTGTGGAGTAGAATCTGGAGGGAGTTGATGAGAGTAGGTTACATGGAATGAGTGTGGGTATGGGATTGACTAGATGGACCAAGTGACCTTCTGTGTTGAAGGGAAAGATAGTAATGTAGAAATAGCCTGGGAATGGTGGATGCTTATCCTCTAACATGACAGGATGGGAATGCAATCTGAACCATGTGGGTTGGTTCCACTTGGAGTAGGTAAACAATGTTTCAGATTGCTTTGAGGTTAGTTATTGCGGATGCATATTTTTCAATGCTCAGTTAATATCTTTGCTTGTCTCCTGCTCTCTTTCCCCCTCTCTTGTAATTATCAGCGTACCAAAGGAGCTGGAGCAGCATTGCAAACGTGCTTCTTACCAAACTGTTTGCTACTAAACAAACCCCCCCCCCCATGTTCACTGACTGGTGGGGTAATACAATGCTGGTTCTGGTTGACAGTCTCTTCAGACATGGGTTGAAATGCAAACCACAGGATTCAAGCCAATAATTGATAAACACAACTTACTCAGTAGTTAGTTAGTGCTTTAATCCTCAGCCTGTTCAGGGATGTTATGACCAGTTTATCCATAGGGCTCGATTTTAAAATAATTGCCTTAGTTACTTATATACTTGAGAAAGCCTGTACAGTGTACATGTGGCACATGTTCTAGGCTGCTCGATGACACAATAAGATAATGAAACCTATTTATTAAGAACTTGAAGTTCAAATGCTGCTGTGCTCAGTGCTGTTCCTTGTCTCCCATTACATTGTGCCCAGTCTCTTTCACTCTGCTGGGTAGACTAATACAAGGGGACTTGTCTAAGTGTACTATATAGTGCAGAGCTACACAAAGGAGTACTTGACTGTGTATTTGTATAATTGTGTGAATGTGTGTAAATACTGGTTGAGCATTCCTCTCTGAGGCAATTCCTTCCCTTTTGTAATTTTATGGGGAAGGGCTAATGTGTGCAGTATGGCAATGTAAAATAGGGTTTTCTGTGTATACATAACTATATATATATTTGATAACAAATTGACTTATTAATACTTAAGAATTTTGTAAATAAATCGTTATTGATTTCTAAGCAGCTTCAGTATTCAATTTCCTTTCTCATCAGTGAAACGGTTGACGGTAATCGCTTCCATAAAGGGTTGTCCAGAGTGCATCAATGGATGCAGAGAATGTCCCTTGAGACAGACTATGCTTACATCAGTTGAAGTCTGATGTTTAGGGCTTGTTTACATGCCTTTCTCCAAGGTGAGATGGTAGATTTCACAATGGGATTGTCCTCTTTCGCAAGGTGATGCCATGTAGCTCTTTCATGTTAAAACTCTAGTTTTGCTTACCATCTCATGTCTGGGATTGCTGGAAAACATAGTAACCTTGATCTAATATTTCAGAGACTCAATTTCAAATGCTGTCATGGCAGCTATGAAATTCAATAATCTGAAATGTTTAGTTTTTTAAGGGAAAACGTGTATAATAATTACCTTCAAAGGAGCAATCATCTAGTCTGACTGCCTGTGACTCAAATGCAATTGACTCATAACTGCCCTCTTAAATAGTCCCACAAGCCATTTATCTTATCTGCCACACTAAAGCAGAAAAATAATAAAACAACATGGGCCAACCAACATCACAAATATATCTGTTGTCTTAAGTGAGAGTGTTGTCCAACAGGCTGTTACAATTGCAGAATAATAAATCAGGACATCATGTCAAGACTCAGCCTTCACAATCCCTGGATACATCATGTCCACTGACAGATTAGACCCATTAAAGGTCCAAAAAGTGGAGGGGATGTCCCTTCTGCTCTCAAATTGACCCCAGACCCCATGGAAGGGACACTTGATTACCACCACTGACCTCCCTCAGTTGATGAATCAGTGCAGCTCCATGGTAACATTGGCAGAAGCACTAAAAGCAGCAGACTAAAATAACCAATGTCGATCACCTGGAGACGTAATAAGTGCCCCTCGTCAAGATTGGATTGGGTGCATCACCACAGGTGGAGCTGGCTGAGTTCTGAAGGACAGTACTGTTTTTGCCATGTGGTCAGTAAAGCAGTAAGAGGTAAAAACCTTGCCCTCAACAGACTACCTGCGGCTAATGAGACACAACATGACAGCAGTGGTAGAAATGACAGTCTTGCCGGAGTCACAGCACAGAAGCCGGCCTTTCAATCACCCATCAGGTCCCTGGCGCCTTAAGGCAGCAACTCTGCAGCTGCGCCACCGTGTCAGAGCACGTTTGTGCGTTGAACTTCAATTTCTGCACTATTTGGGGCAGGGTTATCCTCGGTCCTGTCAATGCCCCCCTAATATACGCTTCTTGAGCAGGCAGCAACGGACAAAATCCCCCCCAATACAAGTATTCAAACAGCATCCTTCTAAAGCACTCGATTGTTCACAGAACATTCTGCTCCGTCCTGGGATCAAGGCGGGCACGATACAAAGAACATTTTGTTCTTGAAATCCTGTCAAACTTTCGTGAGTTTTAGCTTAATTCTCTCCTCCTCAAATATAATTATCCTGCCCGCAAAAGATTATCACGGGACTTTAACGAGGTCTCATAACAGTCCCCCCAAGTAATAATTAAGAAGATCAAGGCGTTCATCTTGGTAACTTGCTGATTTTGCCTGCTTTCAAATAAAACCGGTGTTGAATTTAATAGCGTCACAATCCCAGACATTGACACGTAGGGAACAAGCTACCGGCCTCCCGCCGACTCTGCGGATATCTCTGTGTGGAACTTGCCCCTACTCCTGCAACCCAAAATGAGTGAGTCGGGTAAGGTCACAAGCCAACTGCGCGTTTCTGGTCGAGTCGCAGCGTGAAGCTGTAGCTGAAGGTGGAGACCGCCCGCAGGCTGCACACAAACCCTACTGGGGTTTTTTTTCACCTTCGGGCTGCGCACTCCCCGGGACTTTGCGCTGGCACTAACTCAGAGAGCGGCTGCCGCTGGTATACACCTCCCGGGGTGTGGGAGGGAGAGGAAGCCAGCAGGTAGCTTCGATTCCCTAATGTCACAGGAAACGCAGGAGGCACACGCCAGCCCCGGGCACCCGGTGTCATGCAACGTGGAAACGGGATTTAGGCACATAGTCTCACACAGATGTGTGCATCCCAACTGGGGCCTCTCTGTGAATACGAGTTCTGACATCCAGTTGACCAGTGACTGTGTCCACAGTCCAGTTGGCCAGTGACTGTCATATGTACTAGTACAATGATGCGCAGGTAGGGTGGAAAGCTTGCTTGCAGCACCATCACAGACACACACTCAACCAACATAAAATGTACATATACTCTGCAAATATATATGAAAAGACAAAGACTGCAAAACAAAAACAAGACTAAAACAAAATACAAGTCACAAGCAAGTCCATACAGTACAGTTCTGTGTTCCGTGTCTGAAGTAGCCTTAAACCCCTGTCTCACAGTGCGAGTTGGCCCACGAGTGACCCCGAGTTTTCACTCGTGGTGGTCACGTACGATGAACGTAGCGGCAACGTCGGAACTCGCGCGTTCAACTTGTCCACTCGTGGCGCTAACGGCAGGTACTCGGGAAACTTGTTAACTCGTGAAAAAAATCAAACATGTTTGATTTTTTCCACGAGTCAAATTAACTGTTCAAGTTAAAAATGGAAACATTTAAACTCGTTGCAGTAACGTAATGGCCCGTGTGTTTACCTTAGTGTCTCGTGAGTCTATCGTGGGAACTTTTTTATAATCTGAAAGGGACTGAACCAAAGTAGTATAATATGTATATACATATTATATATATTATATATATTTCAATTCCAACCCCGAAGCAATTGAGAGGCGATTTCTTGGGGCCGAGTAATTTAACGTGTGTCTTTGCTTTTAAAAGTGAAGCTGTTTAATTGTTTACGCTGCGCTGTGTTTCGTGTTGGGGAGAGTGCTGCTGTTACAATGCTTTCGATTCTATTCTGCCCTCCCCCTTTCACAGAAAAATGCCTAATTTTTTCTTTGTGCCCGCTCTCCTGGGAGCAATCCAAACCAGGGGAACAATGAACCCTCAGAGGCTTCGCGTTCCTTGCTCCTATATATGGACCTCGCTCGCTCGCAACTGTATGAGCGCTCGATCAACCAGGCATCGGCCAACACGGAGCCTGATTACTGAAAACAAAGTCAACTTGTACCAGACCTCATCATCTTCCTTCCGACAACCCGTAACCACGGCACCACACTTTCAACAGAAAACTTAATATTTAAAGAATATATTATGGGACATTGGATTGTCTGAAGAAGGGTCCCGAGCAGAAACGCCACATATGTGTGTGTGTGTCTGTGTGTGTGTCTGTGTGTGTGTCTGTGTGTGTGTGTGTTTGTGTGTGTGTATCTGTGTGTATCTGTGTGTGTGTCTGCTGTCGGGTCCCGGCGGCCGCTCAATGTCAGTCACCCGAGCTGCTTCCTTTTTTAAAATTATTTAAAATAGAGATCCATTGCAAAAAAGTATTTAAAAACATAAAACAACAAGAAATGCACTTACCACGTTATTGGTTACTGGAGGATGCGCATTTTCCCTTTGTAGGTCATATCAATAGATGCCGCCGCGCTGAAATAACTCAAAGCCACAGGATGGAGATGTATTTTAACATTGTTGCTTTATTAAAACATACCTTCATTCACAGTTGGCTCAAGAGTAACGGGAGAGGAACTTGGTAACTCGGGAGAGGAAGTTGGAGCATCGCAGCAATGACATACCCGTGGGAACTCGGTTACACACTTGATCATAAACTTGAAGTCTCGTGCACAACCACGAGTCTGTCACTCGGGGTACCTCGTGGGTCAACTCGCACCGTGAGACAGGGCCATTACAGCTGGACAGAGAAAAGAAAGGAGAGTAAAATAAGGTTCGCCTGTCTGTCAGGAATGTCAGTAGTCTGCTTGTCAGGAATGGTCCCCTGATGCTGGAGACACCTGTGGGGAATCTCACCTTAGCCTTTTGAATAGAGCGGGTAATCACATTAAATTCAAAGCATTTACAGAGCAGACTATTGATCCAATCCTCATAATATTTGTCGAATATTATCATCGTTACTTTTTTGCATATCTTTCATTCATTTGTTCTATACCTCTGATATTAATATAAAGCATCTGATAATAACCTTTAATGTTGGATCAAATAGAATATCCCCTCTTGAATTTCCTGATACTCCCCTTCTGCCCCAGTACAAAGTGACTATGTCCTAGACAAGTCTCGTCCACGCAGATAAAAAAGGTTCTCTTTTTCTTTCGTTGTAACAGGTCAAATTCCACCCCCTTTGTTGTGGGTTTGTTTAAATAGTCCCGCCCCTCCTTAATCTAACACCATTCTTAACACAATTTTTTTGTCTCTGGGTTTTCCAGATGAACGAATTTGTAGGGGCCCGCATAGCGAACATGGTGACAAGAGGCTCTGCAAACTAGTGCGGACTGTGGGGATAACAACTAATATAGCGTTCATCTTGTACTCGCTGGAATTTAGAAGATTGAGGGGTGATCTCTTAGAGACTTACAAAATTCTTAAGGGGTTGGACAGGAAGATTGTTCCCGATGTTGGGGAAGTCCAGGACAAGGGGTCACAGTTTAAGGATAAGGGGGAAGTCTTTTAGGACCGAGATGAGAAAATCATTTTTCACACAGAGAGTGGTGAATCTGTGGAATTCTCTGCCACAGAAGGTAGTTGAGGCCAGTTCGTTGGCCATATTTAAGAGGGAGTTGGATGTGGCCCTTGTGGCTGAAGGGATCAGGGGGTATGGAGAGAAGGCAGGTACAGGATACTGAGTTGGATGATCAGCCATGATCATATTGAATGGCGGTGCAGGCTCGAAGGGCCGAATGGCCTGCTCCTGCACCTAATTTCTATGTTTCTATGTTTCTATCCCACCCGTATGTGAAACGTGGTAATTTGCTATCAATGCATAAGGTTGAACATCCATTTGTTAGTTTGATAAAAAAGATTCGGGTGATGATTCAAATCTTAAAATATTAGTTTCCCAGCATCTATGGAGAAAAGGAATAGGCGACGTTTCGGATCCAAACCCTTTTTCAGACTGAAGAGTTCCTACCCGAAAATTCAACCATTCCTTTTCTCCAGAGATGCTGCCAGGCCTGCTGGGTGACTCCAACATTTTGTGCTTATCTTTGGCACAATCCAGCCTCTGCAGTTCCTTCCTGCACAGTAGGAAGCCGAAGATCCGAAACCCTGACTATTCCTCATTCCCCACACGCTGCCTGACCTACTGAATCCACCCCGTATGTCCTATTTCGTAATACAATTATTAATACTTGTTTTACAACTCCACTAATATAGAGGAAGGCCATATGAAACAATTTGTTTGGGTTCGAAGTGGGAACTTATTTGTAACAGTTTGGTGCGTGCGACTGAAAAAAAGGATAGTGTCTAACTTCATGTAACCCTTGCATCTCCTCTCTCTCTCTCTCTCTCTCTCTCTCTCCATCCCTCCCCCACCCGTCACACCAGCTTCAAAGTCGTCTTGTTGAGTCTCATTGTCTGTAACTCGTTCTCACCTAACACACAGCTACCAATGGCATGTTTCCTTTATCATCGTTACTTTTTTGCATATCTTTCATTCATTTGTTCTATATCACCATCTATATCTCGTTTCTCTTTCCCCTGACTCTCAGCCTGAAGAAGGGTCTGGACCCGCAACGTCACCTATTCCTTTTCTCCGGAGATGCTGCCTGACCCACTGAGTTACTCCATGTATTTGCGTATATCTTCCGTTTAAACCAGCAACTGATGTTCCTATGCAAAGGAAAGTCTTCTTTGTTTGGGGATGAAAAATGGGAATCAACCAAGGTGTCAGGAAGAAAAGACAACGGATTTCATGACAAAGTACCCCTGGGCATTTCTACAACAAGCAATAACAACTGTACCCCAATGCAACAATGGTTCAGAACTGATAATTAAACAACCGTTGTTTGAACCATGACTCGATGAGAAATGAGTGGCAAAAATACCTGAAGGATTGTGAGATAATGATCATGGATGACTTTTAATGAAAAGTCCACACATACAGACAGACAGCCAAGAAGAACTTCATATCTAACCTCAGATGGACTGGCAGATGGGGGAGATAGGAGTTGGGGAAAGAGAGGAAAAGCCCAAGAGAAATACAGGGAAAGGGATATTGGAAAAGACAGATGCTGGAATCCTGAAACGGATGTCAAAACATTTAAAAGGTATAAACACAGAGCAAATAGGTGCAGGAGTAGGCCATTTGGCCCTTCGAGCCACCATTGCCATTCAATATAATCATGGCTGATCACCCAAAATCAGTACCCCATTTCTGCTTTCTCCCCATATCCCTTGATTCCGTAACCCTAAGAAATTTAACATGGGAGGCTTTTTATAGTGTAAAAAAAAACTGCATGACATCATTTTTACCATGTGATGATTTTTGCACACGTCGGTAGTTGTTGGCTCAAGAGTAACTCGGGAGAGGAACTTGGTACAGTGCAGAAATGAGAAGGAAACGGCAAACGTAGACATACACGTGGGATCTCGTTTAAACTCGTGAACATAAACTTGGAATCTCGTAGAAAACCACGAGTTTGATTTTTTCTTTAACTCGGGATAACTCGTGGGTGTACACGCACCGTGGGACAGGGCTATGATAGTTAGCCTATCATAGCCCTATAGGGTTGTGATAGTTGTTCAAAAACCTGATGTTTGTTGAAAAGTAGTTCCTGAACCTGGTGGTGTGGGATTTCTGGCTTCTGTTCTGTACCTCCTGCCAGAAGAAAGCAGGAAGCATTGCCCGGATGATAGATGTTGCATTCTAGAGACAGAGCCTCATGTAGGTGTATAAAAACATGAGGCAAATAGATAGAGTGAATGCACAGTCTTTTTCCCAGGGTCTGAAACCAAGAACTAGAGTGTATAGCTTAAAAGTGAGGGGGGAAGATTTAGTAGTGAGCTGAGGAGCAACCTTTTCACACAGAGGGTGGTGGGTGTATGGGACAGGCTGCCAGATGAAGTAGATACTATAACAATATTTAAAATACATTTGGATAGGTACATGAATAGGAAAGGCTTAGATTGATGTGGGCCAAATGTGGACAACTAGCTTAAATGAGGCATCTTGGTCGGCATGAACATGTTGGGCTAAAGGACCTGTGTCCATGCTGTGTGACTCTATGACTCTGAGTAATGCATCATCATTGCCTCATATGTTATCCACATTCACCTTGTAGGAGCTGATACAGTGCAAGCGGTGCGAATGCTGCTGAGCATCTGTTCAGCTTAGTCTGAATTGTTTCTTCATGTTGACTTTTAGTAGGTCCTTCCTGGGCTTCTTGTGTGACTCTGCACGGTTAATCCTAAATGCCAAAGACTGACACTCAGTAGATTCTGAATCTATTGATTCATCCAGGGCTTGTGGTTGAAGAAGACTTGGATTTTTTTTGTAGGTGGGTGTTCACCCACAAATACATTTCTCGGTGATGACTTGCATATTAATTCGGGCCCTCTAGTGAATCCTTGCACGAGACTCAGTCCTGCGATTCGAAGCAGTCCTGTAAGTACTCCTCTGGTTCGGTGATGGGCATCTTAGGCGATCCCATGGAACAAGGGTGTTTCATTTTCACTCCAGGGTCTCGAGTCATGAGGAGGCTGATGTGTGTGTGACCAGTGTGGGGAACTCCAGACTCACAGACTGGCGGACCCACAGACAGGACAGCATGTGGGTGATGGAGTGGGCGGGTAGCTTGTGAGTTACGGCGCTCCAGCCACCCTTTACAGTGGCCGTCTGTGTCCTCGTGGTACATGGACCCAAGGTAAACAACAACCTGTAGGCTTCTCCTTAATTTTAAGCCTTCATAGGCTGGAGATTCCCAGGAGTGGTTGGGAATGGCTTAGAGCACATCTTTGAAGCTGTTCCTTTGTCTGCCTGCCAAGCTCTTCCCATAGCACAGCCTGGTGGCGATTTTGGGAGTCCGGTGTCAGATGTGCAAACAGTGTGACGTGGCTGACAGAGTAGAGGCACATGTGATGACAGATGCTGAAAACAAACTACTGGAGGAACTTCAAATGACGTCACGCGCTCCAGACGGCTGTGCGGAAGCATGATGACGCACGCAACCGTCGCGCGTCAGTCACTACCGGCCTGTCGCTTAAATGCCGGCCAAGTGGGACAGGCCCTTAACAGTCTGGAATCTGACCTCGAAGCTCGTGTTAGTCTGCAGTAAGTTCCCGGTGAAGTTGATGGGTACAGAGGGGGTACAGAGAAGGGTACAGAGAAGGTTCACCAGACTGATTCCTGGGATGTCATGACTTTCATATGAGGAAAGACTGGATAGACTCGGCTTGTACTCGCTAGAATTTAGAAGACTGAGGGGGGACCTTATAGAAACTTACAAAATTCTTAAGGGGTTGGACAGGCTAGAAGCAGAATGATTGTTCCCGATGTTGGGGAGGTCCAGAATAAGGGGTCTCAGTCTAAGGATAAGGGGGAATTCCTTGAGGACCGAGATGAGGAAAACATTTTTCTCACAGAGGGTGGTGAGTCTCTGGAATTCTCTGCCACAGAAGGTAGTTGAGGCCAGTTCATTGGCTATATTTAAGAGGGAGTTAGATGTGGCCCTTGTGGCTAAAGGGATCAGGGGGTATAGAGAGAAGGCAGGTACAGGATACTGAGTTGGATGATCAGCCATGATCATATTGAATGGCGGTGCAGGCTCGAAGGACCGAATGGCCTGCTCCTGCACCTATTTTCTATGTTTCTATGTTTCTATGATGTTGTGGCAACCTCAGTTGCTTTTGCTATGGTTCGGGGGGTGGGGGTTGATGGCTGACCTGATGTGCTGCAGTATAACCAGGTGAACGTGACATTCCTGTGGCTCAGATCGCCCCAAACTCTTGATTTCCTACTTGTTTTCCAGGTCGTGTGAATATTCCCAAGCTGTTACACAACAATATATTTGTGGATTTCTTAAACACCTTTCTCAACCTACCGGTGAGTGATGATCTTCTGTATGCCTCACCTTCACCTGCAAACGGGGGCAAATTGAAGGGCCGGTAACACATTGAGGTATAGGGGGTGGGGAAGTTCCGATCAGCGCGCCAGGTATTAATCCGTTTTAAATGATGCTGTTCCCATTGTATCTCGTTCAAAACAAAAGATCTGTGGTCCAGGCATCATCTGTGGAGGGAAATGGAAAGCCGATGGTTTGAGTCAAGAATCTTCACAGTTGCAGTATTGAGGGAGTGCCACACTGCCAGAGATGACACCTTTTTGCTGTGGCCTTACTGTGCGTCCCTATCTATCCCCTCTGCTGCTTTTGAAAACATTTCTTCCACGCAGAAGTGTTAACTCTCATGTCACAAGAACCCCAGAATATAGGATTAGGAGGAGGCCACTCGGTCCCTCAAACCCACCCCATCATTCAATGTGAAGATGGACACAAAAAGCTGGAGTAACTCAGCGGGACAGGTAGCATCTCTGGAGAGAAGGAATGGGCGATGGTTCGGGTGACATTAGTTGATCTGTCCCAGGACTCACCTCCTCGTTTGTGCCTGTTCCCTACAGCCCTCAATTCCATGGCCTTTTATAAGTTTGTCTACTTTTTCTTTAAATACCCCCAGATATCTCCCCTCCACAACACTGGGCCCTGAGCAATATTTATTCCTCAATCAAATCTTCTCATTCTTTCGTTGCTTTTTGTGTGTACTGACTCGACAGGTCAGGCCAAGCTGCATCTGTGTGAAGAGGAACAGAGATATTTCAGAATGAAGATTTATTTCAGATTTTCAGCCTCTGAAGATTTTTACTGACTCTGTGATTTGCCAGTGAGCAATATGTGTGCTGCATTTGCGTGTTACTATGATGCCTTTCCATGGTTAGCTCTCAGTGGCTGAGGTTTGCCAAGCAATGTTCATTGAAAGACATATCCCTGTGAGAAGCGGCAGTAACCATGCTGTGCTTTGGTTTCCAGGTATATGGACAGACTCCAGTCTATATTTTAAAAGACAAATCTTGGGAGCTTCATCCTGAACTGCCGTCCAACCTGGTGAGTCTGCACCGTGTTCATGGATGTGTTCAAACAGAACCTTTCTCCTGCAGAGCAGCTCATGGTGAAGCTGAGCAATGTGTGTTACAGAGACCCACAGCCGGTGAGATGTGCCCTGGCAGTCCTGCACTCTGGAACACAGGCTTCTGCAGGAGATGGGAGCTTGAAGGGTGTGAATATGAGGGTGTGGGGACGTGAGTGGCTATCGGTGTGAGAGTGTGAGTGGGGGTGTGAATGTGAGGGTGTTAGTGTGGGGGGGTGAGTTTGACAGTGAGTCTCGGGGTGTGACTGTGGGGATGTGAGTGTGTTGGTGAGAGTGTGACCGTGTGGGGAGGGTGTGAGTGTGGCGGTGAGGGTGTGAGTGTGACTGTGAGTGTGACTGAGGTGTGGGTGTGAGTGTGACAGTGTGAAGGTGGGGGGTGAGTGTGACTGAGGTGTGAGTGTGAAGGTGGGGGTGTGAGTGAGGGTACAAATGTGAGGGTTTGAGGGTGGGGGTGTGAGGGGGTGAGTGTTGGAGTGGAGTGTCAAGAGACGTGTGTTTTATTGTCATATGTCTTGAAACGGAGCAATGAAATTCTTGCTTGCATCAGCGTAAGAGATATGTAAACAAGTATTCAATGTATGTAAGTATTTGAGAATGTGAATGAGTGTGAAGCTGTGATGGTGTGAGCGTGAGGGTGTGAGTGTGAAGCTGTGATGGTGTGAGCATGAGGGCGTGAGTGTGAGTGTGAGTGTGAAGCTGTGATGGTGTGAACATGAGGGAGTGAGTGTGAGTGTGAAGCTGTGAGGGTGTGAGCGTGAGGGAGTGAGTGTGAGTGTGAAGCTGTGATGGTGTGAGCGTGAGGGAGTGAGTGTGATGGTGTGGGTGTAATGGTGAGGGTGTGTGTGAGGGTGTAATTGTGAGGGTGAGGATGCAAGTGTGCTGGTGAGGGTGTGAGTGAGAAAGTGCAAGTGCGAAGGTGTGTGTGTGTTGGAGGGTGTGAGTGGGTGAGAGCAAGTATGAATGTGTGAGTGAGCTTGTGAGGGTGGGGTTGTGAATGTGTGAGTGTGAATGTGTGAATAATAAACAGTAATTACATCCCAGAATATTTGGAGATGCAAGAGGCATGAAAATATGGGCAAGATTAGAAGTACATTGGTAAATAAAGTCAAGAGAGACTGAAACCTTGGGAGAACAATGGTGAACAGCTCTGGGGTAAACCCACAGATTC
Source organism: Okamejei kenojei (assembly GCA_035221665.1). Classification (NCBI taxonomy): domain Eukaryota; kingdom Metazoa; phylum Chordata; class Chondrichthyes; order Rajiformes; family Rajidae; genus Okamejei; species Okamejei kenojei. The sequence continues at coordinate 27,846,825 of CM069140.1, read as the reverse complement.
ATACAGAGCAGGTCAGAAGAAGCGGCAGTGAATAGGTGTAAGAGTGAATTGACTGATCTAACCTGCGCTCACAGATCAGATGACTACCACTCTGCCCTGGTTCCTCGGTGACTATGGTATTAATTGCTGCTTCTGTCAAATCAAAGACTGGTTGTTGTGCTTGACCACAGAACGAACGCATGGGCGGGTTTCTGAAGTGGCTGGAAGATCATCGGTTGCAGCATTTCCTGAAGACAGACCTATATCTTCACTTCATTTTGAGCCAGTTGTTGCTGGACATGACTTTGCCCACCCTGGCAGGTGAGTGCGGCCCAAACATTTTACCTGCTGCAGTCTAAACAGTTCCATACATTTTACCCAGACATTGAGTCATACAGAACGATAACAGGCTTTCAGCCCAAAGCTGCCCACGCCGACCAAGTTGCCCCATCTACTCCAACCTGCCCACGTTTGGCTCACATCCCTCTAAACCTTTCCTATCAGCCCTCACCACCCTCTGTGTGACAAATACTTTGTGCATTTACCCTATTTATTCCCCTGATGAGCTTATACACCTCTATAAGACCAACCCTCAGCCTGCTGCACTCCAAGGTATAAAGTCCTAGCCTGCCCAACCTCTCCCTATAGCTCAGGGCCTCGAGTCCTGACAACATCCTTGGAAATCCTCTCTGCACTCTTTCCAGCTTAACGGCATCCTTCTTATAGCAGGGTGACCAAAAGTGAACACAATACTCCAAATGCGGCCTCAGCATTGTCTTGGACAGCTGTAACATAACGCCCCAACTTCTATACTCAATATCCTGACTGATGAAGGCCAATATGCCAAATGCCTCTTGACCACCCTATCTACCTGTGATGCTACTTTCAAGGAACTATGTACCTGCATTCCTAGTTCCCTCTGCTCTCCAACACTCCCTAGTCCTGGCCATTCACTGTGACGGTCCTGCCCTGGTTTGACTTCCCAAAATGCCACAGCTCGCATCCGGATTAAACTCCATTAACCATTCCTCAGCCCATTTACCCAACTGATCAAGTTCCTGTTGTAATTATTGATATGATAACCATCTTCACTATCTACGATACCATCCACTTTGGTGTCATCTGCCTTCTGCATTCTCATCCCAATCATCCATATAAACCACAAACAGCAATGGGCCCAGCACCGCTCCCTGAGACACACCACCTCTGTGTCCGAAAAACAACCTTCCACCATCATCCTCTGCTTCCTTCGATGAAGCCAACTCTCTATCAAGTTGGCTAGCTCTCCCTGGATCCCATGCGATCTACACTCCAGAGCAGGTGCCTTATCAAATGTGTTCCTGAGTCCATATCGACAACTTCTATGGCTTTGTTCCCATCAGCCTTTTTGGTTCTCTAACATCTCCACTGCTACAGAAGGAGCCGACAACATCGCTGATGCCCTCTTGTTTATGAACACTCTGCCCACTCAAGAAGCATGGCACTATTTTACACAGCAGAGGAGTTCCTCTATGTGTTCAAGAAGGAACTGCAGATGCTGGTTCATACCGATTAGACACAAAATGCATGTTAGTCGTAGGACAGCACTAATTTAGTCAAAACTAAGTAATAGTTTATTTATTTCTTTCTTTCATTGAGAATCCATCTGATGGGACAGGATGGGGATAGACTAGTTATGGATGCTTATTTCTTCCATGCAGTCTTACGCTCTCTCACTCACCAATGCCAATACATACCTCCTTCACAAAGAGCTTCAAAAAACTGGTAAATTGGTCAAAAGTAATTTTCCTTTCACAAAACATTGTTGACTTTGTCGAAATACCCTGACTTGTTTTCAAGCGTGTCTCCACTATGTCTTTAATTCCAACCTCTAACATTTCCCTTCTTTACACGTTCTCTCTTTCTCTCTCTCTCTCTTTCTCTCTTTCTCTCTCTCTCTCTTTCTCTCTTTCTTTCTTTCTATTTCTTTCTCTCCTTTCTGTCTCTTCTTTCTTTCTCTCTTTCTCTCTCTCTTTCTCTCTTACTCTTTCTCTCTTCCACACAAACTCCTGACCTGTCACTGGTGTTCCTGCAACAACATGCATTTGCTCCCTTTGGAATGTTTCTCTCCTTGCAAAGTATTTCCTTTATGTTTTCTGAAATATCCCTCTCGTTATCTGTGCTGCATCTTGACTGACTGAACCTGTGACTTGATTTGCCTATTCACTTTAACTACCATGCTGTTTGTAATGCCCTCATTTATTTTTAAACTACTCATCTTGAATCCATTCTGCTCTTCCTCAAACTAAATTGGAGAGTAAGTTTCCACTTGTGGGAGAGTCTAGAACCAGAGGCCATAGCCTCATTATAAAAGAATGTACCTTTAGAAAGGAGATGAGGACGAATTTCTTTAGTCAGACGGTGGTGAATCTGTGGAATTCATTGCCACAGACGGCTGTGATTAAATCATTTGGGTTGAGAGGGAGAGATAGATCAGCCATGATTGTATGGCGGAGTGGACATGAGGGGGTACAGCCATAGAGGGGGTACAGGGAAGGTTCACCAGACTGATTCCTGGGATGTCAGGACTTTCATATGAGGAAAGACTGGATAGACTCGGCTTGTACTCGCTAGTATTTAGAAGATTGAGGGGGAATCTTATAGAAGCTTACAAAATTCTTAAGGGGTTGGACAGGCTAGATGCAGGAAGATTGTTCCCGATGTTGGGGAGGTCCAGAACAAGGGGTCACAGTTTAAGGATAAGGGGGAATTCCTTTAGGACCGAGATGAGCAAAACATTTTTCACACAGAGAGTGGCGAGTCTCTGGAATTCTCTGCCACAGAAGGTAGTTGAGGCCAGTTCATTGGCTATATTTAAGAGGGAGTTAGATGTGGCCCTTGTGGCTAAAGGGATCAGGGGGTATGGAGAGAAGGCAGGTACAGGATACTGAGTTGGATGATCAGCCATGATCATATTGAATGGCTGTGCAGGCTCGAAGGGCCGAATGGCCTACTCCTGCACCTATTTTCTATGTTTCTATGATGGGTCGAATGGCCTCATTCTGCTCCTATAACTGATGAACATGAAATATAAAATCACCCACTTTATGACTGCAGTCACTTGGAGATTACTTCACTGTAAAGTCTTTCATTTTGACTAATTACACAATAGCAGGTCTAGAACAGTCTGCTCTCTGGTTGGATCCAGGGCCTGCTGTTCTGAGAATTTATCTCCAAAACACTCATTTTTCCCTATCCAGGCTGCCTTTGCCCAACTGTCATTCTGCATGGAAATTAAAATCGCCCAAGATTATGACTGCTCACTAGCTCCTGTTACTTCATCCTTTACACTCTGCCTGACCCTGTGGTTACTGTCAGGGCCCTGTACGCCAATCCCATAGGTGACCTCTTGCCTTTACTATTTCTCATCTCCACCAACCACTCACTCCTCCTTGTCATCTGAACTAACATCTTCGCTCTCTATTACGCTAAGATCACAATTGATTTTGTCTCGGGGTAAAGCTGCACTTTGAGGTTTGTATCTTGCTCTTGGGTTTTCCTTCCTGATCCCAACTCACTGATTGCAATATTTCTGTGTCACAGCACCCAAATTTGAATCTGTGCCTCAGGAGTCGTCGGAATCTATCGAAACATTGCAGTTCTCTGAAGACAGCCTGTCCTCTGATTCCATGAGCAGTAAAACACAGTCCAGCACCCAGCTGGGCCGTGAGGCAGCCAAGAGTGAGTACCAGAATTTGGGGTTGTCATCCTGGTTGTTCTGGAATTGGGGCAGCACAGTGGCGCAGCGGTAGAGTTGCTGTCTTCAATGGTTCAATCCTGACTACGGGTGCTGTCTGTACGGAGTTTGTACGTTCTCCCCGTGACCATGTGTGTTTTCTCCGGGTGCTCTGGTTTCCTCCCACAATACAAGGACGTACTGGTTTGTAGGTTCATTGTCTTTGGTAAGAATTGTAAATTGTCCCTTGTGTGTAGGATAGTGCGAGTGTACGAGGTGATCGCTGGTACAACTGTAACATAATGTCATGACTTTTATACCCAACATCAAGGGTACTCAGTACCACTACTGGTGAATGACAGTGTACCAAAATGACTGTCACTGGGTCTAAATCCTGGAACACCCTCCCCAACTGTGGGAACACCTTCACCAGAAATACTCCAGTGGTTAAAGAAGATAGGTCACCACCAATTTCGGAGAGGTCATTAGGGATGGGCAGTAAACAGTGGCCTTGCTAGGAACAGCCAGATCACAATAAAGTGAATGAGCAAAACTAAACGTGGAGACTCCCGTGTGTTGTTACAACATACCGATCACGGGTCACCATGCCAAGTTGTGTAATTGATCCACTGAGAGCAAGACAGAGCTCTTAAAGATAGCGGAGTTAAGGGATATGGGGAGAAGGCAGGAACGGGGTACTGATTGGGGATGATCAGCCATTAACACATTGAATGGTGGTGCTAGCTCGAAGGGTCAAATGGCCTTCTCATGCACCTATTTTCTGTTGTCTATTCTATTGTCTAAAAGGCTTGCGGGGTGCCAGCTCCCTACTCCTGCCACTAACTCTTTCTGTTCTTATTTTGTTCCTGTAGAAAAGGCGCAGCCGAGCGAGACATGGGACAAGTGGCTGGTGAAACGGTGCATCGGGAGCGTGCAGGGGATGAGGCGCTTTCGATCCTTTCTCATGGGGACAAATGGTAGGCGAATCCCATGGGATGCAATGATGGGAGGAGGTGCAGGTGGAAGCAAGCCCCAACACCCTAGGCAGTCTTGTTCCCGTCGTGTGTGTGTGCGTGTGCACGCACGCGGGCTACTCGCTGTGGTATGTTGCTGGAGTTTAGGGCATGGCCCAGCAATGACAGGATGTTGATGTGTTGTGCAGGAGCAGAGCTGGCGGAGTTCTGGGTGAGAATGGAGAGGATGCTGAAACTCGACGAGACTGACGTCAACCAGCGGGACCAGTACTTTGCTCAGCTCCGCACGTTGCAGGCCACTCACCTGCAGGACGGGTCTGTCGTGATGTCCACCTGCGGAGGTTTTGATGGTAAGAGGTTGACGGGCTCTGAATGGCAACCAGTCAGATGGAATGAGTCGTCCTGCATCAAAAGCCGCGGTGCCAGCTGGGTCACTTTGGTTCTGGCCCCCAGTGTACTCCATGTTACCGCTACATGCTGCGGCAGTCTCTGTGAGCAGCACATAGACACACAAAGGCTGGAGTAACTCAGTGGGCCAGGCAGCATCTCTGGAGAAAAGGAATAGGTGACGTTTCAGGTCATCTTTCTATTGCCTTCTTTGTACTCAAGGCCCCAACCATTTTCTAATAGATCTGTGCCTGTCAGCTGGACCTCCAGCAATAGCGCTTCCACCTCTGAATCGGAAGGCTGTGCTATAAATCTTGCTCCGGGCACTTACTTTTTTTTGGTGTCACTTCAGTCCCATGCTGACAGAATGCAACACTGTCAGATGTGCTGTTGTTTGTTGTTTTGCTAAACTCAGGACATATCTTCTTGTTTAGATGACGGGGTGGAAGATTGCAACCTACACGTGGTCCGCCCTGTTTCGACGAATGCAATCAACCCAACGTGCACAATCAAATAAGATCAAATAAAACAAGTTGTCCTACAACTTTAGGCTGTGCACGCCATACGCAAGAAGAAGAAGAAGAAGTTTAGATGACATAACTGTGCCTTTGGCACAGTTTTACAAGAAGTGGGATAACCTCTTTGTGTTCAGGCCTACTTTCCTCCTCACCACTGCAGGCAAATTAGATTTAATGACTACTTATGTCATCCATGATTGGAGGCTCTTGCCAAGTAGAAATCTTTGTTGCAATTTTACGTTTTGCGGCATTTGGTGTCCATTAAAGATCTATGTGACTGCGCGTGAACCTTTGCAAATGGGACTGGTTTGGATGGAGTAAGTTGGTCAGCGTGGACGCGTTGGGCCAGCTTCCATGCTGGATGACTGTGACTTCATGACCATTCCTTCTCTCCAGAGATGCTGCTTATCCAGCTGAGTTACTCCAGCATTTTGTGACTTCATGCGTTTTTTCATGAATCCGGAATTCCATCCCAAGAAAAGGACAATTGGTAATGGCAGGCTGTGGGCAACACTGTAGACTATTTACCCCCCTTCTGTCTTCCTCACTTAACTATTTTATTTTCAAATATTTGCCTACTTTCTAAGTTAGGATGAATATCTGTTTCATCTCCCAGGTTGCCCCCTATTTATGCTGTTAAAAGTCCCCCTTTGCCGCAGTCGCAATTGGGATTTTTGTCATCAGCGGTATTGCTGCAGTTCCAGTCATGTGTGACTCCTGGAAGAACATTAGTACTGAATCTGACCCTGTAGTCACTCCTCTATAGTTCGTCCCCTCCCCTATCTCTACACCCCCACTACTGGATGTTTCCCTTTCAACTTACTGACATTTATTTTTGGTCTGCCTATATCTTTGCACTCTTTCCATTTGGCTCTGTACAGGATTGCCCCCCACATTATCTACCTCGCCCCATTCATTTCATTTCTCCATTGAAACCTACACATTCAGATCCTACTGATGTTGAAGCTCTTACCCAGAATGCCTAGAAGCCCCGTGCAAGAATTGTACTGGCCTGCGGTAGACTCTGTAATTCAGAAGCCAACTGATTGTTTTAGACAGAGTACCACACAATCAACTTCATTCAACCTCATTCAACTTGAATGTCTCCAAGACTTGACCCTGCCAGGTTGTCACAACTTTCATTGTTTGCATTTATTGTTCTTGTTGGTCTTTAGCCTGTGTGCTGTTGTTCTAATGTCCCGCTCTTGATTCACGATGCGTGCGGCATCTCTGACCAAGGCATCTGTTTACAGCACTCCCCTCGCTTCTATTCCTGTGAATAGACAGGCTCATGTCTATCTTTTGACCCTTCCTGAGCTGCCCAAGGCTGTTAATTCTCACTCCGTTGCTCTCTCTTCCTTGTCCATGACTTTCTTTTCTCCCCTGCCCCTTTCACAGCCCACCCGGCTGTGAACGGTTGGAAGTGGGAGAGCAAGGATAGGGCAAGAGAAGAAAGCGACTGCAATCAGGTCAGCTTTTCATTTTTAAATCAATGCCTTGGATGTCGGTGTAGGGAGCCTTGTCTCCAGGTTTGCTGATAAGTGGCACAAAAATTGGGCAGTGCCATGCTGGCCATGGCTGGTGGATCTGAGAGCACCCTTGAGTGTTCAGCCGCTCTCCGGTAAATGCCTTGGCCCCACTGCATCTCCAGGATGAGCTGGTGAGATTGGTCAATCTGTTCCACTGCTGGACTCCAACTGAGGTTTATTATGGGAAGACAGACTGACTGTGATTCCAGTGGGGAATCCCCTCTTCCAAACTGGACACATTGGAATCTCCATTCATATAACAATTACAGCACGGAAACAGGCCCTCTCGGCCCTTCCAGTCTGTGCCGATCATCTAAGTCGAGAATCACAAGCGATTAGGAGGTAGGAGGCACGTTATGCTTAGTGTAGAAGCAAAGAACTGCAGATGCTGCTTAATTAACAAAATGACACAAAGTGCTGGAGTAACTCAATAGGTGAGGCAGCATCTGAGTGAAGAAGGATATTGACCCGAAACGTTACTTATCAGTGTTCTCCAAAGATGCTGCCTGACCTGCTGAGTTACTCCAGCACTTTGTGTCGTTTTGGGTAAGTTAGGTTTTATTTTTTTAAACTTATTGTATATTACTTTAATTTGTTTATGTGTTATGGTATTTTTAAGTTTTAAAAGACAATCTTTCTAATTATTAACAGAAATGTTAATGGCTTTTAAATGTCTTTATCAGAAATATTTTGTACTTGTAGCATGTCCTTAACAGCTTTAACAACTTTACACCCTGTCAGAGAGGGCCAAAGCATTCCAGGAGTATAGCAGACCTGACAAGAAGCCATCTCAGATGCAATGGTCCTTTGACTTGGCTTCCCATAGACCTGTGAGTTTGTCTGATCCGTGTTTCTTTCTCCTCCTCGTTGAGAAGATAGTTCATTGTCGAAAGCAATGAAGTTCTATCGAACCAGGAGGGATTTAATGGTGAAGCTGCAAAAGGGGACCCTGGAGAAGCTGAAAGGGTACTGGTTGCCCCGCTTCCTGCTGCACTGCAAACGCAACCTGAGAAAGCTGAACGTGTACGATGTTGTCAGACAGGAGTATCAAGAAAATATGTCATATGGAAAGGTTACAGAAGACAACTCGTCTATCCCCAGCCTAACAGCGAGCATCAAACGTACAGAAGGCATCTCCTGGCCCTATTACACCAAGGCTCACAAGCGTCTCCTCTGGAAGCTGCCCTACTGTAAGACCAAGCATGTGAAGATCACAATGACACCGCAGCCTCCAACTAAGGAGCGCCGGAGCTGTGTTCGAACCCAGCCAGAGGCGTCTGCCCCCAAGCCCACTCCACTGACTCTGCCCAAACAGGATGAGCCAGTGTGCCCTCCTCAGTCATCAAGGTGGGTCTGTTCATCACCAAGTGTAGATAAACAGATGAAGAGCACACAGGGTGAGAACACCTTCCTGAAGCGAGACTGCGCTATCCCACTCATCAAAGCTCCTTCGATGCTCCAGTGTCAGAGGTTTCCTGAGATGCCCCTGCAGTTCAGGTACCTCTACTGGGCCTTTAATGCAGACCAGCTGGCAGGAGAACCATTTGCACATTTCCTGAGGATGAAAAAGAACCTCTCCCACCTCTCCTACCTGCTCCTCTGGCACGACATGAGCAACTTCTTGAACGTTGTGTTGAGTGTGAAGGACAGAGCTGGGTATCTTCTCAGGAAAATCCTGGGTGAGAAGATCATTGAAGTGTACTTGACTGAGAATAGTAACCAATATGCCAAGCTGCAGGTAGAAACTGACCAGAACCTCAAGACCCTTCTCCCCTCGGGTCAGGTCATTCCATGGATATTCACTGCCCAGAAGGAGATTTGTGAGGTGAGAGTCCATTGTTGACTTTGGTTTAGTCTGTCCTTGTAAAGGAGGAGTTTCAACTAGTGTAGGGAGGGAGCAGCGGCAGCACTAAGCTGACCCTGGGAAGAATTACCTGGAACAACATATGATGAGTGTTTGTTGGTACTGGGCCTGTACTTGCTGGAGTTTAAAAGGATGAGGGGACTCCACATTGAAGCTTACCGAATAGTGAAAGACGTGGATAGAGTGGAAATGGAGAGGATGTTTCCACTAGTGGGAGAGTCTAGGACCAGAGGCCCAGGCCTCAGCATAAAAGGACATACCCTTAGAAAGAAGATGAGGAGGAATTTCTTTAGTCAGTGGTGAATCTGTAGAATTCATTCCCACAGATGCATGTGGAGGCCGTCAATGGCTATTTTTAAGGCAGAGATTGACAGATTATTGATTAGTATGGGTGTCAGGGTTTATGGGGAGAAGGCAGGAGAATGGGGTTAATAAGGAAAGATAGATCAGCCATGATTGACTTGATGGGCCGAAACACCTAATTCTGCTCCTATAATGAATTTATGAACATCACGCTGTGTGAAAACACAAGGACAGTACAGAACAAGAAATGTTTTACTCAGGTCTGGCAAGAATAATGTCAGCAGACATCCCTGTATAATTGGCAGAAGCTGTTTGTCCCTGGGTGGGATGATGGCTATAATGAACCAGAAAAGGGGTGAGATTTGTTTTATCCCAGCATGTTGCTATGATCGGGAATGGGCTTTCTGAGAGGTGAGTGGAAGCAGATGCACGGGTAACTTTTCAAAAGGTTTTGGAAAATTACTAGATTAAGAACTATTTACAAGGCTATCTATACAGTTGGGGAAATGAATGAATTGTGTTTCTCTTTGGGGGGGGGTGGAAATCAAAAGGACAAATGTATTTCTGTGCTGTAAACTTCCACATGACTGAATCAGTTATCCATGGTCTGAGAGCATTCCCAGAGTTGTGAGTCTGTGGAATTCTCTGCCTCAGAGGGCGGTGGAGGCCGGTTCTCTGGATACTTTCAAGAGAGAGCTAGATAGGGCTCTTAAAGATAGCAGAGTCAGGGGATATAGGGAGAAGGCAGGAATGGGTTACTGACTGGGGATGATCAGCCACGATTACATTGAATGGCGGTGCTGGCTCGAAGGGCCGAATAGCCTACTCCTGCACCTATTGTCTATTGATAGAGGTTTCCGTAGCCAGGTGATAGTTACATGCATTTGGGATAGCAGAGCATAAAAAGATTATCCAATTTACTAAAACCGCAGTCGCTATAAGGTGCAGTTTTGTTAGTGTAGGAAGGAACAGCAGATGCTGGTCTAAACCGAAGGTAGACACCGTTGCTGGAGGAACGGTGGCGCAGTGGTAGAGTTGCTGCCTTACAGCGCTTGCAGTGCTGGAGACCCGGGTTCGATCCCGATTATGGGTGCTGTCTGTATCGAGTTTGTACGTTCTCCCTGTGACCACGTGGGTTTTTTCCGAGATCTTTGATTTCCTCCCACACTCCAAAGCCGTACAGGTTTGTAGGTTAATTGGCTTGGTGAATGTAAAAATTGTCCCTAGTGTGTGTAGGATAGTGTTAATATGCGGGGATCGCTGGCCGACGCAGACTCGGTGGGCCAAAGGCCCTGTTTCCTCGCTGTAACTCCAAACTAAACTAAACTCAGCAGGTCAGGTAGCAACTCTGGACGGAATAAACCAGGTTATGTTTTGGGTCGGGACCCTTCTTCAGTCGGGCTCAGTGTGGGTGAAGCAGAAACAAGCTCATTTATGTGGTTATCTGCTCCTCCAACAGATACTCCTGGGAACATATGACGATTTTCTGGATCAAGAGGATATGAACTTCCTCAATCTTGTGGTAAGACATTTGCAGATCATCGTGCTGTGTCCACCTCCATGGGTTTTAATGCTTAAGATCATGCAACCACATGACACCAAGGGCCACAAGGATCGAGATGCAAGTCCCTCTGAGCACCACTGCATTCCCAGTCATCCGCAAATGTAGCAAGTACAATGGAAAAAAAAAGCACAAAGTGCTGGACCCTGTCTAAACAGGTCAGGCAACATCTCTGGAGAACATGGATAGGTGATGTTTCGGGTCATGAACCTGCTTCAGATCCATTAGTCAGTCTGAAGAAGGGTCCTAATCCAAAATGAATGCCAACTATCCATGTTCCCCTGAGATGCCCTATGACCCGCTGCGTTACTCCAGCACTTTGTGCCTTTTTTTGTTTACCAGTATCTGATATTCCTTATTTCTCCCAAAACTGGTTGTTTATTAAGTCCAGTGCATTTAAGATAAAATTCTTCATCCTTGTCCTAATTAAGGCTGGGGTCAAACCAAATGATCCAAGCAGCTGGACACAGTGCAAGAATCTGCCACCGCGTGTGGCAGACACAGAGGACCTGCACATCAGGAGGATGGCCAGGTCGTTGCTACTGAGCCAGGCCTGCTCCGCCATCGGCGATACCGACAAACTGACCGATGAGGAATGGATGTTGCTGGTCTCTGAGGACACCGCTAATCTCGGCTCCATGAAGATGGACGTAAAGGCACTGACTGAAGATATGGGTAAGGGAGCTATGGGAATGGGGGGGAGGGGGGGGGGGGGCTTGGGATAAACTTTATTTTCTCCTCTCCGTTGGAAGGGAATAATCCATAGACCTTCAACCTCACTCCTACCCTTACTGTGAGTCTTCTCCTGAAGTTCTGTAACATATTTCCATTGGCCGAGTTCCCCAGCCAGTCAGCCAAGGGACTTAATTTACAGAACAAGCCTTGGCAATGATAGTTACCAAGACGAGGCATCTTGCCCAGATCAATTGTTATTCCTTAATGCAGATAAAAGCGCGTATGTAAGTTACCATCAACAAGAAACCATTAGATTACACCTTCCTTTCTCCTCTGAGGGGGAGAGTGAATTGAGGAGTTTGAGTTGAGTTGAGCCGAGATACAGTGAAAAGCTCTTGTTGCGTACTAATCAGTCAGCGGTAAGACAATATAAATTACAATAGAGCCATCCACAGTATACAGATACATGATAAAGGGAACAATGTGAATAATGTTTACTGCAAGATAAAGCCAGTAAAGTCCGATCAAAGACAGTCCAAGTGTCTCCAATGAGATAGATAGCAGTACAGGAATGCTCTCTAGTTGTGGTAGGATGGTTCAGTTGCCTGATAACGGCTGGGAAGAAACTGTCTCTGAATCTGGTGATGTGTGTTTTCACACCTCTGTACCTTTTGCCTGATGGGAGAGGGGAGAAGAGGGAGTGTCGGTGGGGAGACTCATCCTGTGTGTGAAGTTCTGGTCCTGAATTACATGTCATAATAAACTTGACTTGACTTGAATCTTGCTGTGCCCAAACTGTCTGCCTTGATTTCATCGTTCTGTAATCTATTTTCAAGTTCCAAGCCAGGCAAGGGCTGGCTCTCATTGCCTCACTTCTTCTCACCTTGACCACAAAATAAACATCATGAGGTGGCCCTCTTCTCCTGGCGAAGTGGCACTGATATTTACCCTGAGCCAGTTTCAAAATGTGTATCTTCCCTAAACACCAAGGTGGGGAAGAAGCACAGCACAAGATAAGGCTATGTGATCTCCTGTCTGTGGGCTCTGTCTGGATGTGCCTAAAGTGAAAGAGGCACCTTTTACCGCCTCAGCACCTCCCAACATGCTGCACAGGCAGTGAGAAACCTTCGAAGCAAAGTAACAAACCATAATGTAGGGAGGACGTTTTTGCACAGCAAGTTTCAAGTCAAGTCAAGTCGGGTTTATTGTTATTATGTGTACAAATATCTTCTTTTGGAGCAGTATCACTGGCACATAGTTGCAGTTAACACATACAAACATAAACTATACATTAGTGTAAATATTACACACAAGGTGTACAAAGCAATGGAAAAAAAATAGACAGTGCAAAAATAGAAGGCATTAGAAAACAAGTGCATGGGTAATTCAAGAGGTGATCTTTTATGTTTGGTTGCCAAGGTAAGATGAGGATTGTACGAGTCAGTTCCAGAACCTAGTGTTGTAGGAAAGTAGCTATTCCTGAACGTGGTGAAGTGGGGCTTCAGACTTCTGTAGCTCCTCCTGTTGGTAGCAATGAGAAGAGAGCAGGTCCAGGATGATACATGCTGCCTTCTAGAGGCAGTGCCTGGTGTAGATGCTTTTGATGGTGAGGATGGATCTGGGCTGAGTCCACCGATATCAGCAGCTTCCTGTGTTTCTGTGCTTTGGAATTGCTATGATGCAAACAGTCAAGAAACTACAAACAACATTGTGATAGTAATCATGGATTGGACTCACAGATGCTCCTTCAACAACATGCGTAGGAAGGAACTGCAGATGTTGGTTTAAACCATAGGTAGACACTAAAAGCTGGAGTAACAGAGAAGCTACCCTGTCCAACTGAGTTACAACAGCTTTTTGTGTCTGCTCCTTCAACAATTTAGTTCTCTAACTTTCAAACCTAAAGGCCAAAGTATCTAAACAAAGTGATGGCTGACAAATGTGACATTATCATCTTCAATTATCGGGACAGAAAATATTAAATGGCTTGGAAGTGACTGCTAGAAATATATAATTATGACTGTGGAAGGTTGTTTTTCGGACTAGAAGCCTGTGACTACTGGTGTGCCTGTGGGTTCAGTGCTGGGCCCATTGCTGTTGTCATCTATATCAATGATCTGTATGAGAACATGATGAGCAGTTTGCAGATGACACTCAAGTGGGTGGTATTGTTGGTGGTTGTCAAACATGTCAGCAGCATCTTGATCACTTGGGCTGAAGAATGGTTGATGGAATTTAATGCAGGGAATTGTGAGGTTACATTTTGGGAAGACTGACATAAGCAGTGTTATGAATTTCCCGGAACAGTAACAAAGGAGTAAGTAATTAAACAGTAATTTAATAATTAACTTTGAACATGGTATGTCACCCTACACGTAAGATGCTGACATGCATGCGCCTAGGTTAACAGTTCATAGAAACATAGAAAATAGGTGCAGGAGTAGGCCATTCGGCCCTTCGAGCCTGCACCGCCATTCAATATGATCATGGCTGATCATCCAACTCAGTATCCTGTCTCTCCATACCCCCTGATCCCTTTAGCCACAAGGGCCACATCTAACTCCCTCTTAAATATAGCCAATGAACTGGCCTCAACTACCTTCTGTGGCAGAGAATTCCAGAGACGCACCACTCTCTGTGTGAAAAATGTTTTCCTCATCTCGGTCCTAAAGGAATTCCCCCTTAGTTCAGGACGGTTCATCCCCCTCCCTGTAGGGGGGAACTGCAAAAGAAGGAAAATCAACGGTTAAATATTGTTAGAAGAACAATGAAATGATTTCCTTGCCGCCACCCTGTGCGGTACTGGTCAACTGGCTGATGCCCCCTACTGGGCCGCCGCAGGGGGTGAGCTGTTTCTATCTGGGTATCGTTGTGCTCAGCTGCTCGAGGGGACGGTTGACGGTGACGTTCCCTGTTACCCAATGCATTGGTTCATCTACTGGGTCGACAACAGGAGCCACTTCTGTAGCTTCACCGGGTCTTTTGTCAGTTCGACAGCGTATATGATCCAAATGCCGTCTAACAACTCTCCCGTCTGTCAGTTCTACTTCTGCCACTTGACTATTACACTGGCGGACAATGGGCTGGTTGCCAATTTGGTGTGCAAGTTGAGTGTAGACTTTGTCTTCAGCCCTAAACGTTCGTAGTCTGGCGTGAGTACCGTAGTTTTGTTTCATGGCTTCCTGTTTGTTGCCAATGTGTTCCTGGACAGCCGGCTGGAGGAGGCCTGATCTGGTGTGTGGAGTGCACTTGAACATATATTCGGCGGAGGATGTGCCTGGTAATTCATTTGGAGTCATTGTAAGCATTCTATGCATCAAATGATACCGGCCAATGAAGTGCTGAATTTAAGTGTCATCGCTGTTGTAAAGAGGAAACAAACCTGATCACAGCAGCAGAATTCTGCTAACTTTTTTTAGTGATTTGGAATAAGGGATAAATACTAGCAGAGGATCAAACTCCCTGGAAAATTTCAAAACAGTGCCGTGGGATCTTTTATATCCATCTGAGAGGACAGACATTCATCACAACTTCTGAATGACAACACCTCTGACAGTGCAGAAGTCCCTCAGAACTTCACGAGAGTGTCATCCAAGATTATGGACTTTACGCTCTGGTGTAGATGAGCCCATAATCTTCTTCAGACCACAGTATTACATAAGTTTGGCTGCCTTTTTTTAAAGCTGACCACTGATGTACATGTGTAGGAAGGAACTGCAGAAGCTGATTTACACGGAAGATAGACACAACATACTGGAGTAACTGGGTGGGTCAGGCAGCATCTCAGGGAAAAGGAATAGGTGACGTTTTGTTCTCGACCCGAAGCGTCACCAACACCTTTTCTTCAGAGATATTGTCTGACCCACTGAGCTACTGCAGCATCTTGTCCCGTTGTACTGATAGTACATAATTAGTAAGATCAGCAAGAGCAACCCCAGAAATTGAAGTCATTTTAATCATTTATTTTTATAGATGGAAATTCCAGAAACTTCAATTGAGGAAAAAAGGGACTAAAGTGGAGACAGGAAACCAATCCCAGTGAATGGGATCTTGGTGGCTGCTTTTGATCGGTCTCCCGACTCTAAAATAAACCGGTTCAGGGGTTTTCAGTTGGAAAAGTTCAATAAACACAAGGAGTCTCGTTCCCCAGTCACAGTCTCTTGAGTGTTTTTTGCTAGACTCAGCTCATTCTCTGCCAGTGTGTCAAAGCAGATTCAGTAGGAGCCAATTTCACCAGGCTACCCGCAGAGGCTGTCATTAGAGGCAGAGTTGGAAGCCACTGATTCAGCAGCTGCTCTGAGCCTTTTCCTGGAGATTTTGTCCCAGTATCTAAGCCTGGATGGAGTGGATGGTTCCACTGGAGGTCATAGCCTCAGAATTAAAGGCCATTCTTTTAGGAAGGAGATGAGGAGGACTTTCTTTAATCAGAGGGTGGTGAATCTGTGGAACACTTTGCCACAGAAGGCTGCGGAGGCCAAGTCGGTGGATATATTTAAGGCAGAGGTGGATATAGTTAAGGCAGAGATGGATAGATTCTTGATTAGTACGGGTGTCGGAGGTTATGGGGAGAAGGCAGGAGAATGGGCTTAGGAGGGAGAGATAGATCAGCCATGATTGAATGGCAGAGTAGACTCGATGGGCTGAATTGGCCTAATTCTACTGTTATCACATGATCTTATGATCTTTCTTCTGTTCCTTGATGCAAACTTGATTATGTTCACTCTGTGTATTTTGCAAAAACCAGCTTGATCATCAGAATGTTTTTTTCTGCCATAATTATCCAACCCTACAAGGGGGACTCTGCCTATGGAGTTGTGCTAGTTTTTCGACCTGTGCTGAAGCTGATGTGTGTCCAGGATGTGACCTTGGCGTCAACCCAGATCCTAAGCTTAATCAGAATCAGAATCACACTTTATTCGCCAAGTATATTTTGCAACATACGAGGAATTTCATTGGCCAGGTCAGTCATACAATTAAAAGTAACAGAACACTCAAAAACACATTTTATCATGAACATCCACCACAGTGACTCCTACACATTCCTCACTGTGATGGAAGGCAAAATAAAGTTCAAGTCCTTCCCTTAGTTCTTCCTCGGTCGTGGGGCTCGAGCCCCCGTTGATGGGACGATCTTGACTCCCGTAGCCGGCGGCGTTCGGGCCCTCGAGGCAATCAGCTCCCGCATCGGGGGGATAACTACCCCGCCTCCCCTTTCTTCCCTTTTACCCCATTCTCTCTCCTGTGCCCCAACTGGAAGTGCACACATGTATCCCTTTCCCCTTCTCTTTCACACTTTCCTCCTATATCCCTCCGGTTTCACATTTGGTGCCTTTTCTATCCTTATCTCACACATTTTGTCTTTTCATTTCTGGCTTTTGTCGCACAAGCTGCCAGTAAAACACCCCTCACTTGTATCCACCGATCACTCACCAGACTTTGAGCCACCACCACTTCTCTTTGAGATTTCTCCCCCTTACTACAACCAGCCCGACCCAAAATGCTGCCTATCCACAGATGCTGCCTGACCCGTTAAATTACTCCAGCATGTTGTTGCTTTAAAAAATATATATACACCAGCATCTGCAGTTCCTCGTCTGTCCAGAAGACAAAAGAAGCTTGTTAAGGATGAGGGAAGGGAGTGGCTCTGACAGGTAGAGTCAGAATGGCCACGGGGAGTAAGCTGTGGGTCACTAAGTGAATGAGAGCATTTGGAGAATAAGAACATAAACAAAATAATGTAGACAAGAAAATGCAGAGCAGCAGGACATGCCTGGCATGTGGGCATTAGTGGGGGGAGAGGGAGAGGGAGGGAGAGCTGTCCAAGTCACCACCTCTAGCTGATTCCTTCGCTCCAACCACTAACCAACTGAGCTTTTATTCACTGCCAGCCCCATGGAAAAAGGCAATGTGCTGTCGGCATAAGTGTGGGCTCTTTAATCAGACTTGGTTGATTCTTCTTGCCTGTATGGACACAAAAGGAGAATAATTAGAAAACAAGATTGGTTATCTCAGGCCCGACTGTTCATTGGTGGCACAGTGCTTTTGTTGGAAATCTCGGGATATCAACCATGCTCCTGGCTGCAGGGAGAGGGGAATGAATCCTCAAAGATGCACAAAGAATAGCTGGACACGGTCCATCTCGGGTACTGACCTCCCCACCATCGAAGCGACCTACAAGAGTCGCTGCCTCAAAAAGGCAGCCAGCATCATCAGAGACCCACACCACCCTGGCCACACATTCATTTCACTCCTGCCATCAGGAAGAAGGTATAGGAGCCTTAAAACGGTAATGTTCAGGAGCAGTTTCATCTCGACAAGCAACAGGCTATTAAGCACTACAATCTGAAAATAAGCTCGCAACTACAGAGACTTGGGGGCATTAATTTTGTCTTTGCACTATTATTGCTTGTTTATTTATTGGTTGCTTTTTTAATATATATTTTCCGAACTTTCTTTGATGATTATGGTGTTTAGTGAGTACTCTGTTGTGTATCTGTTTACGTATGTGTGGTGCTGCTGTGAGTAGGAATTTAGTTGTTCCGTTTCGGCACGTATGACAATACAACACTCTGGGCTCTTGGTTCTTGGCATCCAGACAGGCTCCAGATCAGCAAGATGGCGCATGGATGCTGGGCCTGAGCTGAGGGAACACCCCTCAGTCGCAGGCTGCAACTTGTGCAGGGACCTCCCTCCTGATGTCGGGCAGTCTTTCAGCTGTGTCAACATCTAGGTCATAGGGTCAAAGATTAACACAGGTCAAACTTGTCCACGCCAACCTATATGTCCCATCTGTACTAGTCCCACCTACCATCATTTGGCCCATATCCCTCTAATGACCTGTCCTATGCATCTAGGTGTGTGGCCATTGCTGGTGACCTGGTGCCCAGTGAAGACTGGGCCAATTGAAGCTTGCCGCCATTCTTTGGAGCTCAGACACAACCTGGTGGAGAAGTGGAATCCAACACGTTCCTGAATGACCTCTTCCCATTCATATATCCTGGGTTTCTGAAGACTCGCCATTTGATTCCAGTGTGACTCCAGAAATGTGTCACTCACTGACCTTGTGCTCCTTTTTTGTCCACATCCCACACCACCCCCCCTCCCCACAGAGATCAAGAACATGACCTTTGAGGAGCTTGCACTGAAGCATCCAAGGCTGGCAATTGAGCAGCTGAGCAAGGACTTTCATCGATATTTCAAGAAGTTGGTTCTACTTGGTATGTATGGGTATTGTTAATAGTAATTCTCTGGGCACTTGCCCCCCAATTCCATCCAACACTGGTTCACGATTTAAGGACATCTGACATGGAGTTTGTTCACTCTACCGTATACCTTCTAGCATCCACTATTCAGTGGCGCAGCGGTAGAGCTGCTGTCTTACAGCACCAGAGACCCGGGTTCGATCCTGACTACAAGTGCTGTCTGTGCAGAGTTTGCACGTTCTCCCTGTGACCGCGTGGGTTTTCTCTGGGTGCTCTAGTTTCCTCACACGCTCCAAAGACGTACAGGTTCGCAGGTTAATTGGCCAAGGAGAATTGGTTAAAAGGAGAAGTAGCAAGATGCTGGCCTTCATGGTAAAATGCAATAGAAAGATTGGATGCTTGAAGTTGGCAATGGCAGGCGCTATGTGGGAAGCAGGATGGGGGCTGACACTCCCTCCAATGGGAACATCCTTTCATTGTGAGCAGTTACCCCTTCTCCAGAAGCTTTGACCTCTCTTGGGAGCATAAGGTCATTCAGCCTCTGAGCTTGCTCTGCCAGATCATGGGCAATCTGCATCTTGCTCATCTGCCCACAGTGCTAACAATATCAATCAATACCTTAATCCTGCCCACCTCTGCCTCTGTTTCCACAGGTCTGCTGGATAAAGACATTTTGCGAGACCATCTGTACTCAAAGCTGAACGTGAAGGCTATGAAAATCGGGAAAAAGACCTTAACAAGACCCAAAATAACTCCCAAGTAAGACAGCTTCACTGCAGGCACGGCTCACTCAGGATGCCACAGATAGAGCAGGGCTGGGTACATGATCTACACAGGGGGTAGTGATCACAGCTGTGTTGTGGGCCTGCCCATGTTGTTTCTCAATGTAGCTCCCAAACCTGTTGTCCATGCCACGTGGGTGGCATGGTCAGTGAAGAGTTGATCTCTCGCCTGGAGTGCTGTGCAAAAGCAACCTCCTGTGAACTGACAACTCCATGTTAGTTTGGGGCAGGGCGACATAATAGGATAAACCCGTACTGCATTGTTGTTGCATAGCACAGTGTTAACGCTGAACTGGGGCAGTGCGGACCTGCCCCAAGAGTGTTTGATGGAGACACTGAAGAGGAAGTTTTACCCCCTATCCAATTAATCATGTACAATAAATTGATGTTGCTATTCTAGTTCCAGCAACCCTCTACTTAATGAGCACAAACACTACGCACACTTGCACATGTTCACTTAATCTACCAACTGAAGTGCAAAGTACTGCAGGGAATCTGCACAATAATAAAACACTGGAGACACACCAGCAGGTCAGGCAGATCTCTGGAAAGCAAAGCAGTGTTTACCACTGAAAGGTCATTGACCTAACATATTTCATGCATTTTGTACCTTTCCGGACATCATGCAGCGGTAGATTTACTGCCTTACAGCGCCAGAGACCCAGGTTCGATCCTCACTACGGTGCTGTCCGTATGAAATTTGTACATTCTCCCCGTGACCATGTGGGTTTTCTCCAGTTTCCTCCCACACTCCAAAGACATCGAGGTTTGTAGGTTAATTAGGGCCTGTTTTCCGTGCTGTATCTCTAAACTAAACTGAACTAAATTTACCCACCACTGCCAGGGTTTGGAGACTAACCCCAGGGGATTTTGAAGTGGATTTCGACCATCTCTTAACTTTGACTTGGCAGGAGACTGACAGATGTGCTGACGGACTCAACGGGATTGCATTTCTTCCAGAGGTTCCTGGAAGCCTATGATGCTGACTTTCCACTGCAGTTCTGGCAGGCAGTGGAGAACCTCCAAAACCTCACCACTCTAAACCAGAAACGACGCTATATCAACTGGATGCTTAAATACTTCTTCAACCACAACATCCATCCAGGTGCGTGCCACATAGAGGCTAGAGCCAGATAAATCCTTTCCAAACTCTTCCAGTATGTCCAGAGAACATTTGTATTTCTCAGGCACCTGGGAGTGAGTTATAGATGGGAGTCTAATCAAGGCCTTACAGTGGGTAAGTACCTATTTCGATGGGTTAAATACAGAACAACCTATTCTATAGATTGAGTCACCTTGTAGAAATCAGTGGGATATATACAGTGGCTTGCAAAAGTATTCATACCCCTTGAACTTTTCCACATTTTGTCACGTTACAACCACAAACGTAAATGTATTTTATTGGGATTTTATGCGATAGACCAACACAAAGTGGCGCATAATTGTGATGTGGAAGGAAAATGATACATGGTTTTCAATTTTTTTTACAAATAAAAAACTGAAAAGTGTGGTGTGCAAAAGTATTCAGCCCCCTTTACTCTGATACCCCTAAATAAAATCCAGTGCAACCAATTGCCTTCAGAAGTCCCTAATTGGTAAATAGAGTCCACTTGTGTGTAATCTAATCTCAGTATAAATACAGCTGTTCTGTGAAGGCCTCAGAGGTTTGTTAGAGAACATTAGTGAACAAACAATGTTCCTTGGGCATCATGAAGCCCAAGGAACACACCAGACAGGTCAGGGATAAAGTTGTGGAGAAGTTTAAAGCAGGGTTAGGTTATAAAAAAATATCCCAAGCTTTAAACATCTCACGGAGCACTGTTCAATCCATCATCCGAAAATGGAAAGAGTATGGCAGAACTGCAAACCTGCCAAGACATGGCCGTCCACCTTAACTGACAGGCCGGGCAAGGAGAGCATTGATCAGAGAAGCAGCCAAGAGGCCCATGGTAACTCTGGAGGAGCTGCAGAGATCCACAGCTCAGGTGGGAGAATCTGTCCACAGGACAACTATTAGTCGTGCACTCCACAAATCGGCCCTTTATGGAAGAGTGGCAAGAAGAAGCCATTGTTGAAACAAAGCCATAAGAAGTCCTGTTTACAGTTTGCCACAAGCCATATGGGGGACACAGCAAACATGTGGAGGAAGGTCCTCTGGTCTGATGAGACCAAAATTGAAGTTTTTGGCCTAAATGCAAAACGCAATGTGTGGCGGAAAACTAACACTGCACATCACCCTGAACACACCATCCCCACTTTGAAGCGTGGTGGCAGCATCATGCTGTGGGGATGATTTTCTTCAGCAGGGACAGGGAAGTTGGTCAGAGTTGATGGGAAGATGGATGGAGCCAAATACAGGGCATCTTGGAAGAAAACCTGTTAGAGTCTGCAAAATACTTGAGACTGGGGCGGATGTTCACCTTCCAGCAGGACAACGACCCTAAACATACAGCCAGAGCTACAATGGAATGGTTTAGATCAAAGCATATTCATGTGTTAGAATGGCCCAGTCAAAGTCCAGACCTAAATCTAATTGAGAATCTCTGGCAAGATTTGAAAAATTGCTGTTCACAGACGCTCTCCATCCAATCTGGCTGAACTTGAGCTATTTTGTAAAGAAGAATGGGCAAAAATTTCAGTCTCTAGATGTGCAAAGCTGGTAGAGACATACCCCAAAAGACTTGCAGCTGTAATTGCAGCGAAAGGCAGTTTGACAAAGTATTGACTCAGGGGGGCTGAATACCTTTGCACGCCACACTTTTCAGTTTTTTATTTGTAATAAAATTTGGAAACCATGTATCATTTTCCTTCCACTTCACAATTATGCACCACTTTGTGTTGGTCGATCACATAAAATCCCAATAAAATAGATTTATGTTTGTGGTTGTAACGTGACAAAATGTGGAAAAGTTCAAGGGGTATGAATCGTTTTGCAAGCCACTGTATATCTGGAATAATTTGACAGGCTAGAATCTAATCAATGCTACATGCATTTCGTCAATGCGATACCATATACCTGCTTGGTGTTTTATTGAGCATTTGGACTGTGTATATATAAAGTAACAGTAACTAGGGATTAAGTCACAAGCTAAAATGTAATTGAGTGGTTACAAAGTTCGTAATTCTCTACGGAGATATAATTTATTGAGAAATGGAGACTTTACAGAAGATTCTTCTGTGACTGTAAAAGGAAATTAAGGGCAGTACCAAAATGTACGACACGGCATACAATATTGAAAGAATCTGGGACATATTGAGAGATTTTAAGGAATCTTTTTAAGGAGATTTTAAGGAAGCCAATAAATAATGACTAAAATGATAATGGGAGAAAAAAGTAAATTATGACAAGAAACTGGCAAGAAACATTAAACAGGAAGAACATGTATTTATATTGTAATCAACAGTGCCGTTAAAATGTTGGTCTCCGTAGACACAGATTGAGGAATTAAATGGAAAGAGGAAAAATATTTTCTACGGTGGCAGACTGAAAGCAATGAATAATAGCAGCAAATTCAGGAGCAGAAGTGGGAGTCCTAGGATCTTAAATGGGACTGCAGTGATACTGGATGCTTTGATAGTGATTTTCCCTAGATTCTGGAAAAGTCCCAGCAGATCACAATTGCAGCGGGGATCATGACAGAAGCTTCATTGTGACGATCCCTGGAAGCGACGACACGATGCACTCTGTGACACGTCGGGCGGCAATTCTGTCAATATGTTGGACGACGACAGAAGCCAACAGCGAGCTACATCGTCTGACACACGAGCGAACGAACAACTGCAGCAGCAGAGCTAGGGGGAAAACAGAAAGCAGAAAACTGTATTCTAGTTATAGAAGCAGCCAACAAGGCTTTATGGTGGGGAAGTCATGTTAGACAAGTTTATTGGAATACTTATTGGAATAGAGGGGTATGGGCCACACGCAGGCGAGGGGGACAAGTGTAGATGGGACGTTGGTCGGTATGAGCAAGTTGGGCCGAAGGGCCTGTTTCCACACTGACTGCATGATTTTAAGGATTTACCAAACAAGGGGAATCGGTAGAGGTAGTGGATTTCCAAAATACACATGATAAGGTGCCACACAAATAATTCCCACACGTGGTTAAAGATTATGGCACTGGGGCAATATAATACCATGGACATGGATTGGTTGAGTAACAGAAAACAGTGTTGTAAAATGGGTTATTTTCAGGTTGGCAAGATTTATGTTGCACAGGGGTCAGCACTGAGACTTCCACTACTTATCAGCAAAAAACATAAATCTTGGAATCTCAGCAGGTCAGGGAGCATTTGTGGACAGGATCTGTGGATCTATCCTTGACCACCCCCCCCCCCCCCGCTACTTTTCTTCGGCATGTTTTCCTGACTGTGTCTGAAAAAAAGGCAGTCCGTTTTACAGATATACCCAGGTTGAAGTCACTATCCCTGTCTTCATGTTTGTGATAGCCCTGTGCTATTATTAAATGGCCTAATCACCCTTAATAAATGTCACCCCTAACCTATTGCTCAAACCATGTTATTATTACTTTTTTTTTTAAAGAAGGAACTGCAGATGCTGGAGAATCGAGGGTTACCCCCCATGTTATTATTACCTCTGGATCTAACTATCCAAAGATTCTTCTGACTTCCCTCTCGTATTCCATTCTCTAACCTTGTATTTATCCGAAACTCTCCCACCCATCAATTCTGCTCATGCTGGTTAACATCAGCTCCTTGTTGAAACACCTCCTATTTAAAAAAATATATATACCATTGAAGTTTTCAAATGCTTACAGCTTCTCTTTTAATTCTCACGGCTTCTGAAACATTGCCCCACAGTCCTGGCCATCTCCGACCTATTATTGCTGTATCTTTGTTGGTCATGCCAATTACTACTTGTCGTCTACAGCAATGATTTGGATGAGAACATACAGGGCACGATTAGCAAGTTTGCTGATGATACAAAAGTGAGTGGTTTTGCAGAGAGTGAAGATGATTGTGAAAGATTGCAGCAGGATCTGGATCGATTGGCCAGGTGGGCGGAGGAATGGTTCATGCAATTTAAAACAAAGTGCGAGGTGTTGCATTTTGGGACGTCGGACAAGGACCAACACAGCAAATGGTCGGCCTCTGGGTAGTGTTATAGAGCTGAGGGATCTAGGAGTACAGGTGCATGGTTCCTTGATGGTTGAGTCGCAGGTAGATAAGGTGGTCAAAAAGGCCTTTGGCCTTCATCAGTCATGAGTATTGAGTTGGGAGGTCATGTTGCAGTTGTATAAGATGTCGGTGGGACTGCATTTAGAATAATGTTGTTCAGTTCTGGGCACCATGTTATAGGAAAGATATTGTCGACCTTGAAAGGGTTTGGAAAAGATTTACAAGAATGTTGCCAGAACTATAGGGTGTGAGCTACAGGGAAAGGTTGAGTAGGCTGTGTCTCTATTCTATGGAGCGCAGGAGGACGAGGGGGGATCTTATAGAGGTGTACAAAATCCTGAGAGGAATAGATTGTGTAGATGCACAGAGTCTCTTGCCCAGAGTAGGGGAATCAAGGACCATAGGACATGGGTTCAAGGTGAAGGGGAAAAGATTTAATGGGAATCCGAGGGGTAACTTTTTCACACAAAGGGTGGTGGGTGTATGGAACAAGCTGCCAGAGGAGGTAGTTGAGGCTGGGACTAACCCAAAGTGTAAATGACAGTTAGACAGGTACATGGATAGGACACGTTTGGAGGGATATGGACCAAGCGCAGGCAAGTGGGACAAGTGTTGCTGGGACTTTGTTGGCCGGTGTGGGATAGTTGGGTGAAGGGCCTGTTTCCATACTGTATCCCTTTATGACTCTGTGCCTTCAGCTACCAAGACCCTAACGCTCCTTAAGCCGCTGACCCAAACCCTCAATTTCTTTGCTTCTCTTCCATCTTTAAAATGACCTTTGAAACTCACCTCTGACTGAGGTATTTTAAGAAATTAAGAAATTGGAGCAAGAGTTGGAAGTCAGGCTTGCTGTAACGTTCAATAGGTTCATCATTGATTATGCATTTTGTTCACATTGTCAAACAATCACGATCTCACTTGATTCCCTTCATGTGCACCCTTCATCAGTCTCAGCCTGGAATATCCTCAGTGTTAGATAATGACAGCCCTCTTGCTGGTAGGAATTTCCAGATTCACACAATGGATGTCAGTCTGAAAGAGCCAGCCCCAGTGCCTGGGTAGCCCCCCTTCATAGGTTGAGTTTGGTCCACATGCATGTGTGAGTGGCTTCAAAATAGGTTCTCTGAGCCTAGGTGGGCTGTGCAATCACAACATCTATAGACAAGCCTGGCTGGGAAGTCACAAGGAGCAGTAGTTAGTATAGATGGGTAGTGGGTCGTCAGGATGGACACAGTGGGCCAAAGGGCCTGTTTCTGTGCTGTGTGACTCCAATGGGTTATCACAGATTGAATACTTATATCACCATGTCACATGTGGGTCTCCATCCAGACCTGTTTGTAGAATGGATGACACCGGGTCTGCCATAAAAGTATATGGTTCAGTCATCCACTGTATATGGTGTTTGTGATGGGCCTTTCAGTGCAGCCTCATCTTCTATGCCATGCTTACAATTGCCATTGGGTACCACTGTTCATGTAGGTTACCAGCAAGTGTCTTTTGCCAAAAAGTTACCAACAAGTGCCTGCATAAAGTGGCGAGAGTAGGGGGTATGTTTGCTGAATGCACGGATTAATCCCATCTCATTCCTATGTTTCTCCTCACATCATAACCCCATCCCTGATTTCTCAGAGGAGTTACTGCACTGCAATGCGCCTATCATCAAACAGATTATGGAAGCGATTGAGAATGGAACTCCAATCACCATGGGCATGCTATTACAGGCTCAGTCAGCAGTTCAAAAATCCATGCAGAGCTGGTCAGTATTGCGGGTTTGCCATTTAGGGTTATCTGAAATGTTTTGTGCTGGAATGAGGAAGGGCATTGGATAACCGGAATGTGATGTTGTAACTCTGAAACCGGTAATTCTGCTCAACTAGTTTTTGTAAGAAGAGTTCTAATCGCAGTTATCTCTCCATTTTCAAATCCTGAATACACCAACATATTCTTAAAGCACGATCTCGACCTGAAATGTCAATATCCCTTTGTCTTCACAGAGGCTGCCTGACCCATTGTGTTCCTCCAGTAGTTTATTTTTTGCTCTAGATTACAACTTCCACAGTCTCATTTGTGTCCCTTAAACTCATTTTCCTTCACCCAGTCAGCTGATCTATGGAGTTAGATGTGGCCCTTGTGGCTAAAGGGATCAGGGGGTATGGAGAGAAGGCAGGTACAGGATACTGAGTTGGATGATCAGCCATGATCATATTGAATGCGGTGCAGGCTCGAAGGGCCGAATGGCCTACTCCTGCACCTATTTTCTATGATTCTATGATTCTAACATTGCATATTGATACATTTTATGCCTCCACCACTAACATCAGTAATATGTTCCACCACCAGGCAGAGCTGTGAAATTGGGTGCCTACTGTGTAATATCACTTACATGTTATCTTACACTACAGACCATTGTCCAGGACCGGTCAACTACAGGAAATGTGAAATAAAAACAAAGATAATTAGTAAGGGTGTCAGGGGCTATGGGGGAGCAGACAGGAGAATGGGGTTGAGAGGGAAAGATGGATCAGCCATGATTGCATGGTGAAGTGGACTTGCATGGGCCCCAATGACCTAATTCTACTCCCAGAGCTTATGAATGCTGGAAACATCTGTGGAGACAGAAGCAGAGATGGTGTTTGAGGTTGAAGACCTTTTTATCAGAACAGGGAAATGTAGAAAAAAAGATGTTTCCAGTTGTAGAAAAAAGGGAGGGCTTGAGAGAACTGCAGAAATGTCTGAGAGTAAAAAATGGGTCCAATGTTATGACAATGAAATACATAATGTGACTTGGTGGGGTGTGGAGGGTTCAAATAAGGAAGACATACACCATGAATGGTAGGGAGTGTTATGGAATAGATACCTTGATATATAAGTCCAAAGATTCCTGCTGGTGTCAGCACACGTAGATAATGTTGAAGAAAGGACACTGGGTGTTAGGTTTAGGCTTCGATTTATTATTGTCGCATTTTCTGAGATACAGTGAAAAGCTTCGTTTGGCATGCTATCTAAACAGATCAGATATACCATACATAGTTACTATCAAGCTCAGGCACAATAGAACAAAGGGGAAGACATATAATGCAGAATATAGTGTTAACGAAGAAACTGCAGATGCTGGAGAATCGAGGGTTACACAAAATGCTGGAGAAACTCAGCGGGTGCAGCAGCATCTAAGGAGCGAAGGAGATAGGAGACGTTTCGGGTCGAGACCCTTCTTCAATGCAGAATATAGTTCTTAGCATTGTAGCACGTTGTAGCGCATCAATGGAATGTTTGCATTTCATAGAATATATAAGTGCAGTAAGGTCTCAGTACAATTCTATAAAATATTGGTTAGACCACAGCTGGAATATTGTATTCCCTTCTTGTCATCACACTACAGCAAGGACGTGATGGTATTTGTGACCTTGCAGAAGGGTTCTTCTGGATGTTTGAGGCACTGCAGATGTTGGAATATGGGGCAAAAAATAACTGCAAGAAGAATCCAGCTGGTCATGCAGCATGTCCATAAGTGATGGGAGCAGAATTAGGCCATTTGGCCCATTAAGTCTACTCCACCATTCAATCATGGCTGATCTATCTCTTCCTCCTAAACCCATTCTCCTGCTTTCTCCCCATATTCCCTATGGAAGGCATCCACGGAATGAAAGGGATGGTTGACATTTTGGGATAATGATCCCCTGCATTTTTTTTAATCAAGATGTTGTCTAGGATGGATTTTTTTTTGGTAAAGTGATAGACTGGATAAGCTGGGCTTCTTTTCCTTGCAGTAGAGGAGGGTGAGGAGAGATATACAAATATATGCGAAGTATAGATATGTTAAACACTAAGAAATCTCAGTGTGAAAGATCAGACCGCATAGGTTTAATGTGAGGAGTAAAAGTTTTAGAGGGGATCTAGGAAGGCATTTTTCACCCAGAGGATGGTTGGAATCTGGAACACACTCCCCAAAGGGATGGTGGGGGCAGGACAGGCACAAAATGTAAGTAGCATTTGGATGAGTACTTTAATCACTGAAAGCATAGCAGGCCACAGACCAAGTGTTGATACATGGGAATAGTATAGATTAGTACTTGACTATCAGCCTTGGTATGGAAGATCAAAGGGCATGTTTCAGACTCTATGACTTCAAGATCGGATCAGCCATGATCTAATTGAATGGCAGATTAGGCTTGAGGGGTCATGTGGCTGATTCCTACACCAGACAGCATTACAGTGAGTCCAGGTAGCATCTCGCTAAAATTATGATAGCCGTGATGTAGTGCAAAACCCCAAATTATCTTTAACAGATTTTGCAATTTCCACAGGTGTTTTAAATTATTCATGGCTGTTGAAGGGAAATCCTTGTAGTCCCTGGAGTCCTGGCAACATCCTCGTAAATCCTTTCTCCCCTCTTTCCAGCTTAATGACATCTTTCCTATAGCGGGGTGACCAAACCTTAGCACAATATTCCATGTGCGGCCCGACCAACGTCTTGTACAACTGTCCCAAGTTCTCTACTCAGTGCCCTTACTGATTAAGGCTAGTGTGGCAAAATCCTTCTTCACCTCCCTTTCTACCATCACACTCTGCCAGTTACCATCTAGTCAATGATGTATCCAGTTAGCTTACTCTCCCTCCCATGCAATCTAGCCTTACAGGTTAACCTACTATGCAGCATTTTGCTGAGTGAGTGTTGAGGGTTGTTCAAATTGAAACAATAATGTGTCCCTTTAGAATCTTTAGAGTAGCCATTCAGTCTTTGTATTAGCACCAGTTCTGCACCACCTCTTACAGTTTCTCTACAGCTCATGAAGGGCAATTGATATGTGAAATGGAATTCCAGATGAAGGAATGGGAGGTTAAAAAAAACTTCCATCTACAACTGAATGCTGCTGTGGGGAGATGTTAGGATCTCATTGAAAAGGGCACCAAATGGCTAGCGATTTACAGTGATTTTCTCATTGGCTTCAAGCTCTTAGCAGGAGCTTGTAGTTTGAGGTGAAGAGGTAAACAAAGTATCTTGCTGGTGGACCCCATTGCAATCGTAACCGCTTCAGTTACCATCAGATAACTGCAACCGACTGAGGCAATGTATAACAGGGAGGCGAAGGAAGCATTGATTTTTCCACAGAGCATAGTGTTCTCAGAGTGTGAGCTTTGGTGAGTACGGGGAATTTCGATAAGGAGGGTCTCTGGGAGTCCTCAACATTGGCCTTGGTTGGAGAGCGAGACATTGGTGCCCGGCAGGTAGGTGACTGGTGAGTATTTTCTCTTTAGGGTCATAGAGTTTGAAGCACCTCCTCTACGCCAGCAAAGCTGCCTACCTAATCTATTCCCATTTGGCTGCACTTGGCCCGTACACCTCTAAACCATGTGTCTGTTTCAAGGTCCTTTAAACATTGCAATCATCTCTTTTAAATATTTCCTCTCTTACCTTAAACTTATGCCCTCAAGTCTTAGACTCTTCTACCTTGGGAAAAAGATTCACAAGGATATTGTCAGGACTAGATGGCTGGAGTTATAAGGAGAGACTGGATCGGCGTTGAGCATAGGATTGAGGGGTAACTTTACAGACGTATACAAAATCATGAGGGTCACAGTCTTTTTCCCAGAGTAGGAGAGTCCAAAGCTAGAGGGTATAGGTTTAAAATGAGGGAAAAGATTACAAGGGGATACCTAGGAACAACTTGTTCACACAGTGTGTGTTGGGTATCTGGAATGAGCTGCCAGAAGAAACTGTAGAAGTGGATAGAAATTACAAGACATTTAGACTGATACATGGATAGGAATGTCCCAGAAGCATACTCATTAGTCTTATCAGCACCCATTCCTGATTAACCTTTCCTATAGCTGGGCAATCAGACCTGCACATGATACTCGAAGAGTAGTCTCACCAATGGTTTATATAGTTGTAACATGACACCCCATCTCCTCTCCTCAATGCCCGTAACTGATGCCAAAGCAAGCTTGCCACACACCGTCTTCACCGCCCTGTGCCTCCACTTTCAGGGAACTATGTAGCAGTCCCCGCAGGGCTCTCTGTTCTACAACATCCTCCGGGGCGCTTCCATATGCTGTACAAGCCCTTCTCTGTTGGTTTAACTTACTAAAGGATAACATTCCACACTTGTCTGGGTTAAACTCCATCTGTGATTCCCTGTTCCACTTCCTCAGTTGATGTAGATCCCATTGTAATCTTTAAAACAAACCTTCTTCACTATCCACTGTACAATCAAGTTTTGTGTCATCCATAAACTTAGCAACTATGTTAAAACATTGTCTTCCAAATCATTGAGATGGATAACTAACAACAGTGGCCCCAGCACTCCACTGGTCATGGGCCTCCAATCTGAAAAGCACTACTCCACTACCAACTTCTGACTCTTTTCACTAGGTCAATTTTGTAACCAATTGGCTACCTCAACCTGGGTCCATGCGATCTAATAGCTTACCAAGTGGGACCTTGTCAAAGGCCTTACACATGTCCACTGTGCTGCCCTTATCAATCCTCTTTTTCATCTCTTCAAAAAACTCAAACATACCTGTGAGTCTTGATTTTACTTGCATACTACCCCTAACTTCAAATTGCTAGTACATCCTGTCGCTCACAAGTTCCAAGACATCACTATTCGTTTCCCTTAATCCATTGCTTCCATGATCTTCATGGTAAATTCAGATGAGGAATTGTCATTTAAAATGATAACTCCAGTTGTACTGCATGTGGCATTGCAGGAGGATAGGGGTTTGTAGGAGGAGCTGTTTGTAATGTATGAGGATGCCTGAGCTGGGGGGTATGACTTTCGCATTCTGTTGGCGCAGGTTCGAGCTCTATCTGAAAACGTACCCAGTTGAAATCAAATATCGCTTGGATTCTACAGGCATTTTGAGGTCAATCCACCTCCTCAGTGCAACGGTGAGAATTCCCATTAACTGCACTTCACTCTTTATTCATTCAATACCCTTCACAGCGCAGGCTTACCAAACACAAAATAAACATTTTGGATTGAACAAAGCAGAAATGATGAACAGGAAGTGCTAGAATACTCAGCAGGTCGCTATTGACCAGGAGGAAAGGGAAGAAGGTTTGTTTTTGAGATCAGTGATTGTTTTGTGTGGGAATTTCTAGTCTCTCCCCAAATTTCAACTGGGCACCTCTTGTGGTTTGCAATTTACTTTTGTTGTGAAGATCAGGATTTTCCTCGGCTGTTATTGATGCAGGGGGGTGTCTGCTGGATTTGTGGGCCTGCTCCTTAGCCCGTCACCATCAATGCTCTGGATGACTGAAGCCTGAGATTGTCGCCAAGTACTGCTCAGTAATGTGTCCGGTTACTGATTAGTGGGTTGATATAGGGATGGGGAAACACAGGGTTCGGTGCTAAGTCCAGTGATGTACCCGATATGCTTGAGAAGGTTTCAACCTCCCAGCTCTGTCGACATAACCTACACTTGCTCAGTCACAAGATGGCCAATGCCTATACCCAACTAAACTAAACCTCTTGAGAGACAACAACTGCCTGACAAAGGCCTCAGAATCCTTCACTGCATGTGGAACAGAACTCTGGGTATAGTCATTGCCACTTGGTTGGGAGGCAGGGATTCCTAGAGACCCAACAAGCTTGCAGAAGCCCGAGAAGGATCTCCCATGCTCCTTCCATCTCTTGTAGACTCTCCACCAAGGAAGAATGCACATCTCTGTACATCGAGGCTGCCCAATTGCAGTTCATAGCCGAATCCTCATGAGCCGAGGGTGTGTGCAAACTGATCCTCCATGGTTGTTCACTAGCACCCTGGATAGAGTGGATGTGGAGAGGATGATTCCACTGTTATGTGTCAGAGCAGTGGGACTGTAGGTGTGTGGGGCAGTGTGCCTGAGGGTGGTGAAACTGTGAGTGTGCAACTGAGCAGAGACTGTGGACATGCGAGGGAGTGGTGAAACTGGTGTGTGTGAAAGTGGTGAGGCGTGTTAGTGGTGAAACTGCAGTGTACAGAAGTGGTAAGTCTGGTGTACGTGAAGGAGTTGTGTGTGTGCATGTTAGTGTGGTGGGGCTGGGATATGTGGGACGGATGAAAATTGTGAGTGAGAGAATGGTGGGATTGATGAGTGTGGGAGTGCTAAGAACAAGTGTGTAAGAGTGCTGACACATTGGGCATGTTAGTGTTGAGATTGTGTGTGGGTTAGAGTGCTGAGACAATTTGTGTGTTTGTGCTGAGTGTGAGTGTGTTAGACTGGGTGTGTATGGGGTGGAGAGACTGTGGGACTGGTGAGCTGTGGGAGTGTTGGGTATGGAGTGTGAGAGAGACAATAGACTATAGGTGCAGGAGTAGGCCATTTGGCCCTTTGAGCCAGCACCACCATTCAATGTGATCATGGCTGATCATCCCCAATCAGTACCCCATTCCTGCCTTCTCCCCATATCCCCTGACTCCGCTATTTTCAAGAGCCCTATCTAGCTCTCTCTTGAAAGCATCCAAAGAACCTGCCTCCACCGCCCTCTTTGGCAGAGAATTCCACAGACTCGCCACTCTCTGTGAGAAAAAGTGTTTCCTCGTCTCCGTTCTAAATGGCTTACTCCTTATTCTTAAACTGTGGCCCCTGGTTCTGGACTCTCCCAACATTGGGAACATGTTTCCTGTCTCTAGTGTGTCCAAGCCCTTAACAATCTAGCTGAGACTGGGAGTGGTGAGTGCGGGTGTGGTGAGACTGAGTGTGGTAGACAGTGGTGAGACTGTTGGTGTGTATGGGGTGGCGAGACTGGTGAGCTGTGGGAGTGGTGAGAGTGGAGTGTGAGGGAGTTGAGACTGCGAGTGCATTAGAGAGAGATAAAGACCTGTGCTGGCCCTCTGATATTTCCAGAACCGAGCTTGGAAGGAGCTGCAGAAGGTGATCCGAGTTATAAAGCTGTTCCAGAAGATGCTGAGGACGCCGTCAATCCGTAAAATGTTTGAAAGCTACCTGCATGACGAAATCTACAATGATGAGGAAAGTAAGTTCACGGGGAGCTGGAAACTCACAGAGAGTGGGGTTGCTACACCAGCTGTGCTCAACATGCTGAGGATTGTGGAGTGAGGTCCTTCATCCATCACCTTGTCCTGGCCCCTCCAGTGCAGCCATCTTCCTTCTTTCTCATCTGAGATTTAGTTGCAATAGTAGCAGCCCCAAGTGAAACCTTCCATACTCCCAGTAACCCTCTCCTGGTGTGGTGGTGCAGCACAGAAAAAGGCCTTTCAGCCCAACACTTCCATACTGCTCTCCTGGTACAAATTACCAAAGCTTTGCTTCCTTCGAACTGGTTCACCAAATAGTTTGTCGCTCTTGAGCAGTTCAAGACTTTGTCCGCCTATATTAATTTTCCGTTCCCACCAGCTTAGTCCAAGGTTTATCCACCCAGCGTCCTGCATAGATACTCAGAGTGAATGACGGAGCCAGGCAGCTGAATCATTGGGCATGGAACCATTTGCTGGCTCTCTGATGGAGCTCTCTAATTACTCCCAATGCTCTACTCTCACCATACTTTCCACTTCGAATTGCTGTCTTGAAACATTTTTCCAATCACTGTGGACTCTGATCATTCATGTTTCGATCCCCTAGAAGAGTTTCCCTTAACTGACCCCCAAGACCCCTGGATGTGATGCTATATAAGTATTTATGAAAGCTTTTATTATGTTATAGTTTATTGCTGGGGGAATTGAATACAAAACAGAGAAGTTATGATTCTTTTATATAGACCATTGGTGAGTCTACATCTAGAGTACTATGTACAGTATTCAAATTTGATCCTGACTACGAGTACTGTGTGTATGGAGTTTGTACGTTCTCCCGGTGACCACGTGCGTTTTCTACGGATGCTCCGATTTCCTCCCACATTCCAAATTCCATGTAGGCTTGTAGGTTAATTGGCTTCTGTAAATTATTCCTAGTGTGTAGGATGGAACTAGTATACGGGTGATCCCTGGTCGACATGGACTTGGTGGGCCGAGGGATCTGTTTCATTGCTGTATCTCTAAACTTGAATCACCGTGCATTCTAGGCTCCATCTGCTGGTAAATGAGACTGGTCAGTGATGGTCAGTATGGGCCTGGTGCACCTAGCACTGGGTTCTATGCCTTATGGCTTTATTAATATAGTTATTTAAGGAAGGATGTTAATGTACTGGAAGCTGTGAGTGAACAAGTCTAACTTCTGCAAGAGGTTTTCTTGGCTAATTGATAGCTTATCCAATAAGGAAAGACTCGATAAGCTATACTTGCATCTGTTGGGGTTTAGAGGAGCGTGAGGAGACTACAATTAAAACATATAAATGCAGAATAGTTTTGACATTGTGGATGTGGAGAGGATTCCTCTTGTAGAAGAATCTACTGTGTTTCAAAATGAGGCGACGTGAAACTTTTTCTCTTCAGATGTTGTCTTTGCACTATTGTTCGCAAAAAGGACAGATAGACTTCTGATAAGCAAGCAGATGAAAGATGACCAGAACAGACAGGAATATGGTTTTAAGGTCGCAATTGCATCAGCCGTGATTAGATTCAATTGTAGAGCAGGTTTGGGGGCAGAGTCACTCCCTAATGCTCCTCGTTCCTCCGTAAATGCTCCCTTCACTGCCTCTGCAATGAAGAGGAAAGACACAATCTTCATATTTCTTGTGTGAGTGAAGCTCCCCTTTGTGGCATCATTCCATTAACTCTCCTCTGCATCCTTGAGGTTGATTACAAGGTCAGCTGTTTTAAGGTTTGAGAGTGTGTACACTTGGGCAACTGTGACCTGCAGGGCTGCAGACCCAGATGGGATGAGGCTGGGTACATAGGAGTACAAGTAGTCACAGACATGATGGGCCAAATGGCCCTCTTCTGTATTGTATGTTTTCCATGATTCTGTCGTGGTAAAACAAAACCTGGATTGGCAGAAAGAAGGGCAGGTTCTCAAGCTGGAACAAGGTGGGATCCCGGCAAGTGCAGAGGGAATGGCACTCCTGAATGACCTGCCACAGCTTAGGTGTTTCTTTGGTATACAAAATGCTGGAAAAACTCAGCGGGTGCAGCAGCATCTATGGAGCGAAGGAGATAGGCAACGTTTCGGGCCGAAACCCTTCTTCAGACCTCGATTTTCGAGTGCTCTTGATTTTCCAGCATCTGCAGTTCCTTCTTTAACATTAGGTGTTTCTTTGTTGTTTTCAGATTTGGCCACATATCGCATTGTATCCACGGCACCCTCCCTGATCAACTCGTCCATCACGCGTGCATCTGATTATGTTGAGGATGGTGAGATGGCCCAAGTAAAGAAGCGAATTGTGTGCAACCGGTCTATCTTTATCAACTACTTAGTGAATGACCTGCACTTCTGCATGGAAATCCAGCAGTAAGTCTGAAGAAGGGTCTCGACCTGAAACCTCACACATTCCTTCTCTCCAAAGATGCTGCCTGTTCTGCTGATCTACTCCAGCATTTTGTGGCTATCATAGCAGTAAGTTAGGCCAGGACTGGGTGCCCAGTCTCGGCTGAGGTTGTGAAGTCAATGGTCACATGATAGCTGGATGAGTGAGGGGTGAGCTGATGGTTGCACTGGACTGAGAATTTACCCAGTTATCATCTGTGGCGTGTGTCGGTACAAACGCAGAGTTTATGCATGTGTCCATCAGACCTCAGTGTACCAAAATGTGTGAATGTTTATAGTGATGTGTTTGTGTGTGTGTGTGTGTGTGCGCGCGGTGTACTGTGAGTGTTCATTGGTTACAATGCATCTGTGTGGCTGGGGTGTGTGTGTCTGTGTGGATGTAACATGAATGCATCTTTGTGGTTCTAATTGGTGTGTGATTGTAGTAAGTGAGTACGTGTGTGAGTTGTAGTAGTAGTGCTTGCCTATGAGTGGAGGTCATGAGTATAAGGGGGTTGCACGTAAGGTCACCGGGTCATAGGGCTTGACGCACGGAGCTGCTCAATCCATCTGGAGGACATCGCAGCTTCCGGTATATGTTATTAATACACAAAACGCGTACTTTCCTACCTGTTAAAAATCGCCCAAATGGTGATTCTTTGCCATGTAAAAAATTGTGGAAGTCGGGATACCCAACTTCAGAATTCCAAATGTGAAGTGAAATGAAGGTAAAGAGAAGCGAGAGCTGAAGGGACAACAACAGCTAAAGTACTTGGCGAACATTGGCCGTTCAGATATCGAAATTGAAAATATTGGGAATTATCGCGTTTGCCCACTGCATTTCATCAACAGTAAGGCATTATTTGTGTTTTTTCTTGATTCCTTTGGTATCTTAGTCTCAGAAGTGATGTGGGTGGGTGTCTAATCTACTTGCAGGAAAAAGGGAATGTGCAGCGATGGGAGAGACGACACACATATACACACACACACACACTGGTACACAATGATGGAAAAGAGAAATATCCACCCAAAAGATCCCAATTCAGTTCAGTTTTAGAACAGAAGGAAAATAAAGATTAAATCTCCCTCTAAACAGTGCCATTAACCACTCTAAGAGTTGGTAAACCAAACTTTAGATACACCTACACAGGCTCTCCAGCAGTCACAGAGGAATGTGAGCACTGTGAGTGATTGTGGTGTCTAGTCTTTGGCCGTGCGTGGTGATAATTGCTGTGCCATTCCAGTTACGTGTGGCGATCTGAAGCTGCGGTCATCATGGCTCGTATGGGGATGCACGATGACATCTATGAGGGTTTGCTTCGGGCCAAGGTGGAGATGATCAACAGGTTGTTCCTGCAGGCGGACACCGCTCCACGTCTCCGGGTGAGTAATGCCCTCTGTCGTTCCAATTTTCTTTCCTTTTAGTTTAGAGATACAGTGTGGAAACAGACCCTTTGGCCCACCGAGTTCGTGCTGACCGGCAATCACCCATGCACTAGTTCTGTCCTACACACAAGGGACAATTTACAGAAGCCTATTAACCAGCAGGCTTTGGGAATGTGGGAGGAAACCCGAGCAGCCGGAGAAAACCCACGGGGTCACAGGGAAAACACACAAACCCCACACAGACATCATGCGAGGTCAGGATCGAACACAGGTTTCTGGCGCTGTGAGGCAGCAGTGCCACTGTCGTTACTGACACACAGCAATACATTGATAAGGGAACATGTTGAGTGCTACACAGTTCAAGGAATCCGAACTGTCATGGGATCACTCTCGGCATGGCCACTCTTTCATGGCATCACCAACCTTTAAACACACGGAGGAAAGTGACAGGCTTCAGGAAGGTTTCAGTAGATCTGTACATTTGGAACGGCGGGATGTGCTGCTTTATCTCTGGTTCCCAAGCAGAAATTCTGCCCAGCCTCTGACCAATGAAACCTTTAACATCCACTTAAATCATTGGCTTCTTGACATTTAGATTAAATGCCTGGATTTGATTTTCTTTGCATCCAAAAACATAATCCCACACCTCAAACTACACCTCACTTAATCTGTCCTTACTTTTACCTGATCCTCTCAGGCCAACTTACTGTCCTGCCCTGGAGATGTCATTCAATATGTTTCGTGCAATAACATCCAACATACTGGGGGACTGGGAACCATCACTGGTCATATTCCACCAATCAGAGAAGGAAACTCTTCCCCTCCCACCCAAGTAGATCCTAAAACAAGCCCCAGAGTTACTTCAAACTCCTTTTCCTGTGTTTAATTTTCTTGTCACTAATATACTAAATGTCTTCCTGAAATCCAAATATACATTTGCCAGCACGGATACTCCTGACCACCACATTTCAAGGTATATTCAACTAGAGGCCTACCTTTCAGAAACACTGTCCACAGCATAGTTTAGTTTAGTTTAGTTTATTGCCACGTGTACTGAGGTACAGTGAAAAGCTTTTTGTTGCGTGCTATCCAGTCAGTGGAAAGACTATGTATGCTAACAACCAAGCCGTCCAGAGTGTACAGATACAGGAGACAGAATAGCATATGACACACTCCAGTAGAGACATAAAGAGAGAAAGGAAGGTATGTAGCCCATTCCAGCTTTCTCCAGCATTCAATACAATCATGGCTGATCTAACATAATACCATATGCCAACTGGCTCCCCTTACTCTTGGATGCCTTATGCATGTAGAAATCGTTCTACCTCATAAACATCTAGTCATTCAGCAGAGAAACAGGTTCTCGGCCGTGCCAACCTTTTTGCCCATCAACACTAAAGTCCACGTTCCTTCTTCACATTCCTTTGGAAACCTGGTCTCTTAGCCTTCGGTGGGAGAGAATTCTGCGGGTTCTCCATCGTGGGCTGTAGATGATATGTGTATACACCTTTAATTTATAGTGACGATGTCCATGCTAACCACTCCCCCACCAGTTAGTATAATTGTAACCCACACGCCCCTAGCTCTCTCTCTGGTGATCGTGACAGACCACGTAACAGCTAGGGCTATATGATGCATGATTAATAAAGTAGTGAAGACCTAAAGTGTCCGTGAACATACTTTACATGGTGTCAGAAGTGGGATAGGCGGCAACGTTCCAACAATCCTTTAGCACTGCGGACCGCGCGCTCGGCCAGTCCGTTGCTCTGCGGGTATTCCGGGCTGCTGGTGTAATGACGAAAGTTCCATCGTTCGGCAAAAGCGCGGAACTCGGCACTGGTGAACTGGCTGCCGTTGTCCAACTGCAGGCTGGCCAGGGACCCGAAGGTGGCAAAGTGGCGGCGCAACTTCTCGATGACTGCGGAGGAAGAGAGGGAGTGGAGCTGGTCAACTACAAGACATTTCTCCTCATCTCAATCCTGAATCTCTTACTGGGTAGCCTGAGATTGTGTTTGTTGATTCTAGACAACCCAGCACGAGGAAATATCCACCATACCTTCAGTCTGTCGAGCACACTTGGAATTTTTCAGAGATCTATTTTCATTCTACTAACCTCCAGTAAAAACATGCCATATCAATTATCCCTCCTTAAGTTGCAATCCTCCCCATTCACTGCACTCTCCCTTTAGTAAGTGTCTCTGTTTTTAGGTCTGGGGAACAAAAGTGCACACAATACTCCAGGCATTGTCCCACCAAGGTCCTATATCACTATAGGAAAACATCCCTACTCCTGTTCTCAAACCATCCTGCAAAAAAGCCCAACATACCATTTGCTTTCTTAACTGCTTGCGTTTTCATTCTGTGATTAGTGTACACAAACACCCAGCTCCCTTTGAGGGGTCCCAACCTGATATGTCATATACCTGTTTTCCAGAGATGCTGCCTGACACGTTGAGTTACTCCTTTGTGTCTCTCTTTGTACATCATCATTTCCCAATCCATCACCATCTAGGTAATACATAGCCTTTCTACTTTTACTGCCAAAATGCAATGGTGGTGGCTTTCACTCTGTTCCCAGGATTTCAATAAACACATAACAGGAATTGATGTCTTGTCGATCTGTGGCATTCTTCCTGAAATCCAGAGTGCTTCACAATGTGATTCTGGAAGTGTGGTCACATTTACAATACAGCAAATCCATCACTAAATTGCAGTCAATTTCACAAACGGCAATCGCACATATGGCTGGATTATTTGGTTCAGGAATAACTGTTAGGACCAGGAAACTCCCTACTTCAGGCATCAAAGATTATGGGGAGAAGGGAGGAGAATGAGGCTGGGAGGGAATAATAGAGCAGCCATGTTTGAAAGAGTCAGAGTCTACTCTGACTCACTGGGGCTAGAGGCCTAAGAATGCTCATGTCTTATGGTCTTATATTATGGTCTTATATTCCTTTTAGAAATCGTGCTTTGGCAGAATGATGGTACGGCAGTTAGTGCTGCTCAACAGACCCAGGTTTGCAACTGACATTTGCTGCTGTCTGTGTGGAGTATGCACGTTCTCCCATTACTGGAGCACAAGAGACCGAGGGGATGATCTTATAGAATAAAAACCAGGGGGGAATAGTGTAAATGCACAAGAGTTTTTTATCCTAGGGTGACAGAATCAAGAACTAAAGGACATTGATTTAAGTGGAGAAGGGAAAGATTTAATAGGCACCTGAAGGGCAATTTTGTCACACATGGTACTTGGTATATGGAACGAGATATGTGTAATGAGGCAATTACCATAATGACATTTAAAAGAGATTTGTAAAGGTGCATGGATAGGAAGGTTTTAGAGGGATATGGGCCAAACACAGGTAAATAGGACTAGCTTAGCTGGGACACCTTGGTAGAGTAGGGCCAAAGGACCTGTTTACGTGCTGTATGACTGTGTTTCCATTGAACACTATGGTTTCCTCCCACATCCTAAAGATAATTGGGAAATTATTTTGTAAATTATTCCTCGTGAGCAAAGAAGCACAAGAGAGTTCATCGAAATGCATCAGTGATATTAAGTTTCAGATGTCCTGAAAATCAGGGCTAGTGGGAATGCTTTTCCGGAGACAGCATGATACTGATGAGCCAAATGACCTGTTTCTGTATCAGATGCAGATGTGGCCATAATATAATGTCTCATCAGAACGACTACCCTCGTTTGTGGAATGTCAGGCTGTGCCAAGTGCTCAAGCCTCTGGAATGACACTGGAAATACACGATTGACTCTCTGAGACAGGGGTGCAGGTGCAGTGCAACCGGAGCGCCGCTCCGCCTTGGGCACCTCTGTTAAAAAAAGACAAAAAAAAAACGGGGAACTTTAACGAGTGGGTGTGTGTGGTTGGGGTAACCAGATTAAAAGAGGGGGAAGGTGGTGAGGTGAAAGGAAACACTAGGATCCAGCAGAGCCAGACCGCGGGCTGTGTGTGTCGTGGGGGCTGTGGGCCTAGTGCTGCGCCTGGAGCCCTGGCGAGGCGAGGCCCGTGAGTACAGGTATGGGGCGGCGGCAGCGGCATCGGGGTCCGGGGAGACCGTGTAGGTCGGTGGCGGTGGCCCTGCCCGGGGGCAGGCGGTGAGAATCGGCAGTCATGGGCGACAGTTTGGGTGGTCCGGCTCCGGCTCCGGGTCTGGGTTTGGCCGCAAAGGCGGAGAGACGGTGGATATTGCTGCTCCTCGTGGTGGCCGGGCAGGCGGCGCAGCGCCCAGCGGTGAAGCTCCGGCCTGTGGGCGGGCGGTCTGGTCGCGGAGGGCCGGCGGAGGGACCGCTCTGGAGTGGGTGAGTGTGTGGGTGTGCCTGAGTGTGTGGATGGGTGGGCGGGTGTGGGAGTGCGGGCGGGTGGGTGAGTGTGCGAGGGTGTGGGTGGATGTGCGAGTGTGTGCGGGTGTGTGGGCATGCAGGTGGGCGGGTGGCCGAGTGTGCGGGTGTGTGGGTGCGAGTGTGCGGATGGGTGTGCGGGCGGGCGGGCGAGTGTGTGAGTGGGTGGGCGAGTGTGCGGGCGGGTGGGCGAGTGAGCGTGTGTGGGTGAGCGGGCGGGCGTGTGGGGCCGAGCGTGTGTGTGGGCGGGTGTGTGAGCTGGCGGGTGAGTGACCGAGTGTGTGGGTGCGAGTGAGCGTGGGTGGGCGGGCGGGTGTGTGGCCGAGCGTGGGTGGGCGGGTGTGTGTGAGCGGGCGGGTGAGTGTGCGTGGGTGGGTGTGCATGGGTGGGTGTGGGTGTGTGAGTGGGTGGGTGTGTGAGTGGGTGGGTGTGTGAGTGGATGTGT
The DNA here is from genome assembly GCA_035221665.1 of Okamejei kenojei. Lineage (NCBI taxonomy): Eukaryota > Metazoa > Chordata > Chondrichthyes > Rajiformes > Rajidae > Okamejei > Okamejei kenojei. The sequence goes on along the minus strand of CM069140.1, from coordinate 27,804,668 downwards.
GCGGGAGTGTGTGTGTGTGCGGGAGTGGGTGTGTGAAGGCCCAGAGGTGCGGGAGAGTCAGGGCGAGTTAGTGCCGGGCTCTGTAAAAATACATGATTACTGTCTTTTTATTTGCTTGATAATTATTTATTTGCTTGATAATTATATTTAATGATAATTAGTGAGTGCAACCATGCAATATTTTGTCATATTATTACATTATTATATGTTTTATTGTACTAGCTATACACTGGGATATAGTGATAGGCTATAATCTTGTTTGACCCTCTTGGGAGACGAGCTTGCCCCCTCCCCTCCCCTCCCCTCCCAAGCGCAACCTGAAAAGACGCTCCTGTTTGACAGCTCCGGTACCTAAAAAATGAGCACTGCAACACTGCTCTGAGGGGTGAGAAAGCTACTCATTGAGCAACCTGACAGCTCAGTGCTGGGCTAGAAGGTGTGGCCACTTTGAAGTAGAAAGCAACAGAAATGTAATTCTATGCAGTACTCATTCTTGCCTCTCTCCCTGGACAGGTGAATATTTCAGAGTACGAGAAAGATCGAGTTATTATGGGGTTACGATACGGAGCGCTGGAACCCAGCTTGTTTCACAACGCACGCATGAGTGTGATCCTTCCTCTCTTATACTTCTGGAGAAGGTTAGCCCCAAGATTACACTGAGCATTATCACCCTGCTTGGTCGGACTGATAAAGCCAGTGTTCCAGGATCCTTGAAGTCCTTCATACCTGGACAAGAGCTAAAGACCTTTGGCTTCGACTTCTTTGCTTCAGCTTCTTGTCTGTTGGCGACACGTCCGGGTACCCCCCCCCCCCCCCCCACCCCACCCCACCAACCATTGAAAGCATCTACATGAGGCACTGCCTCAAGAAGGTAGCAACTATCATCAACGATTCCCACCATCCATGTCACCCCCCTTTTCTTGCTGCCACCATAGGGCAGGAGGTATAGAAGCCTGAAGTTACACACGACCAGGTTCAGGAATAGCTATCAGTTTCGTGAACCGACCTGCACAACCCTAATCCTACCTCGATGACGGAACACCACGGATCACCTCGACCATGGACTTGTTTTCTAATTGTGTATTTTTGCACAAATACCTTGGGGTTTTTTTCGCACAATCTTTTTGCAGAATTCATGTGTAATTGATATTTTTATGTTGTCAGAGTCTCTGATGCTGCTGCAAGCAAAGTTCTCATTGCACTTGTACTTCAATGTACTTCTGCATATGACAGTAAACTCGACGTCACTTCACTTGAAACTAAAACAATAAAATGGTGGAAATACTCAGCAAGTCAGATACCATGGTGGTAACAAAAACAGTTTACATTTCAGGTTGATGACTTGAAGGTTCTGCTCAGTGTTTCCCGCATTTTCTGTTTTCAATATAAATGAAAATTGGAGTGATGCTTTTATAATTATCCAATCACAATCACAATAATGTTCCTCTCGTCTTTCCCACAGATTCTGTGTCAAAAATGCCTTAAAAATATTCGGCAGACCCACACATCAATGGAGAAAGGAGTACGTTGAGCCAAATTACTTGAAGCCATCTCTTGAATATCGTATTTCTCATATAACCCCTTTGTTTCCGGGAGGTAAGGAATGGGCAAAGTGCCGATCGGAAAATATCAAGGTCACTTAAACCAAATGGTATTTCCAACTTGGGCTTCAATTGCTCGCCAACTGTATTTCCTCTGAAATAATTGTTGTCATAGAGAGGGGTCTCCAACATTCAACTTTAACACATGTAGTCCTGCCTTGGGAATGATTAGCAGGTCAGGTAGTCACTCGCTTCTTTGCTCTGTCATACCCAGCCTCGTGATATTGGATGGGATAGCATAGAGGGGCTTTGTGTTGTGCCGATCCAATGTTTTACCAGCTCTGTCGATGTTTGATAGGAAAGTTTTGTAGGAGCTTTACATTTATGTTGAGCATATTTTTTTGGAACGATATTTTTTCAGAAAGTGGAAGCTTTACTTTATATTTAAACCATACAGCACATCTGAGAGGGAATGTTTAAAGGGGGCAAGTTTTTATCTGTCCTTGATGTCTGTGTTAGATTGGCCCCTATAAATTGCCTCTGGTGTAGGTGGCTTGTGGGAAAATCGGGGCAGGGAGTTGTTTAAGGCATGCACGAGAGAATAGTTATAGAGAATTGGGGGAAGAATTGGATTGCTCTGAGTGCCAGCATCATTACGGTCTCCTTTTGAGTGATGAAAATATAATGTAAAATGGCTTTTACATATATGTAACTCATGCCTTTCTTGCCTCTGGAGTGTCTGTTGTGGTTGTGTACAGGGAGATGTATATTATGTCTAAATTATACTGTACCTCCTTTGTGTTTGATGGCGATTCGTTCAAGCAGGAACAAATTTTGAAAATGTTGACTTTTTAGTCACTTGATCTGGAAACATTTAAAGGTTGAGTATAAAATTGGCTGTGAGCGAGAAATTAGCATTGCTGTAAAAATTAGTTTTTTTCTAATCATTTGTTATTTAAGGAGCATTTTGGATCCAGACTCAATTTTATTTGGGGTTCTGATCCCAAAAAGTCTTAAAATAGTTGCAATCAGATAGTGTTCTTAAGCACATTATACAAGAAGGAGAATTTCCAGATTTTTAAAATACGAAGCTATTATTGGTCGCTTCTTGTTTGAAAGAAAATTAGAAAATAAGCTATTAAACTGTGGCTTAATTTGTAACCAAAATAGATAATGTTATTAAAGTAAAATCTATTTTTGCTCCAAGAAACGACTTGTATTGAAAAAGGTATTGAAAAATGGGAGATGTTAGAAATTTGAAATAAACGCAGAAAATACTGAAAACTGTCAGCAGGACAATATATGCAGAGAGAAAAGCAGAAGGTTTCAGGTTGGAGACCTGTCAGTACAACTGGGTGCAACTGGGAAAACGAGAAAGCATTAAGTAAAGTGCTTGAAGGACTCAGCAGGTCAGGCAGCATCTGTGGAGGGACTGGCAGATTTTGGGTCTGTAGAAGGTTCACGACCTGAAATATCATCTGTCCATTCCCTCCACAGACGCCGCCTGACCGGCAAAATTCCTCCAGCATTTTAATTTTTGCTCAAGGTTCTACCATCTGCTGTCCCTCGTGTCTTCAAGAGAGAAAGCAAGTTCATTTTAAGTTGCAGAGATAGGGGTGGTTGGAGCAAAGGGAATACCTTGAATAGCATGAGGTCAGGTTTGCTGATGTGCTTATACTGATTGCTGAGCCATCTGGTTGATAGAATAATGGGGGCTGTTATAAAGAGAGAACTGTGAAATGCAGGTCAGAGTTGTTACTGAAACCTAACATCAGATGTAAAATGCTGGAAAAGTTCGGCAGACAGTGTCCATTGAGATGGTAAAAAAAGTGCAGCAATCTGCAGCAGAATTGTTTCTGGTACAGAACAAGCAATCTGTTTTTTTTTTTAAATTAGAGCAACAGCATCTCATATTTTGCTTGGGCAGCTTACAGCCCAGTGGTATGAGTGTTGATTTCTCTAACTTCAAGTAACCCCGGCATTCCTATCTTCTTTCTAAAATTAGATCTCTTTCTGGAACCCTGCAGCGTGTCCAGAGAGCAGATGAACTATTGATCATTGAGCTTACATTTGGCTTCATACCAACAGTGCTGGAGACTATGGATGGAGACATCAGGGAGTTGGATGAAGAATTAAAGGGGCAGTGACTGAGTTTGAAGAACGGCCCCTACTTGAAACATAGTCTGTCTATTTCCCACCACAGATGCTGCTTAACCCATTGAGTTCCTCCAACACCTTGCATTTTGCTCACGTGCAAACTAATTAGGAACCATTTTCATCAAAGGGGAATCTTAAAAGACAAAAGGAATCTTAGCAAATGATGACCGAAGTAAAAATACAAAATTCACAGGGTCATAAATAACGCATGCAAAAATGCCATGTCATTATAAATATAGATTCTGAGAGCTATGAAATATAAATATTGGAAAAACTGGTTAGCACACAACAAAAGCTTTTCACTGTACCTCGGTACACGTGACAATAAACGAAACTCAACTCGCCCAGTCAAGCAACATCTGTGGAAGGAGAAACCGGTCAACTTTATGGTTAGTGACCCCTCTTCAGAACTGGGGGAAGAGTAGAGGGTTTACAGCTTGGCTAGCAGTTGGGTTGGGAAGTGAAGTGTAAGACAAAAGAGATGGGGGTTTTTTCTTTTATTATTTTTCGTTTTTGTCTTTAAAAAAAAGTTTTTACTTATTCACTCTGCGACTACACTCTTTGGTAGTTTAGGGGTTTACACATTCACAAGCTCTTTCACTCTCTTGCTCTTTTTCTCTTTATTTCATTTTTGTCAAAATTAAAATGGAAGATGTACAATAAATGTATTTTGTCATATGCCGCGGTTTATACTACTGTACACTGCCTCTACTAAAAATATTATTAAAAAATAAAATTTATAAAAAAGAGATGGGTAGCACGAGGACTCACCATTAGCGCGGTATTTTGAAAAATGCACAGACAAAGGGATGTAATGATAATAATGCAACCTGACAAGGTAATTTATGTGAAGTTGGAGAACTCAATGTTCATTCCAGAGGATCACATAATACCTAGAAAGATATGATGTTCTTCTAGTATATGTTCACTCTGACTATGGCAGTGGAGGAGGTGCAAACAGACAGGTTGGAATAGGAGTAGGATTGAGAACTAGTGCTTTATTTGGGATGGAATGCACCACTACGGCGTACTGGCACTTTTGTTAAAATTTTGATTTTCACACTCTTGGAATGTTTAATGTTGCAAAATGATTATTAGAAATTAAGAAATAAAATGTATTAATTGAATTGGGCAGTCGGGTCCTTAAACATTTTAAGCAGCTTATATGATGATGATCCGCAAAAGACACCAACAGCAAGAAACGACAATCAAACCAGCACCTTTTTATATGCACAACATCGTTGAGAACAAAAGTGGCACGAAACAGTAAGGTCAAAGTCACCCCAGCAGATTGAGTGCAGGTGATCCGTAAAGTCATCACCCAATCTAAGTTTGGTTTCTGCAGTGTAAGAAGGCAATATTGTGAACGGGTTTCTGATTTTGGAAAAATAGTCCATCTTCAAACAGTTCATTAAAATAGTCCAACCCCAGCAAGATTTCACAACCATGCACATATTTCCCTCCCACATCTTACTGTATTTTAAAGGAATCACCCCATTTGCAACACTTGCCCTTTTACCTCTTTCCTCCCACCATCTAGGGACCAAAACATTTTTTTCAGTTGAAGCAGTGATTTGTTTGCACTTCTTTCAATCTAGTGTACTACCTTCAGGGTTCACAATGTAGCCTTTTGACTTAGTGACTTTAGGTTTTTAGTGACTCGTTTTCTTAAGCGGAACTTATGAAATTCACATTCAGTTTGTGATTTTTAAGTCTCCTGCTTGAGATTTCAATTATCAATCAATGAAAAACAAAAGAAATGCAGATGTTGTAAATCTGATAAAATCAGAAAATACTGGATAAACACAGAAAATCAGGCAGCACCCGTGCAAAGAGAAACAGTTTCAGGTATACATAGAACTGGTGTGAACAGGTACAGTAGCCGGTTGGGGTGGATTTGGTGGGAAGAAGGGCTTGGAGAGGTTACTGCGGACTGAAATTTAATCTCTTAATTTCAAATTAGGGATAGATTGAAGTTGGTTGAAGATTAACTTCTCTCTTTACTTTCATTAGAAAGTCTTGGTTGAAATACATTTGTAGGATTAAATCCTAATAAACATCACTGGTAGGGTTGCAATCCACCCAGCACCAAACACAATAATATCGTCTAATATCAGTATCAGTTTTGATAACGATTAACACAAATTTATATTACCTTTGTATGTGCAGATAATTTTAATTTGTCTTAACCAAGCCTTTGTCAGATTCACTGATCCTCATTTAAAATCAAATCTTGCAATGGTGATTCAAAAATCAATCAATTTAAATGAAATTCACAGAGATGCAATATATTTCTTCTGCGTTTGCTAGATTTATTGACTGGAATTAGTAAATTGTCCTTTTACGTAATTTTTAGAGGATGTCCCGATTCTCAGATTCACACTAGCCAAAGGAATACAAATGCTGATCCCTGTAGAGCATGACGCACATTCAGAGACAGGTGAGATTCACTGTAAAACTGGACCCCTTTGGGCTCCCAGTTTAGAATTCATTCATTTGTACGTGCTTAACACTGCTGTTTGTAGTTTGTATTACTGAGGTTACTGGTGATGTGTACTCCTGAACACAGGTTTTCATCAGCACAGACTGACCCCATGGGAACTGTACTTACTGTATATTCCACTTCGGTGTCCACTTCAGAACCTGGGGCTGGGGGGAAGGGTCTGCCACTCCCTCAACTCATAGATGACCGGAGGAACTTTCCCATGGACAGTGCCAGGTATCCAGGAACCATATGAGTATCTGATGTTCCATGGTTATTTTTACAGTGGCTACATTATGTGATGGAAGGTTATAGGGGGTTGAGATGGAAGGTAATACAACATTTCATCTGTTTGGTTTCCAACCACTGTGACTGAGTGCTGTTCTGATGAAAGCCACAGTAGCAAGGAAGCTTGGCTAACTCCACCACTGGCCTCTTCAAAATGAGATGTTATTGCTTGCACCATTCTGGGGGCACCTTCACCTTTCCACAAACCCTGTGCGCACCAGGCTTGTCTTTGCTACTTACAGCAGAGCATTGGATACAGGCGAGTACCATTCTTGCCTATGGGCATCCAGTTAAATACGATGCAGCAAGAGATGGTAGAGGACAAGGGTCAGCACGACCACCATCGCTCCCCATAGCTGGTGCCAACTGTCCGTCACCACAGAGGGGATGGCCTTCTTGGTGGCGGCACTATAGCGCAGCTGTGCTGGTATCCAATGCTTCAGTGACTCGGGTTCTATCCTGACCTCTGGTGTTCATGTGCTTTTGTACTCCCTGTGACCACATGGGTGCTGCAGTTTCTTCAAAGGACATGCTGGTCAGTTAAGTTTACGGCTGCATATTGTCTCGTGTAGGTTTGTGGATCAATGCTCTTTAGGTTCCTGTCTATAATTTCTTCTAACATTTGAAATCCCAAAGGGCAAAATCTCACACTTGTCTAATTTAAGCCCTATCTCCCATTTCTCCAACTTATCTATGTCCTACAGTATAGACAATAGGTGCAGGAGTAGGCCTATCGGCCCTTTGAGCCAGCACTGCCATTCAATGTGATCATGGCTGATCATCCCCAATCAGTACCCCGTTCCTGCCTTTCCCCATATTCCCTGACTCCGCTATCCTTAAGAGCCCTATCCAGCTCCTTTGACAACCTTCCTCATTGTCCACAATTCCACCAATTTTTATTGTCAGCAAACTTACTAATCAGCCAACCTACAATTTTATACATTCTTATACATTTTCAAACCAGTCATTTATATAGATATCACAAACAAGAGATCCCAGCAATGATCCGTGTGGAACTCTCTGGTCACAGACCTCATTAGAATAACAATCCTCTCCTCTACTGTCTTGCCTTACTGCCACAGAAGGTAGTTGAGGCCAGTTCGCTGGCTATATTTAAGAGTGTGGCCCTTGTGGCTAAAGGGATCAGGGGGTATGGAGAGAAGGCAGGTGCAGGATACTGAGTTGGATGATCAGCCATGATCATATTGAATGGCGGTGCAGGCTCAAAGGGCTGAATGGCCTACTCCTGCACCTATTTTCTATGTCTTCTAAGGCTAAGTAATTTTAAATTTAAACTATCATGTCTCCATGGATTCAAGGAACTGTAATCTTCTTGAGGGATCTGTTAAATGCTTTACTAAACGTAGACAACATTCACAGCACTGCTCTCATCAATCACCTTTGTCACCTCCTCAAAATATTGTAATAAAATTTGTAAAACATGACCTCCCAAGCACAATGTGTGCTGACTATCCCAAATAAGTCCCATCTCCAGACATAAAATCCCTTATTTGTCCTTGAGTGGTCCTACCCTCTGGTCTGTAACGCACGTGCTCATTTGGAAGCTAGCATGGACAAAACTGGCTAAATTGTCCTCTTCTGCGCCACAATAAGATGTGCTGTCATGCCTGACATAATGGCATACCAGTTTACAGCCCATAAACAACGGTCAAAGAGACCCTTTGGCGCCAGGGGTTTGAGTTACTGTGACTGTTTGGGGGTGGGGAGATCACCTGTGTGTGTAACTGGGAAGGATGACTGCAAACTGTGAATGAGCAAGGCCTTTGTTTGATTCTTCGTAAGAGAGGTAGTTGGAAGACATTCTGTCCGTGAGTGGGAGACATGTCTGACTTTCTGTGAGTGGGGAGGTTGTACATCCAATTCTCCTGTATCTGTCTCCTTTAGGCATTCTGCAGCTATTAGCATGTAGTGGGCGAGTGTGAGGGGTGCCAGTCACTTTTATTGACTCCAGTCCTGAGTTTTTCCATTCATAGATATGTGAAGAGAAAAAGATTAGTTAAAACAAATGTAGGTCCCTTGCAGTCAGAAAACCCACGTGGAGCTTGCTATTTGTCCGAGAGTGGGAGAGGTCTTAGTCATAGTTAGACAGGACAGAAATGGGCCCTTCAGCCTCAGGTGGGAAGTTGTGGGGAGGAGGGGGGCATCTGTCTGACGGTAATGATCCTAAGGAATTCCAGAATGAATTTCAAAACAAAAGGTATATGACTCTGCTAACCACATGACCTTGCTATTTTAATGTACAGCGGGAAGTGACGCTTCAGGACAGAGAAATGTCACCCCAAGCCCTGCCAATGGGTGAGTGAGTATTTTAGCATTTCTTTGGCCAGACCTGTGCAAAGGATTATTTATGTGTAGGAAAGAACTGCAGATGCTGGTTTAAATCGAAGGTAGACACAAAATGCTGGAGTAACTCAGCGGATCAGGCAGCATCTCTGGAGAAAAGGAATGTGTGACGTTTCGGGTCGAGACAGTCTGAAGAAGGGTCTCAACCCGAAACGTCACCCATTCCTTCTTTCCAGAGATGCTGCCTGACCAGCTGAGTTACTTGTGTCTACCAAAGGATTATCTACTTCACTACTAAACCCAAATGGTAACAAACTAAAACATGTTGCTTGGTCAGGAAAATTATCTGCAGAGAAACTCACATTTGTGATCTTTGATCTTTCTTTAGAATGGTTCTGCTGAAAAGCTAACATGAAATGTTAACCGTTTCCCTCGCTGGCTGACCTCTGTTTCCAACATCTTTTTTTTCATTTCAAATTTCAAGCATTTGCAGATTTTTGATATTTAATAATGGAAAATATGTTCATTGCACTTGTCCCTTTCATCATAAGCCCTTACCTCTGCTCCCATAGACCCCAATCCAGGGTTCATACACATGGAACAGCTATAAATTCAAGGACCAAAATCCAGCAAACATTGATGGTTAATCGGAGACTTGTGTATAAATTGCTTGGTATTGGATGATTTGATTCTGTACCAAATAAAAGTAAATAAGAGGGTTGGTTTGTCACCATCTCAGATTTGATTGAAAATCATGTTTTGCACAGCTCTGGTACAAAGAACACAGCAGAGAAATCAACTTTCAACTCAAGTTATGAACCATTGATATAGCTTGAATTATGGCCAAATGCCTATTGGAATTTAGAGTTGAGAACTTGTTTTCTTGTATGCTCTGTCGTACAGACACTGATTTTCAGGGAAATCTGAGACGGTGATCAGTCAATCCATTGCACAGAACGACACTAAACTACATAATAATTACATGCAAGATGGTTAATTTATCTATATTCGAAACCCACAACTACTTCAATAGAGCACTGATGGTCCAGTTTCTTATGTTAGTTGTTCAATCTGAAACCATGATAATGGAAAACTTTGCTTTTCAACCAGTCCCTGCCTGCTTCAAAGTCTCCACTATTGTCTCTGTACCCAAAAACACAAGGATTGCTGGTCTTAATGACTACAGGCCTGTCGCACCGACTTCTGTAGTCATCAGGCATGAGATAGGAACTTTTAAAAAGAGGAAGAGAGATGGGGGTCCAGGGGCAGAAATTTTCTGTAAATTGTACCTTGAAATGACACCGTTTTCTTGCCTGTTTATCCTTAATTTACACAGAAATCTGTGATAATCATACCTTAAAATGACACCAACTCCTTGCTTGTTTACACTTGTCATATTGAAATTTCATATCACACCTACACCTACTTGAAACATGATACCTGTTCCTTGCTTGTTTACTCTAATTAGAGAGAAGTATCCTTTACACAGGAAATGTTTGATAATTATACCTTGAAATGACACAATTTCCTTGCTCGTTTACCCTTAATTTATACTGTTTTAAAAAAAAATTATACCTTACAACAAGGGTCTTCAAACGTTTCAGCATTAGGGCCACATTTTTGCAGGCCGTAGGAAAAAAATAAAGAAATGTCAGTTTTATAAATTTAATGAACTCAAAAAAGAACTTAACTAAAACAAATGGGAGAAATTCAAAACAAACATGTAGCCATTAATCAAGGTTAACCAACGAAATCATAAAGTTTTATGCAACCACATTAATGGGAAGGGTGGAGCTGCTTTTTGATTTCAATATTTAATTGAAACCCACAACTTGATAGCCTACGACAAACTGCCATGTAAGTTCCCGCGCTACCCAGCGTTGCAGTGCTAATGTTTTAGGTGTTGGAGCTGTCAAACAGGGGCGTCATTTCAGGTTTTGCTTTCAGGCAAGCTAGTCTCCCAAGAGGGTCAAACAAGATTATAGCCTATCACTACATCCCAGTGTAAATCCAATACAATAAAACATACAATACTTAATTTAATATGACATAATATTGTACGGTTGCACATACCCAGACACGCCCACTCTGCTGGGTCCTAGTGCTCCTCCCCCCTACAGGGAACGCCGTTAGCAAACATATCTAACAATGTTTCCTGACTTTTAATTGAAATACGCCACATTACTCTGCATGAATACTTTTATCATTAAAAATGAATTTTCAAGTACCTATGATAAATCTAAGGACTTTTAAGGCCTTGAAAAAAAGTCTTCCAAATTCCACGACTTTGAAGGACCGTACGGGCCCTGCCAATCCTTTCCCACAGGGTCTTATCCCTTTCACTTGAGGCCCACATCCTTGCCCCCAAAGACCCTCGCCCTTTCCCTGGTCTCTTACCTCTTTTACTCCAGCCACATTCCTGTCCGAGGTAATATTCCAACAACTTGTACCGTGCTCTATTTTCCTCATGACCTGATTCTGCAACTTTTGCCAAGTCCCTTTCCTTTTCCCTCGTGTTGATATCCTGTGGCCAACAATTTCCATTTTACAAGTATGTTCCCCATAAGTGAGTCTTCTGCTCCACATCTCTATATTCTACCATGCTCTTACCATCCATCCCTTGGACTACACATATGCCTCTGAACTAAATCCCTAGCTTGTATCAAGGCATTATTTTGGCTATATTCTCCATTCCCATCTCCCTTGGGCTGTACACCTTTACTCTCTGTGACTGATTGCTGACTGTCAGGTATTTTATGTGCACTGTTCTTTGTTAAATTTTCCAAATGATGTTTGTATTTGGGATGTGTGCTCTGGTCAGTAATCAGGCAGAAGTCGAAAAAAAAGGGAAGAAAAGAAAAGGCAACCTAATTCAAGAAGTCAGCCTACCATAAGCAAGGCGCCCAAGGAGCACATCTGAGGAGGGGAGTAAACTGGAAACATTGCAAGGGAGGCAAGAGATTGAGCTGTTTCTGTTACAATAAATAATTTTCATTTTTTTGGGGTTGTTTTTAAAGTTTTCTCTCAGTGAAACAGATAAAAAGTAACTGCCAACAGAAAGAAAGGGTGAGGAATTATACAAGTCCTCTAAACACTGTAAAAAGGCCCTGACGCATACTTTCCCCAGAATTATCATTCTCTGTTCACAGGAAAAAGATGCAAACTGTACACTGACAGTGGGTAGGTAAAAACAGCACTAGAGATCTGTGTGCTGGATTTCACTATCTGAAATGTGCTAGTAGCTATGCAAAAGGGGCTTGGCTTGCAGGGTGCAATTTTAACTCTACACAACATACTACTGTGGAACATAGCAAAGACAAATGCAATCCCAAAGGGAAGAGCAGTTGGACAAATATTGGCAGGACAATAAAACATGTTTTTAAAAAGACTTAATTAACATGAAGCACAACTTCATTTTTCACCTATGTTTTGTGCTGTTAATAATGTAGCCAACAGAAACATACCTAAATCAGCTATTAATTTTAATTGACCAACAAATTGACATAATTAATCACATGATCAGATCCTGGTGAACACTCTGCTGGAAGGGATCCCCATCCTCCAGAGGATTCTCTCCAACAAGATCCTATCATTCCTTGAAGTTTGTTAGCTCTTCTACTAGGCAACTGTAATTGTTGTAATTTGTGGATTCAAGTGGCCTGGAAAGCTGAGCATCCATCAGTAAAGTCCATTCTCATGTGACAGCCCCTGTTTGAAAACAGAATAAAAATTTAGAAAGCAGCTGGAGATGTTGATTTGTTTTTAAATGAACGGTCTGACTTCCAAGTCTTCTTTCTTCATTATAAAACAACCAGACACTCATCAAAATAAATATAACTAGTTCTAGATGACAATTTGTTTAAGAGTCACAGAACAATTGTAATCTCTCCAAAGCCCAAAATTATACATGATGAGCAAGTTGTGAACCCAGTGCCAATAGCCACAATTTCCACATCACTGCTAACCTCACAGCACAAGTATAAAGAAGTTTACAAAGTACAGTTAGTTTAGTTTAGAAATACAGGGCGGAAGCAGGCCCTTCAGCCCACCGAGAATGCACCGATCCCCACACACTAGGGACAATTATAACATGCCAATTAACCTACACGTCTTTGGGAAGAAACCAAAGATCTCGGAGAAATCTCTCACAGGGGAGAACGTACAAACAGCACCTGTAGACAGGATTGAACCTGGGACTCTGGCGCTATAAGGCAGCAGCTCTACTGCTGTGGTGCCCTTCTGCTATAATATGATGGCTGCTTTTCTAAGAAAGCTAGTATTATAGACAATCGTGTTACAAAAACAATTGTGTCAGTGGTGATGAAAAGGGAAGAGCCACTTCAGTGACTGGAGAATGAGAGACTTAAAATTACAAAAAGATTTTTACCCTGCAGAATTTTCAAAAATAAATCTTTTTAACAGCTTTAAATATATTTTTGTTACTGCAAACTAAAATTACCAGAAGCTTCATCTTACATTGTTTAACAGGCACCATTACACGTTTCAATATAAAACTAGCATATTGTTTCTCTGTCAATAGAAGAGACGGCTTGTCAATTTCAATGCCCACCGGATGAAACATAAGGACTGTTCTTAAGAGACTACTGTATCTAATTACTAACAAGAGCTTATATAGACACCTAGGCCTTTTTTTTCTGTCAATTTTCAATTTAATTTTTAAGTAGTTCTCTATGAAAATCACATTATAATCAATTTGGCCTGCGTAATGCAAACTGTTTCCTCGAAATTCATCAATCACATTATATCCAATTCATGGTATGGAAACAGTACAGGCACCTCACATTTTATTTATATTTGGTACAACACACTCAAATTTAACGCTGACAGCATAGTCACTTTATCGTTTAATTTGATGAAGATAGACACAAAATACTGGAGTAACTCAGTGGGACAGGCAACATCTCTGGAAAAAGAACGTGACATTTTGGGTAGAGACCCTTCTTCAGACTAGTCAGGGGAAAAGGAAAAGAAAGATATAGAACAAATGAATGAAAGATATGCAAAAAAGTAACGTGGTTGCCGGGGAAGGTACCTGGGAAAGGGGTGGTTTGGGATGAGTTAACCAGGGAGTTGCAGAGGGAACAGTTTCTGCAGAAGGCGGAAAGGGATGGAGATGGGGAATGGGATTTAATATATGTGTTTTTTAATTATGCGCTGCTTTTCAAGTACGTAACCCTCACATAAACCACGAGGTGCCTTTACTAAAGAATTACCACCTGCATTGGAATTTAATATACGTGTTTTTAAATTAAGCGCTGCTTTTCAAGTACGTAACCCTCACATAAACCATGAGTTGCCTTTACTAAAGAATTACCACCTGCATTTACTTTTTGACCAAGGCAGCCAATGAGATGGGCAGAGAAATAAGACCAAAACCTAATCCCACTAATAGCGACAATTTCCTTCACAACTGTACTGAAAATTATATGCACTCAACTTCAAGCTATATGGTGAAATCACCACGAACTTAAAGCTGCTCAAGATTACTGTTGGTAGCAACAATATCCACCAAAAAAATCATAAATATGACAGCTGTTTAGATTAGAGACAAGGCTGTAGATTTTGGAATCTAGAATAAAACACAAACTGCTGTAGGAACTCAGTAGTTTAGATGCCTTCATAGCTTCATGTATGTATGCACAAACTTCAGAATGCATCAGAGCGTTTACTTTCAGCCTCATTAAAGTCAGCAAAAAAGTAAGTCATCACTTGCACCCTGCAATTTATGACAAAATTCTGGACATTCATCTCAAACCACTTAGCCAGCCAATATATGCCTTTCTGGTGATAACCCTTGATAAAAAATACCTCACAATAAATCTTTATTAAGGGACAAAATCAATGTTTTTTTTGTTGTTGTACTGCAACAACATATATCAATGCATCAACCTGTGGTTTTAGAAAAATAAACTATCCATTTTGTCGCAGGTGACACGCTGGCAAGTGGATTCACTAACTGACAGCTGCAGGTTTAATTGCTGCTCAGTTCAGTCTTGTGTAGCAAATTCACGTTCAAGGATAGAGGTAGAGGAGGATTGGATGGAGATTAATGAATCAATAGACAATAGGTGCAGGAGTAGGCCATTCGGCCCTTCGAGCCAGCACCGCCATTCAATGTGAGCATGGCTGATCATCCACAATCAGTACCCCGTTCCTGCCTTCTCCCCATATTCCCTTACTCTGTTATTTTTAAGAGCCCCATCTAGCTCTCTCTAGAAAGCATCCAGAGAACCCGCCTTCACCGCCCACAGACTCACCACTCTCTGTTTCCTCGTCTCCGTTCTAAATGGCTTACTCCTTATTCTTAAACTGTGGCTCCTGGTTCTGGACTCCCCCAACATCAGCAACAATGTTTCCTACCTCTAGCATGTCCAAACCCTTAACAATCTTACACATTTCAATGAGATCCCCTCTCATCCATCTAAAGTCCAGGGTGTACAAGCCCAGCTGCTCCATTTTCTCAGCATATAACAGTCCCGCCATCCCGGGAATTAACCTTGTAAACCTACGCTGCACTCCTTCAATAGCAAGAATGTCCTTCCTCAAATTAGGGGACCAAAACGGCACACAATACTCCAGGTGTGGTCTCACTAGGGCTCTGTACAACTGCAGAAGGACCTCTTTGCTCCTCTTGTTGTAAAGGCCAACATGCCATTCGCTTTCTTCACTGCCTGCTGTACCTGCATGCTTACTTGCATAGACTGATGGGTAAGGGGGAAACTAAATCCCAGTCGCTTCCTGGCGGGGAGGCAACTATATCTCCGAGTCGTGTCCTCGCCCCCCACCTTGCGACCTACCTTCTGGATCGGAGTGGCCTTTCCTGCCGGGAACCGGACTAGAGCTGCAACAGCGGCTGCGCTGGAGTCACCGCGGAGCGGGCGATGCCTACCTGGGTCACCGTTGGAGCTCCGGAGCGTTGGGCCGCTGCTCCAACATCGTGGAGCTCTGGTTTGGAGAGCTTCCAACGCGGGCGGCGCTGACCATCATCATGGGGTCCTGGGGCCCTTTGCCGAGGGCCTCCAGCGTTGCATCTCCACCCGGCGCGGCCTACGGACTTTGGGAGCCGCGGACTCCGGTAGGAGGGGGCCGGCTCGGGGTCCAGGCCGCTGAGGACGTCCTCCAGCCCCGACGTCGGACTTACATCACCCCGGCGAGGGGGCCTGAACATCGGGCCGCCTGTAGCGGCGATTGCGGAAGGCTCGGGGAGGCCCCGACCAGTGAACAATGGGGAACATCAGGGGAAGAGACTGACTTTGGTGCCTTCCCTCACAGTGGGAAACTTTGATCCTGCAGTGAGGGGATGTTTTATGTTGAATTTCTATATACTCTATGTTGTGTTCTTTATTTTTTACTGTATGGCTGTATGGTGATTTCATTTCACTGTGCCAATTGGCACGTGTGACAAATAAATGTATCTGTATCTGTATGTGTATCTGATGAACAAGGACCCCCAGATCCCATTGTACTTCCCCTTTTCCCAATGACACCAATTAGATAATCTCCCTGTTTTTGCCATGTTTGGCAGTATAATCCAGGATCACACTGCCAATTCTCACACAATTACCCTGGGGAAAAGCACATGCATTTTTCTATTCCATTTTGAGGAATAATAACAAGGTCAGCATTTACTGCCCATACCCAAATGCTCAGAAACTAATAGCAAATGTTCTGGATTTACCACAGAAATGCAGTACTGAAGAATGCCACCACAGCATCAAGACACTGAAGTTTGTAACTCCGAAAATAAATGTAATTATTTAAATCACAGCAAAATTGAAGCAAACAAACCTCTCACCTCATGATTCAAGAAAGTAACCATCCCTCTTTGGTCATTAAACAACCATTCTAGTCTCAAAACATCAGCAAATAAGTATCAACAAATAATCATTCACTTACCACACGATAAAAAGTAAAGACTTGAACTGAAGCCCCTGCCAACAGCACAAAACAATCATTAATGTCCATAACAACTTACATAGTGCATGCATCTAACATTAGAACCAATGAAGGTATGTCCTCACAACCACCTACATGCAACTAAATGGCAGGCCGAGTATTTCTGTATTAGCACGCAGGATGCATCAGAACATTTGCTTTGAAGATCACTTGCCTTGAAGATCAACGACATCACATTTCCCAATACACATCATCATCATCTGCATCACTGATCAAATTTACACCAGAATACGAGTACCAATAGACACAAGATTACTAAACTTCTCCCCCACTTTCCAAACTATGTAGATGGTATTACATTTCATTACACTTGCTAACCTTAAACTGCTCTTTATAAAATGGAAGTGTGCTTCATTGATGAACTGCTGTAGTATCTAAACTCAAACAGTCCTGCACTTTGACATACAATAAGGGTATTAAATGGGAGAGGGCATTGTGAGGTTCACCTGGTTGTTATCTGGAGAATATTAGGTACAAGTTGAACAAATTTTCTCTGGAGCACAGGCTAAGGGGCAGGCTGAGAAGAAAAAAATAAGAAGGATAGATAAGATAGGTAATCAGAAAGTGCTGGTGTAACTTAGCCAGTCAGGCAGCATCACCATGGCCTATCGATGTTCTTTGGAGATATTATCGGACCCAGTTACTCCAGTACTGTGCGTCATACTCAAAATTCCGGTATCTGCAGTTCCTTGTGTCTCAGGTAGATAATTGACATTTTCCCAGGATGGAAATGTCAAGTACTAGGTAACAGATTAAGAACAGAAGAAGAAAGCTTAAAGAAGATTTGAGAGGTAGGCTAGCTTTTCCCCCACATTTGGAATGGTAAGTGCCAGGAACACACTGCTAGGTGAGATAGTCCAAAATATATAATAAATAGTTAGGAAGCATTTAGACAGACGCACAAACATGCAGGGATGAGAGAGATATAGACCATGTGCAGGAAGATGAGTTCAGTTAATCTGCCATCATGGTCCGTGCAGACATGTTCCTTTCCTGCGCCACTTCTATCAGTACATCTTTCCGAGTATTTCCACAGTTCCATTTTTGGTCCATTTTACCCCCAAATTGTCAATGCCAAACTGACAACTTCATTCATTTGGCAGTCGTGGGTCCCTGATATCAGTTAACAAAAACTTCTGAAAACCAGCAACAAAAATTCTCATTAACCCTTAAGAAATAAGGTAATCAGAGATATTTACCTAATCCTGGTCATTCTGCCTCACATTATTCTTTCACAAAACACACTGATCCAAATACGATCCCAGATTGAGGATTTACACTTCAAAAAGATCCTATTTTTCTTTTTAAGTGTTTACTTCTTGGATTTCTGCAAGCCATCCTTCCAGATAAATCTCCAAGCTTGATTTTCATGAGTGATCTGGAACATACAAGGAAGTATCCATAACCGACATATTGACCCAGTCCAATTTTACACAACAGCCCTTGATCACAATTAGTAGTTACAAGCAGGATAATCACAGTTATTTGTTTGGTGTTTTTTAAGCTGTCCCCTCTTTGAGCCTCGCATATATAGTATTACATCAGAAAATAAACCGATTTTAAATAAGAGCATGCCATCCAGAATAATAGAAAAATGATGCAGGACTATACTTTACAAATGTGAACCTTAACTATGTCTATCAAAACCCATTACATGTGACAAAATTTGCAGGCTTGTACTTTAATTAGTTAGTATTTGACTCATAACCATAAGCAACACAATAAAAACAAGGTTAGGAATTACACTGAATAAATTAATGCGTGTACATACAAGATGTATCTAACTATATAAAAGCCCGTTTGCTTTATTGTTTTGGCAAACAATATACAAATCAGGCTGCTGGACACATCAGAGCGTTTACTTTGAGCCTCATGGTAGAATCTGCAAAATATCAATATCATCATCTGTGTCCTTTGTCAACATTTAAAGGGAAGGCACTGATGACAAAAACAATGAGCTAGCCTGCCATTTAAAGACATACTTCCACTAATACCCAATTCCGTTTCCACTGCGGCCTAACATCGTGGAGTTGGCGGCATTTCCTGGAGACCGACTCAGTGCTTCAAGCTGCGGGACTTTAACATCGCGGAGCTTGCGATCCCTTTGCCGGGGATCGAAGCTCCAACCGCAGGGCCTGTAGACTTTAACATCGTCAAGCCTCTGGTAAGAAGAGGCCAATTCAGGAGCACTATGGTTGCGGAGAGAGTTTCATCTGCCCCGGTGGGAGTTTCGATCACCCCGACGGGGGCTTCAATCGTCGGTTGCGGGGGCTTTGACCGCCCTGACCACTGTGGTGGATGTTTATATTAACTTTCATGTGGTTGTGTGAGTTGTTGTTTTTCACTTAGTATGGCAACTCAAATTTCACTGTACCTTAACTGGTACATGCAATATCTGACTTGTAATATCACAACTACCTGTAAAAGTGCTACCGCATCTTGTGAATTGCAAAATATTCACACAAGTCTGTTCCTCTTGTTGGTTGTCAGTAAACTGAGCAGACCAGGGTCAGGTACCACTCAAGGCAGGTTTTGGGTTTCACCTAATGCAGTAGTTTTCTAAGAATTTACTTTAGTACCTCATCTTCAAGTGTGGGAGGGACTGGATGAATCTACAATGATTTATGTTGCACAGTACATATACATTTCTTTAATAAGACAGATTATGCAGAAAGTACTCACCATCTCAAACAGCTAGTATGGGTGCAAGACTTAAACCTTTCATGAAATCTAGGAGGGGGGAAGAAATCAAAGATTAATAGCTTTTATGGTGCAGAACAAAGAAATAGGGAAGGAAAAAGATAAAGGGTCTCAGATTGGAATTCAGGTGTAGTTGGTACTTTGACATGCAAAAAAAATCATGTTGAAGGTGTAAATACTTGAGTTGAATCATTAATAAATTAATAAAATCTTGCAATGTACATGCTGGAAATGTAAAATTTGAAATGCAGGAAATACAGATAAATGCAAACATTTTAAACAAAAAATAGAATCCAAAATGCTATAATTTTGCTAGTTGCAATGAGACACCAGCACCGTGTGAGTGTGTTTTTTTAATATAAACCATCATCTGCAGTTCCTTGCATCTGCTTCTCAGGCATACCTTTCCTTAAGTTTCCTGGGATCAGTAGAGAATCTCAAGGGTCAAAAGGTCAGGGACCGAGTGGCAAGGGGAATTAAAGTGATAAGTTGTGGAGTCACAGTCTGCAAACTTGAATCTACTGTTCCCAAGGTACAGGAGTTACACTATGAGCAGCAAATGCAGTGTACTAAATTAATACAATTGACCCATCTACCTGTGTAAAATGGGCTGTTGAAATTGGGAAAGTTGAAAAGCCGGATGTTGCATCTCCTGCAGTTACACGGGAGATGGTCATAAGACAAAATAATATTAGGGATGTAGCCAGACTACACGGCAATGTTTCAGTTAAGTATTCTTGCAAGATCAAAAAGTGGCACAAAATAGCACCCGATATTAAGATCAGGATTGCAAATTATAGTTCTGGGGCAGAGGCAGTGAGAACATACCTGCCAGGAATGGAGCGCGGTCGATTAAAATGTGAAGCACAGTGGAGCTGTATTATCCCAGGTGCTCTTGTTTCTTCCCACATTCCCTCAGGTACTCCGATTTCCCCTAAAACATGCAGGCTAGCATATTATTTGGCTATGGAAATTTCTGCTTGGCAGGTGGAATCAAGATGGAATTGATAGACACACGAGAGAAAATAAATTACAAGCACATGCATTTTTCTATCCCATTTTGAGGTTTGGACAATGTCAACAAGGTCAGCATTTACTGCCCATCTCCAAATGGCCAGAAACTAATAGCAAGTGTTCTGGATTAACCACAGAACTCCAGTACTGAAGATTGCCACCACAGCATCAAGGAGACTGAAGTTGTAATTCCCAAAATAAAATCACAGCAAAAGAAATGAAGCAAACAAACCTCTCTGCTCATGATTCAAGAAAGTAACCATCTCTCTTTGGTCATTAAACAAACATTCTAGTCTCAAAACATCAGCAAATAAGTAACAACAAATAATCATTCACTTACCACACGATAAAAAGAAAATACTTGAACTGAAGCCCCTGCCAACAGCACAAAACAATCATTAATGTCCATAACAACTTACATAGTGCATGCATCTAACATTAGAACCAATGAAGGTATGTCCTCACAACCACCTACATGCAACTAAATGGCAGGCCGAGTATTTCTGTATTAGCACGCAGGATGCATCAGAACATTTGCTTTGAAGATCACTTGCCTTGAAGATCAACGACATCACATTTCCCAATACACATCATCATCATCTGCATCACTGATCAAATTTACACCAGAATACGAGTACCAATAGACACAAGATTACTAAACTTCTCCCCCACTTTCCAAACTATGTAGATGGTATTACATTTCATTACACTTGCTAACCTTAAACTGCTCTTTATAAAATGGAAGTGTGCTTCATTGATGAACTGCTGTAGTATCTAAACTCAAACAGTCCTGCACTTTGACATACAATAAGGGTATTAAATGGGAGAGGGCATTGTGAGGTTCACCTGGTTGTTATCTGGAGAATATTAGGTACAAGTTGAACAAATTTTCTCTGGAGCACAGGCTAAGGGGCAGGCTGAGAAGAAAAAAATAAGAAGGATAGATAAGATAGGTAATCAGAAAGTGCTGGTGTAACTTAGCCAGTCAGGCAGCATCACCATGGCCTATCGATGTTCTTTGGAGATATTATCGGACCCAGTTACTCCAGTACTGTGCGTCATACTCAAAATTCCGGTATCTGCAGTTCCTTGTGTCTCAGGTAGATAATTGACATTTTCCCAGGATGGAAATGTCAAGTACTAGGTAACAGATTAAGAACAGAAGAAGAAAGCTTAAAGAAGATTTGAGAGGTAGGCTAGCTTTTCCCCCACATTTGGAATGGTAAGTGCCAGGAACACACTGCTAGGTGAGATAGTCCAAAATATATAATAAATAGTTAGGAAGCATTTAGACAGACGCACAAACATGCAGGGATGAGAGAGATATAGACCATGTGCAGGAAGATGAGTTCAGTTAATCTGCCATCATGGTCCGTGCAGACATGTTCCTTTCCTGCGCCACTTCTATCAGTACATCTTTCCGAGTATTTCCACAGTTCCATTTTTGGTCCATTTTACCCCCAAATTGTCAATGCCAAACTGACAACTTCATTCATTTGGCAGTCGTGGGTCCCTGATATCAGTTAACAAAAACTTCTGAAAACCAGCAACAAAAATTCTCATTAACCCTTAAGAAATAAGGTAATCAGAGATATTTACCTAATCCTGGTCATTCTGCCTCACATTATTCTTTCACAAAACACACTGATCCAAATACGATCCCAGATTGAGGATTTACACTTCAAAAAGATCCTATTTTTCTTTTTAAGTGTTTACTTCTTGGATTTCTGCAAGCCATCCTTCCAGATAAATCTCCAAGCTTGATTTTCATGAGTGATCTGGAACATACAAGGATGTATCGATAACCGACATATTGACCCAGTCCAATTTTACACAACAGCCCTTGATCACAATTAGTAGTTACAAGCAGGACAATCACAGCTATTTGTTTTTTTTTTAAAAGCTGTCCCCTCTTTGAGCCTCGAATATATAGTATTACATCAGAAAATAAACTAATTTTAAATAAGAGCATGCCATCCACAATAATAGAATAATGCAGGGCCATACTTTACAAATGTGAACCTTAATAGTGTCTATGTCTATCAAAACCCATTACATGTGACAAAATTTGCAGGCTCTTACTTTAATTAGTCAGTATTTGACTCATAACTATAAGCAACATAATAAAAACAAGGTTAGAGAATTATTAATGTGTGCACATAAAAGATGCATCTAACTATATAAAAGCCAGTTTGCTTTATAGTTTTGCTCACAATATACACATCAGGCTGCATGACACATCAGAGCGTTTACTTTGAGCCTCATGGTAGAATCTGCAAAATATCAATATCATCATCTGTGTCCTTTTGCCGCAGATCAACATTTGACGGGAAGGCACTGATGACAAAAACAATGAGCTAGCCTGCCATTTAAAGACATACTTCTACTAATACCCAATTCTGTTCCCACTGCGGTCTAACATCGTGGAGTCAGCGGCATTTCCTGGAGACCGACTCAGCGCTCCAAGCTGCGGGACTTTAACATCGCGGAGCTTGCGATCCCTTTGCCGGGGATCGAAGCTCCAACCGCAGGGCCTGTAGACTTCAACATCGTCATGCCTATGGTAAGAAGAGGCTAATTCGGGAGCTCTATGGTGCAGAGAGAGTTTCAACTGCCCTGAAGTGGGAGTTTCGATCACCCCGACGGGGGCTTCAATCGTCGGTTGCGGGGGCTTTGACTGCCCTGACCACAGGAAAACAAAGAGGAAGATTGAATTTTATTGCCTTCCATCACAGTGGAATCCATGTTTATATTAACTTTTCTGTGGTTGTGTGTCTTGTTGTTTTTCACTTAGTATGGCAACTCAAATTTCACTGTACCTTAACTGGTACATGTAATATCACAACTACCTGTAAAACTGCTACCACATCTTGTGAATTGCAAAATAATCACACAAGTCTGTTCATCTTGTTGGTTTGTCAGTAAACTGAGCAGACCAGGGTCAGGTACTACTGAAGGCAGGTTTGGGGTTTCACCTAATGCAGTCGTTTTCTAAGAACTTACTTTAGTACCTCATCTTCAAAGGTGGGGGACGACGACTAGATGAATCTACACATGATTTCTGTTGCACAGTACATTTCCTTAATAAGACAAATAATGCAGAAAGTACTCACCATCTCAAACAGCGAGTATGGGCGCAAGACTTAAACCTTTCATGAAGTCTAGAAGGGGGTAAAGAAATCAAAGATTAATAGCTTTTATGGTGCAGAACAAAGAAATAAGGAAGGACAAAGAAAACAGGTCACAGAGGTTAGAAGTCAGGTTGGTACTATGACAAACAAAAAACAAAAATCAGGTTGAAGATGTAAATAGGTTGAATCATTAATAAATTAATGAAATATTGCAATATACATGCTGGAAATGTAAAACGTGAAATACAGGAAATAGATAAATGCAAAATTATTAAACACAAAATAGAATCCAATAGGCTATAATTTTGCTAGTTGCAATGAGACACCAGCATTTTGTGTGTGTGTTTTTTAATATAAACCATCATCTGCAGTTCTTTGCATCTATTTCTCAGGATCAAAAAGTCAGGGACCGAGTGGAAAGGGGAATTAAAGTGATATGTTGTGGAGTTAGTCTGCAAACTTGCATCTACTGTTCCCAAGGTACAGGAGTTACACTATGAGCAGCAAATACAGTGTGCTAAATTAATACAATTGACCCATCTACCTGCGTAAAATGGGCTGTTGAAATTGGGAAGGGTGAAAAGCCGGATGTTGCATCTACTGCAGTTACACGGGAGATGGTGATAAGAAAAAATAATATTAGGGATGTAGCCAGACTACACGGGAATGTTTCAGTTAAGTATTCTTGCTAGATCATCAAAAAGTGGCACAAAATAGTACCCGATATTAAGATCAGGATTGCAATTGATGGTTCTGGGGCAGAGGCAGTGAGGAATGGAGCGCGGTCGATTAAAATGTGAAGCACAGTGGAGCTGTATTATCCCAGGTGCTCTTGTTTCTTCCCACATTCCCTCAGGTGCTGGAGGTGGGTAGACGGTTACCCGGAGCCCAACTTTAACCGAATGCTGGAGAAACTCAGCGGGTGCAGCAGCATCTATGGAGCGAAGGAAATAGGCAACGTTTCGGGCCGAAACCCTTCCTCAGACACGTTGCCTATTTCCTTCGCTCAATAGATGCTGCTGCACCCGCTGAGTTTCTCCAGCGTTTTGTCTACCTTCGATTTTCCAGCATCTGCAGTTCCTTCTTAAGCACTTTAACTGATCGCTCGGCTGCAAAACTAGAAGCGGGAGCCCAGCCAGCGGTAGTGACCAAAGATTATATAGCGGAGCGTTAGAGAAGGAACTGCAGAAGCTGGAAAATCGAGGGTACACAAAAGGCTGGAGAAACTCAGCGGGTGCAGCAGCGTCCAAGGGGCGAAGGAGATAGGCGACGTTTCGAGCCGAAACCCTTCTTCAGACCTATATGACCAATAGCGGTCATAGAGATCATATAGCGGAGCTATAGGATCTTTGGTAGTGGCGGCGCGCCAATCCTTACCCGAACAAACGACGGACGGACTCCATCTTAGACGACGGCTCCTCCGCAGCCGCCGCCATTTCACGGCAACGGATTGCATTCACGTGACGCGCGCCACAGCCCGCGCCCCCGCCACCAAATATACTCGAGGAGCTCCGCTAGTATCTTTGCCCACCACTGCCCCAGTGCATTCACGATCATCCCCTTCCCTGAGGCCCCGCAGCAGCCGCGCGGATCCTGAGACCAAAGGTACTGTGCTCCTCTAGTATCTTCGCTCATCTAGGATCTTTGTCTTTGCCTGAGACGGGGCGGGAGCGGGAGCGGGAGCGAGCAACCGCCAGTGGCAGGAACCGTGGCCTCGCCCACCTACCCTCCCCCTGATGTCCCTCTGACAGCGGCCTACTCACCGTGCCCAGGCCCCTATCACCAACCTCTTTCCATAACTCCAACACGATTCTTTAGTATAAGAAATTAAACTCAAAAATCAAATTAAATTGACCAGAATTCTAAATCAATATCAGGGGCTGATTCGGCACCTCAGACTGGGTTTTGTTGATTTGATTTGATTCAATTTATTGTCATTGCACTTTTCAGTACAACAAAATGGTTTAGCCTGCAGTCATAACATAGAATAAATAACAAAACACTCAACACAGTTTTACATCCACCACAGTGAGTCGACCAGGCACCTACCTCATCACTGTGATGGAAGGCAAAAGTCTTAAGTCTTTGTCTCTTCCCTCCTTGCTCTCCCTCTGCGCTGAGGCGATCCAGGCCTCCGATGTTGTGACCCCGTCCGAGCTCCGCGAACGGGCCGGTTCAGACTCCGCGGCCCGGGGCTGTCGAAGCTGCCAAAGCTGCTGCCCTCCAATCCAGCGGATGCAGCTGTTGTTGCGGGAGCCCCGGAAAAACAGGTCACCAACCTGTGACCTGCAAGCTCCCGACGTTGATGTCGTCCACTGGCCCGCGGCCAAGCCTCCGAGGCTCCGAAGTCGGGTCGCAACGCCATCACAGCCCCGAAGTCGGCCAGCCTCACGTTGGTAAGTCCTGGCTCGAGGTCGGTCCCAGTTGGAGGCCGCCAGCTCCGCGATAGGCCTCAGCGGAGATGGAGATGGGGGATACGGCAAGAAAGGTTGCATCCCCCCGAAGGAAGAGTCAAAAAACATATTTCACCAACCCCCCCACACATACACAACTAAAATAAACCGAAATAAACTGAAACAACGGGACAAAAGAAAACGAAAAAAGAAAAGACAAACGGACTGCAAGCGAGCCGCAGCTGCAAGGCAGCGCCGCCACTTCCGGACAGTTCAGTTTATGTCACGTGTACCGAGGTACAGTGAAAAGCTTTTTGTTGCGTGCTATCCAGTCAGCAGAAATTATACATGATTACAATCAACCATTTGCATGATAAGGGAATAACGTTTAGTGCAACTGTGATGGCTTGCTGCAATCTTAGTCTCGAGACGTTTTCCTGCCGTCTCCCAAATCTACCGCTGGAATATTTTTAAGGAAGAGCCTCCATAACCCATGGAATCATTCAGCCCATTAAATCCAGGATGACCGTCAGGTCAGGTCAAGTTTATTGTCGTGCACAAGTACGCTGATATACACGTGGAAAGAATATATTGCCGTAGCATCAGGGGCATTTTGTTTCATATAACACACACAAACAAATTCTACAAGACTGTAAAGAAAAAGACTGAAAAAACATGACATGAATGCAACACAAAGCAAGAACAAGTCCATGATAATGTAAGAAGTGGCCCATAGTGTTCCAGTACTGAGGTAGGATTACGGTTGTGTGAGTTGGTTCAAGAACCTGATGGTTGTAGAAAGATAACTTCCTTAATCTGTTGTGGGACTACAAGTGTCTGTACTTCCTGCCCATTGGTAGCAGAGAGAAGATGGCATGGCCTGGATGGGTGATTACCTGATTGTGAGGGATAGTGATTAAACCCCACTATTGTAAGGGGCTTTAAAGAGGATTCAAACCGATAGAGGTCAGGGAGAGGATTCTGACACAGCTGTAAAATGTACCAGAGCCGTCCTTGAGTAAAAATTGATAGCATTGTATAGCGGTAGAAGGGAGTGATGTAGATAGACCCCTATCAGTAGAAGGGAGTGATAGATGGGACCCTTGTCACTATAGCCTAGCTTTAGTGCTGATATAGGAGAACTGAGAGAGTTCAGTTGGAGGTGAGCAAAACTAGGGCAGGTCATAGACAACTGAGCATGCTTAATAAAATAAATGAATATTACAACACACCCCTGGTCAATAAACTGCTCATTACCATGCACATGTCTGGACATGCGATGTATGATGTGGGAGGTATTGGGGGGACGTACCTACAGACTGTGCACCTCAGTGCCCTGATTGGAGAGGGCCAGAAGGGGAGGTTAAATGTAGAATTGTGTGTATAAAGGGGTTTACCTTTCTGACTTTGGTGTGTCTCAACTTGGAGAGGCACCCGACTCTGCAGACTCGCAAATAAAGAATCTCTTGCTTCCACGATTTAGTCTCTCAGTAGTGATTGTGAGCACATCGTATATCTCACATGATGATGCAGTGTCTCATAAGACATAGGAGCAGAATTAGGCTATTTGGCCCATCAAACACCCCCAAATATAGATGCTTTTGATGGGGAGAAGGGCTGTTGGACTGACCTGAGTACACCAATCCAGTCTTTTGCTGGCAGTAGACTTGGGAGTGCTGGTGCAGGATTCCCAAAAAGTTAATTTGCAAGTCAAATCAGTAGTAAGAAAATGCTCCTATACCAACATTAAATATGTGGATTTCAACTATGTTTGAAACACTACATCTGTAAGATATGAGACTTCGCCTGGAAGGAAAATCAGAACGCTTCTTTCAGACGTGGTCTGCATTTATAGAATTACTACAAAGATAGGGTGCAGGAGTACCTCGGGCATTGGTAGGGGGGGATGAAAAACAATTGAGTTGGTGGATTCCTTTTGCGTGATATATATAACATAGTAACTGGCTTTTTTTTTTTTTCCTTTTCCTTGTTTTTTATATATTTTGTTTAGGGTCTATCTCTTAACCCCCTTTCTCTAATTCTTTGACCAAGGGTTCCTTCTCCCCTTTGGCACGCTCTTTCACGATCACAACTCTTTTCACCTATTTCACTCTCTTTCTTTCTATTCTTTTTCTTTAAAAGCCATAAAATTATGGGGTACAATGATTGTAACAATATATATGTGAAGTACATTGATGTATTTACCTCTAATAAATAAAATATATATATTTTTTAAATTAAAAAAAAATCAGTAATAAGGAAGGTGAATGCGAAATTGAAATTTATTTTGAGAGGGATAGAATACAAAAACAGGGATATAATGCTGAGGCTTTATAAGGCACTAGTCGGACCATATTTGGAGTATTGTGAACAGTTTTGGGTCCCATATCTGAGGAAGGATGTACTGGCGTTGAAAAGTGCCCAGTGGAGGTTTACGATTACGATGATTTGGTTAACATATGATGAGTGTTTGACGGCACTGGGCCTGTACTCACTAAAGTTTAGAAGGATTTGTGGAGACCTCATTGAAACTTACTGTATAGTAAAAGGCCTGGATAGAGTGGATATGGAGAGGATGTTTCCACTAGAGAGAGTCTAGGACCAGAGGCCATAGCCTCAGAATAAAAGGACTTACCTTTAGAAAGGAGATGGGGAGGAATTTCTTTAATCAGAGGGTGGTAAAAATGTGGAATTCATTGCCACAGAAAGCTGTGGAGGCTATTGATGGATATTTATAAGGTGGAGGATGATAGATAGCCCAGCCCTCTGTCCTACTCACTCTATACTCATGACTATGTAGCCAGACACAATTCAAAGTCCGTCTTAAAGTTTGCCGACGACACCACCGTTGTTGGCAGAATTACAGATGACAATGAGTCGGAGTATAAGAGGGAGATTGATCAAATGGTGCCAGAACAGCAACCTTGCCCTCAACGTCAGTAAGACCAAGGAACTGATCTTTGGAAGAGGAAGAATGTGGATCTACAAACCTGTCTTCATCGATGGGACGATGGTGGTGAGAGTTAAAAGCTTCAAATTCCTGGGCAAGCGTAGCTCCGAAGATCTGTCCCAGCATATTGATGCAATTATAAAGAAAGCTCATCAACGCCTCTACTTCCTTAGAAGATTGGAGAGAATTGGTATGTCAACAGTCAGAGTGGCAGGCAGTGGCGAGTGGAGTACCGCAAGGCTCAGTGTTGGGGCCGCAACTGTTTACCATATATATTAATGATTTGGAAGAGGGAATTAGGAGCAACACTAGCAAGTTTGCGGATGACACAAAACTGGGTGGCAGTGTGAACTGTGAAGAGGATGTTAGGAGGTTGCAGGGTGACCTAGACAGGTTGAGTGAGTGGGTAGATGCGTGGCAGATGCAGTATAATATAGATAAATGTGAGGTTATCCACTTTGGTGGCAAAAACAAGGGGAAAGATTATTATCTCAATGGGGTTAGGTTAGGTATGGGGGCGGTACAACAAGACCTGGGTGTCCTTGTACACCGGTCACTGAAAGTTGGCGTGCAGGTACAGCAGGTAGTGAAGAAAGATAACAGAATTTTTGGCCTTCATAACAAGAGAATTTCAGTATAGGAGTAGAGAGGTTCTTCTGCAGTTGTATAGGGCTCTGGTAAGACCGCATCTGGAGTATTGCATACAGTTTTGGTCTCCTAATTTGAGGAAGGACATCCTTGTGATTGAGGCAGTGCAGCGTAGGTTCACGAGATTGATCCCTGGGATGGCGAGACTGTCATATGAGGAAAGATTGAAAAGACTAGGCTTGTATTCACTGGAGTTTAGAAGGATGAGGGGGGATCTTATAGAAACATATAAAATTATAAAAGGACTGGACAAACTAGATGCAGGAAAAAAATTCCCAATGTTGGACGAGTCTAGAACCAGGGGTCACAGTCTTAGAATAAAGGGGGGGCCATTTAAGACTGAGGTGATAAAAAACGTTTTTACCCAGAGAGTTGTGAACTTGTGGAATTCCCTGCCACAGAGGGCAGTGGAGGCCAAATCACTGGACACGAAGAGAGAGTTAGATAGGGCTCTAGGGTCTAGTGGAATCAAGGGATATGGGGAGAAGGCAGGCACGGGTTTTATTGATTGGGGACGATCAGCCATGATCACAATGAATGGCGGTACTGGCTTGAAGGGCTGAATGGCTTCCTCCTGCACCTACTTTCTATGTTTCTATGTAACAAATACTCTCTTGAACTTCTACAGTTTACAGTAGAGAGCCTATTGACTGTTTGTATCACAGCCTGGTTCTGCAACTCATAGCACAGGAACAAAGTAGATTGCATAAATTGGTGAACACCCAGTCCATCACGGGTTTTTCAGAGTACTATGTTCACATATCTGTTGCAAATAAGCTGCTGCAAATAAGAATATAATTGTTCTGTTTCTGGACATGTGACAATGAAACACTCTTGAATCTTAATAGCCTGATCTTTCAAAAAATAATCTACTTCAGCTTCAACCACCCGCAATGACTCTCTGGGGTAGAGAATTTCAGAGATTCACCACCGTTGAACCAGTTAGATCCTTCTGATGAAGATATTCACACAGTTCCACGATTTAGATTCTGCAACAGCTAAGGAAATCATGGGAGTGTGAGATTTGTCTGTTCCCTTGTCTTACGATTGAAATGTTCTTGCAACTTATTGGACCCTGCCTGAATGTTCTCTGGGCCTTAATTATTCAGAAACTATCACTCCTTGTTCTAATACATCCTCTTGCAGAAAATTCCTCTCAGCATCCATCTTGTCAACCCCCTTCAGAACCTTATGTTTCAATAAATTCACATCTCATTCTTCTAACTTCAAATGTATAGGCCTTTCTTTATATCTCTTGAACTCATCAATTAACCCACTGAAAGTTCTCCACGCTGCCTTCAATGTAAATATATAATTTGTAAAATACACATACCAAAACTGTACTTACTTACTAAATACTTAAGCTTATTCAACCTGTTCAATCCATGCCAGGTTTCGACAGGGCAAATCCATGTATTGCATTCCCCCTCATTTCTTCAGAGCCCTACGTATTCTTACATGCCCACCAACTCTTTTTGATTCCTTTTGCCACCCACCTACACTAATGGGTTAAATATAATGGCCAATTAACGTACCACCGTGTATGTAGGATGTGGAAGGAAACTTGTGCACCCAGGGGTAACCAACACAGTTATAGGGAGAATGTGCAAATTTCACACAGACAACACCAGGCACCAGGATCAAACCTGAGTCACTGGAGCTGTGAGGCAGTGGTAATAGTTGCTGCATCATCACGTTACTCCT
Source organism: Okamejei kenojei (assembly GCA_035221665.1). Classification (NCBI taxonomy): domain Eukaryota; kingdom Metazoa; phylum Chordata; class Chondrichthyes; order Rajiformes; family Rajidae; genus Okamejei; species Okamejei kenojei. Next base: position 27,773,379 of record CM069140.1, on the reverse strand, counting down.
GGTGACTCCTGATGCTCTCTCGCCTTCCTATAAATTTCCATCTAGATGTTCCTACTTTCATACTGCATGTATTTAAGACCAGCATTCTTCTAGTTTTCCTAATTATTTATCATACTTTTACTTCAACTGTGACTTTCCCATACTAGGCCCCTCAATCTCTTAGTACTATAACATTTTGTAGTCACACTGCATTTAAATTTCAATTTTATTTTTCATTCTTCCTTCTAAAGTAAATAACTTCACACTTTCCCAAATTACATTCTATCTGGCAACTTCTGCCCACTCAATCTATCTTTATCTCTTTGTGTGTAAGAAGGAATTACAGATGCTGGTTTAAACCGAAGATAGACACAAAAAGCTGGAGTAACTCAGCGGGACAGGCAGCATATCTGGAGAGAATGATTGGGTGACATTTCGGGTCGAGACCTTTCATCCTTACTAACTTGGTGCCCCACTTCATATTATCATCACAAGCAATGTAATGTAATCAGTTTCACCATTCAAGTCATTAGTAGAGATTGTAAATTGTTGGCACCCAAGGACTGATCCTAGTGGCACTCATTATTTACTGATTGCCAATCTGATAAAGACTCTTTATTCTGACTCTGTTTTTGAAGAAGGGTCTCGACCGGAAACATCACCTATTCCTTTTCTCCAGAGATGTTGTCCGACCCACTGAGTTACTTCAGCTTTTTGTGTCTATCTTCTGTTTTCTATTAGTTAACCATGCTGCTATTCATGTTGATGCATTACATCTAACTACTTGTGCAGTAACCTTCTATGTGGCACTGCCTTCAGGAAATCCACACTACCACATCTACAGGTTCTCTTCATCCAATCTTTTGTTACCTCCTCAAATAACTCAAACAAATTTGTCAAACCTAACTTCCCTTTCAGGAGAAAACAATATTGATTCTGCTTAAATATCTGATTATATTTCTTAATATTACCTCCAGCATTTTTCCTTTGTAAGATGTGTAAGGAACATCTTTGTAAGGAAGGAACTGCAGATGCTGGTTTACACTGAAGATAGACACAAAATGCTGGAGTAACTCAACGGGACAGGCAGTATCTCTGGAGAGAAGAATCGGTAATGTTTCAGGTCGAGACCCTTCTTCGGACTGAGAGTCAGGGGAAAGGGAAGCTAGAGATATGGAAAGGTACAAAGAGAACATAAGGTGTGAAAAAGACAGATCAAAGCAGAAGATGCTCAAGGAAATGTTGAATGGTTCATTGTTGGCTGAGGAAGGTGACAACGTGGCATACAAACAGTAAAATTAGAACAGTGAAACTAGTCAGGGAACGAGGGTGGTGGAGGGATGCAGAGAAAGAGGGAAAGCAAGGGTTATTTTAAGTTAGAGAAATCAATATTCATACCATTGGGTTGTAAGTTGCTCAAGCAAAATATGAGGAGCTGTTCCTCCAATTTGCATGTGGCCCCACCCTGACAGTGGAGGAGGCCCAAGGCAGAAAGGTCAGTATGGGAATGGGAGCAGTTAAAGTGTGTAAACTGGGAGATCGCGTAGGCCCAGGCGGAATGAGCGATTTAATTGGCTTGGTATAATTGTAAATTGTCCCTCGTGTGTAGGGGACAGTGTTAATGAGCAGGTAGACAAAAATGCTGGAGGAACTCAGCGGGTGAGGCAGCATCTATGGAGAGAAGAAATAGTCGACGTTTTGGGTCGAGACCCTTCTTCAGTCTACCACATTTAATGAGCAGGGATCGCTGGTCGGACTAAGTGGGCCGTAGGGCCTGTTTCCGCGCCTTATCTCTAAACTTAACTAAAACAAATTTGACTTATTTAAATTGTACTAATCATTATTAAAGATTTGAACAACACCTTCCATATTCCTTTCAGGACACCCCAAAGAGCTTTACAAACTTTTCAGGTGCAGTCACCGCTACAATGAACTGATCACCGCAGCAATCTTTATGGACAGCAGTCTCTGCTGTACAGCAACGAGATCCGTTGAACTACATATTAATGTAAACCTGAGATCTTTAAGGTCATTTTTGCTGACAGTAGTGTATTTATTCCAATTCAATATCTGAAACTCCTTCTTCAGGTTTTGAATATTTTCTCCAGACTACAAGCTTCTGGTTTTTGTAAAATGATCCGTATTCCTACACACTCATTTGTCCTGTGATAATTAATGGAAAATATTGTTCACTTTTTAAAATCTGTCCCTACAACTATATTTTGAAGAAGAGTTGAAGATTGTAACAATATTTATCCCTCATTATAAAGTGAAACATCTGATCAGAATTATTTGGTTGGTGAGGTCTTGCTGGATGCAAATTGCCTGCGTTCTCGACTAAGACAGCCAGTTGCGACCTTGAATGCAATGGGCAAAAAAGTGCCGGTAGAAGCAAATTCAAATGGGAATTGATAAGTATTGGGAAAGGAAAGGTTGGCAGAATGAAAGAGGAGAGGGAGCATTTGCTGAGTCAATTGAGAGACAACATCTAAATGACATAGATAATTCCAATATTATAGCTGTAATTGCAATGTACTGTATAAGCACTTAATTGGGCATGAAGCACTTTGAAATGCGAAAGGTGAATGTACAAGTGCAAACTTTTATTTATTAAAGATAGCAAAATGAGTTTGTATCCCTTGTATGAGTGGAGAGGTTCCAAAGCTAATCAATTTCTGTGAACTCACGAGTGAAATGTTCACTTGAAGATTCTGTCATGTATAAAAGTAAAGCAAAGCATTCATACTAAATGTAACTTTCCACCATCTGTCAAATATACTGCAGTTGTATTGAGCAACATCTGGGTTAATGTCACCCCGCCCACAATACAGCATTGGTTATAGAGCAGGAAGTAGTTTGCTTAATCTTCGTGTAAAGAAAAGGAAAAAGAATTTTGGACAAACAGCTTGTAAGTCAGAGACATTTTGATCATTTGAAAACCTAATATGCTAAACCTGTACACCTATAATTGCCTTGAAAAGCTAAATCTGTAAACCTATAATTTTTTTAATGTCTTTATTTACTATTAGGTTTGTGCTTAACAATGACTTGAATTTTGCTGTAATTTGCCTAGCCCAGTACTTGAACGGTTTTATTTATTAACTGTTTGGCTTGCTTTTGTATGATTGGACTGATTTTGGATTGAAGCAGGCAAGAATAATTGTTTCCTTCAATCCTTGTTGAATTCTGGTTACTTAAACATCTGTCCAAAGACGGGCCTACCTTAAATTGCTATCGGTTTCCGTGTCCATGACAGTGCCTGTTCATCTGTTTGCTGAACTTTTCAAACACTCTGATGTTTTGGGGTGCCAAATACAGTCGTGAAGATATTTATCAAGATTCTTGTGCGTCATTTTGCAACATGTTTGGAAGAGTCAATAAAGTTCAGAGACAACTTGTTTGTCAGTCAGATGTTTTTAGCTTAAGAGAACCAGGCAGCATATAGATTGCGACGAGAGTTGATTTAAATGTGTTGTATAAATAAAATGTACTTACTTACTTCTCTCCAGAGATGCTGCCTGTCCCGCTGAGTTACTCCAGCATTTTGTGTCTATCTTCAGTGTAAACCAGCATCTGCAGTTCTTTCCTACCCACTATCCTATAGTTATTTATGTATCAACCCTCCTGCTGGTGAAAATTGTTTATTCCAAAATAATCTTATAACCCCTAAACAATCATTTGGGCAACTCCATTAAATCTTTATTTTATCATATCCCAGATGTTATTTATCAATTGACTGATCCCCAGGTTCCACCACACATGACCAAACTCTATAGATCCATTAGTAACTTGTATAACAAAATACAATCAATGTAAAATAAAAAATGAATAGCTGACCTAGCATGAGTTACAGTTCCAATTCAACCGCACTTTGAATGTTGCGGTGCTTTCTAAGCACATTGCTGAAAGGCCTGGCTCCAATTGTACACAGTGCTTCCTTGTTCTGTACTCTCGTATGAGTAGAAGTAGAGTTTATCTCACCAGTCAATCCTAAATTCCCCCTTAACATCCGGAATGCTTCAATGGAAACTTCCCTTGACAGTTTAAATCATAGGGAACACTGATATGTGTAATCTCTCCTTGCAAATTAAACCTTGTAATAAGCAAATTCGGTATCTCGATAAACGTAAGGAATCATAGGATTTGTCAAAGGTCATTTTGGGATTTTTAAAAAGCAAACGCACCGCTGTATAATCATTTGGGCAACTCCATTAAATCTATATAATGTTGTATATAATGTATAAACTGTATAATTTATTAACTATTCAACCAACAATTAATCTAGAATTCTGGCAACTCAATAGCTTCCTTTCTTGTTCTGCTGTTCACTAGTTCCGTTCATTAATCTGCAATTATGATATATTCAAAAAGTTAAAGGATTTATTATTTTCATTTAATCCATAATGTGCTTACTACTGGAATAAGAAAATATTATATGTGTTTGAAACATTTTCTTATCTTCATTCATAAATTACGTGTAAAAATATATTTAATCTGAGGCAGGAAGCGACTGTATCAGTGTGATGTGGGCTGATGCTTTACCTACAGGCGGTGTGAATGTACCGTTGAGGCAAAGATTCATTTCCGAGGAAAACTGATACAGGGTTGGTCCCGTGAAGGAGCAGCCAATCCGATAAGAGATTTAACTGCAAAATGCCTGCCCTTTAGTATTCGATGGATTGAGTGGAGGGTCTGTGCTGTCCAAGTTTGCGGTGGTTGCGGTGCTTTGCCTCCAGCCATCTCACCCATTGCATGTTGACAAGCACAGCTCGCCAGCCCTTGTTAGCAGAGGCTCGTTGTGCAGATGTTACCCGAAATCCAAAGGTTTTGTGGAGGTTTTGCGTTAGGATCGGGCACGCAGCGATCCAGCGAGAGGACTGTCAGATCAGATCAGCCCAGGTTGCCGAGTGGTCGAAGGGCGGATTTTAATGGGTTGTTATTAAACTGTTCCGTCTGTGCGGTATTGTCAGCTCTCGCTCCCAGATCCCCCACCCCAGCTGTCGACAAAGTCTGACTGAGAAAATGCTCCCACTCATATTACTGGTTGGCCCCGCGTTTGCCCACTCGCTGGGGCGGGCAGCGCCTCCTTCAAAGAGAGCGAGAACAGGTACCATCAGCTGGGGAGCTGCGACCCACTCCAGAGTGAAGCCTCTAGTTTAGCTGCAGTTCAAATGGCTGCAAATCCTCATAATTATCACTGCCCGGTCACGCGGACGCGGCTCCCAACTGTGTGCCCTGACAGACTGGAACCAACCCCAGGGGTTAAAGCGACAGCTTTAACATTCTACATTTATTTAAGCCAACCCACCTCGAAAGTTTAACCAGCCTGTTCGAATCCAATCTGAATTTTCCAACCTACCCCCACACAGCACATTCCCCTAATTTCCTTCAATCCAGGAAGGTTGTTGAGATAGGAATGTAAGAATTGTCTCTAATTGGTTGACCACAACTTGTAATTCATGTAAATCAATGTCGAATTTGAATGGCTATGACTCAGGATAATACCAGGGACTTGATCATTGACAGGTTCGTTCCAGGCATTCTTGTGTTTTCATTCTTGTGTACTGTATTGAGTCAATAATTTAATAGATACAATTGTGGATTTGTGCAGTCTGTAGTACGCTGTGGCCTACTGCTGACATATTTGACGGATACGCTCACCTGGCGAGAATGTTTATCCCGAATGACCCTTGACCTGGACATGCGCAGTTGTAATACCAAACTCACTTATTAAATAATGATGAATTTCCAGCAAAAATCCTTTAAGGCAAAAAAGTAAACTCTGGCATCCAGAACTCTCACGATCCAACAAATGTTTTGCATCTTTGCAGCATGACTTTTTCCATGTGGTCCAGTCACAATAGCATTCCATCGCACTTAATTTCCTGCATCCTCCACAATATCCACGATTTCTGGTCTTCATATTCCATTCTATTCATTTTAGGTTGAAGGAGGATCGCCTTACATTTGCCACAACCTGTTCTAACTATTTAATATATTAACATCAATTTGTAATTATTTACACACCACCCATGTACTTTCTGTCATTCAGTCACCTACAATGATACAGATTCATTTATTGATATACCAGGGTGCATTGAAATTCCTTATTCACACAAAACCCATTGAGTAAACTGTATATAGTGCAGTAATGATGAATAAATTAACAATAAAAATGCAGATTGCAAAGCAGCAGAACGGTGCAAGATTGAATTGCAATCTGAAATAGTACAAAAAAGATTAAAATACAAATAATGGAATACCTGAATAAAGTATTCTGGGGAGGAGATATAAAATAGGTGATTGTTTTAGTTAGGACTGCTCTTGTTAAGGAGATGGGGCTGCCTTAGAGACTGCTAATAACTGTGTGGCCAGCACTCCTGGCATACTGACCATAAACTTGTGTATATGTTTCGTTAATTCTACATTTATTATGTGAACTTTGAAACAAAGTTACTTTTATTCTTGCTGCCCAACCCGCCTGTAATCTATTTAGCTAAATCAGGAACACTGATGGATGTGACTCAAATATAATTGTTTTTTCTTATTTGTCATTTAATACTTGACTAAAAAAGCTCACAATTAGACTAACAAAGACTAATTTCCTAGGTAGTTATTACGTGTCATATGCCAATTACTGTTCTTTGTCCTGCTTCCATTAAAACAAATCTTTCTTCAATGACAGATGCACTGTTACAAAATTAGGTACAAATGTATCATCAAGCTGTGCATTGAGTAGGAATAATCTGTTCTTTAGTGTTATCAGATTTTCCTGCTACTATGTACAAACAGCTTGAGTACACATACAGTTCCAGTCTCCACATTATAGAAATATGTGATTGTAGAGGAGAATCACAAAGATGTTGTTAGGACTGGACAATTGTGACCACAAGGAAAGATTGGAGAGAGGAAAGTTGTTTTGAACAGAGGAGGCTGGGAGGAAACTTAAATGAGATAAGTACAAATTATCAGGGACGTAGATAGTGTAAGTGGGGAAGAGCTATTTACCTTAGCAGAGCGGGTGTAGAATTACAGTTACTGCACAGGTAGGTCTGGACAGGAGATGAGGAAAGGTTATCTCATTCCGCCAAGGTCTGGAACTCATTACCATAGAGGATGGTGGAGCCAGAAAATCGACCACAGTTATACAGAACAAGGGTGTGTACTGGAGGAGCCATGGCTGCAGGGCTGGAAGGGGATTTAGGGAAAGGAACTTGCTTTCAAACCACACAAATGTGGTTTGAAAGCAAGTGCCTTCAAACCACACAAATGTGGTTTGAAGGCACGGTGGCACAGCCGTAGAGTTGCTGCCCTACAGCGCTTGCAGCGCCGGAGACTCGGTTTTGATCCTGACTATGTGTGCTAGCTCTATGGAGTTTGTATGTTCTCCACGTGACCTGCGTGGGTTTTCTCTAAGATCTTCGGTTTGCTCCCACATTCCAAAGACGTACAGGTTTGTAGGTTAATTGGCTTGGTAAATGTAAATCTAGTGTGTGTATGATAGTGTTAATTACTGTTCTTTGTCCTGCTTCCATTAAAAAAAATCTTTCTTCAATGACAGATGCACTGTTACAAAATCAGGTACAAATGTATCATCAAGCTGTGCATTGAGTAGGAATAATCAGTTCTTTTGCGGGGATCGCTGGTCGGTGCGGATCTGGTGGGCCGAAGCGCCTGTCTCCGCGCTGTATCTCTAAACTAAACTTAAAAAAAAATGCCTCCTTATGTATCATATATTTTCAATGATTTTGGTCTTCCCAATCTCAGGGTTGAAGAACAAAGGAGGTAATTCATAACACGTGAAAACATGTTCAACAATTTTGAGGCAGGGAATAATGTTTTCCCTCAAGATATTAAATAAGGACGCTGGATTCAAAATGAAAGTGCATAGTGTTGCGAATATCATGATTTCATCTCGAATGCTTTGCTGTGAGCACGATGGCTACCTAAATAGATGTCCTGAAAATCAGGGAAGATACCTTGAAATCACTTTGCTGTTATGCTGTAATCATGAATTTGTCATTCTTTTTTAAATAGGAAAGAAATTAAACTGCAACAATAGCAGAAAAATGTCTGCAGCATTGGATCCAGAGGCACTTGGAAAGAAGCTTCTAGACCTCTGTGGTTCTTCAAGTCCAGACCTCACAGAAGTGGAACGATTAATTGCTGAGGGAGGATTGGTTGATTTTGTTCATGTTGACATGAAAACCCCTCTTTTTTTAGCTGCAGATCAAGGTAATGAACAGCTTGTTGAATTGCTCTTGAAGAACAAAGCCAACGTTAACTATCAAATTGAGAGTTTCGGTTGGTCACCGCTCCATACCGCTATACAATCAAATCATGAAAAGGTTGTGCATTTATTACTGGAGTATGGGGCAGACCCACATCTCAGGAAGAAAAATGGAGCCACACCTTTCATTACTGCTGCAATAGTTGGCCAAGTGAGTTTGCTCCAGCTGCTTCTGTCCCGTGGTGCAGATGTCAATGAGGCTGATGACAATGGCTTTACTGCCTTTATGGAAGCAACAATATATGCCAATGAGGATGCCCTACGTTTCCTGTTTGATCGCAAAGCGGATGTGAACAAGCAGAGGGAAGTGCCTGATGCCAAAAAAATGGTGGGCAGGGGTGGAAAGACTGCACTCATGAGTGCTGTGGAGGAAGGCCATGAAAATATTGTTAACATCTTGTTAGATGAAATGCACGCAGATGTTAATGCAGTTGACAACCTTGGCAGAACAGCTTTAATTTTTGCTTTGAAGAAACACAGCAAGTCAATTGTGGAAGCTCTGTTGAAACATGACGCTTGTGTAAACATCACAGACAATAACAAAGAGACACCTCTGAGCACCGCTTTGAAAAATGTTAAACTGGACAGTAATGTGGTGGAAATGCTAATAAAATATAAACCAAATATAAACATTCCAGACCAAGATGGGAAAACACCCCTGATTCTTGCAATAGAAAGTGAGTTCACAAAGGTGGTTGAACTGCTGATGGCGGATCACAATGTTGACATCAACGCACAAGACAGTTCCGGGCAGAGTGCCCTCATGGCAGCAGTGAATAAGAAAAATGCCATGTTGACTAAAAGGTTGTGTGAAAGGGGAGCTGATGTTTCCTGCACTAATGTTGACGGGTATACACCCATAAAAGTGGCCAGAAGACTGTATGCTACTGAAATTATAAAGATATTGAATCAGTATGGTCCGATGAATATTAAACCAAATGTAGGATCTTCTTCCAATTGGAAAAAGTGCAGTGTACGTTGGCATACAAAACTGGAGATGCTGCATAAAGTTGTATGTGCTCCTATTGGGAACCTTAAACTGTTTAGGAATGATGATTTTAAGATCACCACAGACAACATACCTGAGGTCTATCTTGGTTTCCATAATTGCGAGACTGAAGTGGCAGTGAAATTCCATAGGAGGTTCACTGATAAACCAACAACGGAAAAGTGTTGCCTCAGAGAGCCGAAGATCACAGCAAGCAATCTGTTTGTTAAACTGGTGGCTTGGGAAACAGATGATTATTGTGAATATCTGTGCCTGGATCTCTATGAGTATAATCTGGAAGAATGCGTGCGTCAGCAACCTGAAGAAATTCAACTGAAACCCCCAGATATTATGCAGCAGTTGGTCAAGGCGCTTCAGATATTGCACACAGCCAAGTTCGCACACCGGGATTTGCATCCGTCAAATGTCCTCATAGGTAACGAGTCACTTGATATTTACAGTCAGAGCCAAAGCTGCAATTCCTCAATTAAATGTAGTTTCCCTGTGGTGCCACACAAGGCCCAGCCACACTTGGAGTATTGTGTGCTGTTCTGGTCATTCAGCTAGACTCATGGAATCAGACAGCATGGAAATCGGGCCTTAAGCCGACCAATTTGCCCCCCCCCCCCCCCCCCCCTTAGCTAGTCCCATTTGCCCAACCTTTTTGGTTACCTCTTCAAAAAAGTAAATCAAATGCAGAAGACACAATCCCCCATGTACAAAACCATGCTGACTATTCCTAATCAGTCCCAGTTTATCCAAATATAGATATATTCATCCCTCAGAATTCTCTTCAGTTTAAAGTGGCACAGTGGCACAGAGTTGCTGCCTTACAGCGCCAGAGAACCGAGTTCAATCCTGACTACAGGTGCTGTCTACGGATTTTGTATGTTTTCGCGCTTGGGTTTTCTCTGGGTGCTCCGGTTTCCTCCCACATTCTGAAGATGTACAGGCTTGTAGGTTCATTGGCTTCTGTAAATTGCCCCTAATTTGTAGGATAGGACTAGTGTATGGGTGATTGTTGATCGGCATGGACTCGATGGGCCGAAGGACCAGTTTCCATGCTGTATGTCTAAAACTTAAACTTACCCTGTACTTATCATAGATGTTAGTTTCACTGGTTTACACTTCTAAGGCTTTTCCTTGGAGCCCTTCTTAAATAGAGGTACAACAGTAGACACCCTCCAGTCATCTGGCACCTCACCCATATCTAATGATGATCCATATATCTCACTCAGGACTCCCCCATGTTTTTCTCTAGCTTCCCACAATATCCTCGGATATATTTAATCAGGCCTGGGAGATTTATCTACCTTCATACACCATAATACGCCCGGTACTTCCTTGACTGTAAAACGGACTGTCCTCAAGACATCTCCATTAAGTCCCAAGTTCCTTATTCTTCATGTTTTTCTCCACAGTAAAAACAGGAAAAATATTCATTAAGTATCTTGCCCATCACCTGCGGCTCCACACAGAGAAGACTGCGTTGGTTTCTGATGAGCCCCACTCTCTCTCTAGTTTCCCTAAATGTACATAAAATCTCTTGGAGTCTTAATATTATCTGCCAGAGCTATCTTCAGCCCCCTTTTTACCCTCCTGATTTCCTTCTTAAGTATTTCCTTCTCAGTCCCCTAAATTCTCCGCCGGGAATCCGCTTGATCCCAGCTGCCTATACCTGGCCCATGGCTCCTTTTTCCTAGCCAGAGTCGCACTTTCTCTCATCATCCAGGATTCCTTACTCCCAGCTGCATTGCCCTTCACTCTAACAGGAGCATGCATGCCTTGAACTCTCACTATCACTCTTTTAAAAGCATCCTATTTTCTAGATGTTCCTTTGCACACAAACATCCTACTCCAATCAACTTTAGCAATTTCCCGGTCTAATACCATCAAAGTTGACCTCGGGCCAATTCAGAACCTTAACTTGTGGGCCTGCCCTGTCCTTATCCATAACTATTTTATAGCTAATAGAACTGTGGTCGCTAGTCCCAAAAGGCTCACCCACTGATACTTCAGTCACTTGTTGTCCCAATTTCCGAACAGTAGATCAAGCTTTGCCCGCTCCCTTGTTGGGCCCTCTACATACTGCCAAAGGAAACTTTCCTGAACATATTAGACAAATTCAACCCCGTCTAAGGACTTGGCACAATGGCAGTCCCAGACTATATTTGGAAAGTTAAAATCCCCAACAATGACAACTCTATTAGTCTTTCACTTGCCTTTAATCTACTGGCATTTTGATTCTTCTAATTCCTATTTGGGGGGGTCTATGTTACACTCCCAACAACATGATCATCCATTTTTATTTCTCAGCTGCACCCATGTGGCATCACTAAACAAACCATCTGTATTTACATCTCAGACTACTGCCGTGACATTCTCCTTTATTAATAAAGCAACTCCCTCTCTCTTTTACCCCCACCTCTGTTTCACTAGTACTGCCTGTACCCTGGAATATTAAGCTGCCAGCCCTGCCACTATTTACCTGTTCTCTGTTGGAACTGTTTCAGAAGTAGAGGACAAGGTTCACAATAACTGAAGGAATCTCTGACAGTACATTGTGCTTTCAGATAAAGATGCCACTTCTCTCACAACACCTGTGTTACACCATCAAATTTCTTTACTTATCTCATGTAACATCCTCTTCTACTCTGTACCTCGTTGAAGTTATTTTGGTATTTACCCTCCTCCCTTTTTTTCTCTCAAAGCTTTTTATATAAAATGTCACCAACTGGAAATGTTAACTGTCTCCCTTTCACTTTAGGTGGTACTTTTACAGTATTTATTTAATACTCAGTATTAACTCTATAAAACTGAGATCTGCTTGTGTTTGATTAAACTTTTTAAAAGTCTAGCTTTAGTAGCACGGAAACAGACGCTTTGGCCCATTGAGTTTGCGCTGACCAGTGATCCACGTACACTAGCACTATCTTATGCACTATGGATAATTTACATTTTTTACCAAAGTTAATTAACCTACAAACCTGTATGTCTTTGGAGTGTGGGAGTAAACTGGAGTTTTCCCTGGGAAAATCCGCACGGTGACATGGAGAACGTACAAACTCCGTACAGACATCGCCCGCAGTCTGGATCGAACCCGGGTCTCTGGCGCTGTAAGGCAGCAGCTCGACTGCTGCGCCACTGTGCTTCTTCTTCTTGTGCATGGCGTGCTCAGCCTAAAGTTGTCGGACAACTTATTCTATTTGATCTTATTTGATTGTGCACGCCGGGTTGATTGCACTTGTCGAAACAGGGCGGACCACGTGAAGGTTGCTACCTCCCACCCCTGCCACTGTGCTGCAGCAATTCCAATATAATTCCAAATCGGACATAGCATTGACTTGGATTTTTAAACACCCTTCACTTTTGCATGTATCTGGTAAAAACATAGAGAAACATGTTTTGATTTTCCACAGATGTTGAAAACCGTATACACCTGGCAGATTTTGACAAGAGTGTGTACTTTGGTAAAGATCCAACTGTGGCGATATCCCGAGGGACATGGGAGGCTTCCGAAATCCTTCAGAAACTGAAACAACCACAAACACCAACTTTCGAAGCGAGTGAGCTATTCAAAGCAGATATACAGGTCCTCTTTTTCTCTCTATGCCATTTGGGTATAGGGCCAATGTCCTTACTGCAGGATGGGAAGAGCGAGAGCAAAAACATGGCTAGACTAGGTCAGATCATCCACTTGAGACATTGACTCTGATGGTCTCAACAGATGCTGCCTGGCCTGCTCTGTGTTTTAAAATGTTTCTGCTTTAGGTTAGAGTAGGCCCAAGGGTACAGTTGGCAAGAAGAGCAGTTAGCTGGGTACAGTGATGATGTGGAAAGTGCAGAACTGGTGAAACAGTCTGTTTAGGGATTCGAATGAACAAAGGTACAGAGAAATCAAGAAAGACGGAGGGAAAGGTTGACAGTCATGTGTAGATCCATTAATATGAAAGATGTTTTGTATTCATCACCTGTGTGAACAGTCCATTAATATGAATATTGTGTTGTCAACATGACTAATCTTATATATCTGTGATGTTTAGCTGTTGAAAGAATAGCCTAATGTATACAGGAGCTGCCTGATCAAGACAGTGTTGTGTAACCCACAGGATTATAGGTTTTGCTGTTGGTTTCCACTGAGTTACTCCAGCACTTTGTGCCCTCAACTTGAGAATGTGGGTCTGTAATTGGAATAGTGAGGTTGAGGTAAATTATTTAACATTCTTAAATTGTGGAATAACCAACCAGAAACGAGGATAATGATAGAATTCGTAATAGCTTTTAAATGTTTTTTTTTATTACATGTCTTTAGGACAATGGGAACATAGTACATACGTGAAGTGAGTGATCTCTTATATGCAGTTTCTACCATTCTATAAAATTACAGACAATGAATGGTGCAACGTAAAACAGGATATATTATGGGTACGATGGAGTCCTGGTTAAGTTGCAGGACCAACAGCCAGAGTTCTTGACCGAGGTGGCAGGGGAATTATCATCATTAATTAAATATATCTGGAATTTGAAATAGAGCTGTTCTCAGCAACAGTAACTGTGAAACGAGACGGTTGTAGAAACTCATCTGCTTCATTAAGATAATGCCCTTCAGGAAGGAGGAGAGCTCCCAGTCTGGCTTATATGTGACTGCAGACATCTTGTGGTTGAATGTTAACTGCTCAGTTTAAGGGCAATAACAAACGGATAATAAATCTTGGGAATTCCAGTGATATCTACTTCCCCAGAAGCAATAAAAAATAACTGAAATATTAACTATAAAATATTACTTGTATCTATATTATGTAACATAAGTATGCATCCTTCCCTCAGGATTTAGTTCTGAATTTGTTTCCCTTTCTGGACAGGCTTTGGGACGGCTACTGCACTTTCTAGTAACTCAAGGAAAAGACCCTTATGAGAGTGATGATGATTTGTGTGAGAATAAGCCATCCCTTGACAAGGAATTGTACAACCCCAGGAATGCTGAAGTCCGAGATTTCATAGAGGGATTGCTAGCTCCGGCGGAGACCCGGATTACGCTCCAGGAGGCTGAGCAACATCCGTTCCTGTGGAAAGAAGCAGAGTGAGTCAGATGAGCACAAAGAATGCTGTGTTTGATAGTTCTAAAGTGTACAATAGGCTGAGATAACGTATATTCTATTTGAATGTTAACAATTTGAGGAGCACCAGAATTAAACAAAATTATATTTTTCAATTGGCCATCTCTACAGCATAGAACTTTACAGAGGAACACAGGGATAACAGCATGGTTGCAGTCACTGGGTTGAAGTCAACAGAATTTGATAGCACAGGTACCTGGTTTCAGGCTGTTACCAGGGCACAGCAGCAGCAGGAGGTGGAAGATTGCAACCTTCACGAGGTCCGCCCTGTTTTGACTAATGCAATCAACTCGACGTGCGCAAACGGAAGATCAAATAGAACAAGTTGTCCAACAACTTTAGGCTGTGCACGACACACGAAAGAAGAAGCAGCAGCAGCAGCAGCTTTTGCCTCCTATTCTGCCCTTAGTGGGAAGGAATTTGAAGTGGACAAGGAAAGCTGATTTTTTTTTTTTAAGAAAGCATTTTGTGGCCAGTGAGTAGAGCCGCTGCCTCACAAGTCCAGATTTTAAGTTTCAATTCTGACCTCCAGTACTTTCTGTGAGGAGTTTGCACGTTCTCCCTGCGATCACGTGAGTTTCCCTTGGATTCTCTGGTTTCTTCCCACTTCTCAAAGATAAGCAAGTCAGGAAGTTAACTGACCTCTGAAAATTGCTTCGTATGTAAAGGATGTAAAGTGACTAGTGGTGTGCCTCAGGGTTCGGTGCTGGGCCCGTTACTGTTTGTCATCTACATCAATGATTTGGATGAGAACATGCATTTAGAATATTGTGTTCAACTCTGGGCACCATGTTATAGGAAATATATTGTCAAGCTGGAATGAGTTCAGAAATGATTTACGAGGATGTTGCGAGGATTAGAGGGTGTGAGCAATAGGGAAAGGTTGAGTAGGCTGGGTCTTGATTCCATGGAGCGCAGGAGGATGACAGGATACCTTATAGAGGTATACAAAATCATGAGAGGAAAAGATCAGTTAGATGCACAGAGTCTTTTTCCCTTAGTAGGGGAATCAAAGACCAGAGGACATAGGTTCAAGGCGTTGGGGAAAAGATTTAATAGGAATCCGAGGAGTAACTTTTTCACACAAAGGGTGGTGAGTGTATGGAACAAGCTGCCAGAGGAGGTAGTTGAGGCTGGGACTACCCCATCGTTTAAGAAACAATTAGACAGGTACAAGGATAGGACAGGTTTGGAGGGATACGGACCCAGTGCAGTCAAGCGGGACTTGTGTAGCAGGGACATTGTTGGCTGGTGTGGCTGAGTTGGGCTGAAGGGCCTGATTCCACACTGTATCACTATGACTCTATGCAGGTGAGTGGTAGACACTCCTAACTAGTGACATTAATCAACTTCTGGTTTTCACTTCAGGAAGAGCAAGTTTGTCCAAGACCTTGCCAATGAAGATGTTGTAACAAAACGGAAACTGGATAGTGAGCTGGTCAAGATTCTGAATGAGGCCGACAAGAATAAGGAAAGATCATTTCACAAGTGGACAGCAGAGGTAATACATTTAGTTATCTAAGGAACATTGTGCTCTCTGGAATGGTGGGCTTTCTGAAGAATGTAATCTGAATATAATTGATTGAAATACCACAGCCGGATTTGGCAAGCTGTTGAATTGGTAGAGGGGATATGGTAGTTTGCATTACAATTCCACTTTGTTTCTGTTATTCAATGATTTTGAAACTCGGGGGACATTAGTGGACCAGTTCCCACTGCAGCTAGGAACATACTGGGTGTTTAAGAAATTGGAATGCAATATTTGCATTAGTATTAAACATCATGGCAACACTGGATGGTCAGAGGAGTGTTAGAATTTCAACAGTTGCTGAAGTAGCCTAGTCAACCTATCTGATCACCCAAAACCTATATTTCCAGATCGAGTTTGTAACTCCCTGGTCTGCCATTCCATCTCAGTAACCTCTCCCCTTCAAAAGCCTATCCTTGTGCAACCACAGGGGATGCGACACCTATCCTTTTACCTCTTCCCTTCTCACCATTCAGGGGTCCAGGTGAAGCAGTGATTCACTTGTACTTTTTTCAGCTTAGTGCACTGCATTCTGTGTTCATGGTGTTGTCTCCACTATCTGGAGAAACTAAATACAGATTAGGTAATGGATCTTCAGAGCACATCTGCTCAGTCTGTAGTGGTGACCCTGAGTAGTTGCCTGACGTTTCTAATTTTCCATCCCTATTACACTCTGAGCTCTGTCTTTGGCCTCTTATAACATTCGTTTGAAACCAAAAATAACATTGAGGAACAGCATCTCAACTTCCATCTCTGCACTTGGTACTCAACACCGAATTGAACAATTTCAGATAACCAGCCTTTCCTGTTTGTGTTTGAACTGGCCAGTCCTGATTCAAGGCCATCCTCCTATAACATTAACTATTTCTCTCTACAGATGGTGAGCAGCATTCTATTTTATTTCAGGATTCCAGCAAATAGTGTGTTTTGCATCTAACTTAGATGACATCAACAGCATTTCTGTCCACTCAACACTCATCTCTACACCTTTGCAGGAATTTGCTCTGTTCTCTCCCCGCTCCTTTCTGATATGTTTGTGCTCTCACTTTCCCAGTTTTGAGCAAAGGCCATAATGAAACTTTAATTCTGTCTCTCCCTCCATAGATGGCTGCTTGACCAGCAGAGTACCTCCAGCATTTTCTGTTTCTATTTCAATTTTGCATCTGCAATTTTTCATTTTCAATCAATAGCAAGCTATTCAGTTGTACAAAACCACTATTACTGGGTACAATAAGAATAAACCTGGTTTGGCCTCTTTGCACGGATTCGAAAACAGGACAAATGCAACTAATCTACCTCAGAACCTTATATAACTGCAGTCATATCAAATTTTGTGAGCAGGTTATTTCAAAGTCCAGTCAAACAATGGAATGATCAATTGTATTCCCAGAAATATAACTTTTACCTCGTTTGAACTGGTTCACCATAATTTACTCCCAATGGTGGGATAGATCCACTAAGGCGCACTTGCTCCAGATTGCCAGAAATCTACAACATCAACAACAGACTCCATGAGGTATTGAGGCATCAGGTCAAACAAGGGCAAGGAAACCTGATTTTTATTTTTAAGCATTTTGGGCTAAGTGGGTGGGGGATCTCTGATAAGGTCAGCATTAATTTCCCATCACTAATCGCCCTTGAGAAAGTGATAGTGAGCTGCTTTCTTGAATCTTCCCACTCTTTCTGGTGAGGGTGCTCCCTTGGCGCTATTGGGGAGTGTGTTCCAAGATATAGAGCCAATGGTGATGAAGGAGCAGTTGTTAACTGATCTCAGAGAGAGGACAGAGTTCCTGCGGAGAGAGGGTGGGGATGGTGGACTAAGTGTGTCGCTTGTTCCTCGTCTCCTCTCAATCATAACATTTGTGAAATCTGTAGACCAGATTGATATGCCGTGAAGATGCTGGAAACGTGAAATGAAAAGAGAAAATTCTGGAAACACTCAGCAAGTCTGGCAGCAACTATGGAGAGAGAAAAAAGTTAATCTTTCAAGTTGAAGATCCTTCATTGGAAAAGATGGAAATATAATTTTCCATTACTGGTTAAAGGTCATCGACTTGATATGTAACATGGTTTCTATTTCCACAGATGCTTCTTAACTTGCTGAGAGTCTTTAGCTGTCTCTGTGTTTAGTGTCATCTTGTGGCCTGGAGGAGCAGAGGACACCATATGAATTTCAAGGGCAAAGAAAAACAAAATGAATTTGAAATTATAAAAAAACTAATTCCCTTTTCTTTAGATTGACACTGAAGTTTTGAATGACATGAACATGGGTCAAAGTAAGAAGCCAAACGCGAGAAATGTTTACAAAGACACCACCAGTGATCTCCTGAAATTCATAAGAAATTTGACCCAACATTTCAATGAAAAAAATGAAAGGTACATTGGTGACAGTCAGTTAATTTTTGATTTATTGTGCATTTTGAATCTTAAAAACATTTCCAACGTTTCTCCTTTTCTTCAATTCTAACAGCTGCTATTGAAGGCCAGAGTATAAGATGCAGTTACAGAATCATAGTCATTTAGGTGATGTTTCGGGTCGAAACACTTCTTCAGACTCATACTATATTTGACCTATCGAGTCTGTAAAAAGCTTGTGATGGAGTTAATGGCAGTGCTGTTGACCTTTACTCAGTGACCTCTGATGCTATATGTAGAGTTGCGGCCTTGTGTTAAAGACATCATTAGGTGCATGATGTATTTCGTTGTAAAACACCATCACCTGCATTGTCCTAGTTTAAATCAAAGATTTAAATCTGAATCTGTTTTTTCTCCCTGACCTATTACGGAACACTAACAGACTTCTGATCTCTTGCAACTGCTTGAAATCTGATCCTGTATTGTTTTCCTTCAGACAGCATTTACCTTTGCTTAAATCTAAATGTATTGCAATACTCTCTCAGTTGCTCTGATCTGGAAACATACATTTTATCTTTTAAAAATGAAGCATTGCATTCCCTTTGGACAAATTGGGGATTTCTGCCCAAAAGCCCTTTAAGGCTTGACAGGGTAAATGTGGGGATATTGCCCTCAGATGCAATTTTCAAAAGGGTCGACCATTCAAACTCAGATGAAAAGGATATTCTTTATCTAGAGGGCAGTCAACTCTTGGAATTATCTACCCGGGGATGAAGATGGCCAGTCACTCAGCATGGTTCAAGGCTGAGGTTGACAGATTTTTGGATATGGAGTGGATCAAGGCACATGGTTTTGGTACAGGAAGGTCCTTCAGGGACAAAGGATGAGCTGTAATCCTGCCGAATGCCAAACCATGCAGCAGGGGATGAAATGCCTCGCCCTGCTTCTGCATCTCAGGTTCTTATGGAGACACAAGGAACTGCAGATGCTGTGTTAACGAAGAAACTGCAGATGCTGGAGAATCGAGGGTTACACAAAAAGCTGGAGAAACTCAGCGGGTGCAGCAGCATCTAAGGAGCGAAGGAGATAGGCGACGTTTCGGGTCGAGACCCTTCTTCAGACTGGTCAGGGACTGCAGATGCTGCTTTACAAAAAAGAGGCAGGGAGGTGCTGCCTGACTCGCAGAGATACTCCAACACTGTATCTTGTTTTCTCAGGTTACAATGACTATTTTCAGCCATTGTGGTCAACATGAGCCACAGTCACCTGTGATGAGGAATGGTTCGAGCGGTGTAGATGGTTTATATGCAACCAATAATATAGTTACCTCACTCCCATTAACCCCGCCTAGTTAACATCAATCATAACGCCTTCCCCTTCCTGGGCGCAGCAGTAGAAGAATGTAGCTAGTGCTTGAAGATGTATGTAATACCCTGTGAGGTGCGCGGACCACGGGTTGTATATTTGGGTCAATGGAAATATGGTATGTCAGTGGTAACTTCCCCAGGTCATCGTCGAACAGGTCCTGGTATTCTGCAACCGGGTTAAACGACAGTTGCACTTTGTGGACCGTGCGGTCGAAGGACACCAGGCCAAGATCCTGGCACGCACGGTTGCCCAACAGGGTTACACAGTCAGAGTTCAAAACATAGAAAACCAGGTTTCTCGTGGCCTTTTGCAGCACGCAAGTTAAAGTGGCCCTCCCCGCAGGCCTTAGAATTTCTCCACCATAGGCGTGCAGGGTAGCATCATCAGCAGCCAGGGGCTCATTATTCCTTATCTTGTTGAAAAGATTCATGGACAAAACGTTGACCTTCGCACCTGTGTCTAACTTTGCAAGGAAGGTTACATCATTGACAGTCACAGATATGGAGGGATCAGTGCGGTGGGCGGGTGTCTGTAGGAGGGTAAACACATGCGAGTCCTCGGGAGGATTAATTGGATCTGCATCATAGGATTCAGCTAAGTTGGGCTGTGAGTCGTAACGGATATCAGATTGTCTCAGCATGTTTAGACTGGGTCTGGAGGTTTGTGCCTGTCTCCCACGGGAACGGAATAAGCGACAGGAGGCAGAGAAATGATTTAGCTTTTTACAGAAGTTACAGGCCTTGCCAAAGGCGGGACACGTCGACAGTCTGTGGTGCATGTAGTTACAGTTTGGGCACCTTTTTTGGGGCACTTCACCAGGACCAGGGTTGGCACGCGGCAGAAAAACATTGTTTCCCATCCGAGGCTGTGGGCTCCTAAACCCAGCCAGGTTGACAGATTTATTGCCCGAGTCCCGGTGGTCCTCTTGCAAAACAACGACCTCAGACAATCTGCAGGCATGCATGGCTTTTTCCAACGTTAGATCCGGATCCCTCAAAAGCTCACATCGCAGCTTCTGGTCACGCATGCCAGTTACTAAAATGTCTCTAGTGAGCTGGTCTGTCATGTCACCAAAGCGGCACCGCTGGGCGAGATGACGCAAATCAGCAATAAAACATTCAACAGGTTCATCCGGCAACTGTCTCCTTGTAAAGAACCGTGCCCTCTCTAGAATGCGGTTCGAGGGCAGGTCACAAATCTCCCTGAACTTACGTAGCAGGCAAGCGGGGTCGCTGGCAGACTCTGCAGGAGTAGTCACCACGTTGTTGTCGTCCAGGACCGCTGGAGCGTAGGTGAAAGTTCTGGCTCTCTTCATGGCATCGGGTCCGACAAGGTTGAGTAGGAGGGAAGCTTTAAGGGAGTCAGGATCAGCGCGGTGTGCGACATTGACAAAGTGTGTGAAATCAAATTCAAACGTGGCCCAGCGCTCAGAGATGTCAGCATCAAAGACAAGCTGCGCGGGCTTTCTGCAAGAGGACGCCATGGCCAGAGAGATTAAGCACAAAAAGCACAAATCAAAAAAAAGAAATAAAACCCGATAGACAGGAGACGCAAGTGTCTTCCAGCTTCGACACCATGTAAATAAACACTTTACAAACTCTTAAAGTGTGCAACATCTTTTAATGATAGCACAGGGTATTACATACATCTTCAAGCACTAGCTACATTCTTCTACTGCTGCGCCCAGGAAGGGGAAGGCGTTATGATTGATGTTAACTAGGCGGGGTTAATGGGAGTGAGGTAACTATATTATTGGTTGCATATAAACCATCTACAGGAGCCCACAGCCTCGGATGGGAAACAATGTTTTTCTGCCGCGTGCCAACCCTGGTCCTGGTGAAGTGCCCCAAAAAAGGTGCCCAAACTGTAACTACATGCACCACATGTACCGCATATTTACAAGCGGTATCTGGATTAATTGCGTAGGGTATTGCTAAAGCAAATTCTATGATCTCCCAATCTGACAAAGGAACTCCTGACAACTGTTGGGGGTTATACAAAAAGCTGGAGAAACTCAGCGGGTGCAGCAGCATCTAAGGAGCGAAGGAGATAGGCGACGACCTGACAACTGTTGATGTTTTAAATCTTGGTTGAGTGCAGAGTATATGGTAACTGGGACTGCATGAGGAAATCTCTCACTGACTAAAAACCTACATTTATTATTATGTTATTTTTTTCAGTATCAAGAGTTTAGTTGGAAGCCCAGAGACGTATTGGCTTTGCCGTTTTCCAGATTTCATCATCTCAATCTACAACGCTGTGAAGGACACTGAATGGAACCACCACTTTCCAAACCAACAGCAGCAGCTCCCGCTGCCAACGGCGCCTCCCTCTGGTGGTGCTGCACATGACTGTTGAGCTGTCAGTCAGCACCCCATGCTTCAAAGTGCAATGCACCGAGAGAAATGGTGCTTATTAAATGTTTTTCATCCCCTCGGGATGTCAATGATGTTTGGCAGACATAATGGCAGCCAATGTAAGGAAATTGGTCTGCAAATAGAGACGGTTTTCAGCCTCTACAAGCCACTCCATCCTCCTCCAGTCTATACGTGTGTTGCTTGTCTCTTTATCACACATATTCAAGGCTCAAGAGTGTTTTATTGTCATATGTCCCTGATAGAACAATGAAATTCTTACTTGCTGCAGCACAACAGAATATGTAAACATAGTACAATGTAAACAATATAATAAACAAGAGAAAAATAAAAATCAGTGTGTATATATATATATATATGTACACACATATATATATTACATATATATATTTACACATACACATATCTTTTCATCCTTTCCACTTCTCAACATGTTTGTTTGAACACATTTCCCAGTTCTGATAAAGTCACCAGCTGTAAATAATAACTTATTCTCCCTGCAGATGCTGCTGGACCTTCTGAGTGTTTCCAGCATTTTCTGGTTTTATTATGGGCCTGAGATCATTCACTCACCCAAACATCGGCATCTGTAGGTGATCATTAATCTGATAGTGTAGCTGATATGTGTATACACCTTTAATTGATAGTAACGATGTCCATGTTAACCACTCCCCCACCAGTTAGTATAATTGTAACCCACACGCCCCTAGCTCTCCCTCTAGTGATCGTGACAGACCACGTACAGCCAGGGCTATGTATAATGTATGCTTAATAAAGTAGTGAAGACTTTAAGGTGTCTGTGTACCTTCTCTACAGATAGCAAGGCAGGGTTTGAACCCACAACCTACAGATCTGGAGGAGAGCTTTCTCTCCATTTTACGCAGCTCCAATGGCAACTTACATAATCATTTAACACCGACAGTGTCTCAACTGCCTCCCTCCATTCACCTAATTTTACCTACAGCACAGGGGGAAGGCAGAGGACTAGAATATAGATTGCAGGGAATAGAGTGGAGGAGCAGAGGTTTGGGTTGGGGAAGTGAGGGGAAGGTGAGGAGGCCAGCTCTACCTCATCTCTTCCTCGATGCTTCATGTGATCAGTCCATTTGCATGACAATAAGGACTAGACAAACTGTAATAAACTCTGGTCATATGTCTCTCACATTAGTAACAACCATTAAATCTATTCAACTCCTTAGTGGCTTTGAGGCTGGACAAGATGGACATTCCCATCTTATTCTCAACCAGCTATGAAGGAAATAACTAGAGTATTTGCACTGATTACACGGACCTCCCACCATTAATTATCATGGAGACAAGACTCCCAACCATTGACTCCATCTACACTTTACGCTGCCTTCGATAGGGTATTATCTAATTAACCTATATTGCATTGTGGACATTGGAATTTGTCTATGGAAATGGTGTGCTCTAATGTTGAGAACTATATTCTGCACTCTGTATCTTCCCATTTGCTCCATCTATTGTAGGAGTTTGACTTGATAGTATTTATGTGTAGTATATCTGATCTGTTTGGATTGCATGCAAAACAAAGCCTTTCACTGTACCTCATACACACGACTTCTTTAAATGTAAACCTAAACCTTTAACAATTACATTGGAGGGGTGAATTTTGATATTTTCTTCCAGTAATACAATGGGAGTTCTGATTCTGGTCTTAGAGGGCAGATTACTTTGCTTTAATGCCTTGCCCAAAATCTGACACCCCTGGCAGTGCAGTACACTCTGCAGCGCTGCACTGGGAACGGCACAGTGATGCCAAGACCATCTCCTTATAAATCTCTGCCTCCACTGGCCAACAATGTCTCAGCAGTAGGTTGATTCCATGTTATAAAAGCAAAAGGATTTTACTGGAAACACACTTCTGAAATAGAAAATTACTGGAAACACACAGCAAGTCCAGCAACATCTGTGGAAAGAGAAACAACGCTGTTGTTTCAAGTCGAAGCTCCTTCATCACAACGTAGGACAGTTATTGACCTAAACCATTAAGCGTTTCTCATTCCACACATGCTGCCTGACCTGCTAAGTATTTTCTGTTTTATTACAGAAACTGAGCATTCCGTTTTTTTGTAAATTTAAAGAATAAGGATGAACTCATAAACTGTGTGGTTTAACAGCTATTGAGAGACAAAGTCATACTCAAAATGAAGATTTCTCAAAGTTATGTGATAAATAACAGATAAAAATGAAAAGTAGAGTGAGAAAAAGGGGTGCAAGCCATTTCACAGATAATAAGCAGCAGATTTAGTAGAGGAATTAATGTAAATCAACGGTTCCTCAAAAGTTTTCAGATCAAACATAGAAGATAGGTGCAGGATTAGGCCATTCGGCCCTTTTAGCCAGCACTGCCATTCAATATGATCATGGCTGATCATCCCCAATCAGTACCCTGTTCCTGCTTTTTCCCCATATCCCTTGATTCCTTTAGCCCTAAGAGCTAAATCTAACTTTCTCTTGCAAAAATCCTGTGAATTGGCCTCCACTGCCTTCTATGGCAGAGAATTCCACAGATTCACAACTCCCTGGGTGAAAAGGTTTTTCCTCATCTCAGTCCTAAATGGCCTACCCCTTATTCTCAATGGGCAATCCTGAAGGGAACAATGATTTAATCCACTCAATACAGAATTCGGAGTCAATGATTTGTCTGGAACTAGGCTTGCTAAAAAGCAAAAGGCTGTACGCAATGGTTAATTCTGATATAAACAAATGCTCTGTGTCACATTAAAGTTTTTTAAGTTAGTCCATAACTGGCTTCTTGAGTAGTTCTCGTTTTATTTCAAAAGTAAGAATTGATTTTACATATTTTCAGGACATATTTTTAGTATAATCCCAATCTAGTATTGCTGATACTTTAATGTATGTGTGGGATAGGGCTGATTGTATGTGAAAACATGGAGAATCTTCAAAAACACATAAGCACCAGCTGCTGTGTAATGTCCATATGAAAATTAGAATTAGAATTAGAATCCTTTATTGTCATTCAGACCTTTCGGTCTGAACGAAATTTCGTGCCTGCAGTCATACATATAATAAAAGTAACAAAACACATAATAAACACAAATTTAACATCCACCACAGTGAGTTCACCAAACACCTCCTCACTGTGATGGAAGGCAAAAGTCTTAGTCTTTGTCTCTTCCCTCCTTGTTCTCCCTCTGCGCTGAGGCGATCCAGGCCTCCGACGCCGCCGGCAACGCCGAAACGCCAGAACACCACCACAGCATCAAAGTCAGGCCACCGCTCCAAGTCGGGCCACCGCCGCCACCGGAACGCCGGAGTGCCGCCACAGCTCCAAGTCGGGCCACAGCTCCAAGTCGGGCCGCTGCCGCCGCCGGAACGCCGGAGCGCCGCCACAGCTCCAAGTCGGGCCGCCGCCGCCGCCGGAACGCCGGAGTGCCGCCACAGCTCCAAGTCGGGCCGCTGCCGCCGCCGGAACGCCGGAGCGCCGCCACAGCTCCAAGTCGGGCCGCCGCCGCTGCTAGGCCGGGCCGCAGCTCCAAGTCGGGCCGCCGCTGCTGCTAGGTCGGGCCGCAGCTCCAAGTCAGGCCGCTGCCGCTGCCGAAACGCCGGAGTGCCGCCACAGCTCCAAGTCGGGCCGCCGCCGCTGCTAGGCCGGGCCAGTCGGGCCACCGCCGCCGCTGGAACTGCCGCCACATCCCCGAGGCCGTCAGCTCCGCCATTAGGCCTCAGCGCAGATGGAGACAGGGGACACGACTAGAAAAGGTCGTATCCCCCAGAAGGAAGAGACTAAACCTTGTTTCTCCCACCCTCCCCCCCCCCCCCACACAAACACAGCCTAATAAACCAAAATTCTAACTAGAACAGACACAAAAAGACGGAAAAAAAAAGAAAAAAACAGACGGACTGCAGGTGAGCCGCAGCTGCCACGCAGCGCCGCCACTTCCTGTGTAATGTCCATATGAAACCATTGGTGTCTGAACAAGTGCATTTGGGATCACGATTTGGTGTGATCACATAGGCTGAAACCTTTGGTTGCATTTTACTGTAATGAAAAGGTCAATTTATTTCTTGCCAGGATCTGATCTGTCAGGCTGTTGTTTTCACTGACAACTGTGGTTTAGGTCAAACAAAACAGGTATGTTTTTTTATTTCAGATTTCCAGCATCTGTGGCATTTTTGATTTTCATTTGCCATGGTTTAGGTGTTTGGTGAAATAGCAAATGGCATCATAAATTCTCGATATTTGCTCTCTGTTCGTTCAGCGGAAGCAGCAGTCAGACCATAAGGATTGTTCTTGTTGACTTATTTTCATGGCATCTCTGGGAAACCATTGGCTCTGACAGTTTTATGAATATGTAATGAAACAGGAAAACAGATGGGACCAGGTGTTTTGTGGAGGGGCTTGTTCACAGTGGTCACGTCCACCTGTCATGCCAAAGTTAATTATCATTGACAATATCTGCAAGAAACAGATGGTACATATCCCAATTGCATACAAATTAATAACTCAAGACAGCATCTGTGGAGAGAACAACTGTGTCAACGTTCTGCAAATGTAATTGGAGCAACAAAGGATCATTTAATGTGAGGAAGTGGAAACAGAACTGCAAATGCAGGTTAATACACAAATGGGCAAAATGCTGGAGTAACTGAACAGGTCAAGCAGTATCTTTGGTGAACATGGATAGGTGACATTTTGGGCCGAGACGTCTGAAGAAGTCTCAACCCCTAACATCACATATAAATGTTCTCCAGTGATACTACCTGACCTGCAAGCACTTTGTATCCTTTTATCAATAAATGTGACATATATACAGAAGCATATGGGGAAAATTTGGCAGTTTCTTGAGGGATCCATGCCATAAAGTGTTTAGGCCAGATTAGATTCCCTGTTCCCTCTCTTACCTTGTTCAGTTCTGGAGCAGCTCACGGTCTTCAGTCTGGTCTCAGCTGTCTCTGGTGGTGCAGTGAGACAACTCGACCCAGTCCCACCCTGGACAAGGTGATATGGTTTACATCCATTAAATCTGGGACTATTTTCAGTTTGTTCATTGTTATAGAAACCAAGGCACTAAAAAACTATCTGCATTGAAACAAGTGAAAATATTGAACATGCCTACAAGTAGTTAACTAAAGCATCAAAAAATATTTAGACAAATAAAACCATTAAAGTCAAATAATTGTAAAATAATTTGGCTTCTCGTTTGCCTCCTAACCCAGCAGTTGATCAGTCTGGCTTAATTAGTAAATGATGAATGAAATGTAGTGTAATGTATTACAATTTTCAAAGAAAATTGAATTGAGGCAATAAATAGTCTACGGAGAAATGTGCACAAATCTAAAGAAAGCAACATCTTGGCCTGATTCTCGGACCATTGGCATCTACTGTATACCATTGATTTGGATGAGAATGTACAGTGGCTTGCAAAAGTATTCATACCCCTTGAACTTTTCCACTTTTTGTCACGTTACAACCACAAACGTAAATGTATTTTATTGGGATTTTATGTGATAGACCAACACAAAGTGACGCATAATTGTGAAGTGGAAGGAAAATGATACATGGTTTTCAAATTTTTTTACAAATAAACAACTCAAAAATTGTGGCGTGCAAAAGTATTTAGCCCCCTTTACTCTGATACCCCTAAATAAAATCCAGTGCAACCAATTGCCTACAGAAGTCACCTAATTAGTAAATAGAGTCCACTTGTGTGTAATCTAATCTCAGTATAAATACAGCTGTTCTGTGAAGACCTCAGAGGTATGTTAGAGAACAAACCATGTTCCTTGGGCATCATGAAGCCCAAGGAACACACCAGACAGGCCAGGGATAAAGTTGTGGAGAAGTTGAAAGCAGGGTTAGGTTATAAAAAAATGTCCAAGCTTTGAACATCTCACGGAGCACTGTTCAATCCATCATCCGAAAATGGAAAGAGTATGGCACAACTGCAAACCTACCAAGACATGGCCGTCCACCTAAACTGACAGGCCGGGCAAGGAGAGCATTGATCAGAGAAGCAGCCAAGTAGGAGCTGCAGGGATCCACAGCTCATGTGGTAGAATCTGTCCACAGGACAACTATTAGTCGTGCACTCCACATATCGCCCTTTATGGAAGAGTGGCAAGAAGAAAGCCATTGTTGAAACAAAGCCATAAGAAGTCCCATTTTCAGTTTGCCACAAGCCATGTGGGGGACACAGCAAACATGTGGAGGAAGGTGTTCTGGTCTGATGAGACCAAAATTGAAGTTTTTAACCTAAATGCAAAACACTATGCGATGGAAAACTAACACTGCACATCACCCTGAACACACCATCCCCACTGTGAAACATTGTGGTGGCAGCATCATGCTGTGGGGATGCTTTTCTTCAGCAGGGACAGGGAAGCTGGTCAGAGTTCATGGGAAGATGGATGGAGCCAAATACAGGGCAATCTTGGAAGAAAACCTGTTAAAGTCTGCAAAAGACTTGAGACTGGGGCGGAGGTTCACCTTCCAGCAGGAAAGCATATTCATGTGTTAGAATGGCCCCGTCAAAGTCCAGACCCAAATCCAAATTGCTGTTCACAGACGCTCTCCATCCAATCTCACTGAGCTTGAGCTATTTTGCAAAGAAGAATGGGCAAACATTTCAGTCTCTACTTGTGCAAAGCTGGTAGACACATACCCCAAAAGACTTGCAGCTGTAATTGCAGCGAAAGGTGGTTCTACAAAGGGGGGCTGAATACTTTTGCACGCCACACTTTTCAGTTTTTTATTTGTAGTTTGTAATTGAAACCATGTATCATTTTCCTTCCACTTCACAATTATGCCCCACTTTGTGTTGGTCTATCACATAAAATCCCAATAAAATACATTTACGTTTGTTGTTGTAATGTGACAAAATGTGGAAAAGTTCAAGGGGTGTGAATACTTTTGCAAGCCACTGTAGGTGGCATGATTAGCAGGTTTGCAGATGAGACAATCTAGAGTTCCCTGGTCCACAAGTTAATGTTTTAAATTGGAGTAAGGCTAATTTCAACAGTATAAAATAGGAGATGTAGACTAACCCCAGATAGACTAATCTATAAATAAGATGAAGGAGACAAAATGAACTGTAGATGCTGGATAATTAAAAAATCACAAAGAGCTGGAGTAACTCAGCAGGTCAGGCAGCATCTCTGGAGGACATGGGTAGATAATGTTTTGGGTCAGGATCCTTCTTTAGACTGAAGACGGGTCTCCATCCGAAACGTCACAATCCATGTCCTCCAGAGATGCTGACTGACCTGTTGAGTTACTCCAGCACTTTGTAATTTTTTCTCATCTTAATTACATCTTTCATCCAATGATGGCTCTTTACCATCTCATCACTGAATGTGTGTCATGTAGATTCTGTGGATGTTCATAGCAAACATTCAGATGTATTTATAATGAAAGATTTCAAACAATGTAAAGAATGAAGAAATAACAACACCCACCTGAAAGTGGTTGTCACAAGGTGTCTGCAACTCTATTGTAAATGGCCACACACACTTTTGTTTCAGCATGTTCATCTACAGGAATGGCACTAAAGTGGGTGTTATTGTGGATTGTGAAGATGAAATCAAAAATTACAGCAGGATCTTGATCAGTAGGGCTAGTGGGCTGAGGAATGGTTAATGAAGTTTAATGCAGATAAGTGCAAGTGCATTTTGTGAAGTCAAACCAGGGCAGGACATTCACAGTGAATGGCAGGGCCGTGGGCAGTGCTGTAGATAGAGGGATCTAGGAAGTACAAGTACATAGTTCCTTGAAAGTGGCATCACAGGTATGGCATCATATGCAAAGAATTAAAGAAGAACTAACAATGCTCACCCGATAGTCACAAGGTGTCTGCCACTGTCCAGATGTAAATGCCCACACACATAGTTATCCACTGCTTTACAGAAGATGAGGGATCCTGAGAAAGTCTGTGACTGTTACACTGTAATATGTGCATGGCTTTGAACGTGGTTGCGACTGTCACTCAGATCCCCGTGGAAGTGTGTACCCAAGTGTGTAACTGGGTGTAACTGGCTTTCAGCACTGGCTGGAGGTGTAGCTGAGCCCGGTTCCCAGTACTCTTTGGAGGTGCGTGTTTGCGAATGTCGCTGTGAATGTTGCCCAGACCTGCCTGTGGTTCTCACTTTGTGTTTTCCTCCATGTCATTCCCTCAGCTAGCTGTGGCAATTGAGTTTATTCAGATTGGAGCCAATCAGTCATTGTGCTGGATTAAAAGTACCTTCCCAATGGTAACTAATACTGGGTAACCCATCCATCCTATGTTGGTTAGGGATAGAAATCCACAATGAATTAGTTCCAATGTCTGTTAACATAGACACATATGGAGCTCGTTGGCCCAACTCGTTCTGAGAATCAATTTGGTCCTACTTGCCTGGCCAAATTTTTCCGATCTGTCCAAGTATATTTTAAATGTCATAATTGTACCTGCCTCTGCCACTTCGTCTGCAGCTCATTCCATATACCCACCACCCTCTGTGTGAAAAAGATGCCTCTCAGGTCCTTTAAATCTTTCCCCTCTCACCTTATGCCTCTAGTTTTAGACTTCAAAACCATGGGAAACAGACTGAGAGTAAGCCCTGGTCAATTGCCAATGCCTGGTCAGTTAACCCAGTGTCGGTGCTGCAGGACCTGCTGCTGCTTGCTCTGGGAGTGGGTGTCATCTTACATCTGATGAGCTGACAAAGTGAACGAAGGCCGGCAACTCCCAGCAGGCAAACGTGCAAGAGCGACTGTGGACGTGTCACAGAACTCAGGCGGACACAAGTCAGAGCCAGATAGTTTATTTCCGAAAATACAACTGTTAGAAATTCAAGCTGTTCCCATGGGGCTGGTAAGAGTCAGAGATGGGGAGCCTGAAACTATAGACAACCAGAAACAAAAGGAACCTGCCCACTGCCAGAATAGACTGCAGGTTAAGCATAAAATCTCTTATAATTTTAACTACATATTAATATCAAGCCAGTTTCAAAATTAGAGAAACAGGATAGATTATTTCTTTATACATTGTGCAAATTGAGTCCTGCATCAGTTACATTGCCACGTCTACACGTGTCGGTTTGTAAAGTCTTTAAGAGAAGTTTGGGATAATCCTGCAGGGAGATCCACGCAGGATGTTTAGGAAATACACAAGATGTCCGATAAATGCCTGTGAGGTTTAGCAACCACATATACAATGCGACTGAAGCCAGAGGGGCAAATAAGTGGGAGCAGTGAGGCAATTTCACTCAGTCTGTACCGAACTTAAACATTCTCAGTCAGGATCCAGTTCAAACATCCTCAGTCAGTCTAGACTAAGCTTAAACACCCTCAGTTAGTCTAGGCAGAGGTCGAACATTCTCAGTCAGTCTAGACTGAGCTCAAACACTCTCCGTCAGTTTAGACTGAGGTCAAACACTTGGTCAATCTTGACTGAGGTTGAAAGTTCTCGGTCAATTAGCACTGGGTGGGATGGAGCGGGGGGAGGTGGAAGAGTGGGGAGGACGGATGTTGTTAGTTTGCAGGGAGAGGCCGTTTACTGCAGGGGATGGATTGCTGGGAGAACCTCTTCCCTCATGCAGAGTATGGAACGACATTAGCCTACGGCAACATTGATCCAGAACCAACGGCAATGGAAGGAACACCAAGGTAATATAAAATACAACAAACATTCGTTGCTTTACAATACACAAACCAACAATTAGTAACATTGGATTAAATAATGACAAAGTCCATGAATATACAAAAGGGTCAACGGTGAGCAGCCTGGCCAGACTAGTGCTCTCACAGGACCCGCCTTTCCTCTGTGGAGACTGGCCCTCCTTCCGTGCCATGAGGGGGAGGCCCAGGCCGCTGCTCTCTCTCTGCTTATAGCTGCCCGGTACTATGTGCTTTCCTTGGGCAGTGGAGGAGGTGGCGGCTGTGTGCTGGTGGCAGTTTTGATCGAGTTCAGGGTCTTGCTGAACCAGGAGTTTCTGGTGGCTTGAATCTCGTTGAGCAGAGCTCCCCGGTGGTGTTCCAGCTCCTGGCAAAGGCACACACAGCAGAGAGGGATTTCAGCCCCATTATAACAGACTAGACTAAGTGGGACCCGTTGGGCCCCAGTCACAGGGGAGGCCTAGTCCCCCAACACAACCCATTCCCCAATGCAATATTACACGACTCACCTGTTCCCCCAACACAATATTTCACCCATAGCCCCTAACTGCGCAGGCGCAGCTGATGGGTTCCCGTTGTGACGCTCCTGATCCCCCCCTCCTCGCTCACCCTCCCATTCCACCTCTTGCCCTTGCCCCCCCGACGCACTCACTCTATCCCCCCCCCAGGGGGGTGTGGGTGGGGAGGGGGGGGGTGTGTGGGAAAGGGGGGGTGTGGGCGGGGGAGTTGTGTGCTCGGTGGAAATACGAGGGTTGTGGGGGGTATCACGGGGGAGGGGGGCAGGGGCCAGCGAGGGAGACCAGAGGGGAAGGGGCTGGAGCGGACTCTGGTCGCTGGACCGCTGGTTGCTAGTCGTTCTCCTCCGCCAAGATCAGATTCTCCGCTTCCCGTTTGGCGACATTTCCCGTGCCGGGCCGGGCCATTTCCAGTCCATCCGAAAATTGTGTCCGGTTGGAAACGTCCACCTGCCATCCACCGCTCCAGTAATAAAGACGCAATGGCGCAGGAAGGGGCGGAACGTCCCGCGGAGTGACAGGAGAAAAGACGCGGCGCTGAACGCCAGGAGAGGAGATCGATCTGCGCACGCGCGGTGAAGATTTTTAAACCTCGCTAAAGTTTACATTAGACCACCGATCGGAACAAAACTTGGTGCAATCGCAGCGCAGGAGAATAATGAGTAAGCTGGCGAAAAATCGTAGCGCTATCGCCTAACGTTTTTGCGCAAATAGAATGACCGCGTAACTGGAAGATAAGATCAGTGCTTTAGTTATGTATAGATGGGAACATGTCCATCACACATGCTCACGCCAGACAAACGGAGACTGTGGAGGGGGCGAGACAGGGAGTGACAGAACATTCTAGAGAAGAACAGAGAGAGAGGGAGAGGGAGAAAGAGGGGAGGATGGAGGGAGTGAGGGAGAGAGGAAGGGGGAGAGAATGAGGGATGGAGAGAGAGAGAAAGGAGGGCAAAGAGAGAAGGAGAAGAAATGGAGAGATAAAAGGAGGTTAGGAAAGATGGAGAAGCAACGAGAAGGAGAACAGAGAGCAAGTAAAAGGCGAATGTGAAAGAACAAGAGGGTGAAAGAAAGGGACATGCAGAGACATAGCGAAGCATAGTGAGCTGGGTACAGAAAGGGAGAGAAAGAGAGAGAACAAGACAGAATGTGTGAGAGAGGGACAAGAGAGAAATTAGTATGTAGTATTGGTGTTAGCAGAGGTACGGCACAAGGGACAGATATAAGTGAAGCAGCAAGAGGAAGAGAATGGAAAAGAACAAGAACAAGTGTGAAAAAGAAAGAGCATCGAGTGAGAATGAGAGAGAGGAGGGAGAGAATGGTGAAGAGGAGAGTGGCAGAAGAAGAGAGAAAGAGGAGGATTGTGAGAGATGTGGAAAGGGAAAGACTGGGAGAGAGAAAGGTTGAGAGAATGGAAAGGGAGAGGGGAGAAGGGAGAATGATGAATTGTCATATATACCAACACCAGAACAATGCTAGCTTGCAGCAGCTTAGCAGGCCCATGAATGGAATACACTCAGATAGAAAATTATACTAATGAAAAAGCAACAAATTGCTAACTGTTGTATTGGGTATTTGTGGGGAGGGGTGGGGTGGTATTAGAGGGTGAGACAGAAAGAGAGCCTGCCTCCTTGCTGGTTCAGTACCTGTATTTTGCATTTAGCCTCCACGAGCTGCAGCTTGGTCTGTGCCAGCTCCAGTTCCATCTCCCTCAGCTGCTTCTTCAGCAGTTCCTTCTCCTCATCCACGTGCTGGAGGGTGCAGGACTGCCCAGGCTCCGGAACCTGCAGCTCGCCGTCCTTTCTGAAGAGCTTGCAGCACCGTTCACAGGACAGCACCTTACCCTGACGGTGGAACAGCACACTGACCCATTAGCTGACACAGAACAGAACCTGCCAAAAACCTGCCCACCCTCCAGTTCTGCCAGGGGAAAAAGACAAGATCCAGGGCTGACCAGAAGTGATCACCCACACAAGAGCGGTGAAGCCCAGAATTTCCTGCCATTAAAACTCCTGCAACAAGACTGAAGATTCTATATAATATAAGGTTGATCAAGGATTTGTGAGGCAAGGTATAGAGGCTAGGGAAGCAAGTTGGGGAAATGGATTGAAAATGGGGGTGATGGCCTAGTTTGGTTCTTCAGTGATGTGGAATACACTGGCAGGCTGTTTCAACCGGTTTCAATGACGGTGACAATAGGGGACTGAATCAAAATGTAGTCATGACATCATACAGCATGAAAACAGGCCCTTTGGCCCAACTTGCCCATGCCAATCAAGATGCCCCATCTACACTAGTCAAACCCTTCCACTTTTGGCCCATATATAGAACCGCCGAGTTTTGTCAGAGCATTTCAGTATTCTAGTACCTGAAAATCAGCATTTTGCTGAGGAAATCAGTATTTTTACGCAGTACCATTTTGCTGAATTTTTTTTTTTAAATGTGCGGTCATACCCATGTAGAGTACAAGAATGCATAACTTGTTTATTGCGTATTTGTAATACAGTTTATTGTGTGTTATATGCCATAGCTGCTTTCTTGCATCTCTCTCTCTCTCTCTCTCTCTCTCTCTCTCTCTCTCTCTCTCTCTGTGTTGGCTGCAGCCATCGTCTGCTTCAGTAAGGGAAGCTGGTCGGTGATTGGTCACAACGCTCCTCGGAGACTGCGTCTGATTGGCCGCCGAGTGACCAGCGCATTATGTCATTGGACACAATGCCCTTGGAGACAGCGGCTGATTGGACAAGAATTTTAAGGGAAGCTAGTCGGTGATTGGACTCAACCCCCTTAGAAGCAGCAGTTGATTGGTCGCCAAATAATTGGTCACAAAAAATGGACAAATAGGAAAACAAAAAAACTCGGAATTCCGATTTAAATCGGAAGAATATCATGCCTGTTCTTCAGTTCCTTCCTATTGAAGAAGAACTCTGGCCCGAAACAACTCCTAATCCATTCCGTCCACAGATGTCGCCTAGCCCGCTGAGTTCCTCCAGCAATCTGTGTTTTTTATTTAAATCTGAAATTGAACCTAGACATCAAGCTGGAGCAACTCAACGGGACAGGCAGCAACTCTGGAGAGAGGGAATGGGTGACGTTTCGGGTCGAGACCGTTCTTCAGACTGAACTGAACTATGATCGGTGAGCGTACTTGTGATTGTCTGAAGAAGGGTCTCGACCCAAAACTCCCTCTCCCCAGAGCCGCCGCCCGTCCCACTGAGCCACCCCAGCCCCTGTGTCCCGTTTCAACTCCAGGGCCAAACAAAAAATACAGAGTGCTGGAGCAACCAGGCGGGCAGGCGGCACCCGCGGAAGGAACGGACCAGAAGGAACAGGCCAGGGCTCCTCCCCCTCCCAACAGGAAGGAACCGCAAATGCAGCCATCACCACAAAATGCCAAATGATTCCGGGAATGCCGAGGCAAGAGAGTGATGAATATTTTTTATTAGTTGTAAATACATATTAATAAAAAATACTTATTAGATACATTCATAATATTATTAATATTAATATTAACATTTAAGAGTTTATGTTTCTATACATTTTTTATTTTTTTTTTATAAAGTAGGAAGAGATAGAGATAAATAATATAGAGAATAAGGAAGTGAATGGAGTATTAATCAATTATCCATCGTTGGAGATATAACCATGATTTATTATACGTAATTCTTCATCCATTCTATTATTCAGGCCTCAGTCAAGCCTTCGCACTGAGCAACTTTGACCCTATAAATATTCAATATATGGAGACCATATCCCTCTGAAGAGATCCAACCTGTCCATTAGGACAAGCCTCAATCTTTCCAGATGGAGTGTCTCCGACATGTCTGTATTCCACATTTTGATTGTGTGGGATGTAGGACCTTTCCAGAATTTTAATATTAATTTTTTCCCAATTATTAAACCATAATCAATAAAAATTATTTGATTCGTTGTTATTAATTGATCTGTTTCCAGTATTCCTAGTATTATTAACTTTGAGTCAGGAGTCAGATTCATATTAACAACATTCGAAATTATCCTAAATATTTCTATCCAAAATTTTGTAATTTTTACACAATTTGTAAATGAGTGTGTCAGATTGGTTTCTAAGTGCTGACATTTATAACATATGGGAGATACTTTTGGAAAGATGTAATGTAGTTTGGATTTTGAGTAATGTAGTCTATGTAATATTTTAAACTGTATAAGAGAGTGTCTAGCATTTAACGAACAATGGTGTATATGTTGTAAACTTTCATCCCATACTTCTGGTCTTATAATTTGACCTAATTCGTTTTCCCAAGATTGTCTATATATTTCTGTTGATGAGACATCATTTTCCAATAGGATATTATATATATATGAAATCATTTTTTCTGTGGTCGGATGTTTATTTAGACATTCATCTAAAATTTCTGTCTTTCTATTTCTAAGTTCCTGTGTGTTTGCTTTTACATAGTCTCTGATTTGTAAGTATCTAAAATAATCTTTAGAATGTAGTCCATAAATTTGTTGTAATTCTTGAAATGAAAGGAAAGAGTTTTCCTTGTAGAGATCACCCATCTTAATAATTCCCTTATTTTTCCATTGTAAAAAGCCTTTATCTATCATTGAAGGTTTAAATGTAACATTATTTACAATGGTAAGGGCTAGTGGTATAGATTTCAGTTTTAATGTTTTCTTTATTTATTTCCAAATACGTATTCCACTTTCTATTATCGGGTTTTTACTATAGGTTTTCTTACCTAAATTTAATATTAGCAAATATTATTGAACTGATTTCAAAAGGAGAACAATCTTCTTTTTCCATATTTAACCAAATTGGTTGGTTATCTGTCTCTTCTAACCAAAAATTCATATTTTTAATATTAACTGCCCAGTAATAAAACATAAAGTTTGGTAGTGCTAAACCTCCATTTATTTTTAATTTACATAATTGTTTTTTATTTATTCTATGGCTCTTATAATCCCAAATAAAGTTAGTGACTAGGGAGTCCACCTTCTTAAAGAAATTTTTAGGAAGATATATCGGAATTAATTGGAAAAAATATAATAATTGTGGAAGAAAAATTATTTTTATTATATTAATTTTACCTAACATTGAAATGGGTAGGGTTTTCCAATATAAAATATTATTATTTAATTTATTCAATAATAGTGGGAAGTTAGATTTAAATAAAGAATCAAATTTTTTTATTACATAAATTCCAAGATATTTAATTTTTTCGTTTGTTATCTTAAAAGGAAATTGTTGTAATGTGTGTAAGTTATTTACCGTTATTGGCATAAGTTCACTTTTATTCCAATTGATATTATATCCTGAAAAAGCTCCGAATTCAGTTATTAATTTTAACACATTTTGGATACTAATTTCTGGTTTTGTGATATAAAGTAATACATCATCCGCGTATAAGGACATTTTATTTTTAGTATCTCTAGTATCATACCCATATATTTCAGGATGTGATCTCACCCTCTGAGCTAACGGTTCTATTGCAAGTGCAAACAGTAGAGGGGATAAAGGGCAACCTTGACTACAGCCTCGAGATAAACTGAATTTAGTTGATAGCATTTGATTTGTTATTATTCTAGCTGTTGGGTTAGTGTATAATAATTTGATCCAAGTAATGAACTTCTTTCCCAATTTAAAAGTTTCTATAACCGAAAACAAATAGGACCATTCCACCTGATCGAAGGCTTTCTCTGCATCTAACAAAATAACTACTAGATCTTTTTTAATACCTCTTTTCGAATATATAATATTGAATAACCGTCTCAAGTTATATGAGGAATATCGTTTTGGTATAAATCCTGTTTGATCGGGGTGAATTAATTCATTAATAACTGTGCTTAACCTTTGTGCTAATATTTTAGTTAATATCTTTTGATCAGTATTTAAACGAGCTATAGCTCTAAATGATCCTGGTTCATCCAGATCTTTGTTTATTTTAGGTATAAGTGTTAGAATAGATTCATTTAACGTTTCTGGTAGTTTCTGTTGTGTATAAATATATTCATATAATGATTTCAGACGTGGTACAATCTGATCATAAAATGTTTTATAAAATTCCGAGCCAATACCATCTGGTCCCGGTGTTTTACCATTTTTTAATGATCTAATAGATTCTTGAATTTCTTTTACTGAAATTTCAGCATTTAATGATTCTCTATTTTGTGAGTCCAACCCCTTCAGATTACATTTTTTTTTAAATGCTTCTATTCCTATCTTGTTTTCTGTTGTTTTAGCAGTGTATAAGTTTTTATAATATTGCAGAAATCTCTCATTAATATCTTTAGGTCGTACTAAAAATTCGCCATTATGTGATTTAATCCTATGGATTATTTTTTCTGCCTCCATCTTCCTTAATTGGCGAGCCAATAATTTTTGAGGTTTATCTCCAAATTCAAACTGTAATTGTTTAGTATGTTGATAAAGTTTTACAACTTGATCTGAATATATTTTATTTAATTTATATTTCAGTGCTGCAATTTTATTATGTAATATTATGGATGGATTAGCTGCATTCTCTATATCTAATTGTTTAATCTCCTTTTCCAGTTCTTGTTGATCCCTTCGATTCTTTTTATTATAAAATGCTTGAGAGGAAATCATGATTCCCCGGAGATATGCTTTAAACGTTTCCCATAATAAGGAACAAGATATTTCCGGTTTATCATTTATTTCGAAGAAAATCTTAATCTGTTCTGTAATATATTCCTGAGTTATTTTGTTTTTTAAAATTTGTGGATTAAGTCTCCACTGTCCCCGTTTTTCTGTTTTACCATTTATTTTAATCTCAAATGTTAAAAGGTGCATGATCTGAAATTATAATATTGTGATATTTAGAATTATAAGTGAGTGAAATAAATTTGGCATCGACCAAAAAGTAATCTATTCTTGAGTAGGTTTTATGTACCGGCGAATAAAAGGAATATTCTCGCCCAGTGGGATTTTCTACTCTCCAAACATCTTTAATATTAGTAGTTTCCATATATGCATTTAATAAGTCACTGGAATGTGATTTGATTTTCCTTTGTCTTGTAGATCTGTCTAAGTAAGGATCTAGTGTACAATTTAAATCTCCTCCAATTATTAGGTTATATTGTGTTAATTCCGGGATATTGTTAAATATTTTCTTGAAAAACAATGGACAATCAAAGTTTGGTCCATATACATTAACAAAAATCATTTTTTGTGCATTCAATTCTCCTATTACAATAATGTATCTGCCATTGTTATCAGTTATAGTTGATGTATGTGAGCGAGAGAGACGAGATGGGGAGCGGGAGAGCTCGCAAGAGAGAGACAAAGGGAGGGAGAGTGAAAGACAGAGAGAGACAGAGCGAGATAGGGAGAGGGAGCGTGGAATGGATGGAGAGAGGGGAGAGAGGGAGAGAGAGAGAGGGAGGGAGGGAGAACGAGAAAGAACGAGAGACAGAGAGAACCCAACCCAAGCACGGCGGCAGACCAATGCCCACAAAAACAATCATTCAGATCTTGAAAACCCAAAACACGAATAGATTTAATCTGTTACAATCTCCAGAAGTACAGCATGACCCTCCCCACATCCGTGCATTTTCCAAGCAGCAAGATCCCAAGTCAACCCCACCGGGCCACCACACCTCCATTGGCGAGTGGCCTGCCAATGAAACAGGAAGTCAGGCTGATCCCGGCCGCTTGCACCTGCCCACTGCACCTCGTTGTTAAGATTATCTACTGTCGATTTTGTGTTGTTAAATACGGACTTTAAAAAAATTGTATTTAACAATGCAAAACCGTACATCCGTATTCTTATTGCATTTCCGTACAAAATACAGAAAATCCGTACTACTTGGCAGGTCTTCAAATACCTAACCATATAACATATAACCATATAACAATTACAGCACGGAAACAGGCCCTTTCGGCCCTTCTAGTCCGTGCCGACCATTTGTTTTCCCCTAGTCCCATCTACCTGCACTCAGACCATACCCCTCCATTCCCTTCACGTCCATATACCTATCCACTTTACTCTTAAATGTTAAAATCGATCCTGCCTCCACCACTTCTGCTGGAAGCTCATTCCACACAGCCACCACCCTCTGAGTAAAGAAGTTCCCCCTCACGTTACCTCTAAATCTCTAAATCTTTCCTATCCATGTATTTGTCCAAATGTCTTTTTAAAAAAAAGTTGTTACAGATCTTACCTCAACTACTCCCTCTGGCACCTGTTCCATATACCCACCATCCTCTGTGTGAAGAATTTGTCCCTCAGGTTCCTATTAAATATTTTCCCCCTCACCTTAAATCTATGTCCTCTGGTTCTTGATTCTCTATTCTGGGTAAAAGGCTCTGTGCATTTACCCTGTCTATTCCTCACATGATCATATACACCTCTATATAAGATCACCTCCTGGGTGCCAAGGACTAAAGTTCTACTCTGCCCAACTTCTCCCGAAATCTCAGGCCCTCAGGTTTTGGCAACATTCTCACAAATCTTCTCTGCACTCTTTCCAGCTTACCGACATCCTTCCTATAGTGGGGTGACCAACACTGAACACAATACTCCAGGTGTGGTCTCACCAACATCTAAAACTTTAACATAACATCCCAACTTCTATACATAATACCCTGATAAATGAAGGCCAATGTGCTGAAAGCCTTGTTGACCACTCTGTCTACATGTGCCGCCACTCTCAATGTGCCTGCACTCCGAGATCCCTCTGATCTACAACACTTCCCAGGGCCCTGCCATTCACGGCGAAGGTCCTGCCCTGGTTTGATTCTTACGGAAGAGTTTGTGGTGCTGTACGGGTAAAGTGGTACCAATGAGAAATGTATTCAGCAGAAAGCCCTTGGGTGATGGCTGGATCAGTGCTCTTCTGTACCGCCGGATTTAAACCTGTTCTCAGCCAGGCAGCTCAGGATATTTTGGAGAGTCATGTGCATCCTTTGGGTGGGTAATACACACATGCTTGTGTCACTACCCTGTTCATTCCCTCCACCATCGGCACACAGTGGCTTCGGCTTCTCAGCATTGGACTGTTCATTTGGGAAGTGGAGTCGTAAATAGAATTAAATATCAGGCAACGTTCAGTGAACATCCTCACATCTGGCCATATGATGGAGAGATGGTCATTGATGAAGCAGCTGAAGATGGTTGGGCCCAGGACACTGCTCTGAGGATCTCCTGCAGTGACGACCTGGGGCTGGACCCACAACTCTCTTCCTTGGTGTGAGGTTTTACTCCCATCACGGCATGTTTCTACCATTGATAACCATTGGCTTCAGTTTACCAGCTTCTGGATGCCACGTTCAGTCAAACGTGGTCCATCCTGGACCTGAATAGCTGGGGTTTTGGTGAGAAAGTGCCGCTTCCTAGCACTGTTAACGGTGGTTTTCATCACCTCGGAGGCTGGATTGAGAGTCGTCCCAGTGGATGGTAATTAGCTAGACTTGATTTTAATTTGTTTAGTTTAGTTCAGTGATACAGAGTGGAAACAGGTTCTTCGGCCCTCCCGTGCCGACCTATGATCACCGACACACTAGTTCTATCCTACACACTAGAGATAATTTACTGAAGCCAATTAACCTATAAACCTGCACGTCTTTAGAATGTGGGAGGAAATTGGAACATCTAGAGAAAACCCAAGCGATCATTGGGAGAACGTACAAACTCCGTACAGCCAGCACCCGTGGTCAGGATCGAACCCGGTCTCCGGCTCTGTAAGGCAGCAACTCTACCGCTGCGCCACCGTCCCACCCTAGGACAGATGTAATTCCAAGACCGGGTCTGTTATAGATACACATGAGAGCCAGACAAACCCGGAGACAGACCCTCAGGTGGTGGTCATACCAGGAGATAGGGGGCCTTGCCAGGATGTGGGCAGGAGAGTGAAGCTCAGAACCAGCTGGTCAGTCAGGGCCAGGCTCACACTTACCTTCACCAGCTCCAGCTCCTCCTTACTGGCAGCCTGCTGCTTCTCCAGTCGTGTGCTCAACTGTGAACAGATCTGAAGAAAAGAAAGGGTCCGTGTTACTCCCATTACTCAATGAATGGCAGCAGAAGACCATGGAGGGAAGAAGGGATGTGACAGGGAGAGAATGAAAATACATTGTGCCTGAACACAACCTTGGAGGTTGGACATATGAGGGATGAAGTTATTCACGCTGATAAGATCCTAACTGGGCTTGAAAGGGGAGATGTTGGGATGTTTGTACCAATGGGAGAGTCACAAACACGGGGCCACAGAAACAGAATAAGGGACCATTCATTTAAAAGTAAGGTGTGGAAAAATCTTAGCCCTCGGGGGTGGTGGGGGATGGATTATTGGATATTTTTAAGGTGGAGATTTGAGGAATGAAGGGTTTTGGGGAACTGGCACAGAAGAGGAGTTATGGCCAGTATAAATCAGCTATGGTTATATGGAATGGCGGGACAGGCTTGAGGGCCGAGTGGCCTCCTCCTGCCCATGTATACGCATGCTCTTGGGCGTTGGCGGCTCCACGTGACACCCAGTTTGGTCCCTCTAAATCCAGGGCTGAGAAGATCCATGAGCAAGGAGGGGGCAGTAATCAGATTGGTCCATGGTTGATGGTCCATTAAAATAGGAAGGCTAGTGTCACACCCCCTACCCTGTGCATCCCCGCCCTGACTGTAGGCCCGTCACTCATGACCCTTAGTAACATCACCTCCATGACCTTTGGCCACGTCACCCCAACCCTCAACCCTGTCACTCGATGTTCATCCCCATTACCGCTGACCCGTAGCTATTTCCCCCTAATCCTTGGTCCTGCTACTCTTAAACGCATTGCCCATGACCCTTGGCCCTCAGCTCTGTCACCCCTGACCCTCAGCTCTGTCACCCCTGACCCTCAGCTCTGTCACCCCTGACTTTCATTCCAATTTTCCATGACCCCTGGCCTCTTTCCTCTTGGCTGTGTCACTGCCGACCCTGAGCCTCGTCACCCCTGACCCTACACCCCAGCACACCACATGACCCC
The DNA here is from genome assembly GCA_035221665.1 of Okamejei kenojei. Classification (NCBI taxonomy): domain Eukaryota; kingdom Metazoa; phylum Chordata; class Chondrichthyes; order Rajiformes; family Rajidae; genus Okamejei; species Okamejei kenojei. The sequence continues at coordinate 27,730,264 of CM069140.1, read as the reverse complement.
GACCCGCAGCCCTGTGACCTCCCACCCCCTCTCCCATCCTCAACAACATCAGTTCCAACCTTCGGTCATCAGCCCCAGTGTCTCTGATCTCCAAAATCTCCACAGATGCTGGTGTTTGTCAGACCGTGTGCAAGTACCTGCTTGTACTCTGAGATTATAGCACTCGTCTTCTTGACCTCTGATTCAGCCTTCTCCAACTCTCGGCGGAAAACCTCCTTAATCTACAATGGTAGACCCAAAGGGAAAAACAAAATCACATCACATCAGGGGATGCAGTCAGTATCATACCAGGCCGAGCCTCCCTCACACCTCCTTGTCCTGGGCCTCACTCCTATACACAGGCCTGGCCAGAGCCTCCCTTCCTCTCCCAGGTCTGCCCTCCTGGCTCTGGACTCTCACATGGCCAAGCCTGGGCCACCCTCCCACACCCAGGCCTAGCACAGGCCCTCCCTTGCTCACCCAGGACCTCCCTTCTTGGCCTGGGCTCCCTCGCACACCCAGGCCTGGCTCAGAGCCTCCCTCCCTCACCCAGGTCCTCCCTCCTGGCTCTGGGCTCCATCTCACGGCCAGGCCTAGGATCTGCTGCCTCCCACACCTGGGTCCGTCCCTGGGCCTACTTCACACACTCAGGCCTAGCCCGGGTCCTCGTTCCGCATCCAGACACAGCCTTATTCCTTCAGCCGGACAAAGCGCCAGGTTTCACTCCCACACCCTTGCCTACCTGGGCCGACTCCTCCTCCTGCCTCCTCTTCTCGTCCTCCGTCTCCACCAGCTTCTGTTTGGTCTGCAGCAGCTCTTTGTTGAGGACATCAGCTTTGTCTTCAATCTGTTGTGGCAGGTCACAGCTGGGTCAGTGGAGGACGGGTTTCCTTCCCTCCCAGCCCTTGTACTGCCCTTACGCTGAAATCTGACTGCAAGCTGACACGGGGAGACACTCCCAACTCTTGGTGAGGTTGTGGGTGATCTGCACCCCAGTCCAAGGGACATCCTGACCTGGTATGGAACTGGAGCACCCGGTGGCTGGGGCTGTCAACTGACCAGTTCAGTGGCTGCTGGGGATGGATGGTAAATGCTGGCACAGCTAGAGATACACAACCCCGGACAAGAGAACAAACGTTAAAGGAACTGCAGGTAGTGAAACCCTGAGGGAGAGCAGCACTGCTAGCGGTGTTGCTTTTGCATCCAAAGTAACAGTTGGTCTCCTCAGCAATGGTGGCAGGTACCACACTCTGGTTCTGATGGGAAATTCTTCAAACGCACATCATTAATGCCAAAACTCGCCCCGAGTAGGTCGCCTCATAGTGCCAGGCGGCAGAGGGTTGCCCCTGAGTGCCACAGCCATACCCGACATCAGGCCTAGCTTGCCCACCAAGGAACTGAGAGAGGGAAGCCACCAAGCCCAACCCTTGTGCCCAGCCCCTGCTCACCCCGTGGGCCAGAGAGAGGGGGGGGGATTCGGAGTCGGAGCAGGGGGCTGGCAAGCAGACCGGCTGCTTCGAAGGTGGAGTGGGCCGCTGGAGGCCTTACAGCAGCCTGGGGTGGCTTGGCTAGACCGGACGGCACTCCACGAGGCTGGGCGCGTGAACTGGACATGGCCTGCAACGGCACAGAGCGGTGGAGCAGCGGTGGATGACGCCGATGACCACGCTTGGCCAGGCCGACCCTGCAACGCCGCCAGGACAATGGGCCTTCATGGTCAGAAACTCTGCACTTTCAACAACTGGGACTTGAAAATGGCACCAAATCTGGCGACCCTGTATACTGTCTCGGTGTACCACTACAGTACACCAGTATCTGAGATGCTTATCCAAGATATATTTAAGTGCTTATGTGCAGTGATACCTGTACTGAACTGTATACAAACATGAATTTCACTGTGACAATAAAGTACCATTGGATCACTCATCCACCGTCATTAAAGTGGGAAGTTATCGGGACTTGCATTACGAATCCTGCTGTGCAAGGACTGTTGGAATATGTCCCACAGAATGACAGCAGTTCTGGCCCACTTCATCATTTGTAAAATGCTGTGAGATAATCCAGGAAGGTGCTCCCCCTTTCCCTGGCTACTGTGGTAGCAGTGCGGAGAGCCAGCCACCCTCACCTGATCCAGGTCGTTGCGCAGCGCGATCTTGCTGGTCACCAGCTCGTGAGCCAGGTCGTCGTTCTCCTGTTCCAGGCGCAGGCTAGCCTCCTGCAGGCGCCGGTTCTCCCGCTGAGGAAACAAAGCATCAGCAGTTGGAACCCTGAACAAGGGGCGGCGGAGGCAGAGAGAGACGGAGGTGGGGAGGCAGAAAGAGTGGGTGAGATGGATGAAGGCGTGGAAGAGAGAGAGAGCGCGGTGAAGAGGCAGAGAGGTTATGGAGAGAGAATGTACCTCTAGAATGGAAATGATTGATGAACCAGTGGAATTTATTGCCTCAAACAGCGGTGGAGGCCGTTATTTGGGTATTTTTAAAGTGGAGATTGATAGGTTCTTGATTAGTAAGGGCATCAAAGGTTAGGGAAAGTGGGCAGGAGAATGGGGTTGAGAGGGAAAAAAAGATCAGCGATGATCGAATGATGGAACAGACTCGATGGGCCGAATGGTCTAATTCTGCTCCTGTGTCTTATGGTCTTATATCTGAAGATCTCACGTCTGCACCAGCTCCTTAACCATGTATTGAACTACATGATCTTTCCACTTGATGCCTCATTCTCTTCTTGCCTCATTGGGTATGGGTTGGGCATTACAACATTCGCGATCTTGCTTTTTAACCTACTACCTATCTCCCTAAATTCTCTTTGAAGGACCTCATCTCCCTTCCTACCAATATGTCATTGGTACCAATATGGACATGGTCTCTGGTTGTTCACCCTCACCTCTCAGAAGGTCCTGTGCTCCCTTGGGACTGATAGGACTGATAGGACTGCTCTGAGAGCTGGCACAGGCTTGGTGACTGAATGGACTCTTCTTGTCACAAGAAAGTACAAAATAAGTGGATCCTAGCAATATAAGGAGACACATTGAAATGGAAGTCACGAGGGGGAAATGAGCACAGTAAAGGTGAGGGAAGAGAGACAGTGGGTGGAGAGAAGCACAAATTGCAAGAGAAATTTAGGGGATATTAAGGAATTGAAATGGAGTGACAGAGGTACTGTGGGGAAAGAAAGAGGGAGTGGAGGAGGAGGGAGAAGACTGGTTCTGTTGATATGGATTGAGAAAGGATGGGAGGGAAAGGGACGGAGAGAAAGAAGGAAGAGAAGAGCAGCTGTCGCGATGCAAACGTAGAGGCAGGCGGAGATCCAAGACAAGGAAATGGAGGGTAGTCAGAAGAAAGGATCTTTGCTCAATAATGTCATACACCACCACTACAGCAAACACACTTTAATCACTGCCATAGTCATTTTATCTTTTATGTTACACATGTTACAGAGATCCTATCTTGTCATTTTAACTTCTGAATCTTTCTTCAAGTGTAATTGAAGCTTATTGCAGCAGTAGGTCAAACACCTGACTATTGGATGAGTTTCAAATCCTCAAACTTTGTGATGACCCTGGGAATAAGTTGATAATGCTCACAGTCTAGAGAACAATCAACCATATTTGGTCATTTCTCTTTCTGCAGATGCTGACTGACCCACTGAGAAGTTCCAGCATTTTCTGTTTTTAGTTCAGATTTTCAGCATGTCATTTTGTTTTTTGTTAACAGTTTTACCTAAATAGCAACAGTATGTTTATGACAAGGCAAGGATTACTGGTCTTAATACATACAGGCCTGTCTCACTGACCTCTGTAGTCATGAAGACCCTTGAAAGACTCGTGCTGGCCAAGCTGAAAAATATCACGAACCCCCTGCTGACCCTCTGCAGATTTGCATATCGGGCCAATAGATCTGTCGATGAAGCAGTCAACCTGGGCCTGCACTTCATCCTCCAGCACCTAGACCGCCAGGGGACCTATGCGAGGATTTTGTTTGTTGATTTTAGCTCTGCATTCAACACCATTGTGCCAGAGCTACTACACTCCAAACTTTCCGAGTTGACTGTGCCTGAACCCCTCTGTCGGTGGATCACCAGCTTCCTGACAGACAGGAAGTAGCATGTGAGGCTGGGAAAGCACATCCCTCAGAACCTCAGCAAAGGAGCACCGCAAGGCTGCGTACTCTCCTCTCTCCTCTCTACACCAATGACTGCACCTCCACTGACTCTTCTGTCAAGTTTCTGCGGACGACACAACCCTGATTGGGCTGATCCAGGATGGGGAGGAATCTGCCTACAGACAGGAAGTGACACAGCTGGCGTCTTGGTGCCATCGCAACAACCTGGAGCTCAGTGCTCTTAAGGCATTGGAGAGACTTTAGGAGAGCTCCCCCTCCCCTGACCCCACTCACCATCAACAACACCACAGTCACATCTGTGGAGTCTTTTAGGTTCCTGGGAACCATCATCTCCAAGGACCTTAAGTGGGGGGCTACCACCAACTCCACAGTCATAAACGTACAACAGAAGATGTGCTTCTTGTGGCAGCTGAGGAAGCACAATCTGCCACAGGCAATGATGGTCCAATTCTATACGGCCATCGTAGAGTCTGTCCTCACCTTCTCCATCATGGTCTGGTTTGGCTCAGCCACCAAGCACGACATCCGGAGGCTGCAGCGAATTGTCCGATCAGCTGAGAAGGTTATTGGCTGCCACCTTCCCTCCATTGACGAACTGTACACTGCAAGGGCCAGGAAGCGAGCGGGTAAGATAATCTCTGACCCCTCTCACCCTGGCCACAAACTCTTTGAATCACTTCCCTTTGGAAGGTGACTCTGGATTGTCAAAGCTGCCACAGCCAGACATAAAAACAGCTTGTTTTCCAAGAGTAGTAGCTCTACTCAATAACCAAATATCTGAAGCCTTATTTTGCTCTGGTATTTTATTTAATGTTCATGTTTTATCAATAATGTTTTATTATTAATGTTTAATGTTTCATGTATCATTCGTAACTGTCACTGTATGTTATGTTGTCACTTGCAGGCGGAGCACCAAGGCAAATTCCTTGTATGTGATTATACTTGGCCAATAAACTTATTAATTCATTCATTCATGACAGAATATGTCATCTGTGACCATAAGCAATTAAATAATTCCAACTTCAAGAGTTGTGTAGTTTTAAAAATGACTTATTTTAATTAGGATATTTTAACTTCAGTTTTCCACGTCATGAACGGCTCTAAGGAGGCTTTCAAAAACACGTTCTCACAAGATTTTTTTAACAGCAAAAGAGGAAGAAAAGTCACTGCATTGTGAACGTGGTCAGCCAAATGTAAAACAAACCGGTCTAGAGCAGCAGAAAGGAATATTGACAATGTGAAGATTATTCAGATATGACCTGCCCACCTATAGCAGGATAAATCCAGCTAACCAGACTGCAACAGCCAAGAAAGCACACCAAAGTCTCTACTTAGGCTTAGGACGTTCGGCATATCCCCAACAATCCTCACCAACTTCTACAGATGCGCCGTAGAAAGCATTTTATCGGGATACATCGTAGCATGGTCTGGGAACAGCTCCATCCAAGATGGCAAGAAATTGCAGAGAATTGTGGACACAGCCCAGACCATCACACAAACCAACCACCCTTCCATTTACTCCATTTACACCTCACGCTGCCTCGGCAAGGCCAGCATCCATCCTTAGAGACAAGGGTGAGCGGTCACTCCCTCTTCTCCCCTCTCCCATCAGGAAAAAGCATAAGTGTGAAAACGCACACCTCCAGATACAGGGACACTTTCTTCCCCAGCTGTTATTAGATAACTGAACCATTCTATCAACAACGAGAGAGCAGTCCTGAGCTACTATCTACCTCATTGGAGACACTCAGACTATCTTTAATCGTACTTTACTGGACTTTACAGTATCCTGCACTAAACGTTATTTCCTTTGTCATATATTTGTACTCTGTGGGTGGTTCTATTGTAATCATGTGTTGTCTGCCCTCTGACTGGTTAGCATGCAACAACAGCTTTTCACTGTACCTTGGTACACGTGACAATAAACAAAACTAAACTAAAGTTCTCACTCCTTCAATCATTCACTTTGTACACAGCTTTATTGCTAGCATAAATTATTGGTGTTATGTGAGTTCCCTGTGGTATGACAGCAATTTTCTTGAGAGTGACTGTCATGCTGAATCTGGTCCGTACGTCAGATAACTTGTTCATGAAGATTTGGAATTCATCACATAAAGTTAGAGATGAATGGTGCTTCAACTGCAATGAGCAGATGCCAAAGTTGAGTGATACTTCCTTCACTCAGAAATAGTTTGTCTTTGAATAATCAGTGATCCGTTTCCAATGGATTGTATGGCAGTGTGATTATTTTGCAAAGCATAATTAAGAATGGAAAGGAGGCAAAGCCTGGTATCTCCTAGACAAGGCATTCTGACAAAGCGTTATCAATGCTGTACATAGTTGGTTTATTCCATTTTTGATGGTTGCCTTAATTCCTACAAATAACTCCTTCAAAGGGATAGCACATTTTGTGAACAGGTGATTTTTTTGATAGGATCTGATAAACAGCATTGCTGCTGACTGTATCAAACGCCTTTAGAAGGTCAAAAAATGCAACACGGAATGTGCCGATTGTTTTCTTTGGAACAAACATAGTGTGAGAAAATATCGGTCATGGAGGGGCCCAACTGTTGAATAAACCTGACGCTCAAGATAGGTTATTTCAGCAAGGTTTCCAAGTCCTATTTCATTCAGGCGGGTCTTCCACTGGCTGATGAGACAATGGAAGCATTTTCATGGGCAGAATCTCCCAAGGAGAGGTCAGCTCTAGCTGACTGGCAAAGTCCGGTGCAGCACACAGCCTCACCCACCTAAAGTGGAAACTTCTCCACAGCTGACTAGGCCCCTTCTCCTGGGTCCATTGTCAATGTTGTCGGCTGTGTGAATGTGGCAGGATAGAGATACAGCATGGAAACTGAGTTGGATGATCAGCCATGATCATATTGAATGGCGGTGCAGGCTCGAAGGGCTGAATGGCCTACTCCTGCACCTAATTTCTATGTTTCTATGTTTCTAAACAGGCCCTTCGGCCCACTGAGTCCGTGCTGGCCAGCAATCACCCATACATTAGTTTTAGCTCTATCCTACACACTAGGGACAATTTACAGAAACCAACTGACCAACAAACCTACATGTCTTTAGTATGAGGGAGGAAACTGGAGCACCCGGAGAAAACCCATAGTCACAGTGAGACTGTACAAACTCCATACAGGCAGCACCCGAGGTCAGGATCGAACCCAAGTCTCTGGCACTGTGAGGCAGCAAGTCTACCACTACGCCACTGTGCCGCCCGGACAGTGAGTTTAAGAGAGGAACTTTCTCCTGGATATATCTTTGCCTAGTTTTCAGTCACGGAGGGTGCACCATTAATGATTGCAGTCAGTCCTGGTTCAGACCGACCCAGTTTCGCTCTTCCACCACGACACCCAATGCAGGGGAACACAATTTGTTCAATGTTCCTGACACTGATATCACCGAATGATGTGTGTCATCCTCCTGCTGTCTGAGGGTGAGACTTATCTGCTTCACTGGAAAGCAACCAGGCAGTGGCCTGGGAAATCAGAAACCAATGGGTCTGGGACAGATCCGTTCTGAATGCTTGGATCTTGGATGGGTAAACACCACACACAACAAAGTGCTAGCCTTGTGCTTGAAAGCCTGAGAAAACTGGCTGGTTGGTCTCCGTGCAAAACCTCGGTGAAGGTGGTACGAGGTGTACATTGCTCTCTGACCAAATGCTTCATGACAAACACCCCCTCCTTTGGTTTTTAATCTCTTCAGCTGGGCATACTGACATTCCTAAGAACAGGCAGTGCTTCTTAGGATCTGCCAAACCTAACAGATCAGCATCCAGCAGTTGCTTGCTGGCTCCCATTTCTCCAGCTGATTTGTACATAGGCGCACATGGGCATGGTGGGGGCGTTAGAGAGTTGGGAGACAAACATTACAAGCACCATCCAGTTGGCACAGCAAGGGGAGGTAAAAGGGGGGTGGGTGTTCAATTGGAACATTGCTGGGATGCAAGTAGTAGTATGCTGAGTGCTGAGTCTACCTGCCTCAATCACCAGCGAGAAGGGAATCAGCAGCTCGGCACTCTCGCAGTGAACCAACACTGCAGGGCCCACTTCCGACAAAGCAAACTTGGCTGTGGCTGCCCCGTTAACAATGTTACAGTTCACTCGCAGTGGCAAGTGATGGCCACTGGATGGTGCTGCCAACTGATTTACAAAATCAAAGCTGCCCGAGGCTTTTCTCAAAGCCATTCAGCAAGCAGGAATAGAATGGCACTAGTTTAGTTTACAAAAGGTCACAAAGTGCTGGAGTAACTCAGCTGGTTAGGCAGCATCTCTGAAGAACATGGAGAAATGACATTTTGTGCTCAGACCTTTCTTCAGACTGTGGCTGGGGGGGGAGAAGAAAGCTGGAAAAGCGAAGGGGGGAGAGGGGGATGAGGAGGTGTGGGGGGGGGGAGGGAAGATTAGAGGTTACCTGCTCAGCTACTCCAGCACTTAGTGTCCTTTTGTGTCTTAACCAGTATCTAAACTTCCTTGTTTCTACATTTTAGTTTAGTTGTGTTTAGTTTAGTTCAGTTTAGAGATAGGCTCTTTGGCCCAACGAGTTCAAGCAGACCATTGATTATCATTCAAAGGTAGACAAAAATGCTGGAGAAACTCAGCGGGTGAGGCAGCATCTATGGAGCGAAGGAAATAGGCAACGTTTCGGGCTGAAACTCTTCTTCAGACTGATGTGAGGGTGGGGAAGGGGGGAGGGAAGAAGAAAGGAAGAGGTGGTGCCAGTGGGCTGAGGGAGAGCTGAGAAGGGGAGGAGAAAGTAAAGGGCCTGTCCCACTTACGTGTCCTTGGCACGCAAATTACGCGACGGTCCCGCGAAGGTCGCGCGCAACTTCATTCGAACGCTCAGCCGCCTGGAGCGCATGGCGTCATTTGAAGATGGACACAAAGCTGGAGTAACTCAGCGGGACCGGCAGCATCTCTGGAGAGAAGCAATGGGTGATGTTTCGTGTGGAGACTCTTCTTCAGTCTGAAAGAAGGGTCTTGACCCGAAACGTCATCCATTCCTTCTCTCCAGAGATGCTGCCAGTCCTGCTGAGTTACTCCTGCATTTTGTATCTATCTTCAATTCTCTTGGCCCCGCTCTGGGAGTAGAAGTGGGGGCGGATCCGGACCGCAACGGCTGTGAGCCCCAGGCCGAGTTCGGCGATCGTTTGCCTGCTTCTGCTGCTGTTAGAGGTGAGACGTTGCGTCACGCCAGGGTCTTGGGCCTGTCCCACTTTGGCCGTCAGTTCCACGACAGGCTGTTGGCGCGCAAAGATTTAGTTCGCCACAAAATTTTCGGAGCCCCACGCGATGTCACGCACAACTACATACCCCTCCGCGTTTCTCAGTGGGACCGGCCCCGCGCGGCAATACGATGCCCGTGCACCTCAATACAACCACGTGGTCGCGTAATTTGCGTGCCAAGGACACGTAAGTGGGACAGGCCCTTAAGGACTACCTGAAATTAGCGAAGTCAATGTTCATACCGCTGGGGTGCAAACTGCCCAAGCGAAATATGAGGTGCTGCTCCTCCAATTTACGGTGGTCCTCACTCTGGCCATGGAGGTGGCCGGACAGAAAGGTTGGATTCGGAATGGGAGGGGGAGTTGAAGTGCTGAGCCACCGGGAGATCAGGTTGGTTATTGCGAACCGAGCGGAGGTGTTCGGCGAAGCGATTGCCAAGCCTACGCTTGGTCTCACCGATGTAGAGCAGCTCACATCTAGAGCAGTGGATGCAATAGATGAGGTTGGAGGAGGTGCAGGTGAACCTCTGCCGCACCTGGAAAGACTGTTTGGGTCCTTGAATGGAGTCAAGGGGGGAGGTAAAGTGACAAGTGTAGCATTTGTATCATTCATGTATCATCCAGTCATTGAAAGTAGGCATGCAGGTGCAGCAGGCTGTGAAGAAAGCGAATGGTGTGTTGGCATTCATAGCAAAAGGATTTGAGTACAAGAGCAGGGAGGTTCTACTGCAGTTGTACAGGGTCTTGGTGAGGCCACACCTGGAGTATTGCGTACAGTTTTGGTCTCCTAATCTGAGGAAAGACATTCTTGCCATAGAGGGAGTACAGAGAAGGTTCACCAGACTGATTCCTGGGATGGCAGGACTTCTGTATGAAGAAAGACTGTATAGACTCGGCTTATATTCGCTGGAATTTAGGAGATTAAGGGGGGATCTTATAGAGGCTTACAAAATTCTTAAGGGGTTGGACAGGCAGGAAGATTGTTCCTGATGTTGGGGAACTTCAGAACAAGGGGTCACAGTTTAAGGATAAGGGGGAAGTATTTTTGGACCAAGATGAGAAGATCTTTTTTCACACAGAGAGTGGTGCGTCTCTGGAATTCTCTGCCACAGAAGGTAGTTGAGGCCAGTTCATTGGCTATATTTAAGAGGGAGTTAGATGTGGCCCTTGTGGCTAAAGGGATCAGGGGGTATGGAGAGAAGGCAAGTACAGGATACTGAGTTGGATGATCAGCCATGATCATATTGAATGGCGGTGCAGGGCCGAATGTCCTACTCCTGCACCTATTTTCTATGATTCTATGATTCATATTAGTTATGTTATCCTACTTTCTCATCTGCTCCCTACACATTAAGGACAATTTATAGAGGCTAATTGTAGAAATAGGGAACTGCAGATGCTGGTTTACATAAAAAGACACAAGGAAGCATAAGGGTCCCAAAATGTCACCTATCCATGATCTCCAGAGATACTGCCAGACTCGTTGAGTTACTCCAGCACTTTGTGTCTTTTTGAAAAGAGGCCAATTAACCTACAAACCTGCACGTCTTTGGAATGTGGGAAGAAACTGGAGAACCGGAGGAAACCCACGTGGTCACATGGAGAACGTGTAAACTTCACACAGACAGCACCTGAGGTCAGGATTGAACCCGGGTCTCTGGTGCTGTGAGGCAGCAACTCTACCGCTGCGCTTCTGTGCCTCCCTCTTGTCTGGCTGCGTCAAATTCCGGACTTCCCCCCCCCCCCCCCCCTTCTGCAATCTCATCTCGTCATTAACTGGTGGCACTGATCTCGAAGGCTGAGAGTTTAATTTTCCAGCCTGCTTTCTCACCACTTTCATTTCCTTCCCCTTCCATCCCTTGCACCTTCCAGTCTCCTCTTCTAACTCCTGCTACCCCTTCTCCTACACCTCGTCGGCCCTGCTCCCACTATCATTGGCGGCCAGGACTAAGTTGAAGCTGAGCAGACTCTGGGCAAGGTGTTGCTCAGTAAAACAACTCACCGGATGCATGAAAACTCCACTAATCAATCACTGTAGCCTGATTACCTCTTGTGGGCTGTCACCGGGCACTGCCATTGTGTTCGGTCTCATAGTTCACGGAGAGAACCTTGCTGCCTTGAGGATCAACTCAGTCTCAGCTCCAGTCACGTCTGTTATTCCTGCACATTCAGTGCAGCGTCAGAGAAGGGTTTTGCACCCACTTGTTGCAAAGCGCCTGGAAGTGGAATGGAAGGTATGCCAAGTGCTGGCTAACAGCCTGACAACCAGTGTTGCAACTGTCAAGGATGAATACAGTTCTCTTCCAGTTGATACTTGCAGCAGAGTTTGAAAACTTTGTACAGAAGATAACAGCAGGAGCAGACCATTCGGCCCCTTGTGCTCACACTTCTATTTAATAAGATAATGGTTGATCCTTTACCTCTGTGTCATCTTCCTGCACTAACTCCATAGCTCTTGATTTCCTTTGTATCCAAAATCTATTGATCCATGAAAATACTCAGCACCCAAACCTCCATGGCTGTAAAATCAGCCGTATGCATTTCAACCGGTTTATCCTTCAGGATAGCATGTATGTGAGATTTTAAATGATTTTATTAAAAAATGATATTCATAACTTTCAGTTATCAGTAGGAGACCACTGGTTTAATGGCTATCCATAGAATAGTATATAGGTGCAGGGGTAGGCCATTCGGCCCTTCGAGCCAGCACTGCCATTCAATATGATCATGGCTGATCATCCAAAATCAGTACCCACGTTCCTGCTTTCTCCCCATATCTATTGATTCCTTTATAGCCTTAAGAGCAATATCTAACTCTCTCTTGAAAACATCCAGTGAATTGGCCTCCAATGCCTTCTGTGACAGAGAATTCCACAGATTCACAACTCTCTGGGTGAAAAGGTTTTTCCTCATCTCAGTCCTAAATGGACTACCCCAACATTGGGAACAGTTTTCGTGCATCTAGCCTGTCCAATCCCTTAAGAATGTTATACATTTCTATAAGATACCCTCTCATCCCTCCATATTCCAGTGAATATAAACCCAGTCGATCCACAATCAGAAGGTTGCGGCATTCCAAGCACAATACCGATCATTATATTTTGTTGCTGTGCTGACACCCTTGTAATGGGTCACATGATGAACGTGTGGACATGTGGCTGATGTCCATGATTGGACAGAGACAGGTGGGTGAAGGAAGGTGATTAGTGAGGGTGAGTGAGTGGAACATAAGCAATACTGTATGTGGAGAGTGGCAACAAGAAATGGATAGGCTAAAATGCCCAGTCTCAGAATGTGCTGCTTACAATATAACAGGTTGTAAAGAATGATTCACAGCTTGTTCCTGACTGTTATATTTTGCTACGTGGAAATGTTCCATTTCCTTTATTTTGTCAGTCTGCCTAATTTCTCTTTTAGATTGACATTTGCTCCAATTCAAAACAGCACAGCGCAGATGCTGGAAATCTCTTATGAATCTTAGATACCAGAAAAGGGAGAAAAAAAACAATGCTGAAAATGGGAGATGAAGTACTTTAGTAGTAAATTATCTGAAGTAGTTGAGTTCAACACCGAGTCCTGAAAGCTGGCAGTGCCAAGTCAGAAGATGATAATGCTGTTCCTCAAGCTTGCATTGAGCTTCATTGGAAGAGTGCAGGGAATGGGAATTAAGGGCTTGTCCCACTTGGCGATATTTTCGGCGACTGCCGTCATAATTGACTGACGTGTCAGGTCATCGAAACATTTGCGGCGTGATGACATATGACGCGCGGTGTTTTTTCAAGTGTTGCAACATTTTTTTGTCGCTGCTGATGTTCAAAATCTTTTGGCGACATAGATATGAGGCTGGCAGTCGCCGAAAAAAATCGGCAAGTTGGACAGGCCCTTTAGAGTGAGGGGTGACTGGAAGCCTTGGGAGTAAATGGTGGTGGGGGGGGGGGGGGAGACCTGCAAAGTTGTATGTACTCCCTACCACATAGAGGTGACCATTTGGTGAATGCAGTACACTAGAGTGGAAGAAGTTCAAGTGAATTGGTGTTTCAATTGGAAGTAGTGTGGACCATCAAGTTAGAGTAGCGGCAAGTCTCCCAGCAGACTGACTTGTCACATCTGCCATGCAATTTCTACCTGTGCTACCCATTGCCAATTCTATTTTGAATGCAATGCCAAGTAAAGCCATTTACAAATGGAAATAATAGTGTTATGGGTGCAGCATCGACATTTGTGGTGACTTGCTCTTGGACACAGTTTCTGCCATAGGTCTCATGCAGAACTTGGTTGTTAGTAAGAGGCAGGTTCAGTTATTTCACAGGATCTCTGCCACATCCCGCACCAGGAAACACAGCTAAACACCAGCTACAAAATGTAATTTATTTTGTTGCAAATGAGCATTCCACAAATAATTTTCAAAACATTTGCAAGATCCACATCACACACACGGCATAGCCTCGGGTGGCAGCCAGTGCTCTGAGAGCACAAACACTTCGTTAAATGCAACACTGTCGAAGGTGCATCGTGTCCCTCAGAACACCTCTGTAAGTCATTCTAATGTGCAGGGCAGCAAAACTGGGGAGTATCAACCAACTGGCAACAAGGAACACGCGGTGCAGTAATGAAACAGGGAACTTGGGGACAAATAAACCCAGGCATGGAAGACACGAATGTCCTCACATCATTCCTTTCCAGGATGATCACCCAATTTATAGGATCTGCCATTCACACTCACAAAGACAACAACATTTTACATTTCAAGAGTAGTTTCCTGGTGCATCTGGTCCCTGAGTAGCAAATTCAACCCCGTCTCAGAACGGGAATATCTTTCATAAAGGAAGGCTGTCAGTGGCCTGACTGTTAATTATCATTTGAGTTTCAAGCTGCAACATTAATTATCTAAAAACCTAGCGTGTTAATTGGAAAACACACACCCTTCACATTGATCACAGTCACATCTGGGGACTGGCAGCTATTTACAGGATTCCCAAGTGCAATGCTGCATCTTCACCTCACATTCCACGGGGACCACAGCCAGAGCCCCAGCCTTTTGACTGAATGCCAATTTGCGTGGGCGTCGGGTGGAGTGAAATTGTGGCTGAGATGATAAAAAGGAATAATACTGATAAGGTGGCTGAGAAGGAAATCCAAGTGCAAAACACAAAGTGCTGGTGGAATACAAGTTTTTTGTACAAAATCATGAGAGGAATAGATCGGGTAAGTGTCTCTTGCCCAGAGTAGGGGAATTGAGAACCAGAGGACCTAGGTTTAAGGTGAGGGGGGAATGAGTTAATAGGAACTTGAGGGGCAACATTTTCACATAAAGGGTGGTGGGTGTATGGAGTGAGCGGCCAGTGGAGGTAGTTGTGGTAGATACTATCACAATATTTAAGAAACATTTATTCAGGCACATAGATAGGACACATTTAGAGGTATATGGGCTTAACGCAGGCAGGCGGGACTAGTGCAGGTGTGACATGTTGGCCGGTGTGGGCAAGTTGGGCCGAAGAGACTGTTTCCACGCTGTATAACTCTGACTCTAAGTCCTCATGTCCGGCTCTGTATCTGCTTGTGTGAATCACAGCAGGCTGCAGTGTCACGTCAAACATAACTGCAACACAACTAAAGTTAAAGCTGATAGTTTTGAAGTGACAAACGCAGGCTGTATAAATGTTTTTGTGTGCTTGGAAATACTGAGGAGTGTTATTTTGGTTTTAAACATCCCCAGCCTCTCTGTCTCTACACAATAAATATGTCTGATTCCAGTGGAGAGAGGCTTTGGCTACACTGATCCAGGAGATTGAAGCAACCTCATGATGCAGAGGCTCTCACGGTCGCCGAGGAATTTGACTCCATTACCGTCACTCTGCCAGCTAAAGGGAGACCAGTAGAGTGGAAACAATGCAAGCAGTTGCACAGCTGAAGACAGCAAAAGCACCAACATTTGCAAATTCACACACAGCCCTATCCTGATTTTTTTCTGGGATTGGGAGGGGAGGAAGGGCAGAGGGGCCCGTGTGTGGTCAGGTGGTTTTGGGATGCATCTGCAGGGACCACATTCCCCACTCTAAGCTGTGGCAGAAGCCTGGGTGTTGTTGAGGGTGAGATGGGCTGGGTGGGCTATGTGGGAGGGAGGGGAAGTGAGATAAGGGAAGCGGTATTGAGAGTGTTGATCTTGCACCTTGTATCACAGACAACTTTAAAACACCTTTTAATATTTTTTAAGGTGCTAGAAAATTTCAGTAGATGGGCCCATTGCACCGCTCCGTTAGATCAAGGCTGATACGCAGTCAAGAAGTAGCTGCCTTCAACTAACCTCAGTCCCACGTTGATCCCACAGCTTAGAATGTGGGCTGAGTTCGCTGCAAATGCAGCCTAAACGCCCAAAACCGCTTAAAGCCCCTCATTCTGCCCTCCAGCCTTAGGCCAAGATGGGAAGAGTGTGGATGTTCCAGATTATCACCACTCTGCTTCTAAAATCACCCTTGCACAATTTTAAGATCCAAAAGCCTTTTTCGGGATTCCTTCAAAGGAAATCATTTTCTGTCTAGCCTATTAAATCCTTTAATCTCTTCAAAAGCCATTAAGCTTCCATATTCTATTGAATGCAAAAATTATCCACGTGATTTAACGCTTTTAGCCCTAGTGATGGTCATTATGGTGGGTTTGCTGGAGAGTTACTCTCAATCAGCCTGGGCCTTGTGCTCTGTTTGTTAGGGAGGGGTGGAGGCGATTCATTCAGTACAAAGCCCACCAGCTTCAGTAACCAGCTTGCACCACTCGTGTTTGGTTTTATGCTGCAGACTGTGGGACAGCTGTTGAGGGACTGTCAGTTAGGGGGCTTTGGTAATATAGAAGTCGATGGTGTAGGCAGGTAGATTGGTGGGTTATAAAAGAGCCGTTCATGTTCAAAGTAAAACCAGGTTTTGAAAGTTATAAGACTAGAATGACCAGGGCAAAGTTAACAAGGTAGAACGTGGAACATAGCACAAAGAATTATCGATGAAATTGAAAAGACAAATATAACTTCCACTGTAAAGAAATTATAGGCAAGAGGATTTGGATAGAGAAAAGCCAAGATAAAAGAAACCTTTCTGATGCCATAAATGCAATGTGATCGATGGTAAACTGCATGTACACAACGTTAAAAAGGAATCCTTATATTCACAAATTGGAAAGTTTGAGGAGAAGATGAATAATAGAAGCTGTAAAGAACTGCAGATGTTGGTTTAAAATAGACACAAAGTGCTGGAGTAACTCAGCAGGTAAGGCAGCATCACTGGAGAACATGGATAGGTGACATTTCTGAAGCAGGGTCCCGTTGTAAAACATCACCTAACCGTGTTCTCCAGAGATGCTGCCGGGGTGAATAACGGTGTTTGTTTTGCAAAGAAACTATTACGTAAAATCGATCCCAAAATAGGGCTAAAATTCAGAGGCAAGAATGATCGCTTCTTGAGTTTATACGTTAAAAGAAACTTCATTCCATCTCCTGGTTTTCCCGGCAGGATCTGGCAGAAGAGGTATTAAAATACAACAATATCAGCTGCACCACTGCACATAATAACTGAGGAACGGCAATAGGAAGGTTTGGGCTGGTGCTGGAAATACGCAGTAGGTTTGGCAGTGTGCACAGCCGAAACCCAGATTTAAACAAGGCAGGTTTTCAGCATTAGAAGAAGGAACATTCTACACCAAAATATTATCAGTTGTGTCTTTTAAATCCAGCTGATGGAGCATGGTGAGATCACAGCATTTCAGTTCAAGAGTATATTGGTTCCTCCACAGTAGGTTGTAGCTCAATTGGCAGAACTCTCACCCGAGTCAGAAGGCTGTGGGAATAAGCCGCCATGGAGCAGTGAGCACAGAATGTGGGATAAGACATGACCACGTCGTTGAGCAAAAGCTGGGGGTGGCTACCATCAGAGACGTGAAGTTGAATGAGGCGTTGAAGGTGTCCGCTCAATAGATGCACAACGCTCAGGGCACTATCTGAAAAGTTCTCCCTCACATCCTCAGCGCCACCACAAAACGACTCGGCAGCTCATTTGTCTGACGTCCGTAGAAGCTTCCATGCTCTCGCCTGGATCCTGACTGTAATTAGACTTCAACAGTTGCACGAAAAAACACCTTGAGGTGACAAAGATCTGTCCAAAAGTTCTTTTTCTCGAAGGAAGATATGAGGTGAAAACATGCATTTGAAAAACAAACAGAATACTCCGTTAACAAGGCTATTTTTGCATCCTGGACTCATGCTCATGTCCTAGGGAATTAAGAGGCAGATGCTGCTGTATTATAAGGAATTCTTTGCACTGGTTATAGATGGCCATGGTCCAATCTGTAGTAAATTGTGGGCTGCCTCCTATTAAAGTGGCGGGAGCTTTGCCATCTCTGAGTAGAAAGCCGTTTCAAGTATTTCTCCGTGATGTGTCCCACTTTAGGAAAATGAAATGAACTAAAGGAAGAGAAGGAAATGGGGAAAATTAATCAGATCTCGCCGAGCACCAGTCCAAGAAGTGTGAAGAACCAGCGCCACTAAATGTTTACCAACTGGGTTTCAGTTGGAAAAGTGCAATTAATATACAAACAGAACAAGGGGAGCACAGCAGGGTCGCAAGAAACTGCTGATACTGGAATCTTGAGCAAAAGACAAACTGCTGGAGGAACTCAGCGGGACAGGCAGCATGTGTTGAGGGAATGGACAGACAACGTTTTGGATTGCAACTCTTCTTCAGACAAGATAGCAAACAAGGATAGTACAGCTGTGGTTACTGCTCACAAATAGAAGAGTACCAAAACAATCCACTATGTGGAGAGCATTAAGATGGGCTGAGCACATGAGGGAACTCATTACAACAATTGTTCATCCCAGTATGGCAAAAGAATAAATCAGGGAAGGTAGCGCATCCGTGGATAACAAGGGAAATCAGGGATACTATCAAAGCAAAAGATGAAGCGTACAAATTAGCCAGAAAAAGCAGCCTACCAGGGGACTGGGAGAAATTCAGAGACCAACAGAGGAGGACAAAGGGCTTAATTAGGAAAGGGAAAATGGAGTATGAAAGAAAACTGGCAGGAAACATAAAAACTGACTGCAAAAGTTTTTATCGATATGTGAAGCGCAAAAGATTAGTTAAAACAAATGTAGGTCCCTTGCAGTCAGAAATGGGCGAATTGATCATGGGGAACAAGGACATGGCAGACCAATTGAATAACTACTTTGGTTCTGTCTTCACGAAGGAAGACATAAATAATTTGCCGGAAATAGCAGGGGATCGCGGGTCAAATGAGATGGAGGAACTGAGTGAAATCCAGGTTAGCCGGAAAGTGGTGTTAGGTAAATTGAATGGATTAAAGGCCGATAAATCCCCAGGGCCAGATAGGCTGCATCCCAGGGTACTTAAGGAAGTAGCCCCAGAAATAGCAGATGCCTTAGTGATAATTTTTCAAAACTCTTTAGACTCTGGAGTAGTTCCTGAGGATTGGAGGGTAGCTAATGTAACCCCACTTTTTAAAAAGGGAGGGAGAGAGAAAACGAGGAATTACAGACCAGTTAGTCTAACATCGGTAGTGGGGAAACTGCTCGAGTCAGTTATTAAAGATGGGATAGCAGCGCATTTGGAAAGTGGTAAAATCATTAGACAAAGTCAGCGTGGATTTACGAAAGGTAAATCATGTCTGACGAATCTTATTTAATTTTTTAAGGATGTAACTAGTAGAGTGGATAAGGGAGAAGCAGTGGATGTGTTATATCTGGACTGTCAGAAGGCTTTCGACAAAGTCCCACACAAGAGATTGGTATACAAACTTAAAGCACACGGTATTGGTGGTTCAGTATTGATGTGGATAGAGAAATGGCTGGCAGATAGGAAGCAAAGAGTAGGAGTGAACCGGTCCTTTTCAGGATGGCAGGCAGTGACTAGTGGGGTGCCGCAAGGCTCAGTGCTGGGACCCCAGCTATTTACAATATACATTAATGATTTGGACGAGGGAATTAAATGCAACATCTCGAAGTTTGCGGATGACACGAAGCTGGGGGGCAGTGTTAGATGTGAGGAGGAGGCTAGGAGGCTGCAGGATGACTTGGATAGACTGGGTGAGTGGGCAAATGCATGGCAGATGCAGTATAATGTGGATAAATGTGAGGTTATCCACTTTGGTGGCAAAAACAGGAAAGTAGACTATTATTTGAATGGTGACCGATTAGGAAAAGGGGAGATGCAACGAGACCTGGGTGTCATGGTACACCAGTCATTGAAAGAAGGCATGCAGGTGCAGCAGGCTGTGAAGAAAGCGAATGGTATGTTGGCATTCATAGCAAAAGGATTTGAGTACACGAGCAGGGAGGTTCTACTGCAGTTAATAACCATATAACAATTACAGCACGGAAACAGGCCCTCTCGGCCCTTCCAGTCCGTGCCGACCATTGTACAGGGTCTTGGTGAGGCCACACCTGGCGTACAGTTTTGGTCTCCTAATCTGAGGAAAGACATTCTTGCCATAGAGGGAGTACAGAGAAGGTTCACCAGACTGATTCCTGGGATGGCAGGACTTCCATATGAAGAAAGACTGGATAGACTCGGCTTGTACTCGCTGGAATTTAGAAGATTGAGGGGTGATCTCATAGAGACTTACAAAATTCTTAAGGGGTTGGACAGGCTAGATGCAGGAAGATTGTTCCCGATGTTGGGGAAGTCCAGGACAAGGGGTCACAGTTTAAGGATAAGGGGGAAGTCTTTTAGGGCCGAGATGAGAAAATCGTTTTTCACACAGAGAGTGGTGAATCTGTGGAATTCTCTGACACAGAAGGTAGTTAAGGCCAGTTTGTTGGCCATATTTAAGAGGGAGTTGGATGTGGCCCTGTGGCTGAAGGGGATATGGAGAGAAGGCAGGTACAGGATACTGAGTTGGATGATCAGCCATGATCACATTGAATGGCGGTGCAGGCTCGAAGGGCCGAATGGCCTGCTCCTGCACCTAATTTCTATCAGACACAGGAAGAACACTGACGTGAAACACACATATTGAAGATCAAACAAGAGTAACATCAGCCAGAGACAAAAGTACAAAGTATATTTCAGAGTGCAGTGATCTGAGAGTTCGGGCTTTGATGAGTGAGAAAGGAAGATGTAGGTATATTTGCTACTAAATTTATCCCAAGTTAACAGTCAGAGCTAAATATTTTTTTTCCCACTTAAATCCTTGTAGGTTGTTTTGAGTTACAGCTTGCAGTTTCAGGTGAGCAGGTAAACACGGCTGCTTGGGTGGGAACCTCCCTTTGCAAATGTAATGATGACCTTGTCAACTGAAGTTAAACTGGGCTAGTGCTGAGTTACTGCACAAAATAATGAAATCAGGCAGGACCTTTGAGCAATATAAAGCAAGCAGTAAGAACTCAGGCGGGAAATCAGATGGGCCAACTATGATATATAATTGGAAGGTCAGATTAAAAGGAATCCCAAGGTTTATTATACCCTCATTAAAAATAAGACAGTAACTAGGGAGAAAATAAAGTTAGTCAGGGTTAACGGAGGCAACGTGTGCTTGGAGTTAGGGGATGTAGGTGAGGAACCAAATGAGTACTTTGCATTGGTATTCACCAAAGAGAGGTTCATGGAGGATAGTATGATCAGTAAGGGGTATACGAAGATGCTAAGGAATTTTAAGATCAGGGAGGAAGTGGTTTGCAGTCTTTTTAAGTAGATTAAAGTTAATAAATGCTCCGATCCTGATGAAAGGAGATGGCTGAGGCTTTATCGCAGATCTTTGTATCTTCTCCAGCCAAGGGCAAGGTCCCAGAGGACTGGAGAGGAGCCAATGTTGTTCCTTGGTTTAATAAAACGGTAATAGTGATAATGCTGGCTGGTGAATTTCGCATCAGTGGTACGGAAACTATTTGGTAGGTTATCTGAGGGGTAGGATTTGCTTGCATTTGGAAGAGAATAGGCCAATTAGGGACAATCGGCATAACTTTGTCCATGGCTGGTCATCTCTTATGAATTTGAGTTTTTCAAGGAGGTGATAAAGGTGATTGATGAAGGTAGGATAGTGGATGTTGTCCACATGGAATTTCATAAATTATCTGATAAAGGCACTCTTGGTAGGGTGATCCAGATGATGCATGGGATTCATGGTAAATTGGTCATTTGGAATCATAACTGGTTTATTCAAAGAAGACAGAGGGTAGTGGGTGGTGGAAGGGTTAGAATTGGGATCATTAATGTCTCAGCTCTCAATTTCCACAGTTAACCTGAGAACAGGACTATCACTGCAGTCATGAGGTATGAAAAGACCAAGTCTTTATAGACTTACTGACCTAACCATGGTAATTAATGTTTATCAACTAGTCTACAAATTAAAATTAGTAACATATGAGGACAAGATTATTGGATTCCCATTAGTGCATGGTGATATGAATAACATACAAGTCAGGAGTTTCTGACCACAGAATTATGACATCTCGCTGGTCACAATGTACATTCTTACCAACAGCCCAAAACTTTGCGGCCAAGCAAAAGTAGCAAGTTGGGGGGAATTAATTGAAAAATACACATCGTCTCCAATACCCTTGGGCAGGCAGTGTATACAACACGAGGCACGGCAAAGCCCCACCTCATTACATAATGTCACTCCACTGGAAGGGAGGTACAGCACTATACAGGCTCTGCACGGAGTGTGGAACCGTGCGGCTGCACTACACACTGCACTGACTCTTTGGATAATTGTCCGTTTCATTTGTCCTGCACTATTCCAAGAAGCAAATAATAAACAGGTATCTATGGATTATGAAGTGTTGAGGTCCCAGCACTGATCTCTGTTGCACCTCACTAGTTACTGATTGTCAATCTGCAAATCACTTAGTTTTCCAGCTGTTATCAATTATTCATCCACTCTTCAATCCATGCTAATAAATCACCTCAAACCCTGGCATTTTTGTCTTAAGTATTGTTTTAAAATCTGAATACACTTGTATCAACGTGTGCTATATCAATCAATATATTACGTCAAAGAACTGTAATATATTTGTCAATTTCCTTATCATAAACCACAATGATACTGCCTGATTTTATAAATGTCCTATTCGCTTCTGAATGCAAGATTTCAATGTTTCGCAATAGCAGACTTAGGATCTAACCTTTTCTTATGCTTCCAGATTTCAGTCTCCCTCCTTTCTTGAACATTACCCTTCCAGTTATCAAATCCTTAGGGAAATCTCCAAAATTAATGAGATTACAGGTTGGCAGTTCCTTGAACCCAATGGCTTGCATCTGCAGTTTTTACAGTAGTGCAGGTATGTTTTTAATGTCTTCAACTAAGAAGGCCAAAATCAAATAATTATTTAGAACCACAACCAGTTCTCCATTTTCCATTATTGTTCCCTAATGGATCCCACTCTTATATTGGTTACCCTCTGGCCCGTAATAAACTTGGAAAATGCTCTGGGATTCTCCTTAGCTTTGTCTACCAGTGAGGTTTTGTGGTCCCATTTTGCTTCCTAATTACTTTTCCAGGAGTGTACCTCCATACACTTTCTATGCTTCTGATAGGCCTCTCCCACTCTCAGTCCTCTAAGCTTGTGCCATGTGCATCCTTTTTGATTCTTCATCAAACCCACAATATACCCCCTTATATCTAAGCCCCCTTGGGCTTGCTTACTGTACCTTTCATCCTTATGGGAACACATTATACACATATGAATGACTCCCACTGGTACACACTCCGGCAAGTATATGCTCATGGTTACTTTTGCAATGCCATGTTGTATGACCTTAATCAGTCTCCAACCCCCACCCCACCCGTGCCTCCACCCCATTTCAAGAACTTAATTTCCACATTCATCCCTCTCCACATCTACCTATCGACTTACAAATTATGGTCAGTGTCTTCCAATCAGTTGCAATATTTCATCAGCAGCCTTTCAACAGGGGCATGACTAACTCATCTCATGGCTAACATGCTATGATTCTCTTTTCTCGAGGACCTTCATGAGATCATTAACTAATCCTGTCTCATTACACAATATCATATCTAAACAGGCTGCTTCCTGGTTGGTTCCTCGACACATTCTCAACAAAACAACCCAGACAGACGCTGTGAACTCTCAAGGTTAACCTTGTTCATTTGACTTTTTTACTGACAATGCAGCCTGCACTAGAGGCTCCAGACTGTAATCCTGTTTTTCTCAGTGGTTTCCAATCCCTCAGTGCACCCCCAGCATTGTCAGCAAACAAGGCCAGTTTGACACGTTTCTCTCTCTACCTTGTATCTGTCGATGGGATCTTCCTGCTGTGCCTGCTGCTCTCTCATGGTCTGGTATTCCTTCTCGTATTTCTTTAGCTTTTTTGTTGGCACCTGGAAAGATTGAAGCAGAGAGGGTGGTTAGTGGAAATAATACAACACCTCTGGAATATATCAGTGGCAAGTTCTCCTTGCTGAGGGCGCAGCTGATAGATCCTATCATTATTCCCTGAGTGGTGAAGGTTATATATAGCTCCGTGAAACATCAATAAAGAGTGAGGGTGCGGGCTGGCTTGTTAACGGGACCATCCGGATAAAGGCTGAGATTTGCAATTAGATTTACAATTGACCTTGGCTCCTTCACTTATCTAATAACGATTCATCTCAAAATCTCCAATTCACCAATGGGGCGGCACGTTGGTGCAGCGGTAGAATTGCTGCCTTACTGCACCATAGACCGGGTTCAATCTTGACCACGGGTGCTGTCTGTGCAGAGTGTGTACGTACGCCCCGTGACCACGTGGGGTTTCCCTGGGTTCTCGGGTTTGGAATATGGAATATCAAGGGTAGACTGGACCATTGCTGTAGATGGTCAACACTTGAGTAGCTCAAGCATTATTTTACATATGAGTTGCTGCCACACGAGTCCCATAGGGCTTTGCCCAAAGACCAAGAATACTCTCAGTGGCTGGATTCCTGTGGAATGACCCATCTGTGAAGAATGTCCCTAACAATTCTCACCAACCTCTACAGATGCGCCGTAGAAAGCATTTTATCAGGATGCCTCACATCGTGGTTTGGGAAGAGCTCCATCTAAGACTGCAAGACATTCCAGAGAATTGTATACACAGCCAGGTCCATCACACAAACCAACCTCCCCCCCCCCCCACACAGATTCCATTTATGCTTCACACTACCTCGGTAAGGCCACAAACATAATCAAGGACCAGTCTCAACCCAGTCACTCCCTCTTCTCCCCTCTCCCATCAGGCAAGAGGTACAGAAGTGTGAAAATGCACAGGGACGGTTTCTTCCCAGCTGTTAACAGGCAACTGGACCATCCTATCAACAACTAGAGAGCAGTCCCGAGCTACTATCTACCTCACTGAAGATTCTCGGAGTATCTTGAATCAGAATTTACTGGACTTTATTTTGCATTAACCGTTATTCCCTTCATCATGTATCTGTACACTGTGGATGGTTCGATTATAATCGTGTACAGCCTTTCTGCTGACATGTTAGCACGCAACAAAAGCTTTTCACTGTACTTCGGTACACGTGACAATAAACTAAATTAAAGCTCGTGACATCCTAATCCATTTAATCAGGAGAGAAGCCAGGAGAAAGATGGAATGTGCAGGAAGGAACTGTAGATGCTGGTTTAAACCGAAGATAGACACAAAAAGTTGGAGTAACTCAGCGGGACAGGCAGTATCTCTGGAGAGAAGGAATGGGTGACATTTTGTCGGACCATGGAATACTCTGCACTGTGTATAGTTTAACAACTGTCCAAGCGTGCATCATAAGTTAGCCAATTCACCATCCTAATTATGTAACCGTTTCCAAGTGCATAACTTCTACATAACTGCACTAACATGATGCATTGAATCACGGTAGTTCAAAGAGATAGCTTGTCGCCATTTTCTCAGAGCAATTGGGGATGGGCAACAAATCCTGTAGTGATTCCCACAGGTGAAAATATTGTCACCATTATATTAGAGAAAAACATGCAGGAAGATCACATGCAATGATTTACCACAATCAGCAGTGTGATAAACATTACATGACCATCTATTTTCTCTGATGAAGCTCTCCCTTCTCTTCCTCAGGACACTGCCATGGATCTTTGGCGTCCTCCTGGGAGAGAGAATAGTGCCTTCTGTTGCACTGAGTATCTGCCCCCAAAGACAGCAACTAGCAAAGAGTTCCTCCAGCAGTTTGTTTTTAGAAGGGTACGTTCTCAACCAAGTCACGGCTGCCTTGCAGAGAACAGTGTGATGATGAGGTAAACAAGTGAGGCAAATCACCAGAGAGCAACCTCTGATTCTGCCTGACCCACTGAGTTACTCCAGCACTTTGTGTCTATCTCTGATTCACATATGTTCCTAGTATTAATATGTAGGAAGGAAGGTTTACACCGAAGACACTCGTAAGAAGGGTCTCGACCCAAAACGTCACCCGTTCCTTCTCTCCAGAGATGCTGCCTGTCCCGCTGTGTTGCTCCAGCATTTTGTGTCTATATTCAGTCTTCCTATTATTAACTTGACACACATTCTTGATAGTTCCACTTTATTGCTGCTTCCCCTGATCGCCTTAATTACTTCATACACAAAATGTGCATAGTCATGCTAACTGTGCCAGAATAATCACATTGCGTTTTCCTCCAACTGAGAACTTTTGTGTGTATAGTAACTAACCGTAATACCATTTTACAAGATCATTTAAGGGCAGCAATTTTGTTTATAATTCAGGAGAGCACAATAACCAAATCCTAGAACGGGAAAGCTAAGATGACAATCAACACATGAAATCTCTTCTATTCAACACAGGGATATCAAGCAAGAAGCTGATCGTGATCCACCCACCTCAAATTTTCTGTCGTATCTTTAACTTAACTCCCCCCAGAAATGTGTGAATAAAAGAATCATTAACCACACAGCCTGATTTTCAGTCACCCACAACAAAGAAATCAGGTTACTGGGTTACTCTAGGCAAAGTAATGGAATGCAATTGCAAGAATTTTGCACGGATAATCCGCTGGCAGTGTGTGTGTGACCATATCTTCCGTTTGAAAAGTCCAGTTTCAATGTCGATATTGTGCAGTTAATTACTTTTATTTGGGCTGGTGCTAGGGTTACAATAATCAATCTTAATAGCATCTTAGGGATGTGAAATACGTTAGAGGTTCATGCTGGGAATTATTCACCAGAGAAAATCGACTCAAACATACACTACAATTCCAGTCATTGTTCTGGCTGCATGTAACTTTCTTGCTAATTTTACCTAAGCCGGGCTACCAAATAAATTCTGTCGCCGGAATTCCAACTATGTCAGAATCTCCATGGAATATGAGTGATGTCTGTGACCCTGGGCTCCTTACAGAGGGCCTGGTGCCCACTAACTGTAGTGGCATTGCAGTAACAGTCCCCTATCCTCACTGTGGAGACTTGCAAGAGGTGGGATAACGCAACCACATTCAGGCTTATGTTCGGTCACCACCTCCAGCAGGCATTTAAAGCATGTAATATAAAATGGCAGGGAAAACTCAGCAGGGTTAATATTTTAGGACGATAATCCCTCAACATAAAAGGTCATCGACCCAAAAGGCCAAGCCCTCCTTTCAGATATCGCCTGAACCACCATCAAACACCTCTAGTATTCTCTGCTCCTATGCCAGGACTGGTTAGCTGAGATTGCTGAATCTTCTTTCCTGAGGGCTAAAATGGGTACGGGCAGATGCTGCGATTGCAGAGCGTCTAGTGCCCACTAAGAATGTGTGCAGTTGCATATGTGACAACTAAAGCGCTACTGAACTATTGAACATCATGTTTAATTGGACACAGTGGCACAGCATTAATCCAGCTGCCTCACAGCTCAATCAGCCGTTTGAATCCTGACCTCTGGATCTGTCTGTGCGGAGCTTGCACGTTCTCCATGTTACTGCATGGATTTCCTCATATTCCGCTAGGGTAGCTTACAACACAACGGTGTGAACACTGAATTCTCAAACTTTAGGTAACCACCACAAAACCCCCTCATCCCTTTTCACCCCCATAAATTGCACCACTCTCTTCCCCTCCCGAGCCCTGACTGACCCTGCACCTACTTTCCCCTCCCCTTACATTCCTAAACAATTCGCACCTCGTCAATCTTCCAGCTTTACAATTCATAACTCTCTAATCCTTTTGTCTCACACCTTGTGATTGTTCATCTCTGGCCTTTGTCTAACCTTCTACTATAAAAAGACCCCCTTGTTTGCTTTGTTCTGCCCCTCCACTCTTCCAGCTTTCTTTTTCTCTACCAGTCTGAAGAAAGGTACCGACCCGAAACGTCACCAATCCATCTTCTCCAGAGACCCGCTGAGTTACTTCAGCATTTTAGTCTTTACTCGGTTTTGTTGGTTACCAGTGAATTACTGATCACTATTAATAGTCATAAAGCATAAAAAAAACAGACCCTTTGGCCCAACTTGCCCTCGCCGACCAACATGCCCCATTTACACTAGCCCCACCTCACTGCGCTAGGCAATATCCCTCTAAACGCAACCAATCCATGTATCTGTCCAAATGTTTTTTAAACATTGTGATAGTACCTGCCTCACCCGTCTCCTCCGGCAGCTTGTTCCATACACTCACCATCCTTTGTGTAAAACATCACCAATATCTTGCCTGAATTTACTGATTAACAATGTGACATTTTTGATGAAGCTTCAAGTTAACAACACAAGAGACTGGATATAAGATATGCAGCTAAATCTATGAGCAATCACATTAACAGTTATGTTCTGTCACCACCTTCAGCATTTTTTATAGGCGGCATTCACCTCTCTTGGCATCATCAACTAAAGCTCTGATGCACCCGAGCCCTTGGAGCTTATCAGAATATTCCCTGCTTGAGGCCTGGCCTGAAACAACCTTTGATTAAACAGATTTGAGGTGAACAAGGTGTTGGAAATATGAAATGGCAGGGAAAACTCAGTAGGGTTAATATTTTAAAACAATCTCTCGACATAAAAGGTCATCGACCCAAAAGGCCAAGGGCTGCCCTCTCATCAGATATTGCCTGAACCTTGAGTATTCTCTGCTCTTATGCCAGAGCTGCCAGGCTATGGGGAGAAGGCAGGAGAATGGGGTTAGGAGGGAGAGGTAGATCAGCCATTATAGAATAGCAGAGTAGACTTGATGGGCCGAATTGCCTAAATCTACTCGTATCTCTTATGATCTTATGAGAAATGGCCATTTTGGCACCAACTGGAAAGGCTGGTTAGCTGAAATAGTTGAATCTTCTTTCCAGAGGGCTGAAATGGGTAAGGGGGATGCTGAGATACTGCATGTGTTTGGCTTTTCCTGTGGGGCGGAGACTACATTATGAGCCCCAAATGCAGTATACTAAATTGTAAGTAGTGCAAATAAATCGCCTCTTCACCTTTTTGGGTTTCTGAATGATTGTAAGGGACAGAGTGAAAGGATAAGTGTGGCATCTCCTACTGTTGTATGGGATACGTGCCTTGAGCAAGGAATAACCCGATGTGGAATGATGTCTTGGGAATGCTGAAGGTGGATTGAAGGGGAAGATGAACCTGGGGATGCCATTATGTTACAGGTGGTGGAAATTGCAGTTGAATAAAATTACACAGATTCAAGAATTTGTTCACTGCAAATTAATTCACATGTTCAGACGCAGAGACAGAGAAAGCAACTACCAGAGTTAATTTTATGGCTGACCACTGCTCTTGGTGTTAGGTATGAACTGCAACTTCAGCAGCAGGCTGTTCAGAGTCATGGCTCAGTGACTATGTCTTGACGGCTTTAAGTGCTGAACCAGCATGGCGCACAGCGTGTAACTGGGTCACACAGACTCACAGTGTTAAAGAAAGAACTGCAGATGCTGGAGAATCGAGGGTACACAAAAGGCTGGAGAAACTCAGCGGGTGCAGCAGCATCTAAGGAGCGAAGGAGATAGGCGACGTTTCGGGTCGAGACCCTTCTTCAGACTTTGATAGGCGACGTTTCGGGTCGAGACCCTTCTTCAGACAGACTCGTAGGTTTGTTTCCTGGTTCAATCCCTGCTCTCTACAGAGTGAGCTAATCGCAGTGGGGAAAAGCAGCAGGGGAGGTATAAATCAGCCTGGATGCTGAGTGCCCTAATGCATCCTCCTCACTCCCTCACTCAAATACCCTGTCGCTTTGTTGTGACCTCTGATTCAGAGAGAGAGAGCGTGAGAGAACAGGAAAGGGAGGATGAAAGAGGTAAAAAGGAAGGATGAAAGAGAAAGAAAAGGGTGAATGAGGAAACGAAAGGGAGGGTAAAAAAACATAGAAACATAGAAAACAGGTGCAGGAGGAGGCCATTCGGCCCTTCGAGCCAGCACCGCGATTTATTGTGATCATGGCTGATCGTTCCCAATCAATAACCCGTGCCTACCTTCTCCCCATATCCCTTGACTCCACTAGCCCCTAGCACTCTATCTAACTCTATCTTAAATCCTTCCAGTGAATTGGCCTCCACTGCCCTCTGTGGCAGGGAATTCCACAAATTCACAACTCTTTGGGTGAAAACGTTTGTTCTCACCTCAGTCTTAAATGGCCTGCCCTTTATTCTAAGACTGTGGCCCCTGGTTCTAGACACGCCCAACATTGGGAACATTTTTCCTGCATCTAGCTTGTCCAGTCCTTTTATAATTTTATACGATTCTATAAGATCCCCCTCATCCTTCTAAACTCCAGTGAATACAAGCCGAGTCTTTTCAATCTTTCTTGATATGACAGTCCCGCCATCCCAGGGATCAATCTTGTGAACCTACGCTGCACTGCCTCAATCACAAGGATGTCCTTCCTCAAATTAGGAGACCAAAACTGTACACAATACTTCAGATGTGGTCTTACCAGAGCCCCATACAACTGCAGAAGAACCTCTTTACTCCTATACTGAAATCCTCTTGTTATGAAAAGACAAAAAGTGGTTGGAGAGGGAGAGAAAGGAGGAGATGGAGAGAGAAAGAAAGAGGAGTGACAGACAAATAGAGGTAAGTCAGCAATGCACAATGCAGTGGGATCAGTCTGCAAGACTAGATCATCAATTGTCAGAGAGCAGGCCCCATGGCCTGTGGTTTCGGGTAGTCATCCTACCCCTCTGATGAGGAGCAGACGGCAGGTTGGTGGGACATGTTTCCAGGAGCGGACTGGGCAAATGTTGGAGCCAAATCTTCCGTCCTAGGTGTGAAAGGCAAAAACACAGACTTGCAACCCCCCCCCCCCCCCCCAACTTCTGGATCATGGGTGCTAATCATCCTTCTACTTAATCCCTGATCTGAACTATGAATGTTGACAGCTGAGGAAGAACAGCAGCTGGTCCTCAACAGGAATTACAAGGCAACAACAGGTATAATTTTTTTTTTTAAGTTTGTAATTTAAGCTGCTTATTTCCTCAGCAGAAACAATTATGGCCCACTGCAAAATTGGGCATCAATAAATCGCCAATGGTAGCTATCTGCTAATTTGTTTAATTTGTCTGCATCTCGTCTGCAATTCATTTTGAGCTTTGTCCTACAGTTTTCGTAGAGTCGTAAGCATTGTTTTATATGTATGTCATTGTCCTAAGCTGTCTATCTGACAATTTCAGCTTTACTTGCACACCTTTCTTCTCCCCACCATTGGCGACTGTGCCTTCAGCTGCCTTGAAAACCTCCTCCCTCAGCCTCTCTCCTCTTTGCCTCCTTATAGCCCGACATGTCCTCACGCCACCTCCGTACATTTGGTTTCTATCTCATAAGATGCCTTGTTGCAGTTTTCTAATTGTAGCTCACTCAAATTAAACTGATGTGGCCTAAAGTTAAATCAAAGCCATGTCTCTTATGAAGGTTCATGTGTTTGACCACAGGAGCAGAATTGATTTTGCACAAACTTTGAGAAGTTGGAACCAGGCAGAAAACTGAGATTAAAATGCAAGGATGCCGCCAACATTGCTGGAAAGAAGGTTACTCAATATAATGTGATAACCAAATGCCCAGGTACCTGGCCTTCCAAAGTAAAAACTCAAGATCCAATTTGGAATGAACACTCCATTTAAGCTACTACCCAGTTACCTAGGATTGCTCAAGCTGCTGTAACTCTACTATGATAAACTTCCACAAAACACATTGGATATTCTATCAGAAAATTTGACACGCAGCCACATGAGGAAATATTTGGCTGTTACCTGAAGTTTCATCAAAGCAGTCATCCATGGAACTATATGCCAATGTAGAGTCAATCAGCACTAGGGTTGGCAACTTTCTCACTCCCAAATAAGGATCAAAAAGGAAAATAAGGGACAAATTCTCGATGGTAATTCATTGACCGACTCTGCCGTGAATGATGAGTTGGCCCAGGTGCGGGACTGCACACAAAGCACAGCCGGCGGGCCAGCTGAGGAGTCTTGGCCCGAGCGCAGGACTTTGCGCGCGATGTCGCGCGCAAAGTCCGACACCCCATCCAACTCATGAACCGATGATCGGCCATGAGAAGAAGGGGTGGTGGTGTCGGTGGTAAGCGAAGGTCCGAAGGTCGGACAGCTGGCAGGGCTGCCGACCAATGAATTCTCGATCTTCCAAAATACATCTTTGCAGACTTGAACTTATTTTTAATCTTTTTCTGTAGCTGGAACACCATGTTCTGCATTCTGTTTATTTTCTCTTTTGCACTACCCAATGTACTAGTTTAGTTTAGTTTAGAGATACAGTGTGGAAGCAGGCCCTTCGGCCCACCCAGTGCATACTGACCAGTGATCCCCGCACATTAACTCTATCTTACCCACGATTAACCGACAAATCTGTACGTCTTTGGTGTGTGGGAGGTAACCGAAGATCCCGGAGAAAACCCACGTGGTCACAGGGAGAACGTACAAACTCTGTACAGACAGCACCGGTAGTCAGGATCGAAGCCGGGTCTCCGGTGCTGCAAGGCAGCAACTCTACTACTGCGCCACCATGCCGCATGCCGTGGTATGATTTGCAGGGATAGCATGCAAAACAAATATTTTCACTGTATCCCAGTGCACGTGACATTAATAAACCAAAACTAATACCAATGCAGTGCAATTGGGACTCCTACCCCCTGAATCTCTACCCAGTAAAAGCGTCTCGACAACATCACGCCCAAAAATAGAACCCTGAGAGGTAGGTGAGGCAGAGGGAGTGCGTTCAGGATTCCTAAGAGATTCCCAGCTAGTAAGACACTTTTGAACTCCAGTTGTAATTAAGAAAAAATGCAATCAATTTGTGAACAACAAGTTTTACAAATCACAATGCCACAACAGTGCACAATGTACAGTGGTGATGTTGTTTGCGGGATAAATATTGACCAGGATAGCACATACTTTTCACTCGCCTTTCGTTCATATAGGTCAGGGCATCTTTTACCCCCCCACCATCAGAGTGATACATGACTTGTCCAGAAGCCCTGAAGCTGGCTCCTGCTCTGCCTCAGTGACCGATCTAAACTTGCAGCAAACCTACCGTGCACTTGGGTTTCGTCACAGCCACCATGTTGGCTAAGGTGTCCTCCTCATCCATCTGACTGAAGACATGGGCATCGTAGGCTACTGTTATAGAAACTTCTTCCATCATTTTGGATGCGGAACGTTAAATTAAAATAAATTAAATAAATAATAGGAATCCCCCGGAATGTAGGGAAAGCTGGTGATAGAGTGAAGAGTCAACAGCATCCACCTTTAGTTCTGAAACTAGTTGCGGTGAGAAGTTGATTACAATCTGTCCCTCTTCCGACTTAAGCATGAGCTACATGTCAGACTCCATTATCGCTGAGTGCATGAAGCCCCACCAGTGGAGGTTGCGACCATTAACTAACGGCTCACTCTCTCCACCTGTTGCTTGACCCCGACCCCGTAAGCATTCTGGAAGTCAGAGAGCCATGAAATGTGGCTTCATCTCTTGAGAAAAGTGCGCCCAGTGAAAGGGATATCCTTGACTTCACTCTGCTCACCACTTCCTGCTTGTTTTCTGCTGAAATGTGAAGTGCCAATGGGAGAGAGGGCTGTGCGTAGCGTCCGTGTCCTCGTTACCTCAGTGGCTTTGATATTCCTTGAAGGACCAGCCTCGTGTAACAGTCAGATATTCGAGAGTGACTCCTTGAACATTTGCATTTGAATAGGTTTCTAGGGCAGCAGCGGTGGAGGCTAAGACTTCAGGGAGGAAGTCCGCTGACTCGCTCACTCGCACACACAAGGTTCTTCACGTACAGTCCTTACTTCTTCAAAAAATATGCAGCACGACTGTAAGGCAGTTCACCCAGGGTGCTGCCGAAACACACAACTATTTCCTGGTTCAGATCGTTCCCTTTGCAGGTGTCTTGCGGGTTTTAGGTTTAAAGATTTCCAGTCGAATCCAGTTGACCAGTTCACGTACGTTCCCTCGAGTCCCCCGAGAGAAGATTAACAGGTTCGTCAGGTGAGACGAGTTGTCTGGAGGTTCTGGAACATTCTCTCACCGATTTTCACAGCACAAGGCACCTGTTCCACAAACACATGCCTCTCTCTCTCCCTCAGAACTGACTGTAGCTTATACACTTACTCTGTGAACCAGGAAGCAGCGGTGATAGAAGGGAAGCTTTCAGATGCCCCACATTCCTGACCAATTCACGTGCTTTATTTTAAGGAGTGGCTTGTTTCGGTCCATCAGTTCCTCAGGGCAGGTTAATGAGCAGCAGTGGAGGGTGAGGAGTGGCTCGCTTTGGCTCGCAGCCACTAAAACCCAGTCAGAAATACTACTCCTTAGTCTAATCACAGAGAAAGGCAAGCAGAGAGAAACCCAGTGTGAAATGCAACTGATGTTAATTAGTTAACACATTATTGAAGCGGATCAGTCCACTTAACAGATTTTTGTTTTGTGTGGGGTGGTGTGGTGGGCCATAAGTATTGTTTAATGCAGGCTGAGTTATAATGAGGATTTGTAGTTCTTTTACAGTGCAGTTTGCTAAGGATTGAAATAATAAAGTATGTGTATTATGATCTCTGCACATTCTGTAATAGACTTTCAAACAGCTAAGAATTTAATTGCTGCGGTACTGGTGTCGATTTGCAACCAGCAAGCTCCCACAAACAGTAATTTGGCAATCTAATGTTGGTTAAGTGATGAACATCGGCAAACTCATAGGGCAGGATGTCTCTGCTTCTCTCTGAAACAGTGTTTTCCATCTTTACACATTTATGTGACAGAGTCCTGGATTAACATAATCTGAAAATGAGCAACTCCTGTATTCCACCATTATACTGAGAATGGTCGCCCAGATCCCATGATTACATCTGCAGTAATCCAGCACTTCCTCGCTACTACACTGGGAACTGTTGGCCAAATCCTCTGCACACATCTCCAGTAAACCAGCACTTTCTTACCACTCCACTGGGAATATTATCCCAGATCCCCTGCACACAAGCTTGACAAGTTTAAGCTTAAGGGCTCGAAATCTAGGCGGCCTCCGGCCAAGGCAGGACACCTGCCGTTCAACTCGAGCAGGCCCCCCTCTCAATCTCTCTCTCTCTGTCACTCTCCGTCTCCGCCCGCCTTCCGTAAATGTGTCCGGGCCGCCGGGCTCTGTTCTCCGCTCGCTGCTTATCCGCCGGCACGGCAGGCCGCCTTGCACATGCGCACTGCTACGGCCAGTACATCTTCCACCCCTGCGCATGCGCACTGCCACAGCAACTGGTTGGCGCTGGGCACTTTCTCCCTCACTTTGAATTGTGGGAGATCTGGCCGCCATTGCTGTCCGGTCGCCGCCTCGCCACGACCGCTGAAAACCAACGCAGAATTACTGCCTGACCCTGGATCTGGAGTAACTCCCTGGAGTAACTCTTGCTTCTGGTTTCCTGGTCCTCCATAAATATTCTAAATTGAATTTAAACTGGATGTGGTGGAGGGCTGAACAATAATAGCCTATTGCATTTTATCTGTTTATTTATTGTGTACATATATGGTCTATGGTATGTAAACACACTGAACTTTTATCTCCTGTTCTGTATTGTGTTTACATATTCTGTTTTGCTGCAGCAAGCAAGAATTTTGTTGTCCTATCTGGGACACACGACAATAAAACTCTCTTGACTTGGACTTAAGCAAAAAAGGGTTCTTGGGGAAAAAAGAGGTACCTTAAATTTAGTTGCGTCTGGTTGGGTAACTACGCTAGGGTGAACACTATTCCATGCTTTAAAATTCCTACACGCACAATTTCGCTCCTGGGATTAATAAAGTTCTATCGTACAGTATCGTGTGTGTAGGAAGGAACTACAGATGCTGGTTTAAACTGAAGATAGACACAAAAAGCTGTAGTAACTCAACAGGTCAGACAGAATCTCTGGACAAAGGGAAATATTATGTTTTGGGTTGGGTCTGGAAAAGGTTCCTGCACACCTTTGGAACGTGGAAGGAAACGAGCACCCGGAGAAAACCCATGCGATCAAAGGGAAAAGGAGCAAACTCCATACAGACAGCACCCATATTCAGGATCAATTGCGGGTCTCTGGCACATTTAGGCAGCAACTCTATGACCAATGTATTGTCCCATAGTCTTGAACTTAATTAAAACATACAGTAGCTGTAAAGGGGGACATAGCGTCACTTGGAGATTTAAAACTGAAAATCGATATTATCATTTTTTTAGTAACCAAAGTTATCAACGTATAATTTTTTGTGTGTTGGAAAACAAGATATAGTGGCACAGCTGGTGGACTTGCTGCCTCACACGCCAGAGATCTGTGTTTGATCCAGCCCTCGGGCACTGTCTGTGGTGAATTTGCACATTCTCCCAGCAAGCGTGTGGGTTTCCTCCCACATCCCAAAGACGCACTGGCTTTGTAGGTTAACTTGTCTCTGTAAAATTGCCCCTAATGTGTAGGGAGTGGGTGAGGAAAGTGGGATAACAAAACTTGTGTGAATGGGTAGACAAAAATGCTGGAGAAACTCAGCGGGTGCGGCAGCATCTATGGAGCGAAGGAAATAGACGGCGTTTTGGGTCGAGACCCTTCTTCAGACTGATGTGAGGGGAAACAGGAAGAAGAAAGGAAGAGATGGAGACAGTGGGCTGAGGGAGAGCTGGGAAGGGGAGGAGAAAGCAGGGAATTACCTGAAATTGAAGAAGTCAATGTTCATACCGCAGGGGTGTAAACTGCCCAAGCGAAATATGAGGTGCTGCTCCTCCAATTTTTACGGTGGGCCTCACTCTGGCCATGGAAGAGGCCCAGGAGAGAAAGGCCGGATTCGGAATGGGAGGGGGAGTTGAAGTGCTGAGCCACCGGGAGATCAGGTTGGTTATTGCAGATCGAACGGAGGTGTTGGGCGAAGCGATCGCCAAGCCTACGCTTGGTCTCACCGATGTAGAGCAGCTGACACCTAGAGCAGTGGATGCAATAGATGAGGTTGGAGGAGGTGCAGGTGAACACCTGGAAAGACTGCTTGGGTCCTTGAATGGAGTCAAGGGGGGAGGTAAAGCGACAAGTGTAGCATTTCCTGCGGTTGCAAGGGAAAGTGCCAGGAGGTGGTTTGGGTGGGAAGAGACAAATTGGCCTGGAAGTTATGGAGGGAGCAGTCTCTGCGGAAAGCCAACAGGGGAGGAGATGGGAAGATGTGGCTAGTGGTGGGATCCCATTGGTAGACAAAAAAGCTGGAGAAAATCAGCGGGTAAGGCAGCATCTATGGAGCGAAGGAATAGACGACGTTTCGCGTCGAGGCCCCTTCTTCAGATTGATGTCGGGGGGGGGACACGAAAAAGAAAGGAAGAGGCGGAGACAGTAGGCTGTGGGAGAGCTGGGAATGGGAGGGGAAGGAGGGAGAAAGCAAGGACTACCTGAAATTAGAGAAGCCAATGTTTATACCACTGGGGTGTAAACTACCCAAGCAAATATGAGGTGCTGCTCCTCCAATATGTGGTAGGCCTCACTCTGGCCATGGAGGCCCAGGACAGAAAGGTCGGATTCGGAATGGGGAGTTGAAGTGTTGAGCCATCTGGAGATCAGGTTGGTTATTGCGAACTGAGTGGAGGTGTTGTGCGAAGCGATTGCCAAGCCTGCGCTTGGTCTCACCGAGGTTGATCATCGCTGAATAATCCAACCGCATTTTTGTTTGGAAATGGAAAGAAATAATAGAAATTGCATTCATTGCAATGTGTAAAAAGAGATGAGATACTGTATTATAATTTTGCTGCATGTCATTGCGGTATATATCATGTCTTGATTGTTGAATATGTTTAGTTTGTGACTTTATTTGAAGCAGAAATAATATGTGAATGCTTCATTGAGCATATTTCCGACTGGTAACTACGCACTTTGTCCGAGCACATTATCACACGCGTCATGCAAGCCGTCTTAAATGACCATTTGGCAACTTAAAAAGCTGCCAAAGTTGCCCGGCTGACAACAGAGAAAGTAATTAAATGAGAGCCGTGCAAGGTGTATAATATTTTTGACACTGTTTTAGGCCTTTCTTACATATGCCGTCACAACGCACTGTAGTCTCAAAGCAACCCTTCAGTCATTTTCCTTGCCCTCCATTTCAGAATAATAGTGTTTTAAGCCAATAACGCGACACTCACAAATAAATAAATAAAAAGCGCAGCTTTCCAGACCCTTAATTCATTGGCCACGCTCGGCTGCAAATCGGTGTCAATCTGGTGGACCATCTTCCTCTAGTCGTGGGGGTGGGGGATTGGGAGGGGCCTCACAAGTGGAACAGCTTAGGGCCTCTCTTCATCTAAACCCGGCCCTGATTTAGATGAAGGGAGTAACAGCTTAGGGCCTCTCTTCAGTAATTCAGCACTCACCGTTTCACTGGGATTGTTATCCCGGATCTGCTTGCATTCCTGATGTGGGACTTGAACTCTCAATTTCCTGATGTAAATGCCTGTCTGCCAGTCTCTAAGCAGTCTCTCCACTGTTTGTGGACCAAGCATGTGGCAGTTTTATGGTTGCCAGACTCCTACAGGATGGTCCACCTGTAGCATAGAGAAGAATTTGGCAGGATGGGAATGGAGAGGAAATTCTATCCTCCGTACACCATTGTTCTAAATGCCATAATGACGGAGTGCCTCAGAATATCATGAATGCCACAATGATGGACCAGTGCAGTTAACGTTTGGGTACCTCAGCACACCTTCCATATCCACAATGCCTCTAATTCCTAGTGTAGACACACGGCTACATTCAATAAGTCCGCAGCACTCAATTTAGTTTACTTTACTTTAATTTAATTTAGTGATGCAGCGTGGAATGAAGCCCTTCCGCCCACTGAGTCCGCACTGACCAACAATCACCCATAAACTAGTTCTAGCAAACACACTTGGGACAATTTACAGAAACCAATTAATCTACAAAGCTGCATATCTTCGGAAAGTGGGAGAAAACCAGAGCACCCGGAGAAAACCCACGTGGTCACAGGGAGAACATGTAAACTCCATACATCCAGAGCCAGGATCAAAGCTGGCTCTCTGGCACTGTGAGGCAGCAACTTTACTATTTTTGAGTAGAGTTTGAGTAGTTTGGAGTCCTTATTTCAGAAATACGATTGTGCTGTTCAGCCAGCTGTCTGTCAGTTTGCTGAACTCCTGGGTGAGGCTTGTTTTGGTTCTTCCATGTGATGGGATTTAAGCCTGAGGCTCCGCTGTCTAGCATGGCCTTACCACTGACGTCGCAACTGCCTTTGTCAAGCATTTTCCTCTGGGAGATTTCCGTTGGATAAGTATGGACTTACGGCTTAGGTCAGTATCACGCAATGTTTCCATAACTGCAAAATCCAGGCCAGTATCCCATTCAGTATCAGGAAGAGGAGGACACTGGTTCAGAGGAAAATATAGCAACTGCTGAAACACTCCCAAAAAAAATCATCGGTTGCATTATGTTCTTTGGTCACGAAAGGTGGCATAAAATCAGATCTATAGTCTGTTTTAAACTGCATGCACGGGAGTTGGTGGACTGTTAGTTTTCAGCACTGAACTGTCAGATCTATTCCACGTAAATCTGAAAGGGAAAGGTTGGGATTCTCAGGAGGACACTGGGCTGGTCCAGTGAATTACATCACAAAGTCTGCTCATTCGTCAAGTACTCCTGCGTATTCCTGGCGAACCTTCTGGAGAGCAAATAATGTGACTGCAGCATCACAAATGCATCTTCGCAACTGCAATATACCATGGTAGAATTTGACCAGGTGAGGAAGCCACTTATTAAATGGCAACATTGAGAGAGGGTGAGAGAATGAGAAAGGGGACAGATAGGTGAGATGATGCTGGCCATTACAGGGAAAGGATTGGAAGACAGAGGCATGATGGAAGATATGTGGAGAGATACAGGGGAGAGAAAATTAAAGCAAGATTGAGAGAGAAGAAAAGAAGGGTTGGGCAGAGGAAAGGAGACGAGGGAGAGAAAGGAGATGAAAAGAAGGAGGAAGAAATGTTGAGAGAAAGGGGGGGAGACAGAAAGGGAGGGAGAGATCAACACAGGAGCACCTAAAGACCTAAACACAGACACAGTTCCAATGCTATCTTTAAATTTGGCAAATATACTAGACAATTTTGGATGAATGACAGGTAACAATGAGTCAGAGTACAGGAGGGAGATTGAAAGTCTGATTGAATGGTGCCAGAATAACAATCGCGATCTCAACATCAGCAAAACCATGGAAGTGATTATTAATTTCAGAAGAAGAAAAACGAGGATCCAGTCTTCATTGACAAGATAGCAGTGGAGAGAGTCAACAGCTTCAAATTCCTGGGCATGCAAATCTCCAACGATCTGTTCTGGGCCCAGCACATTGATGCTACCAAAAAGAAAATTCAACAAAGCCTCTATTTGCTTAGAAGATTTAAGAGATTTGGAATGATGACAAATTGATCTTCCACAGGTGTATGGTAAAGAGCATATTGACTAGTTGCAGGCCTTGTTCTGCAACTCATATGCCCATGGATGAAGGAGATTATAGAGAGTGGTAGACACTATATGTACTGATCTCCCCACTGTTGAAGAGACAGGAGGTGCTACCTCAAAAAGTCAACCAATATCAACAAAGACCCACATCACCCTGGCCACACTCTATTTCACTCCTACCATCGGGAAGAAGGTACAGGAGCCTGAAAACCATGGCCACCGTGTTCAAGAATAGGCTCTTGAACTCTACACTACTGCTACTTCAGCACTGTGATCTTCTGTAGACTGCGCTTTTGGTTGCACTGTGGATTTTATTATTTTTGCAGGAATATTTGTTATTAATGTATTGAATGTATTTGATTATTATATTTATCTCTGTGCATGGATTTATGGGCTTGTTAAGCTGCTGCAGGTAGGAATTTCATTGTTCAGTTGTCAGTCTGTATGACAACACTCTTAACTAGCTTGATATAAGGAAAGGGGAGACGTGGGAGGGGGATAGAGAAGAAAAGGGGCATGGGTAGGAGAGAAGGGGGTAGATAAACATAATTTGTTGTTTATCTAATCGAAAGTACAGTGGATTTAGAGATGAGTGTATACACTCGGAGACATTCAGTCTGCAGGAACAGTGAGTCCTCAACCTTCTGCTGCCTGGCCTCAGGCTGTGTTGTACTCGAGGGGCCAAATACTGGTTGCTAGGATGCAAAAGAAAGCCTTGAGGAATAGGAATAATTCGCGGAACCACCCAAAGGGATTAGGTGAGGGAAACTTCACAGTTAATTCATTTTCTGATCAGGAAAATCTTTGATTTGGTTTAACAGTTCATCAGCAGGCGCTGGTTGATAATGGAGAAAACACGGAGCAAGATTGACATTATTAACTGCATAGAAACTGTCAATCTGTGCGTGATCCCTCCTTCACGCACAGATTGACAAACCAAACAAAATGGGATTACAAATCCTTGATATTGGGCACGCAGGTTTCAAAAAGATTACAATGTGGTAATTCAGGGGAAAAGCAAACTGCTGAACACAAATGACTGGGAGGAGGTTCAGCATGCTAGACAAATGCTAGTCAACAGAGCAGCACTGGGAGTGAAAGTTTACAAAACAACAGAGCAGGCAGCTAAGTAGTTGAATGGAGACGTCCCCTAAACACAGGAGGAAACATGAGATTCAGGCACTCGGACCAGTAAAAAAGGCGAGACTCAAAAAGCGAAGCACGAGGAAACACGAGATACGGGCACAAAATAATAGAGGGAAAATGAGACTCAGACGCCCAAAACAAAATGGAACATGAGACTCGGTCACCTAAATGTGGTAAGAAATGCAAGAGTTGGAGAGCTAAACGCAGAAAGAAACTTGAGACTTGGACACCAAAACTCAGGAGTAAATATGAGACTCCAGCAACTAAACAGAGGAGGACAAAGCTCAGACAACACAGGAGGAAATACAAGACCACAGCACCAAGCACAGGAAGAAACACAGGACTCTGTCGCACAAAAACAACAGGAAACATGAGATTCTAGTACCAATGAATACTTGATGTTTGGCAGGGCGGTGTCAGGCTGAAGGGCCATGCTGGATGATTCCATGACTCTGACACACAAGACACAGGCTTCCTGCAGGGGACTTTACAAATATCTTTGGATCTTCTTTAGCCATCGGTGAGTTCCCGAAGGACTGGAGGGTAGC
The DNA here is from genome assembly GCA_035221665.1 of Okamejei kenojei. Classification (NCBI taxonomy): domain Eukaryota; kingdom Metazoa; phylum Chordata; class Chondrichthyes; order Rajiformes; family Rajidae; genus Okamejei; species Okamejei kenojei. The sequence goes on along the minus strand of CM069140.1, from coordinate 27,688,385 downwards.
CAATGTTGTTACTTTGTTTAAGTGGGGATATAGAGATAATAATCCATAAAACTGGAGGCCAGTGGTTGGGAAGGATTTTTCAGTATAGGATTTACTCACATTTGGTAGAGAATAGACTAAATAGGGACAGTCAGCAGAGAATAAGTTAATTGGGGACAGGGACAGGCAGGTGATTGATGAGGGTACAGCGGTGGATATTGTCTGTATCGATTAAAGTCTCCCATAGAAGGCTAATCTAGAAGAGATCAGCCTTCTATAGTGAGAGGTTGAGAAGGCTGTGTATCGATTCTGTGGAGTGCAGGAGGATGATGGGAGATCTTATAGAGGTATACAAAATCATAGATCTTATAGATCGGGTAGATGCAGAGTTTTTTACTCAGAATAGGGGAATCGAGGACCTGAGGACATAGGTTTAAGGTGATGGGGAAAAGATTTAATGGGAATCCGAGGGGTAGCTTTTTCACACAAAGGTCGGTGGGTGTATGGAACAAGCTGTCAGAGGAGGTAGTTGAGGCTGGGACTATCCCATCGTTTAAGAAACAGTTAAACAGGGCATGGATAGGACAGGTTTGGAGGGATATGGACTGAGGGCAGGCAAGTGGGACTAGTGTAGCTGGGACATTGTTGGCGGTGTGGGCGAGTTGGGCCGAAGGGCTTGTTTTGCACACAGTATCACTCGATGAGTCTATGATTGGGGTAGAATTAGGCCATTCGGCCTAATTCTGTGGCAAAGAATTCCACAGATTCACCACCCTCTGACCTAAGAAATGTCTCCTCATCTCCTTCCTCAAATAACGTCCTTTAATAAGCGAGTTCGGTATTCCAACTGCGCATGCCAGGTCACAGGTCACTAGCTATAAAACAGCCTTGGCAACGGTGGTGCTGCATTTGTGCAGGCTTGCGTTTCGTCTGTAGTCGGGGTCGGGGTAGGCTCTCCGTCATTGCGGGTGCTGTTGAGTTGCTGTTGGGCCGCCCCGTCCCCTCCCCGGTGCCTCTGGCTCCAGCTCGGCTCTGCCTGTCCCCTCCCCTCAGTCTGACACTGAGATCCTGCTGAATACGGGCCACCGCCAGGCGACTCGGAGCTGCAGCTGCTGGAGTCGTCCTGGCCGAAGATAATGTCTGCGGATGGGCTCCTGCCGGCCATGGAAGACTGGGCGCCCGCTGGAGCTGCGGGTACTGCTGGAGATGGTGGTGCTGGTGGCAGCAGCAACCTCCTCCCCCTCCCTTGCCCAACCCCAAGCCCTGAGTCCGGGCCAGCTCTAACTCCAGGTCGGGGCTGAAGGCCGCCCGCCGCGCGGCCCAGTCGAGCGCCGGGCCGGAGGAGGCCGAGCCCAGGCTAGCGCTTTGGATACATTGATACATCGCTGTATGTGGCGACATTTGGAACAATGTTTGGCCAAGAGGAAATGTTTCTTTTGGAACATCTTGAAGATGGGTCGAAGCACTTCAGCACCTAAGCAAGTGAGCCAAATGTAACCGCGAAGTGACCTCAGAATACAGCAATGATTGCAGCAGCCAATGCATTGAATGTAATGTTTTTATTCATCTAAGTGGAGAAGCAGTTTTTGCGAAGGCATTGGCTGACTTGTGTATTCCTAACAGGAATAACTACCCACCTGCCCACTCCAACAGAAACACTGCCAACAGCTGTCAGATATGTTGGCAGATGTTCATAAGTTCATAGTTCATAAATCATAGGAGCAGAAGTAGGCCATTCAGCCCATCGATGCTACTTCGCAATTTAATCATAGCGGATCTATCTTTACCTCTCAACCCCATTCTCCTACCTTCTCCCCATAACCCGACACCCTTATTAACCAAGAATCTGTCAATCTCCGCCTTAAAAATGCCCAATGTGTTGGCCTCCACAGCCGTCTGTGGCAATGAATTTCACGTATTCACCACTCTCTCACTAAAGAAATTCCTCCTCGTCTCTTTTCTAAAGGTGCGTCCTTTTATTCTGAGGGTATGCCCAGTGATCCTAGACTCCCCCACTGGTGGAAATGCAAGTTAGTGAGCACCTGCTCAGAAATCCTAAACACACCAGCATGGAGGTGACAAAGGTAATCGATGAGGGTAAAGCAGTGGATATTGTCAACATGGATTTTAGCATGACATTTGATAAAGTCCTCCGTGCTAGACTGGTATTTAATCCAAAAGATTAGATGCGTAGGATTAACAGTAACTTGGTTGTATGAATTCAAAACTGGCTCACTGATATATTCTAAAATCAGGCTGGATGTCTGTGGCCAGTGGCGTTCCCAGGGATCTGTGTGACCTCTGCTGTTTGACCTCTGTGTGACCTCTGCACTCTCCCCCCCCCCCTCCCCCCGCTCCTCCTCTGGGTTGTGGATGAAGTGGCAGCGGGTACTGAAGGGGCAAAAGCCGGTGGTGTGCAGGGTGCAGCTTGTACTTGGGGTAGCAGCTGAGGCCATGGGCGAACTGGCACTTGTCGCCATAGCGGCCCATTGGGGAAGGGGTTCCTCTGGTGTTGGAGTGGGGTTGGGCTGCAGTTGGCGCTGGCTGTAGGTTCTGTGTGTCTGGGGCCGCTGTGTTGGGGTTGGCGCTTCTCCGCGCTGGGCCTGGGGGCCGGTGTCCCGTCGGTCCGGGCGTCTCGAGTGGGGGGACGATCCAGTGGCGGTTCAGCAGCGCTTGCGGGTCTCCCCCCCAGCCTGTCTCCTCCCTTGCCCGCCCGTACAGTCTCCCCCCCACTCCGCCCGCTTGGTCTTGCCCGCCCGCTCTCCCCGGGTTTTCCCCCCCACTCCCCACCCCGCCCGATCTCCCACTGAAAAAATGCTCTTTTCTCTGAAAAAAGACAAAAAATCGGATCAAAAGTATACTCACTGTATCTATAGCGCTGAGATCGATTTACCGTTATATATTACGACCTTTGACAAATCCCATGATTCCTTGCGTTTTTCAGAATACCGAACTCGCTTATTCTGAGGCTATGACCTCTAGTCCTAAACACTCCTACTAGTGGAAACATCCTCTCCATAACCATTCCTTCTAAGCCTTTCACTATTGTGAATGTTTCAATGAGGTTCCCCCTCATTCTTCTAAACTCCAGTGAGTAGAGACCCAGTGCAGATGAACGCTCTTCACAGGTTAACCTACTCATTAGTGGGATCATTCCTGTAAACCTCCTCTGGACCCTCTCCAGAACCAGCACGTCCTTCCTCAGATATGATGCCCAAAATTGTTCACAATATTCCAAATGCAGCCTTACCAACGCCTTATAGAGCCATTACTTCCCTGTTTTTGGATATAAGCACTCTTGGAATAAATGCTACCATCGAGTTTGCTTTCATTGGCAACAGTGCCTAAAAACAGCCAAAAAATTCCGTGCACAATGGTAAATACAAAACTTGAGTGTTTAAATACAATGGCAAAAATGTGACTCAATCAGAGCCAGTGAAGCAAGTGACTTGGACACTTCATCATAGCACACTCAAACGTAACAAATAGTCCGATGTCGCTTATCTATGTTCTTGAGAGATGCTGCCTGACCTCCGAGTTACTCTAGCACTTTGCATCTTCTTTTATAAAGCAGCATCTGTAGTCCCATGTGTCTAGTCTGATGTTAATGTCATTAACCACTGACAAGCTCATACTGTCTTTTATTGTGCCTTCATAGTTGTAATACTATGTAAATTGTTTCACTAGAAACTTGGCAAACAAAGTTTGATTCATTGCTGGATGAGGTGACATTTGGAACAATATTTGGCCAAGAGGTAATGTTTCTTTTGGAACATCTTGAAGATGGGTCGAAGCACTTCAGCAGCTAAGCAAGTGAGCCAAAAGTAACCGCGAAGTGACCTCAGAATACAGCAATGATTGCAGCAGCCAAAGCATTGAATGAAATGTTTTTATTCATCTAAGTGGAGAAGCAGTTTGCGAAGGCATAGGCTGACTTGTGTATTCCTAACAGGAATAACTACCCACCTGCCCACTCCAACAGAAATTATGCCAACAGCTGTCAGATATGTTGGCAGATGTTCATAAGTTCATAGTTCATAAATCATAGGAGCAGAAGTAGGCCATTCAGCCCATCAATGCTACTTCGCAATTTAATCATAGCGGATCTATCTTGGCCAAGATAGACTGGCAAGTGATTCTTAAAGGGTTGACAGTGGATGTGCAATGGAAGGTATTTAAAGACTGCATGGATGAATTACACCAATTGTTAATCCCAGTTTGGCAAAAGAATAAATCAGGGAAGGTAGTGCATCCATGGATAACAAGGGAAATCAGGGGTAGTATAAAAACAAAGGATGAAGCATACAAATTAGCCAGAAAAAGCAGCCTACCAGAGGACTGGGAGAAATTCAGAGTCCAGCAGAGGAGGACAAAAGGCTTAATTAGGAAAGGAAAAATAGATTTTGAAAGAAAACTGGCAAGGAACATAAAAACTGACTGCAAAGGTTTTTATAGATATGTGAAGAGAAAGAGATTAGTTAAAACAAATGTAGGTCCCTTGCAGTCGGAAACAGGTGAATTGATCATGGGGAACAAGGACATGGCAGACCAATTGAATAACTACTTTGGTTCTGTCTTCACTAAGGAAGACATAAATAATCTGCCGGAAATAGCAGGGGACTGGGAGTCAAATAAGGTGGAGGAACTGAGTGAAATCCAGGTTAGCCGGGAAGTGGTGTTGGGTAAATTGAATGGATTAAAGGCCGATAAATCCCCAGGGCCAGATAGTCTGCATCCCAGAGTACTCAAGGAAGTAGCCACAGAAATAGTGGATGCATTAGTGATAATTTTTCAACACTCTTTAGATTCAGGAGTAGTTCCTGAGGATTGGAGGGTAGCTAATGTAACCCCACTTTTTAAAAAAGGAGGGAGAGAGAAAACGGGGAATTACAGACCAGTTAGTCTAACATCGGTAGTGGAGAAACTTCTAGAGTCAGTTATTAAAGATGGGATAGCAGTACATTTGGAAAGTGGTGAAATCATTAGACAAAGTCAGCATGGATTTACGAAAGGTAAATCATGTCTGAAGAATCTTATAGAATTTTTCGAGGATGTAACTAGCAGAGTGGATAAGGGAGAACCAGTGGATGTGTTATATCTAGACTTTCAGAAGGCTTTCAACAAGGTCCCACATAAAAGATTAGTATACAAACTTAAAGCACACGGTATTGGGGGTTCAGTATTGATGTGGATAGAGAACTGGCTGGCAGACAGGAAGCAAAGGGTAGGATTAAAAGGGTCCTTTTCAGAATGGCAGGAAGTGACTAGTGGGGTACCGCAAGGCTCAGTGCTGGGACCCCAGCTATTTACAATATATATTAATGATTTGGACGAGGGAATTGAATGCAACATCTCCAAGTTTGCGGATGACACTAAGCTGGGGGGTAGTGTTAGGTGTGAGGAAGATGCTAGGAGGCTGCAAGGTGACTTGGATAGGTTGGGTGAGTGGGCAAATGCATGGCAGATGCAGTATAATGTGGATAAATGTGAGGTTATCCACTTTGGTGGCAAAAACAGGAGGGTAGACTATTATCTGAATGGTGGCAAATGAGGAAAAGGGGAGATGCAACGAGACCTGGGTGTCATGGTACACCAATCATTGAAAGTAGGCATACAGGTGCACCAGGCAGTGAAGAAAGCAAATGGTATGTTAGCATTCATAGCGAAAGGATTTGAGTATAGGAGCAAGGAGGTTCTACTGCAGTTGTACAGGGTTTTGGTGAGACCACACCTGGAGTATTGCGTACAGTTTTTGTCTCCAAATCTGAGAAAAGGCATTCTTGCCATAGAGGTGGTACAGAGAAGGTTCACCAGACTGATTCCTGGGATGTCAGGACTTTCATATGAGGAAAGACTGGATAGACTTGGCTTGTACTCGCTAGAATTTAGAAGACTGAGGGGGGATCTTATAGAAACTTACAAAATTCTTAAGGGGTTGGATAGGCTAGATGCAGGAAGATTGCTCCCGATGTTGGGGAGGTCCAGAACAAGGGGTCACAGTCTAAGGATAAGGGGGAATTCCTTTAGGACCGAGATGAGGAAAACATTTTTTACACAGAGAGTGGTGAGTCTCTGGAATTCTCTGCCACTGAAGGTAGTTGAGGCCAGTTCATTGGCTATATTTAAGAGGGAGTTAGATGTGGCCCTTGTGGCTAAAGGGATCAGGGGGTATGGAGAGAAGGCAGGTACAGGATACTGAGTTGGATGATCAGCCATGATCATATTGAATGGCGGTGCAGGCTCAAAGGGGCGAATGGCCTACTCCTGCACCTATTTTCTATGTTTCTATGTTTCTATTCTCCTACCTTCTCCCCATAACCTGACACCCTTAGTAATCAAGAATCTGTCAATCTCCGCCTTAAAAATGCCCAATGTTTTGGCCTCCACTGCCGTCTGTGGCAATGAATTTCACGTATTCACCACCCTCACAAAAGAAATTTCTCCTCATCTCCTTTCTAAAGGTGCGTCCTTTTATTCTGAGGGTATGCCCTCTGATCCTAGACTCCCCCACTGGTGGAAATGCAAGTTAGTGAGCACCTGCTCAGAAATCCTAAACACACCAGCATGGAGGTGACAAAGGTAATCGATGAGGGTAAAGCAGTGGATATTGTCAACATGGGTTTTAGCATGACATTTGATAAAGTCCCCCGTGCTAGACTGGTATTTAATCCAAAAGATTAGATGCGTAGGATTAACAGTAACTTGGTTGTATGAATTCAAAACTGGCTCACTGATATATTCTAAAATCAGGCTGGATGTCTGTGGCCAGTGGCGTTCCCAGGGATCTGTGTGACCTCTGCTGTTTGCGATATATATAAATGGCTTGGATGTAAAGGTAGATGGGTTGGTTATTAAGTTTCCATATTACACCAAGATTGCTCTGGTCGCAGACTGAGGATGACTGTCAAAGTATACAGCGGTATATAGATCAGCTACAGAAATGAGCCGAGAAATGGTAGATGGTGTTTGATCCAAGCAAGAGTGAGATGTGGCGCTTTGGGAGGTCGAATATAAGGGAAAGATATACAATTAAAGTTGAGTTTAGTTTAGTTACGTTTAGAGATATAGTGCAGATACAGACCCTTCTGCCCACCAGGTCCGTGCCGACCAGCGATCCCAGTACACTAGCACTATCCTTCACACACTAGGGACAATTTACCATTCTCACCAAGCCTTTTTTATGTGGGGGGATGGAGGGGGGGGGGGGGGAAGGGGGAAACTACTTTTTCAGGGTCCCTACCTGGTCGGAGAGGCAGCTTTTCTCCGGGCTGCATCTTTGACCCGTCCTCGCGGCCTACCAGCGGGCCTGGAGCGGCGTTTCCCGAGGGGACCGCCCAGAACCTCGGGTTCAGCGGCGGTGCAGCGCTATCGCGGAGCGTAGCGGGCGATGCCTTGCCTGGGTCGCCGCGCTGGGGCTCCGGTGAGCTGAAGACTGCTGACAAAAACATCGTGGAGCCGCGGGACTGTGGAGCGGCCAGCTGCGGGCGGCAGCGCTGAACCTTCTATCGGGAGCCTCCATCCCAGTGGCGGAGCTCCATCCGGTACAGCCTTGTTGGCTTCAGAAGCCGCGGACCGCAGTAAGAGGTGGCCGTTCCAGGTGTCCCAAGCTGCTGAGCGGGTGCTCCCGACGCCGGAGCACCATCACCCGGCGAGAACGGCCTGGAACATTGGGCCCCGTAGCAGTGACTGTGGAGGCCTCAATAGGCCCGACTATGGGTGAACTGGGGATCGGACTGGACTTTGCTGCCTTCCCCCACAGTGGGAACCATTGTGGGGGGGATGTTTTTATGTGGGCTGTTAATTCTATAATGTTGTGTATTATCTTTATTTGTGTGCTGCATGGCAAATCAAATTTCACTACACCAACTGGTGTACGTGGCAATAAATGTCCTTTGTCCTTTGTCAATTACCTACAAACCCGTACGTCTTTGAAGTGTGGGAGTTCACTCGGAGAAAACCCAAGCAAGTCATGGGGAGAACGTACAAACTCCATACAGACAGTACCCGCAGTCAGGAACAAACCCGGGTCTCATGTGCTGTAAGGCAGCATCTCTATCATTGCGCCACTCTGCCCCATGGCCCTTAATGGCACGACCCTTAACAGCATTGATGTATAGAGGGATCTTGGGGTATAGAGGGATAAAGGGATCTTGGGGTCCAAGTTCATAATTTCCTGAAAGTGGATAGTTGATAGAGGAGTAAAGAAGACATTTGGTATGCTTGCTTTTGTAAGTTGGGCATTGAGTATAAGAGTCAGGAAGTTATGACTTTGGTTAGGTTGCATTTGGAGTATTGTATGCAGTTCTAGTTTTAGGAAACTTTTGGATAGGCACATGGATATGCAGGGAATGGAAGGATATGGATTATGTGCAGGTAGATAGGAATTGGTCTTGGCATCATATTCAGCAAGGACATTGTGGGCTGAGTGCCTGTTCTTGTGCTGTACTGTTCTATGTTCAATGTAAGGAGGCAATGCGGGCAAATGCCGTCACTTGTGAATGGAACATTCTGCCCATTGTCCCAATTCATTGCCAAACATTGTCTTTTTAAGAGATTCCCAGGTGGACAAAGATTTAAGAATGTGTTCAAAGCTTCCTTGAAGAAGCACAACATTCCATCTCAGTCATGGAAATCTTTGGCCTGTGCCTGCTCGGGTTGGAGAAGAAGCTTTCAGGATGGGATTGAGAACAAAATAATGAGTGCTGGAGTAACTCAGCAGGTCAGGCAGCATTTCTGGAGAACATGAATAAGTGATGTTTCCGGTCGGGACCCTCCTTGAGAACCTTGTGGCCTTGCACCAGCAGCACACATATAAGCAGCTCATATAAGCTGCCCTACATAAGCAGCTGAAAGAGTGCACCACCTCATAACCTTCCCATCCCACAATGTCCTCATCAGCCATCTGGGAATCATATAGTGGTAGGCATGACATCAATGGTAAGCAAGTTATTGGAGTGGATTCCGATGGATAAGATATACATGCACTTGGATAGACTGGGGTTGATTAGGGATAGTCAGCATGGTTTTGTGTGTGTGGGAGCTGGTGCCTCACGAATTTGAATGAGTTTTTGAGTTTTAGTTTTAGCTCAGAGATACAGCATGGAAACAGGTCCTTTGTCCCACGCTGACCATCCAACACCTATTCACGCTAATTCTATGTTATGCTGCAAGCTGTTTTCTGTTTCCCAACAAGATTAAGCAGGGCCACAGAGGAGGGATGATTGGAATTGGAGGAGCCCAGGTTTATCACCTTACAGAAGCCAGGCAGCAATTGAGTAAATAGATGGCTGCAAGAGGCCAGGTGAAGCAGTCAAGAGCTTGAAAGAGCAGTTCTATACACTGCGGCAAAGGGAATCTTCCTCTAATGCCATGCTGTAGTGGGCCTGGGGTTGGAAAGGCTTACATGGATGGCCAGAGAAAACCAAGTGTATGATCGAGATTGATGGAGAATACAAGCCATGCAGTTATAAAATTACAAACCATAACAATTAAGAAATGCAGAGATATGAAATCAGAAATGAGGGGACTGGCTGTCATTATTGAGGATTTGGAGCATGACCACACAAAGGTGCTTTAGCAAGGTGTCACAGATTGGCGTAGTCTGAAAATTGCAGTGACAGCTCTTTTAAGAGTACTGAATTCCCTTGGGATCACATTCGGCACAAGAATTGTGGGCCGAAGGACCTGTTCCTGTGCTGTACTGTTCTATGTTCAGTGTGTATCCGATAGTGCAACTGCATTTATTTAAGAAATAAAATTACGTAAATTCTTGGGTGTAAATTAGGACTGAACTAGGTTGTAAATTAGATGCTCGACTAGTGTCCACCTGGGTTGCATTCTGCAAATCCAGTAATAATAAGTCACTCCAGCATCAACTTCTATCAAATCTATCAGCTAGTTTACGACAAATTCAGACAAGGAGAACTGGAATGTTTTGGGACTTCTTGCAATCCAATGCCATCTGCTCCTCATCTATCATGTCCTCTAAGATGGCAGTGTCGACAGATGAAGGAGAGGTGCGAAGTCGGTGAGCGGGCTGGGGACTCACATCCCTCACCCTCGGAGGTGCTCTGAGTAATCCAAAGTCAGTTGCGGGAGGCACCCTGGTGAACAAAATCTGTGCGGTGATCGTGGGAGGCGAGGGCTGGTGCGTTTGTGAGATGAGTTGGTGAAAAAAAGTTCCGCTACAGGTCCTATAGTTGCCTGGGGATTGATTGGATCAGGCGCCGACTGAAGAGGACGAGTGCGTGGATCGGATGCGGCCTGCAGCAGCATAGAGCAGTGAAGGACATCAATAACATCACCTGGCCAGGCCAACCCCTGCAACCCAGTGGCACCAGTAGGACAACAGGCTTTTAAGGCCAAGTTAAGATCCTATATTTTCAAGAACTTTGAAACTTGAAGGATGCAAGATGGCGCTGGAAACGTGGTGACTCTTGTGTATTGCCTTAGTGTAATCTATTCTGTTTACATTCTTATACTTAAGTATGATCATGCTTGTCATAGTCATAGGGCGTGGAAACATGCCCTTCGGCCCAACTTGCCCACGCTGACCAACATGCTCCATCTAAACTAGACCCACCTGCCTACATTTGGCCCATATCCCTCTAAACCTATCTGATCAATGTACATTTTAATGAAATTTTAACTGAAGTACAAACAAAAAAAGGAATTTCACTGTACCGAGGTAAATGTCAAAATAAAGTACCATTGAACCATTGGTGTGAATTATTTCACATGAATATCTTTTCATTAAATAGTGCTGATATTTGTTATTTTAAATGAATGAGCCTAAATGGGGCAAATGGCTTTACTCATTTATCATGTGGTGAACTGCTTTGATTGTACGAGAGATGTAACTACTGCTTCAGTGTTTACACTCTATCAGTCTAACGCTAACACGCCCTTGTTACACATCTGAAACTGAGCTTAATCTGCCCTCTACTGATTCATTGCATCTATTTAATTAACCAACACGGAATATTAAGCAAAACACAAAATGCTGGAGGAACTCAGCAGGTCAGGCAGCAGTTGTGGAGGGAATGGACAGATGGTGTTTTGGGTCAGGACTGTTTTACAGATTTCTCCTGAAGAGTCTGAAGAAGGCTCCCAACCCCAAATGTCATTCCCTCCGCAGATGCTGCCTGACTTGCTGAGTTTCTCCAACACTTTGTGTTTTGCTCAAGATTCCAGTTCTTTATGTCTCAAACACAGAACATTACTTGTCCTCACAGCCAGTTGGCGTCACTATCAAAGAGTTCATATTTTCCCAGTTAGATGCTTCTTTCCAGGTCACCATCTACTTGCTTGCTTACCTTTATATTGCAGGCTTGCTCCATTAATCTCCTGGCATTTTCCTCGGCCCTATAGCGTTTTGGCAGCTGGACACGGAAGAACTTTAAAGCCCCTTCAAAGTCGGCCTGCAGCAAGTCCTCCTTCGAGGTCTGTGAAGGCAAAGATGGGAGTGAGCTGTAACGTGGGTTTGGGTTGCATGAGGCAGATGATGAACATCTCACAGCTCATTGTAACGTGGTAACATGGTTTCCTTTAACTCTGCTCATTGAAAAGGAGGAAGCAGCACTGCTAGAGATGGAAGTTTACCATTCTCTATGTCACCAATGATCCCACCAAGCTGCCCTGAGGCAGCCACTTCCATAAGGACCTTCCACAGTTAAACAATACAAAAGCTAAATGTGTTAATGCTTTCATAGAAACATGGAACCATAGAAAATAGGTACAGTAGTAGGCCATTCGGCCCTTCGAGCCTGCACCGCCATTCAATATGATCATGGCTGATCATCCAACTCAGTATCCTGTACCTGCCTTCTCTCCCTTTAGCCACAAGGGCCACATCTAACTCCCTCTTAAATATAGCCAATGAACTGGCCTCAACTGGCAGAGAATTCCACAGACTCACCACTCTCTGTGTGCAAAAGGTTTTCCTCATCTCGGTCCTAAAGGAATTCCCCCTTATCCTTAGACTGTGAACCCTTGTTCTGGACCTCCCCAACATCGGGAACATAGAAACATAGAAACATAGAAATTAGGTGCAGGAGTAGGCCATTCAGCCCTTCGAGCCTGCACCGCCATTCAATATGATCATGGCTGATCATCCAACTCAGTATCCCGTACCTGCCTTCTCTCCATACCCTCTGATCCCCTTAGCCACAAGGGCCACATCCAACTCACTCTTAAATATAGCCAATGAACTGGCCTCAACTACCCTCTGTGGCAGAGAGTTCCAGAGACTCACCACTCTCTGTGTGAAAAAAGTCTTTCTCATCTCGGTCTTAAAGGATTTCCCCCTTATCCTTAAGCTGTGACCCCTTGTCCTGGACTTCCCCAACATCGGGAACAATCTTCCTGCATCTAGCCTGTCCAACCCCTTAAGAATTTTGTAAGTTTCTATAAGATCCCCTCTCAATCTCCTAAATTCCAGAGAGTATAAACCGAGTCTATCCAGTCTTTCTTCATAAGACAGTCCTGACATCCCAGGAATCAGTCTGGTGAACCTTCTCTGCACTCCCTCTATGGCAATAATGTCCTTCCTCAGATTTGGAGACCAAAACTGTACGCAATACTCCAGGTGTGGTCTCACCAAGACCCTGTACAACTGAAGTAGAACCTCCCTGCTCCTGTACTCAAATCCTTTTGCTATGAAAGCTAACATACCATTCGCTTTTTTCACTGCCTGCTGCACCTGCATGCCTACTTTCAATGACTGGTGTACCATGACACCCAGGTCTCGCTGCATCTCCCCTTTTCCTAATCGGCCACCATTTAAATAATAGTCTGCTTTCCTGTTTTTGCCACCAAAGTGGATAACCTCACATTTATCCACATTATACTGCATCTGCCAAACATTTGCCCACTCACCCAGCCTATCCAAGTCACCTTGCAGTCTCCTAGCATCCTCCTCACAGCTAACACTGCCCCCCAGTTTAGTGTCATCCGCAAACTTGGAGATATTGCCTTCAATTCCCTCATCCAGATCATTAATATATATTGTAAATAGCTGGGGTCCCAGCACTGAGCCCTGCGGTACCCCACTAGTCACTGCCTGCCATTGTGAAAAGGACCCGTTTACTCCTACTCTTTGCTTCCTGTTTGCCAGCCTGTTCTCTATCCACATCAATACTGAACCCCTAATACCGTATGCTTTAAGTTTGTATACTAATCTCTTATGTGGGACCTTGTCGAAAGCCTTCTGGAAGTCCAGATATACCACATCCACTGGTTCTCCCTTATCCACGCTACTAGTTACATCCTCGAACAATCTTCTTGCATCTATAAGATCTCCCCTCAGTCTTCTAAATTCTAGCGAATACAAGCCGAGTCTATCCAGTCTTTCCTAATATGAAAGTCCTGACATCCCAGGAATCAGTCTGGTGTCTTCTCTGTACCCCCTCTATGGCAAGAATGTCTTTCCTCAGATTTGGAGACCAAAACTGTACGTAATACTCCAGGTGTGGTCTCACCAAAACCCTGTACAACTGCAGTAGAACCTCCCTTCTCCTATACTCAAATCCTTTCGCTATGAATGCTAACATACCATTCGCTTTCAACTCATTCCATTGCCTCACACCCCCTAGATCTGTAACGTCCTCCAGCATGTACAACCACCAAGATTATCATACTATTTTACTACCGGTCTCTTCATAAGTTATAGGAATTCAATCATGGCTGATCTATCTTTCCCTCTCAACCCCATTCTCCTGCCTTCTCCCCATAACCCCTGACACCCTTACTAATCAAGAATCTGTAAATCTCTGCCTTAAAAATACTCAATGATGACCTCCACAGCTATCTCTGGTATTGGATTCCACAGATTCGCCATCCTCTGACTAAAGAAATTCCTCCTCATCTCCTTTCTAAAGGTACATCATTTTATTCTGAGACAATGGGCTCTGATTCTAGGCTCTCCCACTGGTGGAAACATCCACTCCATGTCCAGGCCTTACACCATGCGGTAAGTTCCAATTCAGAATGACTGTGGGGTGGGGTGGGGTTGGGGGGGGGGGGGGGGGGGGCGGAAAGCTGGGCTGACAAAAGGGAGACACCATGTTTACCGAAGAAACATGGTCCTAGAATGGAAACCCTCATCTTCCAGGTGGGGGATGGAGGTGTAAAGGCACTGGACGTCTATGGTAATGCTGAGACAATGGGAGCTTAGAAATTGAAAGTTATTAAAAACTTGAAGGGCTTGCGAGGTGTCTCGATGAAGGTGGATAATGATTGGACAAGGAGGGATAACCTATAGCCCAGCTTTCTTTCCTCTCCTTCAATCAGACCAAAGAAGGGTCCCAAACCGAAACGTCACCTGTCCATGTTCTCCAGAGATGCTGCTTACCCGCTGAGTTACTCCAGCACTTTGTGTCATTGTGTGTTAACATGCATCTTCAGTTCCTTGTTTCTACATTCTAGGTTATTATGGAGACTTTGTCCTACCACCAGAAACATTGCCACCTTCCTCTTCCAACAAGTGGCCTTGTTTCTTCATGTTCTCATGGCAACCAAATTCCCTAATTTTTCTATAGTTTTCTGCCGTGGTCCCAATATGCCATCATCACTGCTCTATTTATTTTTCATGGTAAATCACTGCCCTACTTACAAGCAACGGCATTGCAAACATTGCAACAGTTTTGTCTGTTGGCCCTTTCGTGTTGCGGCTGTCAAAGGTAGAACTATCAACAGACCCTACTTTACTGAAAACAGTAACTCTTGATGGCAAGTGCCTAATACAACAATGCATCAAAAGTCGGCCACATGCTATGTTCACGTTATATAAAGTAATAGCGCCACAATCAGTAGACTATCTTGGCAGCATCGGCAGCACATTAAACTCATCATTGCATTTGGTGACCAGAACACAAGCTGCAACTCCAACTGATCTAACCAAAACCAATTACAGTTTCAGCATTACCACAACCTCCTTTACTGTGAAATCTGTCAAGTATTCATTTGGAGTCATCGAGGCCTATGAGTTGGAGCGGCGTACGGCATTAACACTAATCCTACAGTGATCCCTCTTTATTCTCCCTGCATTCCCATCAATTCCCCTCTTATTCTATCAATCACCTAAATGCCAGTGCTATTGACTGGAGCTGACATCAGGTTGACTCTTTCCTTTCTTAGTCATGGAGAGATACGGCAGAGAAACAGTCCGCTGAGTCTGCACCGACCATCAACCACCCATTTACACCAATCCAACATTAAGCTCAATTTTTATTTTCCCCATATTTTTATTACCTCTCCCCAGATTCTACCACTCATCAATTCACTTGGGGCCATTCGCAGTGGCCTATGAACCTGCTCTTCCACACATCCTTGGAATGTGAGAGGAAATTGGAAACCCATGCAGTCGAAGGGAGTAACTGCAAACTCCACGCAGGCAGTACAACCCTGTCACTGGAGCTCTGAGGCAGCGGCTCCATGTGCTGAGCCAATATGCCACTCTCTGTCTTACTGAACATCCCCCTTCGTCTAGTCCTCTGTCACTGAATCTTATGAATGCTATGACTGCTGTTTCCCAACACTCTCTTACTCAAACATCGATTACTTCCTCCCCCATAATGCTCTTTCCTCCTGCAGGTTATCGTGGTTAGGTAAACACAAATAGGCCAATAATCTCTCATTCATTTCTTCAGAGCTAGCGAGCCAAGTTACGACACACTGATCTTGGACCTTGCCCTGAATGAGTTCCAATAATTGAAAAGTATTGACCAGATGTAACACGGCACTGTTTACCTCACATTCAGAGTTCATTACAGGCCAGCAGCTTAGATATGTACGATTCCATAATTTTAATTCAGGCAATAGCGCGTGGAATCAGTCACAACACATATCTAGATGAATGTACAATATTAACACAGAATCAGCACCACAAACATTATAGACCATCCCCGGGATATAAACTATCTCCTCAAAAATCTCTCCTGATCTGGTCTCTAGTGGGCAGAGTGTTCCAGATTCACACTTCCTCAGGAGGAGAAATTTCTACTGAGCTCAGTTGGAAATAACAGACACCTTATGTTGCATCTATGATTCCTTGGTCGTGACTCTCCTATTCATTTAGGACATTTACAAAACCATAGTGACTGGGAAAAGTACAAATAAGACAGGGATTAAACTAGAACTGAGTGGGTCACCAGGCTGCGCTTCTTTACAGTTCAATAGAGAAGAGCATGAGGTGTCCTGATAAATCTATGGCAGGCTTTAGACTTTGGACATTCGGGATATAGCGTCGAAAACAGACCCTTCGGCCCACTGAGTCCGCGCCAACCAGTGGTTACCCCGTATACTAACACTATCCTATGTACTAGGAACAACACAATTTTTACCAAAGATACATATCAGTACATCTTTGGAGTTAGGGACAAAACCTGAGCACTCAGAGAAAACCCATGCAGTCACAGGGAGAACATACAAACTCTACAGACAGCACCGATAGTCAGGACCGAACCCGGGTCCTTGGCGCTGTAAGGCAGCAACTCTACTGCTGCCCCACTGTGCTGCCCTTTGTTGGCTAAAAGTAGGACGATGCTTTCACATGTTGGAACAAAACCTAAATGTTAGAGATTAATTACAAATCCAAAATAGAATTCTTCACAGAGCACTGTGTGAGGAACTTGTTGCTGAAGGAGGTGCCAAGGCGCATAGAGTTTGATATGGAGCTAGATAGCTGGAGCAGGATTGGAATGGCTGATAAGGGGACAGAACTTACAGGAGGTCTCAATAGCTGCACATATCAAGAGGCTGTGGCCTGCTTCTGCTGTACACATTCATAAACCAAAAGGAAAAAATAGATCTCAATGAAGAGCTGAGACAAAGCTTCATTAAGCAGGTGGTTCAAGGAGGTGAAGACATGGAAGATGGTAACTGTGGCAGCTGGTAGAGTTGCTCCCTCACAGAGCAGGAGACCAGGTTCAAGCCTAACCTTGGATACTGTCCGTGAGGAGTTTACACGTTCTCCCTGTGACCGTGTGGGTTTCCTACCACATCCCAAAGACGTACAGGTTTGTAGGTTAATGGCTCACCGGGGAAAAAAATGCCCCAAATGTTTTGGGAGTGGATGAGGAAGTGGTATAACATGGAACTTGTGTGAACAGGTGATCAATGGCCAGCATGGACTCAGTGGGCCAAAGGCCTCTTTCCATGTTGTTTCTCTAAACTAAAATGCAGAATCTAGGGCATAGGCAGTTGAAGAGGCAACAGATGAAAGGCTAACGTACATGAGGTCTAAATCACTCGTGGGATGAGGACTGTGGCTAGTGGATGGTGGCAACAACAACACAGAAACATTAACGTACAAATACACATCAAATAGAATTTATTTGAGGAGCTCCAATTTCCTGGCCATGATTTGTCTCTTAACTTTCATAATTAAATCGGATTATCTGGTTGTTATTTCACTCTTGTGGGATCTTGCTCCATATAAATTGGCTCATACAACATAGGAGTGAGTACTCTTCTCAAATCAGGTTACCATTAATGAATGAATGAATGAATATTTTATTGTCACATGTGAAAAGTCACAGTGAAATTCTTTGCTTGCATTCCCAAGGTGTGCAAATAGTCGCCCATAAAGGGCCCTTACAAAGCTACAAAGTACCCCCGTGCCAGGTCCCTTTTGTTTTACCCCCTCCCCCTCTCCACGGCAGTCCCCCCGCCCCTGGCCCTCCTTTGTTCCTTCCTACCATCATTAGATGGTAGGACAGAAACCAAGCAGAGGCATCTCCTCAGAAGCTGACAGCAGCATTAGTATTAGTGGAATTTGGTGCGTCTGACCATATCAAAGGAAAGATGGGTATGGATTTGGAAAATACATGCCAGGATATTGGAGACAAGCGGGAGTTTGGAATTGGGACAATAGTTTTAGATAGGACTGGCGGGATTTTTGAGGAGCAGCACAATGATACAAACAATAAAGGGCGAGGGGAAAGTGTCAATACGATGGGGCCGGGAAGGGAAGTTGGCCGTTCGGGTTCTTTAACAGAGTGTGGCTGAGAAAGCAACAATCAGACGTCATAGACAAGATATACTCCGAGAGGCATGAGGTTGAGTTAAGAATCAGAGCAATCAGGACGTGGGAGGTACAAGTGAATGCTACCTAGTGGATGGTAAGTGTCCAGATGGTTGTGGTTGGCGGTGAGGGTGGAAAGGCAGATGGAGATGTTTGCAAGTGCAGGGAAAAGTGACTATTTTCCTTGTATCTTGGAGTTATAAAGCTTTAGAAGTGCATGATTTGATCCAACACTTAACATCTAAATTGGTTGTATCCCAGATGCACTCAAATATGCAGTTTGACACATTCTACACTCCAGCTCTAATCCAATGTAAATTCTTAACATGGTGTAATATCGAAACTTGCCTTAAATGCTTTGATTTAATTTAAGAGTTGATTATAATTCAACAATTAACCTCTGAACTGACTAGCTCTGACAATTTATTCAGGACTGGCCATATTTCAGAAATTGGATTTACATAGCTTTTTGCACAAACTTTGCATGTTCCAAAGTCTTGGCAGCTGTTTTGTGAAGTGTGCTGTTGTCTGTGAGCCAATTTGTATGAAACAAGATCCCAGAACAATGAATTGACAACCAGATTATCTGCTTTAATGATGAAAGTTGAGGAATAAATCATGGCCTTGCAATTGAAATTTCTCATAGGAGCACCATTTGATCTCATACTGGACGTGCAAATGAGCTTTCATTTTCACACCTCATCTGAAAGTTAGCATCGCCAACTTTGCTGCACTCGCTCCCCACAGAGGTTTAGAGTGTGTGCTCTGGAATTTTCAACTCATGGCCTCTTAGCTTGAGGCAAGAGTGCCAATCACTGAACCACCACAAATTCCTCAATTATTCCCAGATATGACACTATGATACAATTAACCCTGATCCAAAACGATACTGGCCCAGTCGTCCTCATCTACGTCACTTACTGCTGCATTATTACTGAAGCACTTGAAATCTGGTAGATCAGGATTCGGCTGTGCCCAGCTGACATAGTGGCATCTGTGGGGCAGCACAGTGGCACATCGGCAGAGCTGCTGCCTTGCAGTGCCAGAGACCTGGGTTTGATCCAGACTATGGGTTCTTTCTGTTTGGAGTTTATACATTCTCTCTGTGACTGCGTGGGTTTTTTCCGGGTGCTCCGGTTTCCTCCCACATTCCAAAAATGTGCAGATTTGAAGGTCAATTGGCTTTGGTAAAAATTGTAAATTGTCCCGAGTGTGTTGGATAGTGTTATTGTACGGGGTGATCGCTGGTCAGTGCGGATTTGGTGGGCCGAAGGGCCTGTTTCCACGCCGTATTTCTAAATCTAAGTGCATCACTTGGCTCAGTGACCCGGCTCCACTTCAGAACAAGCCATGCCTGTTGTACCCTCAGAAGGAATCATGCAGTTCCAGAAGAAAAGAGTTTAATCTTAGCTCAACAGAGATAAATCACACCCTCCCTGCACCCCCCACCCCGCCCACAATACCTTCATTCGTAAAATTAACAACTATATAATACAGGTTATCATTCCTACTACAAGGTGACATCAATTATTCTTTAATACACATTGTGTGATCAATCAGTTGAGGTTTTTGAGCAGGGGTCCCAGATCCAGGTACATAAAGACAATTGTGGCCCTTGGCCACAGTGCTTTTGTGACAGCAGTCCAGCATCCCTCAACATCTGCTTCTGGACCTTGTCACTAGGTGGCGCCACCAGCAGTGGCTGCCTCACCAACAGTCAGTCTGTCCTTTCTTCTTTTTGTTATTTTTAGTATGTGTTAAAAAGTATGTTTTAGTGTTCCTTGGTTTGTTTTATGTGTGGGGTGGGGGGGGGGTTTGGGGGAAACTTTTTTTTCAATCTCTTACCTCGACCGAGATACGATTTTTTACCGAATCGTATATCGGTCCACGCTGCGGACTAACATCGTGGTGTTGGCGGCGCGTCAAGCCACGGGAGTCTGCGGGACTTTAACATCGCGAAGCTTGCGATCCCTTTACCGGGGATCAAGGCTTCGATCGTGGGGCCTGTGGACGTTAACATGTGTAGCCCACGGTCTCTGGTAAGAAGAGGCCGATTCCGGAGCTCCATGCCACGGAGAGAGTTTCAACCGCCCCGACGTAGGAGTTTCGATCGCCCCGACGGGGGCTTCAATCGTCGACTGTGGGGGCTTTGATCGCCTCAACTGCGGATGGATTGACTGCCCCGAATGCGGGAGAACAAAGAGGAAGATGATGAACTTCATTGCCTTCCATCACAGTGAGGAACGTGGAATCCACTGTGGTGGATGTTTATGTGGTCGTGTGTCTTGTTGCTTTTCACTTAGTTTGGCTGTATGGTAACTCAAATTTCACTGTACTTAATTGGTACATGTGACAATAAACTGACCTTGAAACTTTGAAACCTTGAACATATCAGTCCACACTGCTCATTTAACGGTAGACCAGTGAGTTTCAGGCTGACCAGAGGCTGCCCTTCACAAGTTGCTAATCTACCAACTGCATTTACCGTTTGTCTCAATATGTTTTGCTGAAAACAGGTTTAGAGTTTAGCGTCTTATCTGCTGCAAGGCAAGGAGCACTGAATCCTCTTTAGATCTCCGTAGCAAACACACACTCAAGGCAATAGACAGCACTCATCCCCACCACAGTCTGCTCTGGGGCAGTGTGGGACGGAGACTAAAGCTGGGCATGTAGGACCTGTTGGGCTACTCGTGTCCAACCCAGCAGGTTCCTGGTGGTGCATTCTGCAGCATGACGGACACCAGCGTACAAAATGTTCCCCATTCTCCTGCAAACCCTCAAGGACATTCTGTGCAGATCACTGATTGTGGTCAAAAGGGCGTTTTTGCAAAATCCTATGCACCAGCAACAACTTGGTCCAAAGAAGCATTCCAGGCACCTTGGTAGACACGTCCATTACAACACTGGAGACAAATGAAATCTCAGCAATAGTGACATCCAATGTTTACACTCCAGGGTTCCCCACAGATACACACACACAACACTCGCCGAGAGAGTACTTCCCAATGTCAGTGAACGTGGCGCACTTGGTAAAAGTAATGCACGCGGTGTGAGCACATGCCCTGGCAGTGACAACACCACGCCTGGTGACTGTACCACAACCTGCCGGTGACAGAGTGGCTGGAACTCACCCTGTCATGGTGGGGTCAGAAAGGCTCATGTGTGTGGAGTCATTTTGACTGGGTTACCCGTTTCGTCGGATTTGCCCAAGGGACCCAAGTCCCAGGACCTTCGATGGCAGCTGTCCCACACAACATGGGCCACCTCTCCAAGATACCCGTGATGTGGGGAAACACTTTCTGTAGGGGCTTCTCTTACACCTTCTACACTTCCTTGCCCTCATCTTCTGTCCGACATACGTGGTGGTCTGTTTCATCATCTGACAGCAAGGAGGGTCCATACTGGAGATCTCTCTACATGCGAGTCCTTCCTCTTTATATCGGGGACCTGAGCTGGATAGTGTTGCACAGAACAGTGCCATTTCATATTTTTTGACGTGGGTTCACGGACCCAGCAGCCGCCCGTCTCTTCTGCCGCGTGGAAGAGTAAGTGCACCACGCTCCTGTGTCGGGGGTTGGTAAGGGGTTTGATCCTGGGCCTGGCCAAGATGGCCATTCACGGGTCCCGGCAACGGGCAGTTGAAGGTCCTACCCGTCGACTGCCTGTCCCTTTTCCGGACTTAAGACTGTCCCTGGAGAAGGGGCACACGGTGTACGTGGGGACGTCGGAGACCTTCCGTGAACAGTGGTCGCCGCAGGAGGGAGGGGGGATTCTAGTGAGTCGTGGATATGGTTGACAATTTGCAATTTGATGGTTGTTGCTTGCAAACTGCACAAATATCAAATTTGATTAATGTATACTTTGTTTATTGTGAATATGGAATAAAAGCTCTTGTTTAGGGAAAAAAATCCCTGCCAGTTACAATACCTCACCACAGGATGATTGTACCACACCCCGACACAGACAGCACCAAGCCAGGTGGCTGCACTTCACCCTGACAGTGGCGGCACCTTGGCAGATGGCTGTAACGCAGTGACAGCACGTTGCCTGGTGACAGTACCGCACCCTTCTCACAGAAGCCTCCTCCTTCTGGTCACTGAGAGTCAGCATTTGTCCCCTCATTAAAGCCAGTGGATGAAAAGGCAGCCTTAGTTGCTCCTCCTCAGGGGAGTTCATTCATTTACGAATGAACATCGCAAGCTTTCTTTGCACATTCCCACCACAAAAACTTCCACCTTTAGGGAATCGGTTGAAGCAACATTCCTCCGGTGCATTTAGGTACACTAGATGTCATCAGCTCCCTCTGCACGGACAAACATACAGGCAAACAAGTGGTGCTGATTTTGAAACAGCTCCCTACATTTAAAGCAGCCCAGCAGGGGAGTGGGGAAGCTGCCAGCATCCCTCCTGCTCTGCCGTGGGCTGGAGCCTGGAGAGCTGGCCGGCTTTTAATGATTCAAGGGCCGCCCACACTCAGCCATGGACAGCTCAAAGAATCCCGGTAAACGTCATTAATTACATGCTCCAGGCCTGTTCCACCTGCCGTTTCCCCCTCCTCCCCCAGCCCTCGGCCTCAATCTCTCAGGGAAAAGATGCTCACCGGCAACAGCCGAGGTACGAACAACCGATGGCCCATGCCCAGCAGCTCCAGCAGCCGGCAGGCATACTCGTTCATCATCTTGTGGCCATCGTCCTGTGCTTCCTCAGCTTTGGAACGGGAGCTCTGCACGGCCGACAGGGAAGGGGCGGGACAGGGAAGCCCCTCTTCTGACAGGAGGAAGCAAGACGGATCCAGCTTGCTGGTTCGGGAGACGGGGAGAGCAGGAGAAAGCACGGCGGTTAGCCTGGCTCTTAGGACCGACTGCTTGCCGAGTGCGGGCTTGCTGGCATTGTATGGTCTTCGGAAAGGCGACAGCACGTCCGAGACTGCCTGCAATCCACAGCGAGGAGCCCAGGCAGAGATGCTCCTGATAATGTAGTCGGTGAGCTCATCGCCCCTGCCTGCAAACGTGACGGCTGCTGTTCTCAGCACTGATGTGAATGTGTAATGAGGAAGCCAGTCAACCAGCACGCAAGCCCACGTCTCGTGGGAGCTGCCTGCCAATGGGGGTGGGAGGAGGGGGGAGCCGTGCCAGACACCTCAGCCACCATCTGGCTCAGTCCTCTGACATGCTGCCCCCACCCCACCCCACCCCACCCCTCCCCTCCACTGCAGGCAGCTGCCTGCGTTGCGCAGCCTAAGCAAGCTGCAAGACACACACTGTTCAGTGGTCCAGCCACTTCTGCTCCCTGCTCTCCTTAATCTTTGTTCTCTTACAAAAGTGACATATTCATTCAGATTTAGCCCTAATGACATGAGTGGCGGCTGTTGTTTAAAGTTTATTTATCACGACGACATGCATTTTTGTTTAAAAACGGCCATCCCCTCAGTGAGTAGTCAGCTGTCAACGTCTAGGATCAGGTAATGTGTCCCGGATATATGTCGCCCACAGGGCTTTCTGGCATAACTGTGTTACCCTGCATTCCCATTCTTTCACTTACTCTGCAGTTTTACTCCTCACACTGTCCCAATCAACCATCACATTGCAACGGATGGCACCGAGCCTGACACCATGGGGTCGGCAAGTTGAATACAGCCTACAGCGTCCATACCATGCCCATGTTTTTCTGGATGTAGGCTTCACTGTCGACTGCCCATCCCAAATTGCCCTTGAAGAGGAGAGGGTGTGCTGTATTCTTGAACCAAAACAGTCCTTCTGGGGAAGGTGCTCGCAGGACAAGGTGGGGGAGAGAATCCAGGACTGAGGACCAGAGGTGGTGAAGAACCAATATTGGGAGAAGGCTGGGGGTACACAAAAGGCTGGAGAAACTCAGCGGGTGCAGCAGCTCGTGGTTGCTGTTGTAGCCATGGGGAATAACTGCAGTCATTTTGTAGATGGAGCTCAGTGCAGTCACCATGTATCAGTGGTGCTGGCAATACCTGTGTAGGGTGGTGGATGGAGTGACATGGAGGCAACATAGTCGAGGCTTGAATTATAAGGAGAGGTTGGACCTCTTTTTCTTTGTGGCTTAGTAGGATGAGGGTTGACCTTACTGATATGTACGAGATCATGAAGGGCTGGATAAAATGAACGCTCAGAGTCTTTTTCCAAGGGTAGAGGACTCAAAATAGAGGGCGTGGGATTAAGGTAAGGGAGACAGAGTTAAGAAGGAACTCGGGGATTTTTTTCACTCAGAGGGTAGTTCGTATCTGTAATGAGTTGTCAGAGGCAACTATTAAAGTGGATACAGTTATGAGCTTTCAAAGACATTTGGACTGATATATGGATAGGTGGGGTTTAGAGGCTATGGACCAAATACAGGCAAATGGGACTAGCCCAATGTGCCAACTTGGTCAGCATGTACAAGGGCTGAAGGGCTCTATTTCCATGCGGTACAATTCTATGACTCTGTGAATGGTGGCTATTCTCCAGATTGTTCTGAAGCTGCTCTCATCCAAGTAAGTGGAGTATTCGAGTTCCCTAGATCCTTTCCCATCCCTCACCAGGGCCCATTTGCCTATTACCCACATACTCTACCCACAGGGTCCTCTATCCCCTTACCCTACTGTTCCCATCTGTCAACCTCCTCTCCCCATCGTATGGTCCAACCCATCACCTTTGCTTCCGAGCAGATTCTATAATGTAGTCTCTACTCATTCCCTCCCAGCCTCTGCTGCTATCTCTATCCACCTTCCACCCCTGGCTCCATCTGCCCATCAACCCTTCCTCACCTGAATCCACCTTCACTTGCCAGCTCCTGCCTCACCCCCCTACCTCTCACGACTTTATACTGGCTATATCCCCTCTACACTGCCAGTTCTGATGCAGGATCTTGACCTGAAACGTTGACAATCATGTTGCCTGCACAGATGCTGCCTGACCCACCAAGCTCCTCCAGCAACTTGCTTTTCTACCACCGCTGCAGGTTTCGGTTTCACACATTCCATGGAAATGTTACTCAGTTCCTTCACTGTCACTCCCTCCTCAATTACATCTTCTTCACTTAAACACCAACAGTTTAAAAGTAGTACCATTAAATGAAGACCTTATAAGTGACAGTAGTATGTATTAAAAACAATACTGGTAATTTGCATAACTAATTTAGTGTGTACTTCTGACGAGACCAACAGTGTCTAATATAATGTTTTTCGCTTTTCTTTGATAATTCATTCATTAAAATGTTTAAGACTGAATCAAGGGTTAAGCAATGAATATAACAACCTGGATTTACAACCTGGATTTAATCTAAGACATTTTCTGGCACGGGGGAGGACATCCCTCAACCCTGGGAACAAATTGTTGGGGAAACTCCCTGCAATTTCTTCATGCAGATTTCTGGCACAAGGTACCACAACTAGTTTTGTTCATTAGCATTTGATACATCACAGCTGACCCAGTTCCCTTCGGTCTTCTTGTCACTTCGACACTCTGTGCTCTCCCAGTCTTAGTCCTTTATTTTGTCCCCCCCCCCCCCATACTCTTTAACTATCCACCTCGTCCACTCGCCCTTCGGCTCACCCTATTAAAATCGCATTCAATCCTATCCCACCTTCATTACTGCATAATCTTTAACATTCCAAACCGTCAACATTTACTATCCTATTATTTTCAAAAAACCCACTCCATTGCCAAGTACTGCTCAATCCTCATTTATTTATATAACCTGAGAATAATGACCGACTCCCCCACAAATACCAACCTGTGGGTCAACATTGACCAGAAATTCAATGGAGCCACCATATAGATATTGAGCCTGCAAGAGGATATTGTCAAAGCACAAAGTGCTGGAGGAACTGAGTGGGTCAGGCAGCATTTCGGGTGGAAATCAACAGGCGATGTTTTGTGTTGGGATCCTTCTCAAGACTAGCATTCTGTGACAAGTTAACCAGACGTGATGTTCCAAAGACTTTCCACGAGCCACAAGATGAAAATTGGGAGCATGATGATAACTTGCCTAGATGACAGAAGCTGCATGCTCCAATAATATTAATATTGGTGCAATATTTCATTGTAGATCAATCTTAATATCTTGTCTCTCTTCCTTCCAATGAACATCCTAGCCAGCGTAATTTCATATCATGCTCCCTTTCAACTCCGTTCACAACGGCACTCTTTAATCACACTGACACGGTCTCCTCCATGTATATTCATAGTTCCCATGGGCTAATCCCATTGCTTAATGTGCAGCTTTTACTATGCAGCATTGTCTAATCCATTTTCTTAAGTCACTATTCAATATCTCACCCACCCAATTACCACTTTCATACTTGTGCCTCATTCTGTTTAGTGTCTCATCCTACTATCCACAGTACTTGCAATATTCCACCCAGACTAATCGTACTCTCTTGTCCTCTGCCCATACTTAGTAATACCTGTGTCTATTCCCATTTTACAGCTCTCTCCAAATACCCTTCAATAATCCTCCCAATCTAACCCTCATTCCTGCTCTCATCTTCGAATTATACATTCTGATATAAACTATCCAATCTCCCATCTCCAATGACCCATTTGGGCACCTCCACTCTTCCACACTGAGACATCTCATCAACATATTCGCTCGTTCCTGAGCTCTTTTAATAACCTACAGAGAATAATCTTTCACTCTGTCACATTCCCAGTTTCTGTTAAAATTTCACTCCCATGTTTAATCCCAATAAACATTAAAATTCCACCTCACCATCGCCATTTATCCAACCACCCCTTACACGGTGGTAACTGACCAAGAATGATCTTACTCTCCTGCTAGCTCCCTAGATCTTGTAATACCTCCAAATTAATCCCACTTTTCTGTTTGTTCCCTATACTCGTAAATATTCCACATACACTATTGTGAATATTCATCTTCTTCCATGCTCGTGAATTGTTGTCCAACTGCATTCTCAGTTGTGTCTTACACTGTAATATCTCACAGTTGAATTCCCATCTACCTGACAAAATGTTGAACAAGATTTTGGAAGACTCAGAAAAAGCTGACCTATCCATGTTCTTTGTAAGATCTAGTTAGTTGCACACCCACTGCTCTTTTCCATAACACCTGGAAATGTTGCTCCTTTTTGACTATTTTAATCTGCTGATGAAGACTCCAGCGAAACCTCCATTCACCATCCTGTCAGCAGATATGCTCTGAATTCTATCCATTCTCAGTGACATAGCAGTTGGTGCTGTGGCCTCTCAGCTCAACAGACCTGGGTTATATCCTAACCCATTAGTTTATTGTCACGTGACAAAGTTTAAGTTTAGTTTATTGTACCCGGCCAAACTAAGCAATCGGGGGAGAAGGGCCTTGGTCAGGGAGGTGACCAAGAACCCGATGGTCACTCTGACAGAGTTCCAGAGTTCCTCTGTGGAGATGGGAGAAACTTCCAGAAACACATCTATATCTGCAACACTCCACCAATCAGGCCTTTATGGTAGAGTGGCCAGACGGAAGATACTCCTCAGTAAAAAGCACATGCCAGCCTGCTTGGAGTTTGCCAAAAGGCACCTAAACAAGATCCTCTAGTCTGTTGAAACCAAGATTGAACTCTTAGGCCTGAATGCCAAGCGTCACGTTTGGAGGAAACCAGGCACCGCTCATCACCTGGCCAATACCATACCTACGGTGAAGCATGGTGGTGGCAGCATCATGCTGTGGGGATGTTTTCAGCGGCAGGAACTGGGAGACTACTCAGGATCGAGGGAAAGATGAGCGGATCAAAGTACAGAGAGATCCTTGATGTAAACCTGCTCCAGAGAGTTCTGGACCTCAGACTGGGGCAGAAGTTCGCCTTCCAACAGGACAATGACCCGAAGTACACAGCCAAGACAACGCAGGAGTGGCTTTGTGACAAGTCTGTGAATGCCCTTGAGTGCCCCAGCCAGAGCCTGGACTTGAACCCGAACGAATATCTCTGGACTTGAAAATAGCTGTGCATCGACTCTCCCCATCCAACCTGACAGAGCTTCAGAGGATCTGCAGAGAAGAATGGGAGAAATTACCCAAATACAGGTGTGCCAAGCTTGTAGCATCATACGCAAGAAGGCTTGAAGCTGTAATCGCTGCCAAAGGTGCCTCAACAAAGTCTGAATACTAATGTAAATGTGGTATTTCAGTTATTTATTTTTAATTACTTTGCAAAAATTTCCAAACACCTGTTTTCACTTTTTTATTGTGGGGTATTGTGTATAGATTGATGATTAAAAAAAAAAATAATTTAATCCATTTTAGAATAAGGCTGTAACGTAACAAAATTTTGAAAAAGTGAAGGGGTCTGAATACTTTCTGAATACACTGTTTCACCCGTAACTTAGCTCAGATTCATTTGCCTGCAACATATGATTCTGCCATATTTATCAGTCAGTCACGAGAAATAGATCACTCCATTACTCTGCTCAAACCTTACATGATCTTACCTAACCTTCCCTCACAAGAACATCACATCTCCCCCTGTGTACACAAGGAGGCACTACCTGGAATTATTCAAAGACATTCCTCGGTATCGTAAGGTCATAAGGGATAGTAGAATTAGGCCATTCGGCCCATCAAGTGTACCTCCATTTAGTCATGGCTGATCTCTCTCTCTCCTAACCGCATTCTCCTGCCTTCCCCCCAGAACCTCTGACACCTGTACTAAACAAAAATCTATCAATGTCTGCCTTAAAAATATCCATTGACTTGGCCTCTTAAAAGAACATCCTCTAATTCTGAGGCTATGACCTCGAGTCCTAGACTCTCCCACTAATGTGCAGTTTTTAAAAAGAAACCCACACCCAGTGAATCAATGCTGCAGCCTCGTCATACATTAACATACATTAACATACATGACTAATCTAAGGGAACTGAGAACAATCACATTTCCTGATGATACAACGCAGGTGGGAAAGCGAGTTGCAAGGACAACACAATCTGTCTTCTTTTATTTGCAGACACCGTGTGGCAATATAGAAGGCAGATGGAGCATTTAATGAAGGAAAATGTGAAGTTATCCACTTTGGTAAGAATAGAAAAGCAGAGTGTTACTTATAATGTGTGAAACTGTTAACATTGCTGTTCATGTATCCCTTGCAAGAAATAAAGGTAGCATGCAGTTACAGCAAGTAATCAAGGAGGCAAGTGGAATCAGATATTTATTACGTAGAATGGAGTGTAAGAGCAAAGAAGTCTTAACCTCATCTTCAACCTCTCATTACTGAGGTATGCAGTTACCACCCGCCGCTCACGGTGGTGCAGCCACTGCCACACAGCTCCAGTGACCGAGGTTCGACGCTTGCCTCGGTGCTGTCTATGAGGGGTTTCCCCTCAAATGCTCCAGTTTCCTCCCTCATCTCATAGACTTGCAAATTGATAGATTAATTGGCAAATGTTGTGCCCCTGGTAAAGGTGGGCAGTAGAATTGATGTGATCAGGATTGGTTGCAGGAAAAATTAGTGGGAGAATGGGATTGCTCCGAGTGTGGGGTTGGATTTAAAGGGTCAAAGAGTCTCTTTTGATGTGGTAAGGAAATGTGGACATTTTACTGGGCCCCTGCAAGGCATTCAATAAATGATACACACTGGAGCCATGGTAAAGAAATGAAGGGAGGATGCGATGTATAAAGTGCAAAACAGGTATTTTTTCCAAATGACTTTGTCTGGTTGGGAAGGTGCTGAATGTGAGTCTAATTGGAACTACATTCATCCAGGCAAGTGGACAGAACTTCATCACAGACGCGCATGGTGTCCTATAGGCTGCAAGAAGTGGGTGAGTCACTCACTGCACGACTCAGCCTCTGACCTGCTCATGGAACCACAATGCTTGCATTACTACTTTGATTAAGTTTCAAATCGATTTTTTAATTCAATTATGAAATGTGCGTGTTGCTGACAAGGCCGACATTTTGTTGCAGGTTGCCCCAATACAGACAAATGCATAAGTCAGGGCAGGAGGAGCAGAACGATTTGCAAGCAGGCTTCAGCGCAGAGAGCAGAGAGTGGGTTGTATGATCCTAGAGAGGGGCGGATGGTAGGATGGGTGAATCAGTACTGGCTCCACTGTTGGCCTTGGGTTACGTGAAATTGAATAAAAATCCAAGTTTTGGTGTAAGTTTTCAGACAATACTGAGCGGGATTGTAACAAATTACAGGAGGGCAGCATTACACCTGCAGACAGAACCGATGATTGGCAGATACAATTGAATTCAGATAAATGTGCGGTGGAACGTTTCGGGAGGATAAATAGGATTATGTTACTGGAAGGTGTGAGACCAGGTGTGTCGAAGACAAAGGGATCTTAGAGTACAACCACACAGATTATTAAAGGCAGCACCACAAATTAGCCGGGATCTAAACAAAAGCAAACCGAGCACAAGGAAAACACACACCTCTAGATTCACAGACATTTTCTTGCTGTCATCAGGTAACAGCACCGTCCTATCAACAACTAGAGAGCAGTCCTGAGCTACTATCTACCTTATTGGAGACCCTTGGGCTATCTTTGATCAGAATTGACTGGACTTTATCTTGCACTGTATGACATTCCCTTTCTCATGTATCTGTGAACTGTGGACGGCCCGATTGTGATTGTGTATAGTCTTTCTGCTGACTGGTTAACACGCAACAAAAACTTTTAACTGTGCCTCGCTACATGTGACAATAAACAAAACTAAACTATATCAACGCTAATCCCATTTGCCTGCATCTGTCCCTTTTGCCTCTAAAATGTTTTTTTAATCCAAGCACCTGTCCAAATGTATTTTTAACATTGTAATTGGTCCTGAGTCTACAACATCCTATGGCAGCTTGTTCCATGTACCCATCACCTTCTGGGGAAAAAACTTGACACCCATGCCCTTCTTAAATCTGTCCCCTTTCACCTTAAACCTATGACCTCTAGTTTTAAACTCCCCTACCCTGGGGAAAATAAGTAGTGAGCCCAAATAAGTTTCATATTCCACTAGTTATTTGAGATTGCATTTCAACAGACAACAGAGCTTTGATTAGATTTGTTGGCCGTATCACAGCTTAGTTCATCTCTGGTGGGCCACATTCCCTGTTCAGCATGCATATATTCCCACACAAGCGTCTTCAGCTGGTCTGAATCCTCTTCAGAACCATGTTTGGTTCATCACCTGGGAAGCAGTGGACCTGCGCTGAACCCTAGTTTGCTGATATTGGACTGCCTATGGTTTGGCACCATATTAAACATCTATCCATTTATTACATGCCAGGCTTAGTCCTGCCCCTCCTTTCTTCTGGTTTTCTCCCACCCACCCCCACACTACCATCAGTATGAAGAAGGGTCCCATCTGGAAAAAGAGAGTATTCATCGGAATACCAGATCTCCTCAATTTTCTACGAATGTAGAGGCATTGATGATTCTTTATGATTCCATCGATGTGCTGTCCCAGGCATGGGTAGAAATCCTGGGGGGGACGGGAGGGCTGCCCCCCCCCCCCAAAGTTTTGAGAGGTGGGGGACAATCACCCCATGTTTTGTGAAACATGTTGCAGCAAAACCGCCACCACAGGCTCTGAAGTCAGCGATCTCCATGATGGTACGTCCACAGGCTCTGCGACCGGAGCCCTCAAGGTCGATTGCAGTTGGAGGCCGCCAGCTCCTAGAATCTAGCAGCCCGGGATGAGCTGCAGTTCCCAGGTCAGCTCGCCTGCCCCGGGACTGGCTGTAGCGTGCAGGTCAGCTCGCCTGCCACACACTCCAAAGACGTGCAGGTTTGTAGGTTATGTGCTTCGGTAAATTGTAAATCGTCGCTAGTGTGTCGGATGGTGCCAGTGTACGGGGTGATTGCTGGTCGGCGCAGACACGGTGGGCCAAAGGATCTGCAGTTCCCAGGTTGCCTGTGTGCCCAGGTCGGCTCGCTTGCCCCAGGTCTGGCTCTAGTACCCAGGTCACCTGCGTGCTCCGGGAATGGTTGCAGTTCCCAGGTCGCCTGCGTACCCCGGGAATGGTTGCAGTTCCCAGGTCGCCTGCGTGCTCCGGAAATGGTTGCAGTTCCCAGGTCGCCTGCGTGCCCTGGGAAGGGTTGCAGTTCCCAGGTCACCTGCGTGCTCCGGGAATGGTTGCAGTTCCCAGGTCGCCTGCGTGCCCCGGGAATGGTTGCAGTTCCCAGGTCGCCTGCGTGCTCCGGGAATGGTTGCAGTTCCCACGTCGCCTGCGTGCCCCGGGAAGGGTTGCAGTTCCCACGTCGCCTGCGTGCTCCGGGAATGGTTGCAGTTCTCAAGTCACGAAAACAAATTGAAATAAAATACGCCTGCAGGCCGGATGATTTCGGGTTACGGGCCGGGTTCGGCCCGTGGGCCGTAGGCTGTCCTAGAAGTCAGGCCGCATTGTGTCCCCCTCTCCCCATGTTTTGAAAGCCCATGTCCCAGGACAGACCTTCAGAGAAATGCATGCCCACGAACTTGAAGTTGGTGACACCCTCCACCACTCTCTCATCGATGAAGACAGGTTCATGGATCCTTGGCCTCCCTCTTCTAAAATCATCAATAAGGTCCTTGGTTTTACTGACGTTGAGAGCAAGGTTGTTGTTCTGGTACCGTTCAATCAGACAATCAAGCTCCCTCCTATATTCTGACTCTTCAGTACCCGTAATTCATCCAACAACGGTGGTGTTGTCAGTAAATTTAAAGATGGAGTTGGGATTGTGTCCGGCTACACAGTCATGGGTATCCTGTTCATGTCTCCTGGTGCCCCATTAACAACATTCTCAGAGCGTCACTGCTCAACCTATCGGAGATATTCTCTCTACCTTACCTATCCCTTCCCATCCATCTCTGCAACTACAAACCAGCTTGTTTCTCTCTATCACTTCTGGTGAAAGGTGTTTGACATGTAATGTTAACTTTATTTCACCCTCCATATATGCTGCCTGACTGGCTAAGCGTTTCCAGCAGTTTTTTTTGTTATTATTTCAGATTTGCAGTTTTTTTTAATTTAAAAAGATGCACTCATTAATAGGATAGTTGGCTACTATAAATTGCTTCTAAAATAACTCAGTGTTGCGAGATGTAATGGGTTAATGGGCATCAGATAGAGAACAGGTTGCTGGGAATGAAGTAGGGGATGGGACTGATGGAAATTTCACAAAGGGCTGAATGATCTCTTCCTATGAATCGTATGAATTCTGAAATATTGTAGCTCCCAGTAGATATTCGGCGGCCAAATATTTCGTATTTGTCAATTCCATACAACACAATTCAGTGTAGAATGAATAACTCAACATTGGCCCAAATGAACACAACTGCAACAGTTCGACCCTATCAGGGACAAAGCGAAAGCAGCCTTTCATGTCCACCAGCAGTGCATTGTGGCGGAGGTGTCTATTATCTAGCAAATCACAAAGTCCTTGCAAGCAACGGGTAGCTGGTTTATGGCAATGTTTCTTCTTCCAGGTTACAGGTTACATCTTTGGAAATATACTCCACCAAGTCTGAATGAATGCCTTTAAGCATCATATGTACAGGAACAGGGATAGAAGATTGTGGACATTGAGGGCTGCAGGACAAATCTGATTGAATTACATGAACAAATTTCCAAAGAAACCATACCACATGGTGTAAACAGAGCATTTAAAAGGTTATTTAGGAATGGCCAAGAACATACTGATCCAGCCACTCTTTCCAGAAAAGTTCTTATCAAAGTGCCGATTGCTCAGTCGCGGGTTGAGTAGTTAATCAAAGAGAGGCAATAGCAGGATGACTTCAATTCATTACACATCTGTGTGATAAAGTATCCAATTGATCTAGAAAATGTATTAGCTGCACCACCTCAGAGAGGAATTCAACAATTCTGGGTATCTAATGTTACAACAGGATATAATCAACTGGGAAAGTGGGTCATGGAATGGCAGATGGAGTTTAACGAAGTGTGAAGTGTTGCATTTTGGTGAGTTAAACCAGGACATAAACAGTAAATGGCAGTGCCCTGCATGGACTGATCCTATTACAAAGGCTTTCAAATGTTGATTTAAACAGATCAAAAATCTGACTCCACCTCTGGAAATGTTTGTTCCAGTTTAGTGGATGAAAGCTGTTGGAATAGACAAGGAAACAAATCTTGAACAGTCTTTAAATAGTAGTCAGTATTTGTTTCTACGTTCCCATCTTACCTTTAGTAGAGCCAGGGCCACATTGAAAATGACACTCAATCCCTGAGAAAAACAGAAAAGGGAAGCCATGTTAAAACTCAAACATAACCTTGGTTCTTTTAACTAACACACACCACACCACAGTAGAGAGAGTTTAGGACAATGCCTCAGGGTCACACGATCAAAAGCCCCCTGCTTTCACACCAATGTTGTCCTTCAGTTTCCCAGTTCCCTACCTCTAACAGTCATTTCTTTGTGGCCTTGCCTTTCCACATCTCAGAGGTTCCTCTAGTCCTCCAATTCTGTCTGAACTTCCGACACTTCACCTCCTCATTTTAATCATCTTAGACCTATACCTGAAATTTCCTTCCTGCTTTTCTCTCCACCTGTTAAGATTTCCCACAAAATCTGACTGATCACCGCCCTTTGACACATTGTGCATATTTGGTTACTGGCACCATGGTGAAAACCACTGGAGGTTTCACTACAACAAACGCACAGAATATAGGAGCAACGTAAACATTTTGCAAGGGCTGGCAATAGTCCCAGTCACTCTCTGAAAGTGGCTCTCTTAGTGTCCCTGACTCTTTGGACTGACTGCACCACACTTCAGCTTCTACTTTGACATGTAGAAGTTGACTTTGACTTTACAGAGGTTAATAAAATCTTGAGGAGTACAGATAGGGTGATTAGCGAGACTATTTTCCCCAGGGTAGGGGAGTCAAAGACTAGAGGGCATTGGTTTGTGAGACGGGAAAGATGTAAAAAAGCACAGAAAGGATGGTGGGCATGTGGAATGAGCTGGCTGAGGAAATGATGGATGCAGGTATGATTACCACATTTAAAAGACACTTGTACGGGTACATGCATGGGAAAGGTTTGGAGAGATATGGGCCAGACACAGGCCAGTGGGACTAGCTCAGTTGGGCAATGTTGTCAATACGGATGAGTTGGGCCATTGAGCCGGTTTCTGTGCTTTTCAGCTTAATGACAGTGACTCGGTAGCTGTCAGAGAGTTTGGTTGTAACATGGCTACCTAACCTGCTTTGGTTCTGCTTTGCCCATATTAACAACACCCATTCACCTTTTTTGATACATTTCAGGATCTCGAAATTGCTGCCTCGACCAGCAATTATTGCTCATCAGATATTAGTAGAAAGCCCCTGAAATCTTTCTGGAGAATGTGCTCCCACATTGCTATTAGTTTAGTTTAGAGATACAGTGCTGAAACAGGCCCTTTGGCCCACCGTGTCCCCGTTGACCAGCGATCCACGCACACAAGCACTGGGGACAATTTACAATTTTACCAAAGCCAATTAACCTACAAACCTGAACGTCTTTAGCGTATGGGAGGAAACCGGAGATCGCAGAGAAAACCCAGGCAGGTCACAGGGAGAACGTACAAACTCCGTACAGGCAGCACCCACAGTCAGGATTGAACCCTGGTCTCTGATGCTATAAGGCAGCAACTCTACTGCTGCACTACTATGCTATTGGGGAGGGGAGTTCTGGGATTTAGATCTAGTTACGATGAAGGTCCAGAGATATATTTGTAAGTCAGGGGAATCTGTACGTGCTGGTGTTTCCATGCGTCTGCTGCCCTTCTTCTCCTTAGGGGTCAAGGCTGTAAATTTGGGAGGTGGTTTCGGGAGTAACTGGGCAAATAAGTGCAATACATTTTGTAGACACCAACATCGCAGTCACTCTGCACACAAGCTGTATCATTACTGGAGAGTAACAAGTCCATCACACTTCTGATGTCGTTACTTTACTTTAGACTTTAGAGATACAGCATGGAAACAGGCCTTTTGGCCCACCAAATCCACGCCGACCAGTGACCACCACATACACTAGCGCTATCGTACACACTAGGGACAATTTACAATCTACAGAAGTCAAGTAACCTATACACCTGTATGTCTTTGAGAAGTCAGTTCAAGAGTCTGGTAACAACGGGGAAGAAGCTATTCCTGAATCAGATGGTGTGTGCTTTCAATCTTTTGTGCTGAGCAAACAGTAACTTCATTTATTTAAAAAAGGTTGCAATGTTAGCAGAAAATTAAACATGTAAATTGGAGCGACCCGACCACAAATCTACTCACATCCAAAGCACAGAAATTAGTTTTGCAATTAATTTTAATATATAGAAAGTAAGTTGTGGGAATTAAAACTGGTTGTTATTCAGTGCCAGAGAGTGCTGTTGGAGAATGCAGTGTCCGCTGTAATGATCTGCAACAATGGTCGAATTACCATTGTTAGTCAATCTTTTTGTGTCTAATTTGCATACAAAAACTATCAAGCGTTTAAGAAATGCTTGCAACTCTTACAAAACCTGACAATGATACAACAAATTTCCAAATAATAATGCAAAATCATTGTACCACAACCGGTTTAATAATGATACATCCTAAAGAAATAGGTTTTATCAGTCGCTGTCTTCATTATCACCTTGCAATGTAATGTGATACCCCAAAGTTAAAATTTTGCTGTTAAGTAATTTTTAAATGAATTGTGTCTTTTTCTGTAAATTAAAGTGGCTGTGAGTTAATTGTTGTTTTTGTGGCATTATAAAACAACAATGGAATACCAAAAGGTGTGCACTGCAAAAGGAAATAATTTGTCTTGACATGGAGGGGTTGGAGGGGTAGAAAGCCAGAGGTGAAGGAGGCTGTCAGAATCATACAGCACAGAAACACACTCTTCAACCCAATTTCGCTCATGCCGGCTAAAATGCCCAATCTAACCTCGTCCCATTTGGCCAGGTTTGACCCAAGTCCCTCTTAACCTTTCCTCTCTGTGTACCCTTTGTCTCCTTTTTGTCTCTAGCCTTTGTCACTTATTCCACCTATCTGCCGATCGAACCCCTTGTCCGTATCCACCTATCTCGTGCCAGGCTTGTCCCACCCCCACCTCTTTTGCAGCTTTCTTCCTCCAGACTATAATCAGTCTAAATGGCCCTGACCCAAAATGTTGTCTATGTATTCCCTCCACTGATGCTGCGGACTCGCTGAGTTCCTCTTGCACTTTGTGTTTTACTCAATTAAAAGAGGACACATCTGATCATTGTCTCAGTGCATTTTGGGGAAGGTTGCTGACAACATATTGGCTGCTGTGTTTCTTACTTTCACACACATTTTTAATGTATTTCATTCCTGCAAGGTGCTGTGTGACATTTGGGCGGTTGTGAACGGTGAGTGCTAAATGCCTGGCTTGTTCATTGGTGATCATGCAGGACTGTGCCACTGTCGGTCTCCCAGGGAATCCCCAGAGAATACGGCCAACAGGAATTCATCGATATAAAATAAGATACATGCAGCCTCACAAATCACTGAACAATCACATCCTACCTGTCTGCTGAAAATAACTAACCAATGGTTACCTCATCACTCAAAGTTGCTCTATTTGAGAGCGCAACTAGAGGGAGCCAATGAGCTGTTCAATCAGAGAAGCATGCCACTGAGTTCATGACTCGTACGCTAGAACACAGTCATATTAGTAATGCTGGATTGCTACCACAACTTGATGAGATAGGGCAAAGCTCCTTTTAAAAAAAAAATTGTTTGATGCCCTCTTCCACATATAAAAAGACAATGACAGTGGGTGTAACATTCCAGTATGTCAGGATGGGAAGGGTCCAAATGCAAGACTAAGTTTCTTCTTCCACAGATGCTTCCTGACTTTCTTCCTCTCCTTCGAGTGCTGAATGACACCATGATTCTGTTCCACGGACCTAACTTTCCCTTTATTGAAAGTGCTGATTTTAGTTAAAGTATAGTTCCACTGCACCCAGCCCCATCGTCTGCTGATGTGTGATGACGCAGCCCCAGGCCTCCATCACACCCCTTCAGTTGTGACGATTATTGGCTGCAGTCCCATGTTTGGGCTCATCCTATATCCTTGCAGGCAGTAAGTAAGCTCCACCTGCCTAGAAAGTGCCAGGACTTGGTGTCAGGCCCATCACTGCATCATATAGACTTGAATGGCTTGGACTAAAAAAACTGGACGAGTGTAACATCACGAGAGCCTCAAGACCCTGAGATGGACCGGCACCATACGTGACTTGGACAGGGAGATCAAATTTCATCCAGACTGTAGAAGCAAAGATCCTATAGCAAGCAAGATAGATCACTCGACGAAAAAGACGTAGTACGGTCATGGGCAGATTCGTGGGTAATTTTCGACCCCATTTCCGTGACCGGCTTCCGTCTCCGCACCAAAGATCCCATAGCGAAGCAAAGATACTAGTGCGGAGACGGAAGCCGGTTACGGAAACATCCTCGTAAAAATAAAAGTTCTTTGGTAAAAATCTTCTCCTCATTTTCAGAATGGAAATGGCGGTGCAGGCTCGAAGGGCCGAATGGCCTACTCCTGCACCTATTTTCTATGTTTCTATTAACACAAACTGTTGCCCCGCAACGTTGATTACACTGCGAGTCGGGTCGGGTTACTGGATTGGATGAAAAAAAGGCCCATTGCGTACTACACGTTCCGCTCCGTTGCGTACTACACGTCAGCCCATTGCATTTAGAAGGAGCGGTCTATCTTGCTCCGCTATAGGATCTTTGAGTAGAAGTATTTCAAGGAGAGCAAGGAACCTATGCAAAAAACAAAGTTCTAGAGGAACTGCACAGGTAAGGCAGCATCTGCGGATCGTAAAAGAGATAGCTGACTTTTCGGGTCAGGACCCTTCCTCAGATTGGAAAAAAAGATGTGACTCATACCGAACAGGGAAATCGAGAAGGAATAAAGATCAAAGCGAGGAGGAGCTGAAAATGTTTGAAGTGCAAAGCGTTGATCCCAAGTATCAATGGAATGCTGAATAAGGAGGAAGAGAAGTTGGTTGCAGTGCAAATAGCCTCCAGCTATCGGAAATCCAGGGAGATACGCAACTATTAAAGAGCAACACCGTCTGTTGGGTTAAAGGATACACAGCAAGGAAAGAACAGAGCTTCACAATCCATAAAGCCGCTTACTGAGAAGCAATCTTTGAAACCCACAAGGAAAGGGAATCCCAATTGTAAATTGTTGCTGAATTATGAGGTAACAGGAGTTCAATTTGAAGGTACCTTAGATCCATTGAGATGCAGGTCCATGTCTGTCCATGCACCAGCCGACAGAAAACCTAAATTAATCCAACTGCCCCCACTCCCTCAATATCACATACATACCAATGTTTCTGTTAAAAGATGCAACAGTCTCTGCCCCCATCAGCACAGGAGACCATTCAGTCCATGTGCCAGCATGTCCATGTGCTGTAAATTATTGCTCTTCAAGTGCATGTCCAATTCACTTCTGGAAGTTCTAGTGGAATATGTCGCCACCACCCATTTATCTTGTGCATTCCATATCTTAAAGACCATCCCCACAATTAAATCTCATTTTCATCCCTTGTCAGAGTTATTCAGCATGTAAACAAGTCCTTCAGCCCAATTTGTCAATGCCAACTAGATTTTAGAACTAAGATTTGTCCTATTTGCTTGTGTTTGCCCCATATCATTCTAAACCTTTTCTATCTGTGTACCTGTCCAAATGTCTTTGAGACGTTGCCGTTGAACCTGCCTCGACAGCGTCCCCAGGCAGCTCGTTTCATATTGGCTCTACTTCTTTTGCTCATTGCTTTAAATCTATGACCTCTGGTTATCGAAGGGTTTCACAGAAGAAGCAGTTTCTCTTTTCTTGTTTAATCAAAATTCCCTCAACTGTGAGCAGCTTTCTTAGGTCTCTCCTCAGAAGATTCTTGGAAAGCTTGGCTTTCTCTCCACCTTTGTGTCTTTGCAAGACACTGACCTCAGATTTGGAATTAAATGCTGGTAGATGTTTCCCTTTATACACCCTGCCAGCATTTATTTATTTTCTCTGTTCTACCTTCTCCCTTAAGCATCATTTACACCTCATAGTTTTGAGTAGCTTTGTCATTGAACTTTATCGTATGTGGAAACAAGGAACTGTAGTTGCTGGTTTACAAAAAAACCTACAAAGTGCGGGAGTTACTCAGCAGGTCAGGCAGCATCTGTGGAGAACATGGATAGGTGACCTTTTGGGTCAAGACTAAAGAAGGGTCCCGACCTGAAACATCACCTGTCTGTGTTCTCCAGAGATGCTGCCTGACCTGCTGAATTACTCCAGAACAGTGTCATACTTTATCATTTGGTTCTCTTACCTCACCTTAGTTTTAATCTCTGTATTCTTCTGAAATGACCATTAGATCATTGACCGCTGAGTTTCCCCTTACAGCATTATATGTATTTCCTGCACTAATCAACTTGTTCATGAAGTTTAGTTTAGTGTCATACTGAGGTACAGTGACAAGCTTTTGTTGCGTGCTAACCAGTCAGTAGAAAGACAATAATGATTACAATCGAGCCGCTCACAGTGTACAGATACGTGATAAAGGGAATAACGCTTAGTGTACAGATACGTGATAAAGGAAATAACGTTTAGTGCAAGATAAAGTCCAGTGAAGTCCGATTAAAAATAGTCTGGGGGTCTCCAGTGAGATAGAAAGTAGCTCAGGACTGCTCTCTAGTTGTGGATAGGATGGTCCATTTGCCTGATCATGAGAATTTCCCCCAAAGAGAGGGCAAACCTTCTCTGTGAAGCTGTGACTCTACACACAAGGTATTTTCTTCATTCCAGGCAGATGCTATCTCTGTAGACAACCCTTCCCATGTCTCTCTAGTTGCATTGCCTCCACGTAAATATCTCCTCCCATACCAGCCCTGCAACATTCCTGCCTATTCTTCTTTTGTTCAGCTGGTCTCTATTAATGCTTGCAGCAATTTCGAGATGATGGCAAAACCTGCCACCTAGCTTTCTCCATACAAGTTTCACCACTTTGATCTGTGCCATTAGTTTCAATGCCAACAGTACCTTTTTGCTGCACTGCGTTTCATTACAGAAATGTTCCGCTGTTGTAAAAGGAATAGGTGATGACTGTAAAGAATACATGTTCAAGATTTAATTTCCACCTAGGAAATTTAGTTTAGTTTCATTAGCTTAATTTAGTTTCATTCAGGCCACCATCCATACTCAACCATCATAACCCATTGTTGGGCATCTATGACAGGATACTATTTTTGTCACAACATTAAATATCACCCATCATTATCATTCCTCTACTCACAGTGTCACAATATTGCTTAGGCCAACCCTGAAATACTTGATTACCTACCTCAGTACTGCACTTCAGATAGACACTCCCCGTCTATTCCATCATTCAAGTCCTCTTTCCCTCTACCATCTGATTCAACAATCAAATCCTGCTCTCTATGTAATCTAACACTGCTTCAATTG
Organism: Okamejei kenojei; assembly: GCA_035221665.1. Lineage (NCBI taxonomy): Eukaryota > Metazoa > Chordata > Chondrichthyes > Rajiformes > Rajidae > Okamejei > Okamejei kenojei. The sequence continues at coordinate 27,646,990 of CM069140.1, read as the reverse complement.
ATCACATGTTCCAGGTCCAGATCCTCTGGCAGCTATGTTGTGGAGACGCTTTCTGAACCGAGAGATCCTGAGCAGTATAAACTTACAGTGGCACACACTTTCAACACCAAGACCCACTGAGGAAACATGACAAGACACTGTGTTGGAGTAACCCAGCAGGTCAGGCAGCATCTCTGGAGAACATAGATAGGTGACGTTTCGGGTTGGCACCCTTCTTCAGACTGAAGCCAGTCTGGGTCAGAATGCAGAGAGTCCTGGCCGAAACGTCATCTATCTGTTCTCCAAAGATGCTGCCTGATCCGCTGAGTTACACCAGCACTTTGTTTCTTTTTTTGTAAACCACCGTCTGCAGTTCCTTGTTTCTACACAAATCTGATGGTTCATACATTTAGCCAGAAATATTAACCATCACAAATCTTCCCTGCCCTGCACAGCTGTGTTCCACCCAATTCACCATGTAATTAATTTGTTTCTTGAATCACTAGAACCAAACCCTTATAAGAATAAAGGGTCAGACTTCAGACCAGTCTGAAGAAGGGTCTCGGCCCGAAACGTCGCCTATCTCCTTCGCTCCTTAGATGCTGCTGCACCCGCTGAGTTTCTCCAGCCTTTTGTGTACCCTAAGAATAAAACTCATTGTATTCCCTTCACCATTGTATGAAAACAAACTTCGATCCAATTGTACCTCCTGAGGAGTTGAATTGCCACACAAATCGAGTCGCCACAGTCGAGGGAACGCTGTTTCATTCTCACCGATGTCCGTATCGGTTATACAATACACCCACTGCCACCGCTGAGGGGAATGCAGCCACTCAGAGAACAGCTAACTAAACCTCCTACATGGCAAACTACATCACTTATCCAATTAAATGAGTTATTGCTCGGGCCAACCCATTGTTAAGAAGCGAGCTAAATATTCAAGCATTCATACTAGATACCGAAAATGAAGACACCCAGTAAAGCTAATAAAGGAAAAGTCCATTCTCATCATGATAAATGTTTTCCTGAGGCTGAACTCCACATATTTCTTGGGCTTCGCCCTGCATGCCTCTCAAAACTCAAGATTCCTGCATCAAGGGTGAGGTGTAATTGTCAGCACAAAATGGACTTCCTGATATACTAACAGAAAAGAGCTAAAAAAGAATCTTGAGGGCAGTCAGGGTGGATGGATCAAATGGTCCCCATCTATATTACTTTCATGACCTTAATTATTAAGATATGGTTACATGTCTTCTTTTCACAAATGAGGCAGACTGAATTACCTCTTCATATTCTTAGCACTTAAATTCCACAAGAAGTGACTTTCAATGTCTCACTCCCTACAGCTAACCTTGAATCAGCTTTTGAGATCAGTTTGCAAGATGATGTTTAAGGTTAAGAAAGGGTGTGCTTAAAGTTTGTGCATGATTAAACGTGCCTGGAAGCTTTTATACTGCAGACATTACACAAGGAAAGCCCTAAATCTTCTGTCAATTTCACAGCAAGGCTCGTGGTGCTTGGTGTGAAATCATGCCACCCACTTGTGAACTAATGTGCAATTACACACAGAAGTTGGCATGCTGTTGATGGAGAAGTGATGCTTGGCTTCATTCACATCTCTCACCATTAATTGGCATGATATTCCTATACTTTCCACAAGAATCTGTTGTTGTTTCTAGTCAGAGCACCCATTTGGTAATACAATAAGAGTATATGCTTATGCAGAGAACTAACGATAGGGAAGTGAAGAGCAAATACAAGATAGTTTTCAAGATCAGCATGTTGAGTTATTAAACACGAAACGGTCCATTTTAGATCTAGTAATGGGCGTTGAGGACGGGTTCATCAAGGGACCTTCAGAGAAGAATTATCATAGCATGTTGGAATTTTATATTAAAGGGCTTGTCCCGCTAACGTGACTTTTCAGCGACTGTCTTCAACCTTCAAGCTCGAGGGCACTCGCCTGAAAAACCTCGAGCTAGATCGACCGTCAGCGATGAAACCATGAGCTGGATCGATCGACCGACCGCACACACACACACACACACACACACATCGCAAAGGCAGGGGCCAGGGAAAGCGGGGGAGAGCTGTGTGAAGGTGGGGGGGGGAGGGGTGAGAAGGGGAGAGAAGGGGAGAGAAGGGAGGAGAAGGGGGGGGAGAAGGGGGGGGGGACAAGGAGCGGAGACATTTAAGAAGCCAGACAACTTTTAATAATATTTAGTGGGCATTTAACATTACCAGCTGATTTTCCTTGGTTCTGAAAACTCCAATGAGTCAATTGAAATGCGCAGTCAGCAAAGGAGATTGCATACGGCTACCTAGACTGCCTATAACTACATGGCGACCTCACTGCCACTGCACTACGAGTTCAAAAGAACCATGCCGACCAATTCTTACTTGCAGAACATTTTTCAGCATGCTGAAACATTTTCCTCGACCAAACTGAGGCCGCGAGTATGCAGGAACATTTCTCGATCATGAAGGAGAGTTATAGTGACCTCCTAGGTCTGCGAGTTTGTGGCGAGCACAAACTCTTCTAAACTCGCAAATTAGGTTGCCATAGTGGGACAGGCCCTTTGGATTTAAAGTGAGTTTAAATTTAAACGGAGCAATCTATGTAAGTATGAAGCATGACCGACAATGGTAGTTTGGGTAACAGTTATGAAAGTGGTCAAGCATGGTCAAACCGTAAAAAAATTAAGATATAGTTTACAACAAAAACATAACAAGGCACAAGAACACAACAGGAAAATTTGTACAAAAACTTCTAACAAGGTTGAAGATGGTATTAGATCAGATTGGAGGAAGGGGCAAAGTGAAAGATAATCAAATTTACTGATGATAGAGGAACAGATGGAAGGACAGGTTGTGCTGAGGATACTTAGACTCTGCATAGAATATAGATAGGGTGAATGAGTAGCAGAAAACTTGACCAAATGGAGTTTACTGTGGGAAAATGTGAGATCATGTACCTTGGTAAAAGGAATCTAAAGGGGCTGTACCACTGCGGCAACCTAGTTCGCGAGTTTAGAAGAGTTTTTCCTCGACTCATTCTTGACATGAGGTCCTAGGAGGTCTTTGTAACTCTCCTTCATGCTCGAGAGTAGTCCCTGCGTACTCGAGGCCTCAGCTAGGTCACAGCATATTTTTCAACATGCTGAAAAATGCCTGCGAGTAAAAAAAGGTCGCCATGGAAAAAAAAAATATTTTTTTACTCGTAGGTTTAGTTGAGGCCGGTCATAGTAGGATGGCATTCTATCCTAGGCAATCGAAGGTAGTCGAAGTTAAACCTCGTTGAAAAAAAAAGGTAAGTAAACCGACCGGTAATGTTAAATGCCAGCTAAACTTTATTAAACATTGTCACAGCGCTCCCCCGTTTTCCCTGGCTCCCGCCTTTGTGATGTGTTTGTGTGTGTGTGTGGGCAGATGGTCGATCCAGCTCACTGTTTAATCGCTAACGGTCGATCCAGCTCAAGGTTTTTCAGCCCTCGAGCTTGAAGGTCGAAGACAGTCGCTGAAAAGTCGTGTCAGTGGGACAGGCCCTTAAAGGCACAATATTATCTAAATGGAGCAACTGTGCAAATGAATGAAGTACAGAGGAATCTAGGTGTTCCTTTGCTTGAAACTCAGAAATATAGTAGGCAGATGCAGCAAGTAGTATGAAAGGCAAATGGCATATTATCATTTCTTGCACGGATTTGGAATTTAGAAATAGAGAAGAATGATATAGAAACATAGAAACATAGAAATTAGGTGCAGGAGTAGGCCATTCAGCCCTTCGAGCCTGCACTGCCATTCAATATGATCATGGCTGATCATCCAACTCAGTATCCCGTACCTGCCTTCTCTCCATACCCTCTGATCCCCTTAGCCACAAGGGCCACATCCAACTCACTCTTAAATATAGCCAATGAACTGGCCTCAACTACCCTCTGTGGCAGAGAGTTCCAGAGACTCACCACTCTCTGTGTGAAAAAAGTCTTTCTCCCAGTTATAATGGGTGACTTCAATCTACATATAGATTGGGTTAATCAAATTGGCAGGGGTGCTGAGGAAGAGGATTTTTTGGAATGTATGCGGGATAGTTATCTAAATCAACATGTAGAGGAACCAACGAGAGAGCAGGCTATTTTAGACTGGGTTTTGAGTAATGAGGAAGGGGTAGTTAGCCGTCTTGTTGTACGTGCCCCCTTGGGCAAGAGTGACCATAATATGGTTGAGTTCTTCATTAGGATGGAGAGTGACATTGTTAATTCAGAAACAATGGTTCTGAACTTAAAGAAAGGTAACTTTGAGGGTATGAGACGTGAATTGGCCAAGATTGACTGGCAATTAATTCTAAAAGGGTTGACGGTGGATATACAATGGAAGACATTTAAAGACTGCATGGATGAACTACAAAAATTGTTCATCCCAGTTTGGCAAAAGAATGAATCGGGGAAGGTAGTGCATCCGTGGATAACAAGGGAAATCAGGGATAGTATCAAAGCAAAGGATGATGCGTACAAAGTAGCCAGAAAAAGCAGCATACCAGAGGACTGGGAGAAATTCAGAGACCAGCAGAGGAGGACAAAGGGCTTAATTAGGAAAGGAAAAATAGATTATGAAAGAAAACTGGCAGGGAACATAAAAACTGACTGCAAAAGTTTTTATAGATATGTGAAGAGAAAGAGGTTAGTTAAAACAAATGTAGGTCCCTTGCAGTCAGAAACAGGCGAGTTGATCATGGGGAACAAGGATATGGCGGACCAATTGAATAACTACTTTGGTTCCGTCTTCACTAAGGAAGACATAAATAATCTGCCGGAAATAGCAGGGGACTGTGGGTCAAAGGAGGAATTGAGTGAAATCCAGGTCAGTCGGGAAGTGGTGTTGGGTAAATTGAATAGATTAGAGGCCGATAAATCCCCAGGGCCAGATAGGCTGCATCCCAGAGTACTTAAGGAAGTAGCTCAGGAAATAGTGGATGCATTAGTGATAATCTTTCAAAACTCTTTAGATTCTGGAGTAGTTCCTGAGGATTGGCGGGTAGCAAATGTAACCCCTCTTTTTAAGAAGGGAGGGAGAGAGAAAACGGGGAATTACAGACCAGTTAGTCTAACATCGGTAGTGGGGAAACTGCTAGAGTCAGTTATTAAAGATGGGATAGCAGCACATTTGGAAAGTGGTGAAATCATTGGACAAAGTCAGCATGGATTTACGAAAGGTAAATCATGTCTGACGAATCTTGTGGAATTTTTCGAGGATGTAACTAGTAGCGTGGATAAGGGAGAACCAGTGGATGTGGTATATCTGGACTTCCAGAAGGCTTTCGACAAGGTCCCACATAAGAGATTAGTATACAAACTTAAAGCATACGGTATTAGGGGTTCAGTATTGATGTGGATAGAGAACAGGCTGGCAAACAGGAAGCAAAGAGTAGGAGTAAACGGGTCCTTTTCACAATGGCAGGCAGTGACTAGTGGGGTACCGCAGGGCTCAGTGCTGGGACCCCAGCTATTTACAATATATATTAATGATCTGGATGAGGGAATTGAAGGCAATATCTCCAAGTTTGCGGATGACACTAAGCTGGGGGGCAGTGTTAGCTGTGAGGAGGATGCTAGGAGACTGTAAGGTGACTTGGATAGGCTGGGTGAGTGGGCAAATGTTTGGCAGATGCAGTATAATGTGGATAAATGTGAGGTTATCCACTTTGGTGGCAAAAACAGGAAAGCAGACTATTATTTAAATGGTGGCCGATTAGGAAAAGGGGAGATGCAGCGAGACCTGGGTGTCATGGTACACCAGTCATTGAAAGTAGGCATGCAGGTGCAGCAGGCAGTGAAAAAAGCGAATGGTATGTTAGCTTTCATAGCAAAAGGATTTGAGTACAGGAGCAGGGAGGTTCTACTTCAGTTGTACAGGGTCTTGGTGAGACCACACCTGGAGTATTGCGTACAGTTTTGGTCTCCAAATCTGAGGAAGGACATTATTGCCATAGAGGGAGTGCAGAGAAGGTTCACCAGACTGATTCCTGGGATGTCCGGACTGTCTTATGAAGAAAGACTGGATAGACTCGGTTTATACTCTCTGGAATTTAGGAGATTGAGAGGGGATCTTATAGAAACTTACAAAATTCTTAAGGGGTTGGACAGGCTAGATGCAGGAAGATTGTTCCCGATGTTGGGGAAGTCCAGGACAAGGGGTCACAGCTTAAGGATAAGGGAGAAATCATTATATCATTTATACGGGGTAATGGTGAGGCCACATATGGGAGTATTGTGCACTCTTTTAGTCCCCTGACTTAAGAAAAGATAAACTAGCACAGGAGTTCAAAGAAGATCCACCATGCATGAGAGGTTCCTGGGGTGAGAGGGCCGGCCTTTCACAATCTGCATAAAAGTATGATCTGAATTCTTTGGAGTGTTGAAGAATAAGGCAATCTTATTGAAGCAGGTAAGGCCAGAGGAGGCATAGCAGGGTCGGTGTCAAAATGGTTCCATGAGTGGGAGTATATCAGTTGAGGTGACATAGAGGATGGCAAATCTCTGGAATTCACTATCCCGCAGGGTTATGGAAGTTAAATTACTGGAAGTATTTTAAGAGGAGGTAGATACATTTTTGAAAGATTGGGGAGATTGTGGGCTTTGAGGATCTTCCATAGGGCAGATGTGGCTTGAGGCAGTTCATCCATGATCATATTGAATGATGGGGCAGGTTTGAGTGACCAACTCCTATTTTGTGTTCTAGTGAAGAAAAAGCCATTTAATATTATGGAAAAAAAGCAGCTAACGAGTATTGGGAACATTTCATGATTGAGCAAAGACAGACCACCACAGGTAACAATGGTAAGACTGATTAACTAAGTCAAGTTAAAACAAAACATAATTAAAATGCTCAACTACTTTCATTGTTGAGTGCTTGCTTTAAAATTCCTGTAAAGATCACTAGAGGGCACTGGTACACAACTACCAGGTGACACACTACCTGATGGACTTAACTTCAGAGACTCGGTTCAAGGTGATAACAGTACCAAATATTGTTTTATTTTATTATCAGGATATTTTTAAATACTGTTTTTTGTGTGAAATAAATAATTCCATTCTTCAACAACGATAAAATGGGATTGACGTAGAGTTTAGAAAATGTGATGCAGAACTTTGAAAATTACAATTACGAAAGGGTTAGGTCATGTGAGTGAGAGTGTGAGCAAGTGGGAATATGTGCATGTGTCTGTGAGTGTGAGAGCGAGTGAGTGAATGAATGTGAGTGTATGAGTTAGTGTGCATATGTGTGAGTATGTGTGTATGTACATGTGCATATGTGTTTATGTGTGAGCGGATGGGAAGGTGCGGGCAATGAACTGTCCTCAGAGATTTGTACCATCTGGATATTTCGGGATGGACAGAGCCAGCCCTAGAACGTGACACAACTGAGTTCTCCCTTTTCCCAAGAATGGTTGCCTAACTGTATCCCTTTCAAAATACAGCTTTTGTAAAAATGTTAAAAATGCAATGCACAGATGATTATAAAAACAGAAAATTCTGTACATCTTCAAGCTCTGATAGTTTTTGACTCACTGCTCATCACTACAAACGCTGCTTGACCTGCCGAGCATTCCTAGCATTCTCCATTTTTATTTCCAATTTCCAGCATTTGTATTATTTTTAGTTCATTTTAGAGAGGCCCCCTCGCCTCACTGAATCTGCAACGACCAGCGATCCCCGTACACTAACACTATCCTACACACCAGGGACAATTTATACCAAAGCCAATTATCCTACAAACCTGCACATTTTTGGAACGTGGAAGGAAATCGGAACACCCGGGGAAAACGCATGTCACGGGGAGAACGTACAAACTTCGTACAGACATCACATGTTGTCAGGATCAAACCTGGGTCGCTGGCACTGCAAGGCAGCAGCTCCACCACTGTGCCACCATGCCACCCACTTCTGCGTGAGTGGTCGTGTTAAAATTTAGGTGAAATCTTGGCTACAATCAACATCGTTGATTGAATTCTTGCCTCAGAGTCATAAATTTGTGAGTTTATGTCCCATTTCAGAAATGAGCACAAAGATCAAGACTGATATCTCAGTGTAGCACTGAGGGATGCTGCACTGTCAGAGGTGTAGTCTCTGGAGCAAGGTGCTAACTCCAGCATCTGTAACCTCTCTCAGCTGGACACAAAAATAAATCCACGTATTTTGAAGAGACACACTGGGACCATCCTAGGTGTTCTGCTAATATTCATATATTCACTATATCATGAAGGCTGATTAGCTGGTCATTATCACACATGGTTGTCGGGGATTTTTGATAGGTATATGGTTGGAACAAAGGCCAGAGGTTAAAGCAAAAAGGTGTAAGGCAGTAGGGTTGAAGAGTTGCAAATTGTGGAGCCAGAGGAAGGAACATGAGAGAAGGGGAAGGGGGGGGGGGGGGATATAGGTGCAAGTTCAAATGGGGCACAGGGAGGGGGAGGAGGGCGGATGTTAGCGGTTACTTAAAATTGGAGAATTCAATGTTAAGACTGTATAAGGGGAAAGTATATAGTTAATGGTAACATCCTTAACAGCACTGATGTACAAAGGAATATTGGGCTCCATGTCCATAGCTCCCTGAAAGTGGTAGCAAAGAGATAAAATGGTAAAGAAGGCATATGGTATGCTTGCCTTCCTCAGTTGGTGCATCGAGTGTAAGAATCAGGAAATTATGTAGCAGCTGTATAGGACTTTGGTTAGGCTCCAATTGGATATTGTGTTCAGTTCCGGTTTGCCCTATTATAGGAAGGATTTCAGTAGAGGTTTTGTAGAGGGTGCAGAAGAGGTTCGTCAGAATGCTGTGTGCATTAGACGGTATTAGCTATAAACATGGTTGGACACATTTGGATTGTTTTCTCTGGAGTGTCAAAGGCTGAGGGGAGATAAAAGAAGTTATGAGAGGCATAGATGAGGTTGACAGTCAAAACCTTTTTCCCCATGGTGGAAATGTCAAAGACTTGAGGGCATAGCTTTAAGGTGAGAGGGTCAAAGTTTAAAGATGTGCGGGGCAAGTTTTTTTTTCTAGAGAGCGATGGGTGCCTGGAATCTACAGCTAGGGGTGGTGACAGAGGTAGATACGATGGTGGCAATTAAGAGGTTTTGCAGACACATGGATATGCAGGGAATGGAGGGATATGGATCACATGCAGGCAGAGATTAGTTTAGCTTGGCATCACATTCGATAGACACTGTGGACCAATGGGCCTGTTCCTGTGCTATATTAAAACCCAACAGTGCAGAACGTCGAGATCTTCTGACCTGCCAACTTTGCATTTTGGAGGATTAACAGTACCCATTTGTCTCCTTCTTGGTCATGCCTGTGCTCTCCAGCCTCCCTCTTAGCTGTCCAGCATTCATTAGTCCTCCTCATAACTAGTCCCAGAGTCTCCAATCCCCCCTCATGTGCTTTAAAAGTATGCAACTTGTCTACCAAGATCAGGCTCAACCGACCCTGCAGCAGACTCACTAATTATCGCAGAGTAAATATTACCTTTCTATGACTTTGTTTTGTACAGAACTCCCATAATTTAATGCGGAGCCAGCTGTGGAGCAAATGTCATGTCAATTGACATCTGAGCTCCAATGTGTTCTGTAGTTTCACACCTCAATGCAGATGTCTGAAATGTGCTGCCCAAGAGAAGTTATCCATTGTTCTTTTCTATACAGCGGGCACAAAGTGCATTTCAGCCCAATGAGGTGAAAAAGAAAGACGGAGGTGCAGGAAAGACTTGAATGCTTTCAGTAAATAATTCTAAGATGACACATCCTACATTGCCAAGGAAGGTGGAAATGGAGGTTCTGAAGGTCCTGCCACAATAGCCTTCCAATCCTCCCGAAACATAGGGGAGGTGCCAACGGTTTAGAAAATGGTCAAATATAACACTCTTGTTCAAAATGTGCACTGCAACCACATCATATTCTGTTTAACATCTGAGGGGAAGCTTTAGAAACAATGACCTAGAAACACTGAAAGGCTCTTGAAGAATTTGGTATAAATAAAAGACCAGTAAATAATCTAATTGATTTTTTCATGAGGTAGCTGAGAAGGTCAGTGTAAGGAATACAGTAGATGTCATTGATATTAATTTTCAAGTGGTTGATAAAGTTCCATACACAAGCCTAGTTCGCAAAGTTGTAACCTGTGGCAATAAAGTCTCAATAGATGTCTGGATAGGAGATTGGCTTAATAGGGGAAAGCAGAGAGCAATGGTGGTTTCTCAGGCTGGAGGATGGGAAACAGTGGGATTCCTCTGATGTCCGTGCTGAATATGCTGCTTGTTTTAAAGACAGATATGGATGTGATGGGTCAAATTTTCACATCTGCAAGTGACACAAACCTTGGAAGTGTAGTAAGGAGTGACGACAAGTTTGAACTGCGAGATACAACCAAGCTGGCCAAATGGGCAGACGAGTGGCATATGAAGTTTAATGTTCAGTAAAACACTGTGGCAGAAAATATGCAAGAATGATCTAGTCAATGGACAGTTTAAGGGGTATGCTGGAATAGAGATATTTGGGTACGTAAGTATATAAAGGATTGAAATCTGCAGGATATATTGAGAAAGGCACGAGTAAAGCATAGATTTATAAGAGAGGTTTAGGGTTATAAAATACTGTTTAGGACACAGCTGAAGTACAGTGTCCAATTCAGGCCACCAGATTTTAGGTAAGATGTGACAATCCTAGCTAGGATGCAGATGATATTTAATGGAATGTTTCAAAGGATGAGGATTTCAGCGATAAGTTAGACTGCAGAAGCTACAACACCTCCTTAGAGCAAAGAATGTTGACAGAGGGTTTAGTACAAGTGAAGTTTAATAAAGATAGAGGTTTAGATTTAGGTTTGTTATTGTCACATGTACCAAGGCACAGTGAAAAGCTTTGTTTTGTCTGCTATCCAAACAGATCAGGTATACCATACATAAATACAATCACGTCAAACTCAAATACACCACAGGGCAAAATACAGAGTTCTCAACACTGAAGCACATGACTGACGTGTAGATAGGGTGAATAGAGAGAATCCGTCTACAACTCACCGCAATTTCTTGCGGTCTTGGGCAGAAGAGTTGCCAAACCAAGTTATGATGCCTTCTGATAAGATGCTTCCAATCCCATGGGGGCTCATTCTGACTGCAGTCCAATGCCATGGGGGCTCACTCTCACACACAGCTTGAATATAGGCAGGTCATGTATTGCTGAGCAGGGATTTGGGACAGTATGTGCTGAAACAGCACAAGTTTGCATTAGATTTTGAGTGAATAGTTAACAAGTGTGCTTTGAGGGCAAACGTATGTTTTAGAGATTAATTCAGTATTTTACTTTGGAGTCACGTGAGTGACTATGTGAAGAAGACCCCGTCAGACCGCATGCGCGTCATTAACGTCAGACGCACTGGCGCAGCGACTGGTTAGGAGGACTAGTGCTCCTCCAGCGGTAAGTTTAAAAACCTCAAGGTAAGTGCTTAGCTTAGTTGGGGGTCGCTTTCTTGTTGGAGTGAGGCTTGTTTTTCAGATCAAGTTTAAACCATGCAGAAAGCATCAAAGGTGACGGCAAGGCGAGCCGCTAGTAAAACCATGACAGACCGCAGGAGTGCGGGAAGCGGGCGCCCGCTAAGTTCACCTAGTCCGTCGGTGGCAGGGAGGCCAGCGACTGCAGACTTGTTGCCTTTGAGCACCGTCGCCACGCCATTGGGGTGTAAGGCCATTAGAAGGTCTGCACGGCCCATAGACTCCAATGAGTCGGGCCAGGAGGGTTCCCCTCTGGAAAAGGATACCGTTCTTGCACGGTTATCTAAAGTGGAGCCCTAATGGAGAGGATGCTCCATCAGGATACACACCCGGAGGAGGGGTGGTATCTGCGCCGGCCTACAGGAGAGCCCGCGCAAGCAGCGCCTGGAAAAGGGCTGCTCAATAGCTCCCTCTTGGAGGAAGAGAGCTTGACGGGATGAAGGACATGAGCCCATAATACTATGTCTGGCAGCAAGGTCTGCTGTCCCCAGAGAGGCTGGGGAGCCGTTGGATGAGGAGTTGGCAACAACTATAAATTATTTGCTCTCCCATCAGCTGCAAGAGCTGACCATGGACGATACAACGAAAAAATATGAAACCCCGGTTAACTGTCTACTACTGAAAGTACCGGGGGTTAACCATGTGATATGGGGCCATATGGGCATTGGTATTCGGGCACAAGAAATGAAGCTCCAGCGGGTGCTGAAGTTGCTCGCTGCAGGCATTACTGCGTTTGCCAGATCGGTGGACGATGGGCTGTCTCAATCACAGCAGGATGCCTTAGCCCTTCTGTGCAGTGCCCACATCGAAATTACCTGTTTGCGAAAAAGTGCCATATGCCCTACTATACACCCTAAATTTGCGGCGCTCTGCAAGCCCAGCAATATTCAACCGCCAAATTTGTTATTTGCGGACGACCTCGCTAAGAGAGTGAAGGAGCTCGACGACGAGGCAACGACGGTGGGGTTAATTAAAGTACTGATGACCAGCAGAATGGTTCGGCGGCAGTACCCCTACCGACGGGTTGCAGAGACCGGGGCCAGTCAAGGGACCAGCCGGTCATTTATGAATGTGCGCAGTTGGCGCACTGCTACTGGGGCACGAGCAAACGTGAATTTTCCCACCAGGAACCGGGGGGAACAAATTCCACCGGTAACATTGGAGGTAGGTGGGTCTGGTCCTGATAGGAACATATTAAGTAAAAAACACCTACAAGTAGGGGGGAGATTACACTGGTTCCTAAAAGAATGGTATGAGATAACATCAGATCCGTTTATACTGTGCAGTATAAAAGGTTTTCGAATTGAATTCTATCCCAATTTGAGTCCACCCACTCAGCATGTTCCAAGCCGGACACTCATTTTCTCACAGAAAGAGAATATGGAGATACAGGCAGAACTTGAAATATTATGCAAAAAAAGGGTAATTGAGTCGGTTCACCAACTCCACCAATTTGTGTCAAATATTTTTACTCGGTCAAAAAAGGATGGAGGATGTAGACTCATCCTCGACCTGACAAGCCTTTACCCCTTTGTACAGTATAAACATTTAAAAATGGAAACTTTTACTACTGCAAAACACCTGCTTTCCAGAAGATGTTATATGGCAAGCATAGGACTTAAAGATGCGTATTACTCAGTGTCTGTTCACTGCAATGATAGGAGATATTTGAAATTTAGCTGGATGAGTCAATTATGGCAATTCAAAGCACTGCCTAATGGATTAACCTCAACTCCTAGATTGTTCACCAAATTGTTAAAACCAGCACAGGGGCTAATTCGAGCTCAGGGTCATATTGTAATTGCCTATTTGGACGATATTTTTATTGTAGGTAAGACTCGGGACACAGCTGAATCATCCATTTCAGTTGTTAAGATCACTTTTGAGAAATTGGGGCTTATCATTCATCCAAATAAGTTCAAATTAACACCAGAGTTATTGATTATTTGGGTTTCACTATTAACTCAGATCTCATGTCAGTGACTCTGCCCAGGGACAAAAGGCTGCAGCTAATTGAAGGCTGTATTAAGCTCATTGAAGAGCAATGACCTTCAATTAGACTGGTGGCCAGTTTGATTGGCAAATTAGTGGCTTCATTTCCAGCTGTGCAGTTTGGACCTCTGCATTACCAGCAATTACAACGAACGAAGGAACAGGCACTGAAGATGCATTCAGGTCGTTATGACAGGCCCATGCAATTACCAGCTGCAGCCATTGCTGAAGTACAATGGTGGATCATGAATGTCTCAAGTTCTTCCAGCCAAATTCTGTTTGAGCCACCTTCCATTGTCTTACAGACTGATGTCAGTGCTCTAGGTTGGGGCGCTACTGATACTATTTCCAGCTGTGGAGGCAGATGGAATATTCATGAGGCACCTCTTCTGCAATCACGAGGGATTAATTATTTAGAGCTTTTGGGAACATTTTATGGGCTTGAAACTTATTGTTCTACTAAATGTCACTTGCATGTTCAAGTTCAGATTGACAACACTACGGCAGTGGCGTATGTTAATCATATGGGTGGAATCAAGTCGGAATCTTGTGATAGATTGGCGAATCTGATTTTGGACTGGTGTATTACCAGAGACATTTGGCTTTCAGCTATCTACCTACCAGGTAGATTCAACATAGTGGCAGACACATGGTCACGCAAATTCAATGACAACACAGAATGGATGTTGAATCATGACATATTTAACAATGTTGTTGCTCGGTATGGGATGCCAGATATTGATCTGTTTGCATCCAGACTAAACCACCAGTTACCTAAATATGTTTCATGGGAATCAGATCCTGGAGCAGCAGCGGTAGATGCATTCTCGCTGCATTGAGGTGGAATGTTTGTGTATGCATTTCCTCCTTTTTGCCTCATCAGTCGGTGTGTGCAGAAAATCAAGCAGGACTCTGCCTCAGGAGTATTGGTGGTACCCGAGTGGCCTACTCAGCCACGGTTCCCTCTCGTTTTGCAGATAAACATATAGCCACTTATGACTGTTCCCAAACATAGAAACCTACTGGTGCACCCCGTAACTGGTGATCAACATCCTTTATATGATCTTATTGATCTATTAATTTGCAGATTCTAAAAAGGCCATACCTGAGGAGAGGACTATCCGATCGCACTGTGGATGTTATTACTGCGGCCTGGAGGGATAGTACCCAAAAGCAGTACATTTCTTATATAAGGAAATGGGGGGTGTTCTGCTTACGACAGAATATTTCATATTACACGGCAGGTATCTCAGACGTGCTAGAGTTCCCGCCAACTCTCTTTTTCGATCAAAGATTAAGCTATAGTGCGATCAATACGGCCAGAAGTGCCCTGACTTCATACTTATAGATGGGATCAGAACAATATTCTGTGGGGTCACACCCTCTAATCTCTAGATTTATGAAGGGAATTTTTAATTCCAATCCTCCCAGGCCCAGGTATTCGGTAATCTGGGATGTAAGTGAAGTACTTATGCTCCTTCGTCAGTGGACTCCTGTCACAGCCCGTCTTTGGCCAAAGTCACCATGAAGGTAGTCACGCTCATGGTACCGGTTTATGTACAACGGGTGCAGACATTGCAGAAGCTGCGACTAGACAGGATGGAAGTATCTGCAGATGCCATTACGTTTTACATCTATGATCTACTCAAGCAGAGCAGACCGGGGATGACAGGGTTTAGGATTATCTTTTCGGCATACCCTACGGATTCACGCCTATGTGTGGTGTCACACTTGCTATATTACATCAAGGCCACCAGAACCCTAAGAGGTGCGGAATCAGCATTATTTATTAGCCACAGAAAATCACATAGTAAGGTGTCGATTCAGACTATTTCAAGGTGGCTAAAGCAGGTTCTGATTTATGCAGGTATTGACACTGACAATTTTAAATCTCATTCCACCAGGGCGGCATCAACATCAGCGGCCAGGGCAATGGACATCCCCATAGACCCATATCCTTGCGGCCACAGGATGGTCAAGTGAATTGATGTTTCAAAAATATTATCATAAACCGATTGCCGAACCAGGGATATTTGCCCATTCTGCTTTAAGTTCAGTTTTATAGCTTCCCCCTGGGACAGAGGGGTTGCTATTGTTTTCTTTATAAAATTAAACCGTTAATACGTTTAAATCAATGTCATGGTTTAATTCATTATTGATTCTTTACTCATTCCGAGCCAATCGATGCAGTGAGACGCCTGGATTTGAATCTACGGCATGAAATCACAGAGCTTTGAAATCTTCACGTAGTCACTCACATGACTCCAAAGTAAAATAGTAAGATTAAACAAGATCTTACCAGTTTGAAGTTTGATCTTTACTTTATGAGGAGTTACGTTGGTCATTACGCCCAACCCTCTGCCACAAAGGTCATCTGGTAGTTCTAGGTTTCTGCTCTTATTATTATAGTTAAATTTCTGTTACCTGTTTCATACCGCTGCTTTGAAGATCGACGCGCATGCAGCCTGACGGGGTCTTCTGCACGTAATCACCAATGTAACGCCTCATAAAATAAAGATCAAACTTCAAACTGGTAAGTTCTCGTTTAATCTTACCATTAAAAAGAATAGATATATTAGAAGGGTATAGACCCGAAACGTTGCCTATTTCCTTCACTACATAGATGCTGCCTCACCCGCTGAGTTTCTCCAGCATTTTTGTCTACCTTAGATATATTAGAGGTTGTCCCTGTATTTGAGAGTTAGTGTGGTGGAAGGAACTGAAGATACTGGTTTAAACCGAAGATAGACACAAACTGTTGGAATAACTCAGCGGGGCAGACAGCGTCTCTGGAGGAATGGGTGACGTTTCAGGTCGAAACCCTTCTTCAGACTGAGAGTTAGAGGAAAAGGAAACTAGAGATATAGACAGCGATATAGTGAGATATAGAACAAAGAAATAAAAGGTATGTAAAAAAGTAACAATGATCCAAGGAAACAGTCCATTGTTGGCTGTGGGCAAGGTGAAAACGGGTTATACAGACAATAAAACTCACCAGGACGCCAGTGAAACTAGTACGATAGGGGAGGAAGGAGGGAGGGGGATGCAAGAGTTACTTGGAAGTTAGAGAAATCAATATTCATACTGGGGGTATACAAAATGCTGGAGAAACTCAGCGGATTGTATGTTGTCCAAGTGAAATATGAAGTGCTGTTCCTCCAATTTGGATTTGACCTCACTCTGACAATGGAGGAGAGTTACTGTGTTTGAGTGTGTGTATAAAGGAGAGCATTAGAGATCATTGATGGAATAACCCCTGAGATAGCAGTGTGTACCTGGGGCTCAGCTTGCAGAATGTTGGGGTAAGGTGAAAGGGAAGGATGTGTGAGCATTAAAGTTAGCATTGTCTCTCTACCTCAAGCACAGATACATCTGCACTGAATACCGAATGCTGGTTCATTGTCATCTATTGCAGCAAAGGGTGGCAGTTCAACCCTGGCCACTGTAGACTGGGTAGGCAGGAGAGGAACCTGTCCCACACATTGTGTGCATGCGTACGGCATTATTGCTGAGTCTGTACGAGTGTGCATGTCTGTGCAGCATCTGTAAACGATTGTGTATGTTTGTAAGGGTGTGTGTGAATGAATGTACACCATTATGCAATGTGTGTGAACAAATGTGCATTAACATTAACATGTTCGAACTTCTACCATCCGGCAGACATTACAAGGCCTTCTACGCCTGCACCTCCAGACTAAGGAACAGCTTCATCCCCAGAGCTATAGCTGCTCTGAACCGGCCCTGCTGAGTGCACACCCCCCCCCCCCTCCCTATGAACTGTCTTCCTCGGATGGTCACGTCACACATCGAGCTGGCTCAGGCCTATTTGCACTTTATACTGTTCTAACTTAAAAAAAAATAAATCATGTTTTTCTGGGTGTCTAAATTTTTAGCTAATTATGTTATTACATCGGATGGAAGCTGCATACCAAATCTCGTTGTGCAATGCCAATAAAATATATCATTATTATTAATTATTATGTGAGAGCGAGTTTAAGATTACAGAGGTGATAGGAGACCTTGCAGAATAATATCAGTAACATTTATTATCTGGGGTTGGCTCCTGAGTGATAACTAAACCCCAGTATATTGCCAAACTGTAATTGTTCTATCTCTAAGCATGTATATGAATACTGTGCCACTGTGGATAGCATGTGGATTGTTCAGCCACAGGGTGCACAGACTGTTCTTTCCCTGTAGGTGAAAGGCCGATTGAATGAACACATTTCTATCTTACTCCAGAACAGATGTGTGAGCTATTCTTTTCACTGTAACAAGCGTGTATAGGAGTGTGGGCATGGTGGTTACCTCGAAGAGCAGCAGGTCGATGATGTGGAAGACCATGCAGAGGGGGAACTTGGCAGTGAAGAGCGTGAGAAACCACTGTGAAGCATACATGTGTGCCTCGAGGTTCAGGTCCACAAAGTGGTTGTAGAGTTCCGGCAGCTGCTCCTGCAAACAATGAGCAACAATCAGGGGTTTTACTCTTTTACTCACTCACTTCCACAACTAACTGGCAGCACAAACCGGCTCACCTCTTCATAGACAAGGTGCGGCCTACATCTTCCCAATGAATGAAGTTAACAACATAGGTTTTGCAATAGAGGGAGCGGAATATGAAGGAATTGTATTCTACTCTTGCCCATTGTTCAGTGGTCATCTGTATCACTAGCAGCAAGACTCTATTCCAACAAGATGTATTTTGAAAAGACAAATCTGAATCTAATCAGCCAATTGTTGGAATGGAGAAATGGGAGATAGGGAACGAGGGATGGGAAAGCCAGCAAAAGTAGTTCAGAACCAAAACATTGCTAGGAACATCAGCCGGTCAGACAACATCAGGGAAGGTAGACACAAAAAGCTGGAGTAACTCAGCGGGACAGGCGGCATCTCTGGAGAGAAGGAATGGGTGACGTTTCGGGTCGAGGCCCTTCTTCCCGACCTGAAATGTCACCCATTCCTTCTCTCCCGAAATGCTGCCTGTCCTGCTGAGTTACTCCAGCTTTTTGTGCCTATCTTCGGTTTCAACCAGCATGTCCAGTTCCTTCTTACACACAGCATCAGGGAAGGGACCATTTGTCAGAGTAGTTTGGATAAAAAGGTCAAGAATATGAGCCTGCTCCTCTCTTCACAATTGCTGCCTGACCTGCTGAGCGTTTTCAGCGTTCTTATCCCAGATTCCCAGCATCAATGAATACAGTGACTGTATTATGAAAGTGCAACACAGCCCCGAAGAAAAAAAAACATTTCCAAGCTGATAAGCACTGATGATTGAAGCTACAACTACTGGAAATTTTACCTGATTGGATGAGATGCTGACATTTGTTAGGTTCAGTATATAAATAGATAAGGTTCCATTATATAATTTATTGATGTGACTTCTAATTTCGTATATGACCCAGCAAGGTTACCAGGATACAGCTGAGTGCTTTTTTCACACATTTGTTATTTGTCAGAAATGTGGTGGTGTGACTGTGACCAATCTCCGAGCCTGCTGCCAGGCAACTGAGCTTTTATAGACACAAAATGGTGCGGTAAATCAACGGGGTCGGGCAGCATCCAGAGAAAAAAGGACAGGTGACGTTTTCAAGTCTGGACCCTTCTTCAGACTGAGTTATCTTTAGTATAACCCAGCATCTGCAGTTTTGACTTTTGGTGTGGAATTGGAATATTTGATTTGCATTCCATCCCATCTGTCACCCAAAATATTTATTCCTTTCACCATCACTGCGCAGAATGAAGAAGGGTCTCCACCCAAAATGTCACCTATTCCTTTTTGCCAGAGATGCTGCCTGATCCGCTGAGTTACTCCAACATTTTGTGTTTATCTTCTAGCGTGTTATGCAATTTGCGTTTTAAGGAATATTGATTGCTCTAGAGCGTGTCTTGAGTGCAAGTGTGCCTCAGAGGCATGAGCGTCATCCACTGAACATGGCGCATACCGACCCGGTGTGGGCGGACCGCGGTGAGGGAGGGGGGAGGAACAAAGGGGGAACTGGTGCAGGAGGGGGAATTTATAACTTTGTAAGCGCCCTTTATGGGCGACTCTTTGCCTAGCTTGGGTATGCAAGCAAATCATTTCACTGTGACAATAAAGTATTCAATTCAATTCAATGTGAAATAGCAAGTGTACAATATTAATGCAGCTGTGGATCCAGTGTGGTTGCAGCTCTTGATCGGAATTTTTCTTTTGATTTGAATTTACTTTAATCAATGTAAACCTATTTAAGCAATTAAAGCCAGCATTGGAGGGTGATATACATAACTGGTAATTGAATTCTATAAATACAAGCAGAAAGAAAGTTGAACGGCAGAATGAGGTGTGCTACAATTGTTTATGGCAGTGAAGTTTAATTATAATTTTACAGAAGCTAGAATTTAAATTTGAGCCTTGTTTTATT
Source organism: Okamejei kenojei (assembly GCA_035221665.1). Lineage (NCBI taxonomy): Eukaryota > Metazoa > Chordata > Chondrichthyes > Rajiformes > Rajidae > Okamejei > Okamejei kenojei. Next base: position 27,627,079 of record CM069140.1, on the reverse strand, counting down.
ATGTCTTTTGAAGTAATAAATCAAAGTGAGTATATACTCTGGGTATACATGGGTAACAGCAAGGTCAGTTTGGTCAAATCTAAGCTTGGATGTGTCCTTCAATTTATCTCCAGTGTATTACAAAATTGAGGTGTTCTGGTGCCCCCCTACCCCACACTGCATCCTATAGTACACACAGCTCCTCTTTTAATTCCAACTATCTCGATGGATTTGAACATTGGGAAGCTTCACCACCAGTAATTCACACAACATACTAGTTCCCTAGGCAGCAAATTTCAAAGCCTAACAATGTTCACTGCAGTGATAAATATTCAAAGGCAAAGACTGTATGGCACACTTAACGTTGAAAAATAAGGACAAAATGGAGGATAGATTACAAAGCTTGCAGAATGACAATGATTGGCAATAAATCTTCAGTAAAACACAAAGTGCTGGAGTAACGTAGCGGGTCAGGCAGCATCTGTGAAAGGAATGGATGGGTGACATTTCGAGTTGGAACCCTTCTACGGAATCAATGGATTTAAGTAATAAAAAGGAACTGCAGGTGCTGGTTGATACCAAAAATAGCCACTAAATGCTGGAGTAACTTCAGACTTCAGTTTGAAGGACGGTTCTAACTTGAAACGTCACCTAACCATTTTCTCAAGAGATGCTGCTTGACCTACTGAGTTACTCCAGCATTTTGTGTTAATTAATGGATTTAACATTGCTCCTCTCTCCTAGAAAAATAAAGACAGCATGTGCTTCTGAGAAAGTAAGTGCTGAACTGGAATAGAAAAATGGGTGGTTCTGAACATAGAGACAAGCAAACAATTCCCACTCCCCTTATTGGGCTTTGTATTGGGCTTATACCCCTGAACCCACAAATGCAATGTTTCTCATCCACGGGGATGTGCACCAACCCACCGCCTCTGAACAGCCTTCCTCCTCGTCACAGCAGTCCCCCACCTAAGGACTACCTTCTGACACTAAGGTCAATAAGCTACTGATCCAAATCCACTCCACCCACTTACATCAACTTCCTTTTTTTAAAACACATGTAAGTTAAATTTCATGCAAATTAACCCAAATTTTACTGAAACATGGCCAATACCTGGAGTAGCCTTTCCAGCTGGTAAAACTTGCAATGGAGATCTTCAAAATTGTTTTTGTAGAGCTCTCGCAGACCGTAGTCATACATGATCTTCACCAGGACACAAAACGCCTGCTCTTCCGGCATCTGCGGAAAGACATTGATTCCACATCAGGTTCCACTGCATTCCCCATGCAGATGTGGGCATGATGGACTGAGACTCTTTTGTGATACAGGGAAGGCAGCCAGCCACAGGATAAAGGGATCTTGTGGGCCACGGGGAGGTGGGATAATGTAAGAGAGCCAGCCCAGCAGTGTGAAATAGGTTCAGTGTTGAATTCTGCATTGTGAAGCAGCTCTGCTTGAATTCATCTGTTGGTTTGGAGTAGGTCCTTTGCCTGGATTGGCCAGAATTGCAATGAGGGGCCTGCTACAGAGGAGATACATGTATGCCTCCAACGTCATCCATCCATCTTGGCAACACTTCTAAAGATAAGAGGAAACTCCACTTTTTTGATTTACACCTGGACTATCTCTGACACTTTTCTCCCCTTTCTTGATCGCTCTGTCTCCATCACAGGGAACAGACTATCAGCCAACGTCTACTACAAACATACCGACTCCCATAGTTATCTGACCACACTTCCTCCCGCCCTGTATCTTACAAAGACGCTATCATCTACTCTCAATTTCTCCGTCTCCCCTGTATCTGCTCCCAAGATGTTTTTCCCAAGATGTCCTCTTTCTTTAGTTTTCTCCACTCTGCTATCATAGTTAGATCCCTCGCCAAATGTCTCCTCTGTGTACGCTAGTTCTGCTCTCACTCCCCCTCCCCCAAGCCAGAACAAGGACAAGAGTTCCCCTGGTCCTTACCTTTCCCCTCTACCAGCCTCCACTTCTAACACTTAATTCGCTGACATTTCCACAACCTCCAACGTGATCCCACCACCAGTCACATCTCCCCATCCCCACACCTTTCTGCCTTCTGCAGACTGCTCCCAAACCACCCCTTCCCCAGGTACTTTCCCCTGAAACTGCAGGAGATGTAACATTTCTCCCCACACCTCCTCCCTCACATCCATCCAGGGACCCCAGCAGTCCTTCCAGGTGAAGCGGAGGTTCACATGCATCTCCTCTAACCTCATCTACTACATCCGGTGTTATCGATGTGGCCTCCTTTACATCGGTGAGACCAAGCGTAGACGAGGCAACCATTTCACCGAACATTTACATTTGGTCCGCCGAGGTCTGCTGGACCTTCCAATTGCTAAGCATTTTAACTCCCCTTCTAATTCCCATACTGATCTTTTTTTCTTGGGTCTCCTCCATTGCCAGAGTAAGGCCACATATAAACTGAGGGAACAGATTGTGACCACATGCAAACTGGACGAACAGTTCGGCTTGGATAACTTACCAACTAATGGAATGAATTCTCCAAATTTAGGAAATAAACTTACAAATACCCCTCCCTTTTCCCTCTCTCTTCCCTGTGACCACCTGGATTCACACCTATTTCTCCACTTTTCCCTCCCACCCCCATCCCCTTTCCATCTATGTTCCTTCCTCTGACTTCACAATTCACACCTGTTCTATCTTTATCTCACACTTTTTCTGATCTTTGTCCAATCAAAACCCCTCCTCACCTGTATCCACCTCTCACTTGCAAGGCTTTATTTCCCTCTACCCCAACCTCTCTTCCAGCTTTCTCCCCCAAGCCCCCCCATCACAATCAGTCTGAGGAAGAGTCCCAACCCGAAACGTAACCTATCCATGTTTGTCAGAGATGCTGCCTGACTGAGTGACTCCCGCACTTTTCCTCCCCCTTTTTTTGTATCTGCTGTTCCCTCTACTTTTGGATTCTATTGTCACTCCTGATAACATCCTACAAGAACTAGCACTCACCACCCTGAGCTTAAGGCTTACAAGTACAATATGGAAACAGGCCCTTTGACCCACCGTGAACATCAATCACCCATACATTAGTTTTATGTCCTACACATTAAAGGCAATTTACAGAAGCCAATTAACCTACAAACCTGCACATCTTTGGAATGTGGGTGTAAATGGAGCACCCGGAGAAAACCCACGCGGTCACAGGGAAACCGTATAAACTCTGTACAAAACGCACTCGTAGTCAGGATTGAACCCAGGTCTGTAGCGCTGTGAGCAGCAGCTCTATCGCTGCGCTACTGTGCCACCCTTTAAACGCCGTTCTAGTCGACTATCTCGCCTTTGGCGACATCACGGGCATCAGCGCACCAAAGTGCAATGGGATAACCTCGTCCTGGGAGATTGGGCATCATGACCACTGATTCTCCTTTGCCACGGAGGTATCCTTTCCCTTCCAGACAAGCCTTGCCATTTGAGCATGTGAGAGAGATATTTGATATCTTAAGGGCATAGGAAATGGCTAACAATGTCATGGGCTCCTCCTGATGTGGCCTGATCTTGTGGTCTCTCGGCCAGCTTTAATGAGCTGGCTTAGAGCTGTTGGCTTTCCTGCTTGGATTTTGAGTAGCAGCAGCTGAAATGAATGTGAATGTAATTAACTGATGGATTCAGGGACGAGGAAGAGGGATTAAGGACAACAGGTGACTCTACTTCCTGAACATGGTGAGGCAGCTCTCAACAACTGACCTAATTTATTTTCACGGTGCTAACTTTCTCATGGAATGTGTTAAGTGTGCTTCAAATATCATCCCCCAATATTGCAATTCATTTAACACATCAGACACCATCAAACAGAGATGTATTCGAAAGTGAACATCTGTGGCTGGCTTGAACATAAAGATCCTAAGAAGCACTGTGGATTAGATGTACTATAGCAATGCTCTTTGATGAAGCCCTGCTTGTTAGTAATATTTTCAGTGACCTCCAGAAACAGTGGGTGGCTTATAGATATCAAAAAGCAGCATTAGAATGATAGAAAGTGATTCAGCCCCTTTGTCCGCCACAGGATCCGATTCACAGCAATGACCAGCGATGTTGTTTGGGGAATAAACATTGAGCAGGAACTAGGAAACACTGCCCGCTCTTCCAGCAGTGGCTTTTACATCCAGCTGGTTGGAAAGCATCTGGATTTAACAACTCATTGGAAAGATGCCACCTTCAGGAGGGCTGCACTTCCTCAGCAGTGCCCTGGGTATGCAGCAGATGAGCCCCAAGGTAGTTCACCTTTGATTAGTTATTGCCTAGGTGGCAACGTGCAGCAGTGGGCCAGAGGTTGTGCATTCAACGGACACAAGTGACAAGCATGGGGCCAGGTTCTCCTCTGGGAGGGCTGGATCAAGGGTCAGCAGCTAACGGTGAAAGTAGAGGAGGTTTATGACATCTGGTTTAGTTTAGTTTAGAGACACAGCATGGAAACAGGCCCTTCAGCCAACCGAGTCAGCGCCGACCAACAATCCCCGCACACTAACACAATTCAGTAGGCAATAGACAATAGGTGCAGGAGTAGGCCATTCGGCCCTTTGAGCCAGCACCACCATTCAATGTGATCATGGCTGATCATCCCCAATCAGTACCCCATTCCTGCCTTCTCCCCATATCCCCTGACTCTGCTATCTTTAAGAGCCCTATCAAGCTCTATCTTGAAAGTATCCAGAGAACCGGCCTCCACCGCCCTCTGAGGCAGAGAATTCCATAGACTCACAACTCTCTGTGAGAAAAAGTGTTTCCTCGTCTCCGTTCTAAACGGCTTACCCCTTATTCTTAAAACTGTGGCCCCTGGTTCTGGACTCCCCCAACATCAGGAACATGTTTCCTGCCTCTAGCGTGTCCAAACCCTTAACAATCTTATATGTTTCATTAAGATCCCCTCTCATCCTTCTAAACTCCAGAGTATACAAGCCCAGCCGCTCCGTTCTCTCAGCATATGACAGTCCCGGCATCCCAGTAATTAACCTTGTAAACCTACACTGCACTCCCTCAATAGCAAGAATGTTCTTCCTCAAATTAGGGGACCAAAACTGCACACAATACTCCAGGTGTGGACTCACTAGAGCTCTCTACAACTGCAGAAGGACCTCTTTGCTCCTATACTCGACTCCTCTTGTTATAAAGGACAACATGCCATTCGCTTTCTTCACTGCCTGCTGTACCTGCATGCTTACTTTCATAGAATGAAGAACAAGGACCCCCAGATCCCGTTGTACTTCCCCTTTTCCCAACTTGACGCCATTTAGATAGTAATCTGCCTTCCTGTTTTTGATACCAAAGTGGATAACATCACATTTATCCACATTAAACTTCATCTGCCATGCATCTGCCCACTCCCCCAACCTGTCCAAGTCACCCTGCAATCTCATAGCATCCTCCTCACAGTTCACACTGCCACCCAGCTTTGTGTCATCTGCAAATTTGGAAATGTTACTTTGAATCCCTTCATCCAAATCATTGATGTATATTGTAAATAGCTGGGTTCCCAGCACCGAGCCTTGTGGTGCCCCACTAGTCACTGCCTGCCATTCTGAAAGGGACCCCTACTCTTTTTCTACACCCATTACGGACAATTTACTTACTCTAATTCTTTTTTTTTAAATATTATTTTATTTTTTTAATATATATTTTTTTTAATTAAAAGTAAAGAGTAAAGAATGACGAGAAAGAAGAAAGATACAAAAAAGAGAGAAGGAAGAAAACCTGAACTGACAAAGAAGTGGGAGAAAAAAAGAGAAAAAGCGGAGACGTGTCCCACTATCCTTCCCTACACCCGCTCACGCAACCCAAGCATCGGTTTTAAATTTGTGTTCAACCATTCTGTTGTTGAAGAAATTCAATGAAAGGAGACCATATTTTGGAAAATTAGTCTGATTTATCAGCCAAAAACAAACCTTATTTTTTCTAGATATAGTGTCTCCGTCATTTCTGTGATCCACATCTTCACTGTGGGAACTGTTATCTTTTTCCAGAATTTAAGTATAAGTTTCTTCGCATTTATTAAACCATAGTCAAGGAAACGTCTTTGGAATGTCGTTAACTTAGAGCAGCCCTCTGACATTCCTAATATTATTAATTTTGAATCTGACTCCAATTGAATTTTGAGTGTTTTAGAAATGGTATTGAATATTCCCATCCAGAAATTTTGTATTTTTATACAGGATACAAAAGAATGGGTCAGGGTAGCTTCTTGGAGGTGGCATTTATCACTACTTACTCTAATTCTACACCCATTATGGACAATTTGCATTTATACCAAACCTGTACGTCTTTTTAGTGTGAGTTAAACTGGAGCTTCCTGGAGAAAACCCACACAGGTCACGGGGAGAACATATAAACTCCATGCAGGCAAGCACCCGTAGTCAGGATGGAACGCGGGTCTCTGATGCTGTAAGGCAGCAACTCTACCGCTGAGCCACTGTGCCACATGTTGGCACATGTGAAGATGTCAGGGTCGAGAGTAATCGTTGGGTGGTTGCCTGTATAGATGCTTCAAGAAATTGACGCTGGACTTTTCAATAACGGAATCATGAGATTGGTGAGAGGGTAGGAGAGGGTTTTCAGCAGATCAGGCCAGCACAGTGGAGAATGGTGGTGGCAGGTTGATCAGTGAGGGCTGGGATACTGTGGGTCGACAGGGCACGTGACTGACTGATGCATCCTGACTTATTTTTTCTCAGGAGATTGTCCCCCTACAACTTCCAACATCGTAGTGCCACAGCCTTACATTTCCAAAGATGATGCCTGACCTGATGAGTGTTTGCAGCACTTTCTGTTTTTATAACTGATGAACCTGCTTGGAATCCTGATCTGGTCTCACTGCAGGGAGGGCAGGAGTACTCAAGAATCCCAGGACTGCCCCAAATGCCCACGAGGACAATGATGACATTCCACATGTCTCAATACTAAAATCAGGAATGGCCTTTATAACTTTTCACTCCAGAAAATGGTAGTTTACGACTGCATTGTGCTAAAAAAGACACCAGTTTATAACTGAGTTTCTTGGGCATGAGTTCCCAAGGTGGTTTGAGGCTCAGTCTGAAGTGCAGTTATTGATGTCACGTAGGAATGATAACAGGCAACTCCCGCATATCAACTGGAGTTCTGATGAGGAATCACTGATCTGAAAGGTTAACCCTGTTTCCTTACTGACTGAGTGTTTCTGTTTTAATTCAGAACAGCAAGCTCCCACAACAGCGATGAACACACAATCTCCTGATGCAGAGGAGTGAGTGCAAATCACTTATTTGACAGGCTGTCATTCATGGGATCTATCCTGGGATTTCTGTAGGTCAGAAAAGGCAAGATAAATCTTTCTTTCTCATCACAGTAGCCTTGGTTATGCACAGAGTTACACAACCATCATGGTGTGGAGTGGGATAATGGATTAGATCCACAATCGGCAAATAACAAACTGCTGGAGGATTTCATTGTGCCAGGCAGTGTCTGTGGAGGGAAATTGAAGTTTCAGATTTGGGATGGTTCTTCACGTTTCTGTCTATTTCCCTCCACAAATGCTGCCAGACCCACTAAGGTCCTCCAATGTTTGCTTTTTGCTCAAGATCCAGCATCTTTGGTCATGTGTCTCTAAATCCACAATGACACCTTCAATGACAATGTGCATAAAATCTCATGTTGTGGTATCTCAACGAGTGTTCTACGTAGTCTTTCTGGCCCCGCGATGTGCAAACACTAACGCTGCTGCTCGAGCCATTTTCCCTTTCTTCTGCAGTTCCCTGGGGTCAAAGGTGACTTGCTTCCAATTTGGCTTTCCAATTTGGGGCCGAGGTGACTGATGAGGCCTACGTGGGAACTGCATATTTGTGGCAGTTGAGCTAAGTGGTGACTAATGGGCAGGCAGGTGAGTAGCTTATGAGGTGGTGCACTCCTTCCACCATTTACATGGGCTTCTGTGTGCTCCTGATATAAGGACGTGACATTTTCAACACCACTCTTAATGCTCTACTTCCAATAGTCATCAATCAGTGAGTCCCAGGAGTCAGTGGGGACCTTACATTTCTTCAAGGAGTCTTTGAGAACATTCTTAAATAGTTTCCGCTGAGCACACCTTTAATCTGCTCCTGTGAGCTCGAAATATAGAAGCAGTTTGGGGAGTCTGGTGTTGCGTATAGGACCTGCCCAAAGGGGCTGGCTGAGAATTATGAGGGGAGTCAATATCTAGGAGAGATTGTCAACATTGATTCACTTATTCCTCCAGGGAATTTGGAGGTTTCTGTGGAGACGGTGTTGGTAGTAAGTTTCCAGTACCTTGAAATGCCTGCTGTGGGTTGCCCTGGTGTCAGAAGCATACAGGTGGGCAGGCATCACTATAGGAGAGTGTTGCTCAATCATTTAATAGCTATTAATGCCCCCCCCCCTTTCTTTATCTGGTCTCCACCTATCAACCACCTGCCTCTGTCTCCCCACCTCCCCTTCCCCACGCTGACCCTCCCACCTGGGTTCATCTACCCATCAGCTCGCCCTTTAGCTGGTTGCACCTTTTGCCTGTCAGCCCCTGCCTCACCTCTCCCTCTCGTCTCCTCATACTGGCTATCTCCTCTCTCTGCACTCTCAGTCCTGATGCAGGATCGCAACCCAAAATGTCGTTTATCCCTCTGCCTCCCCAGATGCTGTCTGACTCTCTGAATTCCTCCAGCAGATTGTTTTCGCTCCAGATTCCAGGATCCCTTGTGTCTCCACAAACATTTAAGTCTTAGGTGTACGGCCTTGCACTCATTTATTCGCATTGATGTCGGGGTTACTTTCCCCAGTAGGAAGGTAGACTAGACATGGAGCTGAAATTCAACCAGGTTCCAGACTGGGTGGGGAATTACACTGTCAACTCAGTCACAGATGACTAGGAATAACAATTAACAGCAGGTAATACCTGCAGGGCTTGTTTATTTCCATTCAAGATTGAACTGCCAGCAGAATAAAGAGTCAGTGGCTCAGTAGAGAGTGCAGCTGCCTCACAGCTCCAGGATCCTGGGTTTGATCCCGACCTCAGGTGCTGTCCTGGTGGATTTTTTGCATTCTCATTGTGACCAAGGGTTTCGTCCAGTTGCTCCGGACACACGACCAAAGATATGCAAGTTGGTAAATTAATCCAGAGAGGAACGGTGGCATAGCGGTAAACTTGCTGCCTTACAGCAGCAGTCTCAGGTTTGAAGCTGACTATGGGTGCTGTCAGTACGGAGTTTGTAGGTATTCCCCGTGACCACCTGGGTTTTCCCCGGGTGCTCTGCATTCCTCCCACATTCCAAAGACGTGCAAATTTGCTTCAGTAAAGATTGTAAATTATCCCTAGTGTGTAGGATAATGTATGGGGATCGCTGGTCGGTGTGGACTTGGTGGCTGAAGGGTCTGTTTCCGTCCGCTCTGTATCTCTAAACTAAAGTAAATTGTCTGCTATAAATCGCTTGTGTTGTGTAGGTGAGTGGCAGAATCTTGTGGGGAGGTGATAAGGATGTGGGGAGGAGTGAATTAGAAAAAGTAGTGAAATGGGATTAGTGAAGAGGTTAGTGCAAATGGACCCAGTAGGCCAGTGGGCCTGTTGACGTGCTGTCTGTATGTCTCTGCGATACTAGGCTATCACAAATTCAGACAGGGCAAACCAAATCACTGTAAACTGCTTATCAAATCAATCCCTCATTACCTGAACCCCAAATGTAGAGGGATTTACTCTGTGATAATGCAGCATCTTGCGTGACTACAGAGTGCCCAAGTGGCTTTCTGTCCATGTAATCATTTTGAAATAATATGTTGGAAACATGGCTGGCAATTTGTGCTCAGCAAGCTTCCATGGAACATAGAACAGTACAGCACAGGAACAGGCTCTTCAACCCACAATGTCCATGCCGAACATGACGGCAAGTTAAACTAATCTCCTCTGCCTGCACGTGATCGACATCACTCCATCCCCAGCATATCCGTGGGCATGTCAGAACATCGCCGTTGTACATGCTTCTACCACCACCACTGGCAGAGCGTTCCTGACACCCACCACTCTCTGTGCAAAAAAGCTGCTCCATCCAACTCATTAAACCTTCCCCCTCTTACCTTAAAACTATGTTTCCTTATCCATGACATTCCAACCATGGGAAAAAAAATCTGCCTGCCCTAGACCAGAAGGTAAAGATATTATACGCCTTCTTTACCACGTTATCTCCTTGTGTTGCCACTGTCAGGGGGCTGCGGACTTGGATCCCATCATCCCTCTGTACATCAATGCTGTTAAGGATTTCACCATTAACTGTATACTTTCCCTTTACATTTGATTTCCATTAGAGCAGCACAACACACCACAAAACACCTGAGATCAACTTTGTCTACTATTTCCCAGTGAACTAACATTTATAACATTAAGAATGGGAAGCAGGAGAAAGCCAAACGTTCTCTCGCACAGAGCTGTCGCGCAGCAAGATGGATACCTTGTCTGCTTATCTGCCGCCTCCTCTCTCCACTAGGGGCGCCGCATGAAGGCTGCCTCTGCCTACAGTCTGTCCGTTTTTCCCATCTTTTTTTAATTTTTTAGTTTGTTTAAAGGTATGTTGAGGAGGTTTCTTTAGTTTTTCCATGTGGGGGAGGGGGGTAGGGTAAGGGGGAAACCGTCTCCCACTCGCCTACTGGCGAGGATGCGACTATTCTCCGAGTCACGTCCTCGTCCCCCTCCACGCGGCCTACAAACTGGATTGGCACGGCCTTTCCTGCCGGGACTGGACCAGAGCTCCAGCAGCGGCGGCGCAGCGCTGGATACATCGCGGAGCGGGCGATGCCTCACCTGGGATCGAAATTTGAAGCTCCGGAGTGCTGGGCCTGCAGCATCAACATCGCGGTTTGAAGAGCTTCCAGCGCGGGCGGCGCTGACTTCAACATCGCGGTGCCCTGGGGCCTTATGCCGTGGGGCCACCAGCATGGGTCTCCGCTCGGCGCAACCTGTGGACTTCGGGAACTGCGGACTCCGGTAGGAAGTGGCCGATTCAGAGGTCCAAGCCGCTGAGGTTGTTCTCCCGTTCCCAAGTCGGAGGTCCATCATCCCGGCGAGAAGGCCTGAGCATCGGGCCACCCGTAGCGGCGACTGCGGAGGACTGCGGGGGGCTCGGGAGGCCCCGACCACGGGTGAACATCAAAGAACATCAAAGAGGAGGATGACTGAACTTTGGGCCTTCCCTCACAGCAGGAAACGTTGATTCCGCTGTGCAGGGGATGTTTATGTTAAAATACTATCGTGTTTTGTTCTTTTTTTATTCGTATGGCTTGTATGGTGACACCAAATTTCACTGTACCAATTGGCGCATGTGACAATAAATGTCTCTTGCATCTCTTGAATCTCCTCTTCAGCTCCTTTTGTGTTAAAAAATCCATTGATCTCAGCTGCTCCACGGTTTCTGAGCTCGAGAATTCAGGTTTAACGCCCTTGTGCATCATTAAATTACTCCACTCAGTCCTAATAAGGGGTGCCTTATCCAGGACCACGTGGTTCTGGACTATCCAGCTATTGGAAGCAGCCTCAACAGACCCTTTTGAGAATTTTGAACTGAAATGATCTCACTTGCTCCAAAGCTTCATTCTCACTCAGTTTCTCATCATATGGCAGCTCTTCATCCTAGACATGCGTGCAATGAATCTAAGCTACACCGACTCTGTGTGTGAGGCAAGTGTATTTTTCCTTAAGACTAAAACTGCACACAGTACTCCAAGTGAGATCCTGAGCAAGATTTATTTATTTTTGACCTCTAAATCTCAAACCTCTAAACCTTCCTAATTGTGTACTATAATAACATATTGACCTGTGTCCAGCTATCGTTGTTTATGATTGTCACTCAACATACAGCAGTCTACTTACGTGCAGCAGGAGAACAGCAGCAAGGAAAGATTGGCCCTGGCAATAACCAATGTCCTCATCATGCACAGAGTAAGCCTGCAGAGAAAGAAAGGCAGCAATAAAAACCAAGGCAAGAATACTGCTCGTTCATGGACGGCAGATTCATCTCAATAAACTTACGTTAACACCATAAAACATAGTAGCAGAATTAGGCCGTTTGGACCATCGAGTCTACTCTGCCATTTGATCATGGCTGATCTATTTTCTCAACCCCATTCTTCTGCCTTCTCCTCGTAACCTTTGATACCCTTACGAATCAAGAACCTATCAATCTCTAAAAGAACCCAGTGTCTTGACCTCCACAATTGACTGAATTCCAGATTCACCATCATCCGACTAAAGAAATTCCTCCTCATCCAAATTCTAAAGGAATGTCCTTTTATTCTGAGGCTGTGCCCTCTGGTTCTAGACTCTCCCATTACTGGAAACATCCTTTCCACGTCCACTCACAACAATGATTCATATTCAACATAGAGACTTATAGCTTTAAATTTAAGGACAAAACTGCCACCCTCTAATAGGCTATTCACCACTGCATCAGAAAAGATGGGCTTCACAACTTCTTGAACATAATTCAAACTGGAATTTTAGCACAATGCTGTGTTAGCGCTAAATTGTTGGAGGTACTGATTTTCAGCTGAGACGTCCGCTTGGTATTTCTCCTGCCCTTTAATGAGATTGGAAGAATTCCCACTGCATTACATAAATATTGAGAGTTCTCCCTGTGGCCCTAGACAACATCTTGTCCTCAATCCATTTTATCCACAAAACATAATACTTTATTGACATTTGTGCATTTTTGTTGAACTCAGATTGAATCTCACAGCTCCTGTATTACATCTCTGACTGCAACAAAACGACTTCAGTGATATTGGACATAGCCAGTAACCAGGGACTGTTTGCAGGCCAGAAACCTTCGACCCTGCCATTAATTCTAAATTTCATTGTCTAAGACTTGTTTATAGTTGTCTCCTAAAATTTTTTTATTACGACATATTTTAAAGTTGCTGACTTGACAGCTGGATCCTTACAAATAGAGAAATAAATCCTATTCTGTTTGACATGTGCATTCATAAGGTGTATAACAAAAGCCCATCTCTTCTGTGGAGCTATTGATTGTAAACCATTTGGTTTGTGTCCCTTGTGCAAATGAAGGAGAGAAAATGGTGCCTCTTTAAAGGCTGATCTAGGTTATTTATATCTCATGGCTGCACTGTCACTACATCTTGAGAATTACAGTGTCTTTTCATCAATTCCCCCATGCCAACAGGCAAAGGATCATTGCCTTATGAATCAGTACATATATCTTATCAGTCAGATCAAGCTGATACTTTGCAAAAGTTCAACGCACTGATTGATGACAAAGCTTAAGCATCTTCTACAGGAAACAGTGAATGCTAAAAAGCCAGACTAAATTTTGATACATATTTGGATAGACCTCAACTGAAGCTGAGTGTTCAATGAGGAACAATGGGTCCTCAGAAGGGTATCTGGATTGACTGGAGAAACTAGAACAGTTGGCTTTAGAACAGGGAAGATTAATTTTAAGAGGAGATTTAATTTTTTTTCAAGAATGATTCTAGGAATGAGTGGGTTGGCATATGATGAGCGTTTGACAGCACTGGGCCTCTACTCACTGGAGTTTAGAAGGTTGAGGGGGGGGGGGGGACACTCATTGAAACTTACAGGATAATAAAAGGCATAGATAGAGTGGATGTGAAAAGGATGTTTCCACTGGTGGGGAGTCTAGGACCAGAGGTCATAGCTTCAGAATTAAGGGCACTCTTTTAGAAACATGTTGAAAATTTTTCTGCGACCAGAAATTGGTCGCCATGGAGAAAATCGATACTTTTGTAGTCGAAGGTGCAGTTGTAGTGGGGTTGCAATGTAGTTATAGGTAGTCGTGCTAGTCGTAGGTAGTTTTAGTTAATCGCCTTTGCTGACCGGGCATTTTCATTGGCTCATTGGGGGGAAGAAAAACGTAAGCACAAGTTTTCAGAACCAAGGAGAACCGATCGGTAATGTTAAATGCCCGCCGGACTTCACAGCTGTGTATCCCTGGCTTATTAAAAGTTGTCTGGCTTCTTAAAAGTGTCTCCACTCCTTCTCCCCCTCCTTCTCCCCTCCCATCCCCTCCCTCCCCCCCTTTTTTAAAGGACTTACCGTACACCTTGCTAGCCATCTTAATCTTCCTGTTCATCGCGGTGTGTGTATGTATCACCTTGGCTTTGCACTATGTGAATTTCAGACAGCACTCCCCTGCTTTCCCTGGCCCCCGCCTTTGCGATGTGTGTGTGTGTGTGTGTGTGCTCCACTCTGACACTCGCTGTTCCAGTTCCCGGTTTTTCAGCCAGTGCCGCGAACTTGACAGTCGCCGGCAGTCCGCTGAAAAATCACCCAAGTGGGACAGGCCCTTAACTGTGCTACAAGCTCATCCACTTTATTTCTTATACTACGCGCATTCAAATACAACATCTTTAATTCGGTATTCATCTCTCTTCTCACATCGGTTCCAATTTTACCCGACTTTACTCTCCTACCCTCCTTGAACTTTCTGTCCCATTAATTTGGGAGACTTCTGTAACATTTCTTGCACTCTCTTTCCATTTAACTCCACCCTTACACTTCCAATTTGCTGACCACTCACCTGCTCATTGCCACAAAGGGCTGTGGAGGCCAAGTCAGTGGATATTTTTAAGGCAGAGATAGACAAATTAATGATTAGAATGGGTGTCCAGGGTTATGGGGGTTATGGGAAGAAGGGTGGAAAATGGGATTAGGAGGCAGAGATCAGCCATGATTGAATGGCGGAGTGGTCTCGATGGGCCGAATGGCCTAATTCTACTCCTTTCACATGAACTTGCGGATTTAGTGTGTGTGCTCAAAATGTGATGACTTTGATGGACTGACCTGACTGACTGTATAGGGAGATATTCAGATTTAAGGTTTCTGGTTAAAGAAACGATTGAGAGATGAATTTTAATTGTTGTGGTGGTCTGGAACATACTGTCTGAATGGATAATGGAGGCAAATCCAATCATAATTTTCAAAAAGGAACTGAATAAATACAGGATTAGTAGGGAAATTTTTCAGGGTACATAAGTTACAGGAGCAGAATTTGGCCAGTCGGCCCATCAAGTCTAGAAACTAGAAACTAGCCATTCAGCCCTTCGATGCATTCAATCATGGCTGATCTATCTTTCCCTCTCAACCCCATTCTCCTGCCTCTCCATAACCAGACACCTGTACTAAACAAGAATCTATAAAATCTCTGACTTAAAAATATCGATTTACTTGGCCTTCACAGCCTTCTCCACAGATTCACCACCTTCTGACTAAAGAAATTCCTCCTCATTTCCTTTTATTCTAAGGCTGTGCCCTCTGGTCCTAGACTCTCCCACTAGTGGAAACATCCTCTCCACATCCACTCTATCCAGGCCTTTCATTATTCAGTAAGTTCAAATGAGGTTCCCTCTCATCCTTCTAAATTGCACGTAGTTATGTGAAAAGAGCACGGCAGTTTGCTTAAGAATTCATGTCGAGCTGAAAGGGCAAATGACAATGATTTATGAGAGCAGAACATCAGGGAGCAGAACAGACATGGGTGATGAGTATAAGGCATCGCAAGCACTGGAGTTCAGAAGCATGAAAGGGAATCTCATAGAAACCTAGAAAGTTTCAGTAGGAACGGACACATTAAGTTTAGGGTGTTCCTGATGTAGGGAGCGTCCTTGATCAGAGGCCATACTTTAAGGATAAGGAATAAGGCATGTTGGACTGCCTTCCAGGAATAGTGTCTCAGATTACAATTATCTGGGTAAAAAAAATCTTCAGGTCACCTTTATTTTCTTTTGCCAGTCACCTTAAATCTATACCTTCAGGTTTATGACCCTTCTCCAAGTGGAAGTATTTCCATTTAGTTAATCTATTCAATTAATTCACTCAAGCACATTATCAATCTATTTTAAATTTTCATAACATGATGCAGCATAGAAACAGGTCCATCATGTTTATACTGAAGATGAAGTGCCCACCTATACTAATACCACTTACCAAGCCTTGATCCATAGCTTTCTACGTGCTGGCAATTCAAGTGGATTAATTAATCTAGATATTTCTCAAATGGTGTGTAAGTACATGCTTCTACCACCCGCTCTGGCAGTGTGTACCAGATTCTAACAACGCTCTGGATGAAAAGGTTCTTCTTCAGATCCCTTCCAAATTTCTTACCTCTTACCCTAAACCTATGCCCTCTTAATTTTGACACTTATGTTAGGGGGAAAACTTTCTCAGTATTGACCCTACATATCCCAATAATTTTACCAAATTCTTTTGAGTTTTCCATCAGCCTCCAAGGAAACGCAACCCATCCAGTCTTGTCTCATAACATTAGACCATAAGATATAGGAGCAGGTTCAGCCCAGTGAGTCTACTCTGCATTCGATCAAGGTTTATCTACAGCATTTCTCTCTCTCAACTCAATTCTCCTGCCTTCTCCCCATTACCTTTGATGTCCTTACCAATCAAGAATCAGATACACCACCCTCTGGCTAAAGAAATTCCTCCTCTGATTCTTCCCAGAAACAATCCATCCATTTAAATCTCCTCTGTACTCCCTCCAGTGCAATCAGGTCCCTTCTATAGTGTGACAACCAGAACTGTGCACCATACTCCAGTTGTAGCCTCACCAATGAATATCAGTCTCTTCATTCACTCCAGGTGAATGAATTTCTTCATTTCAGGAACTCTTCACTTCACAAACTCACCAGCATCTTGGCATCAGGAGATGTCAAGCAGACACATTGATACCATTCCTAATATGCTGTCCCAGAATAAAACATGGACCCTACTTACTATTGACTGTTTTCCTCTCTTAATGTAGCCAAAGATCCCCCATACAATTTCAGCAGCTTGATCAACGTCCCAATGCCTTGCAAGATATGTCTGGGTACACTGACAGGTCTTTGCTATTGCACATCTTTTAAATGATATCAAGTAATTTAAACTGTCTTTCCTTAATCATCTGAACAAAAGGTAAAGGCGTGAGAATTTGTCTGCCATGCTTCTGCCAATTTATTTACACCCTCAGGAAATTTGTCACTATTCTCATTGTATGCTCCCTTTTTTATTTTGTGTCATGTTTGTGACATTTGGCGGTACCATGGCTATGTCATTAAAATACATCAAAAAGATCGTAAGTTACAACACTGACCCCTCAGGAAGACCACTGTACACTTCCCTTGAGTTTCAAAATTATGCATTCAGTCCCTTAGCTAATTTAGCTTCCACACTGCCTTTGTTCACTTAATCTCACGGGCTTCAGTTCTGTTGATATGTGGCATCTTATCAAATGCGTTTTGAAAATCCAATTATTTTTGCCTCAGATCATTTTCTGGAGACAATTCCCCCATGAGATTTGGCCGGCTAGCCTCTTATTGCTAGATTTATTCTATTCCCTTTGCTTAAACAATAATAAAAACAGAAAGTGCTGGAAATAATTAGGAGGTCAGGCAGCATCTGGAGAGTGAGCAGCATAGTCAATGGCCATTCATTAGAGTTAGAAAAAGTTAAAGATTGAATGCATTTTAAATTGCAGAGGAGGAGTGTAGATGGGATGATGCAACTGGTGATACAGACAGAGGGGGTGAAGGCTTTTTAATTGTATCTGAAGTCTGAAGAAGGGTCCTGACCCGAAACATCACCTATCCATGTTCTACAGAGACCCTGCCTGCCCCGCTGAGTTACTCCAGCACTCTGTCTTTTTTTGTAAACTGGCATTTGCAGTTCATTTCTACAAACTGCATCTGATTGTCTGAGGATGGTGTGAATAACAGGAGATACATGAAAACAGAGGGGAGAAAACATTGCTGGAACTGTGATACAGACACTACAGTTACTGATGATTTAAAGTAAAAGAAAGCTGGGAAATAAGCAGGCTAGGCTTATTTCCAGGACCTCAAATCCTCGACTGGCACCACCAGTACAATTGAAGAGGAATGGAATTTTGAGGTTATGCCTCACTAGTTTTGCTCCCTACAATCTCATCCAGATCAGGTTCTGCTTTAAGAATGATCTACTCTCATCCATTTATATCCTAACAAATGTCACATCTGCCACCTGTTTCGCTGTTATAATGGCAGCATCCTCAGGTGGAAACAGATGCACAGTACATACTCAGTAACTCAGCCACACTCTCTGGCTTTGCAAGACAATCTTTTTGGTCCTTCACATGTACACCTTATTTTACAATTCACGGAAGATTTTGGTGTGCCGAGTTTTATTTTGGTCAATTCTCCTGCTCTGTCGTGTATCTCCTCTGTGGTTTTAGTATTTAGCTTGGTTATTACTGTGTTTAGTGTTGTTCCTCCATTTCATCATATGTGGACATCTATCTTTGAAAGCTTTTCCTTTCCCACTCAAAAAATGTGCCAATTACATAATTAAATCCTCTCAACTCTGAGGGCTTCCAATTTCCATTTAATGTTTGATCTGTTATTTTTTGATTCCAATCATTTTGGGCCAGTTCTCTAGGCAACTCACCAAAAATATGAGAAAATAGACAAAAAAAAGCTGGAGTAAGCCAGCAGGTCAGGCAGCATCTCTGGAGAAAAAGAACAGGTGACTACATCTTTCCCTTTCCCTGACTATTCTAAATTTAATGAGAACACTATTTCTAAAATGCTGCCCACTTCATTCCCCACAACAACATCTAGCACAAGGAGACACTATAGCCACTGCAGTGGCTGGAAACTGGAGCAAAAAATAAACTTCTGGAAGAACTCATTGGGGTGAGCAGTATCCGTGGAGGCAAAAGGAAGGTCAACGTTTCAGATCAGGACTGAGTGTAGAGGGGAAATAGCCAGTACATGGGTGTGAGATGGAGGGGTGAGGCATAGGTGGAACCAGATTGGGGGTAGACAGTGATGTGCAAATGGAACTATGCGTGGAATGGAGAGGGGGAGTGTTGAAACAAAGGCTGGTAAGGGGATGTAATGAGTCTAACTAATGATGCCTGGGAAGGGGGGCAGGAGGGGAAGGAACGATAAAGATGCGTTGGCGTCAGGGATGATGCCGGGTTCAGCAGTGACCACACCGACCCTTGCTGTAGCATGAACTCATGTGATATGCTCTATTTGCAGTGACAAGAAAGTCCAGGACCGAATGGGGATGCTGTCCCTCATCTTCAGGGTGGAATCTGGCTTATCCTGACAGCTCAGGCTTTGCCTCTGTGTGGACTCAGTTGTCTATTAGCAAGATGAGGCACTGGCGCCTCAGGCTTGCCCCCGCCACAGTCTTAGCCTCAGTAGAGGCGCTGGCTTCAAGGACTTCTTCCCGGCAACCCAGCCTTGACCACACATGGTGATGGTGGTCTCGGGTTTGTCTCAGTCACCTAGTCTTCCTCGAACCTGTGACAGGGGAACACAGCTAGCTGCGAGGTGCCCCACTTTCTCTCTTCTTTCTTCCTTCTTCCTTTTTTTCTTTCTTTCTCTCCCGTTTCTTCTCCCATTCTCTGGCTAGAATTCCTGGATTTTATGTCGTCTGATGAGGTTCAGGTGGTCAAACCAATATCAGCTACTTGGACCCAATGATGCTGATGTGTGGCCTCTCCTGGCTGTCTGCCAGTGATTAAGATCAGAGAAGCATCCATGGGAGGGGACGCTGTCACAGATGCACAAAGGGAGAGAGACCCTGGGTGAACTGGTGGGAATATTTAGTTTAGTATATTGTCACGTGTATCGACGTACAGTGAAAAGCTTTTCTTGCATGCTATCAGTGGAAAGACAATACATGATTACAATCGAGTCATCCACAAGGCTCGGAAATGGGAAAGAAACAGAGGGAGAGTGGGCTACCTGAAATTGGAAAATATCCAGCACTACGTTTTTCATCTTTGCGCTTGACACTCAATGATATAGAATGTTCTTTTGTAGCCTTTGCAAGAATTCCACCCCCTGTGTCCTTTATGCTTAACAATGCCAGTTTATACTGGGTTAACTGAGGTCCCTCGGTCGATATTGTTCAATGAGAATATAAATCACTTTCCACTCAAGTTGGTATTTGACATCTGTTTCTCCAGCACAAGGTTGTGATGAGATTATCAGAGAACAGTGAGAAAAATGTGGAGGTGGTGAGTGGCAGTATCAATAAAGCCCTTTAATCCTTTGTGATTGAGCAATTCAATGTATTTTGTTACCAGTCTCTCTCACTGTCGGGTTATTCAGCTTGGTATTGCTCGTGAGGCTCGCAAATGTAATTCCTTAGAAACAGGTCAAACGTACCAAAAAACAATAGGATAATAGGAATAATAAGTCTGAAGAAGGGTCTTGAACCGAAATGTCACCTATTCTTTTTCTCCAGAGAGGCTTGTCTGACCCGCTGAGTTACTGTAGCTTTTTGTGCCTATCTTCAGGATAATACACACATCAAGAGGAAAAATCTGTGAAGGATATGAAAACTAAAATGATGTACAGGTTTGGACAATCACTGTATGTTGATTGACCCTAGTGGGTTTGGGATAGTGTTAGTGTGCGGGGATCGCTGGCTGGCACTGACTCGAAGGGCCTGTTTCTGCACTGCGTCTCTAAACTAAACTAAACCTCCAGTAATGGAGAAAGTGTCAGTTACTCCTTGTTTAAGGTAATCTGGTTGGAGGCTCCTTGTTAACTACTTGGAGTAATGTGTGTTGTTTTGGACGCCACACTACAAAAAGGATGTGATTGTGTGGGAGAGAATGCCGAGGAGATTCACCAGGAATCTTCCTCGAATGGAGGACTTTGCTTATAGGGAGGGATTGGATAGGCTGGGCTTGTTTTCTTTGATGTAAAAGCAGCTGAGGGGTTGAGCTGATGGAATTAGATAATGAGATGCAAAGAAAGGGTAGGTGGAATCTTTTTTCCTATGGCAGGAGTATCAAAAACAAGAGGACTTAAATTTAAGCGGTTCTGGGAGGTAGGTTTTTTTTTTAACATAGAAAGTGATTGATATCTGGAAATTGTTGCCAGAGCAAGTGGCGAAATCAGATGCAATCACTTTATTTAAAACATCCAGCACTTAAGACAGGTAATTGAATAGGCAAGTGACAGATGGTCCTAATGCGGGTAAATTGGATTGGGGTAGAGGGGCAAAAAGATTGACATAGACCTGATTGGTTGAAGACCCTCGAAACAAGGAACTGCAGGTGCTGGTTTACAAAAATAAGCACACAAAGTGCTGGAGTAATTAAGCGGGGGTCAGGCAGCATCTCTGATGAACATGGATAGGTGACGTTGTATCTCTAAACTAAACCAAACTTAAGCTGAAGTATAATTTGGAGATTAATTTGGGATGGACAAGCATAGCAAATGAAGGCATAATAAATGGTAGGATAATGATAAATGGAGAGGAATGCGGTGGATTTGAAGTGCATGCCCATAGATACCTGAAAATACCAGGACCGATTAATCAGATGAAAAAGAAGATGCATTTAAGATTTATGCATTTATGAACCAAACCTGAATCTCAAGGCAAGGAAGTCATGCAAGCACACCAGACAAAGTGAGACTAGAATACCACATACCGACTTGGTCACTACTGGAGACTTCCCCAGAGTGAGCAGTTGTGAGCAGGGACAGTTTCTTCCCAGCTATTGTCAGGCAACTAAATCAGCCTACCACAACCACAGAGCAGTGCAGAACTACTATCTACCTCATTGATGACCCTCAGACTATCCTTGATCGAACTTTACTGGCTTTACCTTGCACTAAACATTATTCCCTTATCATGGACCTACACACTGTAAATGGCTCGATTGTAATCATGTATTGTCTTTCTGCTGACTGGGGATAGCGTACAACAAAAGCTTTTCACTGTACCTCGGTACACGTGACAATAAACCAAACTAAACGGAGCTGAGTTGGGGTGGGATTTTCCCAACTGTCTTTTCTTTTCTCTATTCAGCAGGAGGTTGCTGAGTTTCCCACTTAGCATGGCCTCACTGCTGTTGTTAACCTTCCAGAACCACAACGTTCCATTCCATGACTTTTGTAAGCAAAAAAAAAAAAAAAATTGTAAGCAAAAAAACATATTTTTGTATTAAGTTTGATTACTGCTTGATTTCAATCACGAAAACAGTAATAGAGATAAAAGGATTGTGCCCTAGGAATGCCACATTGGGTCAGGAAGAGCCTCTGTGTTTTCCCGCTGACTGTGGGAGGACAGGTGTGACTGATGAGGCCGGTGGTGCTCAGAAGGTGGGAGGCAATGCCCATCATCAACGCTCCGGGAATATGACTGAGCTGACTTGGCTCTGCACTGACTTCTGAAAGATGGCAACTGCCAGCAGACTTGCACACAGCTGTGAAAGAAGCTGATGTGCCCCAGCAGTCAGTCAAGCCCTTGTGATTACCGGAGAAAGGGCTGGGGATATGGGCAGTTTGATAGAGTGTAGAGAGTAACCTGACCACCGTAATGTGCAGTGATTCAGGAATCCAGCTCTCTCACAGACACAATGATACACGATGGGCCATATAAGTCATGCAAGTTGCAGGGTTACTCAATTTACTGCCATGATTAGACGGCAGATTTGACTGGTTTGTCATTAACTCCATGACCTTGCAACTTCTCATTATGAGCAGCGCCGTTGCACCTGAGACTATTTCACCCTTCAGTTTGATGAGTTGTTTCATGCTGTCCGATGCAATGCAAATGAAGCTGTCTCAGCGGGTTTACACCACGTCGTGTTAATACACAATCTAAAGGCAAGTGCAAAGCTTCAAACTCGACATATCCACAAAGAGATAAGACAGCCCATCGGCAGTGAGGCTTGCTGCAGTCAACAGTGTTCAAATCTTTGTGTCTACCTTCGAGTTACTCCAGCACTTTATGTCTATCTTCTCAGTTACTCCAGCACTTTGTGTCTGCCTTCTTGAGCTTGTCCAGCACTTTGTGTCTATCTGCAGAGTTACTCTAGCACTTTGTGTCTACCTTTGGTATATACCAGCAACTGCAGTTCCTCCCTACTTCAAATGAGATCAAATGAGAAGCAGTGTATCAGATGGCAAGTGGTGGAACACAAGCCAGAGGTCTTCGAGATAGCAGAGAAATAAGGAGACTCCAGGATTCAACAACATCCAATGTTGCAGCAAGAACCACTGGCACCCAGCACGGACACGCTGGCTTCAAGTGTTTCACACAGCTAAAGAAACACCTTGAAGCTGCTCACAGCTACATGGCAGTGCATTGCTGGAGGAAGTACACTGCATGAACAGAGCTGAAATGTGGATACAGGGTAGGTGGGAATAAACGGATTACTCTTTCAAAGTCACAGCTATACTGGCCTCCTCTGTATTCCAAGTATCAATACCTCCAAATCGAAACAGTACAGAATTAATTGTAGTTTACTATTAGTGGAAGTTTCCACTTTGAACAAAATCAACCTCAAAAAGATGGAGATCCAGGTCAATGCCGGATCACACTCAGAACAAAGAGCGCTGACACTTCAAACATTTAATAGTCTAACAAACACTTTGTCAATAATGAAGAAGTGAAAGGTGATTCTTTCTTTTCTATTTACAACCACAGGAAGGAAAGCTGGCATGAGCTGGACGGGTAAATTAGAGTCATAGAACGTGCAAACAATCCCTTCGGCTCAACTTGCCCACACCGACCAACAAGTCCCATCAACACTAGTCCCACTTGCCTGTGTTTGGCCCATTTGCCTCTAAATCTGTCCTATCCATGTACCTGTCTAAATGTTTCTTAAACGTTGCATTGCGATAGTCCCTGCCTCAACTACCTCCTCTAGCAGCTTGTTCCATACACCTACCACCCTTTGTGTGAAAAGGTTACCACTCAAATTCCTATAAATGTTTTCCCCCTTCACCTTGAACCTATGCCCTCTGGTTCTCGATTCCCCTGCTATGTGCGTCTACCTGATCTATTCCTCTCATGATTTGGGGAGATGATGGGGAGGCAGATTTTAAATCATCTTGCTGAACTGCTGCTGGTTTTCCGCGGGGCAAGCTGATGTGGCCAGTTCATTGCCAACTGGGGTAGCAAGCAACGTCAGTGCGAGAGGAAGTGCTCACCTGTGCTTACCACAGTATTTGGTCAGTGCAACACTGCTCAGCGAAGCACACTCTGATACCAAAGAGACGCCAGATCTATGATGCTTAGCAGGTACCACTGACAGTTGCAAAGTGCCCCAATTTCCCCAAACAAAGATCTGAATGATTGGGATGAGGGGAACATGGTGTACGTCTTGGAAGAAAAGCCAATGCAGGAAGTAGATGGCTTGGTTCATTTAGTTAGGAATGGAAATGGAAGGCAAGAGATGACATGGATGTGAACAATGGCAAGCGGTGGATAGGGGCATGCAGTAATGTGTCCAGAGTTCAGTCACTCACACTCTTGTTTATAAGAATCCACAGCTATCCATTTTTTCCTTGGATATCAATCAGAAGCACACCAATCCTGCGTTCATCTGACAATCAACACCTCCTTACCTATCACTTGCCCCACCCCTTCTCCTCACCTCTAACTACCAACCATTTCCCCTCTCCTTCAGTCTTGAAGAAGGGTCCCGACCCAAAACGTCATCAGTCTATATCCCTCCACAGATGCTGCCTGACCACGGAATTCTTCCAGTAATTTGTTTATTCGCTCAAAATGACAGCACCTGCAGTACCTTGTGTCTCCTAGAATCAATCACTGGAATCAATGTTTTTTGGAAATCGAAATACACTACATCTATCAGTTCTCCCTTATCAACCCTCCCTGTCACAATCTCAAAGAATTCAAGCACATTTATCAAACCGATTCACCCCTTATAAAACCATGTTGGCTTGTTTTGATTATATTCAGTTTTCCCAAATGGTTAGCTATTTCCTCTTTGATTACTGACTCAACCATCTTTATTGCCTTCCCACTCAGTGGGAAACGTTGATTCTGCTGTGTGGGGATGTTCATGCTTAAATTCTATCGTGTATTGTGTTCTTTTTATCCGTATGGTTGTATGGTAATTCAAATCTCACTGTACCAATTGGTGCATGTGACAATAAATGTCTCTTGGACTCTTGAGCAATAGATGTGAAGCAAACTGCTAACCTGTCTTCTGTCTTCCACTCTTTTTGAACAAAGGAGTCACATTGGCTGTTTTCAAACTTCCGATGTCCTCCTGGAAGTCAGCAATTTTTTAAACATCTCACCAATGTGTCTGCTGTCTCCACAGTCACTTACTTTACTTTAGAATTTAGAGACCCAGCGAGAAAACAGGCCCTTCAGCCCACAGACCAGCGATGACCCCATACACCAGCACTATCCTACATACCAGGGACAATTTTACAATGTTACCAAAACCAATTAACCTGCAAACCTGTACGTCTTTGGAGTGTGGTGGGAAACTGGAGCACCCGGAAACAACCCAAGCAGTCACAGGGAGAATGTACAAACTCCATACCGGCAGCCCCCACAGACAGGGTCAAACACGGGTCTCCTGGAGTTGTAATGCAGCATTTCTACCGCTGTGCCACTGTGCCGCCCCAAACTTTAAAATCCTTGGCTGCAGGTTCTGTTGGAAAGTCCACTTTTAGCCCCATGATACTTTATCCTTTCTGATTGAGATTTTTATCAGATCCTCCCCTTTATTTCAAATTTGTTTGTATATCTTACGGTTATTTGCAATGTCCTCCATAGTGAAGACTAATTTAAAAAATGATTTAACATATCAGCTATTTCTCTGTTATGCCTTTCCCAGCCTTGATCTCTAGAGATCCCACATCTACAACTGCTGCCTTCTTCCTTTGTGTACCTTCATAGAAACTCTTACTGTTTATCTCAACATTACATGCGTTTTCTCTCATAATTAATTTTTTTCCTTCTTTCGCTCTTGGATCCTAAAGACTTCCCAATCCTCCGGTTTACCACTGTTCTTGCTGCAGTATATATCTGCTTTCCAGTTTTACATTATCTTTGACCTCCTTAGTTAACCGCAGTGTGCCTTTTTCTCATGGAAATAAATTCTTGCTGAATGTTGTGCACCAGCAGTTTGAATATCTTTCACTATTCTTTTGCCGACATGTCTCCTGGCTCATTTTTACAGCCTATCTTGGTCCACTCCACCTTCACATCATTATAGTTGCCTTTATTTAAGTTGAAGGCAGTTATCTGGTCATGTGGTGTCCACCCTCTAAATGCACCTAGAATTCTTGCATATTGTGGTCACCATTTCCTTCTCTTATTCATCTCTTATTAATCCTTCATCATTCAACATGTCCAACATTGCGTGTTCGCTCTATAGACATGGTGATAGCTCGGGCTGACAGCCTGATGCAGAATTGAAGGAATGCTGCACTGCTGTATGTGCCAATTTCTGGAAAAGGCATTAAACCAAGCTTGAATAAATATATCCAGGGCAATGTTTATCCTGGACCAAGGTCACGGAAGCATTACCTAGTTGATTCTGCATTGCAAGCTGCAGGAGCTCCATGTGCCCAAATAAACTGGCCGGGCCTTAAAGCCAACAAGCCTTACAATTCTGACTGCTCTCACCATGGGCTGTGAAAAAGAATCAGGAGATCCTGAAGTCACAAAAGGACTTTTACACACAGTAAAAGAAAATGTAATTTCCATTTAGAGACCTGAATAATTTGGGGTAATTAGCACTGGGTTGTGATAAAATCTGTCATAGTAATAATTACAAGAGCAGCAGTACTATTGGTGATGGCCGGCTGCTAGATCCATGTGCAACCTTTGGATGAGTCATTAATCAACTTGTCATGCAGGTGAATCAGCTGGACTGGAAGCAACACGGAACCCTCTGTTAGATGTGAAGATGGACACAATATGATGGAGTGACTCAGCGAGTCAGACAACAACTCTTGAGAAAAGGAATAGGTGACATTTTGGGTCGAGATCCTTCTTCAGACCAAACTTAGGAAAGGAGGTGCAGAGAATGGCGTTGACATCTTCCTTAATTTCCTTTCATTGTGATGAACCTAAACTGCTTTCACAATGCCTTGTGCGAAACTTAACTGTGTTTGTATTCAGCTCCAAATAGAACAGTTAAGAGTACTGGATTGCAATGGACAATAAGGCGTGAGGAGGAAAGAGCAGAGACTTAATGAACATAGCTGACACCATAATTGCACAACCTTCTAAACACGGGAGAAAAAACAGATGAGATGATGTTATTCTCGTTAAGGAGTCTGGGATCAGGGGACATAGTCTAAGAATAAGTGGTGGGCCATAAGGAACAGAGATGAGAAGAAATGGCTTCTCTGAGAAATTGGTGAGCATTTCCAGTTCTCTACTCAGGAGGGTTATGGAGATGCAGTCATTGAGTTCATTCTAAACAGGGATGGGGACATTTCTGCATCTCAAGGGAATTCATGCTATGGGGACAGTATTGGAAATTGTGCTGGTAGGTTAGCCATGATCTTGTTGAGTGGCGGAGCGGGCTGTGGTGCTGAATGGCCTATTCCTACTCTTATTTTTTGATGATCCCAGAACCGAGCCTTGCTGTACCCCACTAGTCACTGCCTGCCATTCTGAAAGGGACCCGTTAATCCCCACTCTCTGTTTCCTGTCTGCCAACCAATTTTCTATCCATGTCAGCACTCCTCCTCCAATACCATGTAACCTAATTTTGCCCACTAATCTCCTATGTGGGACCTTATCAAATGCTTTCTGAAAGTCTAGGTACACCAGGTCCACTGGCTCTCCCTTGTCCATTTTCCTAGTTACTTCTTCAAAAAATTCCAGAAGATTAGTCGAGCATGATTTCCCCTTCATAAATCCATGCTGACTCGGACCGATCCTGTTACTGCTATCCAAATGTGCGGCTATTTCATCTTTTATAATTGACTCCAGCATCTTCCCCACCACCGATGTCAGGCTAATTGGTCTACAATTCACTGTTTTCTCTCTCCCGCCTTTCTTAAAAAGTGGGATAATATTAGCTACCCTCCAGTCCACAGGAACTGATCCTGAGTCTATCAAACATTGGAAAATTATTACCAATGCATCCACGATTTCTAGAGCCACTTCCTTAAGTACCCTGGGATGCAGACCATCAGGCCCTGGGGATTTATCAGCTTTCAGTCCCATCACTCTACCCAACACCATTTCCTGCCTAATGTGGATTTCCTTCAGTTCCTCCGTCACCACAGATCTTCTGGCCCTTACTATATCAGGAAGATTGTTTGTGTCCTCCTTTCTGAAGACGGATCCAAAGTACTATCTTCCTCTTATTCCTGCTGATTCTATCTGTACGCTACACAATTGTAGATGTGTCATTCTGTATGTAGGTTACACAGATAAGAGACAATGAGATGCAGCAGCAACATTAAACTATCTGTGGCCTGTCCACAGGTGCACAGACTCAGAACATTAAATACTCTAGGTCAATGACATTCTCTATACAGATTATGGACAGATATATCCAACAAGGCTCCGATAAACATCTCACTGCTGAATTGTGATCATCACATTTCATTATGAAAAGCATGTTTAAAGATCCACAACTTTTTGGAGCCAATGCATTATATTTTTTGTTGGGACGATGGAACATATTTTACGCCATGCTTTAGAACAGGTGAATGGTGGCTGAGAAAAAGTCACAGAGATCATTACGTAACACACACAGTGTGGTATAGATTCAGCATCTAAGTCCATGCTCTATGCAATTATTCAGTATTTGGTGCTCTAGGATCTACCAATATCCTACCTTGCAAATCTTAAACAATGAATCTTGTCCATCCCCATCAGTGTCCTTGAAGTAATCATGGGCTGGAAAAGTTCGATTAATATCGCGGGTGATGACATTCTCCTGAACAGAATCCTGGATTAAAAAATGAAACAAAATTAGTGATTTTTGAACCTAAAATTGGTTGTCTTGCTCTTTGCATGGTGTTAAGGCGTCACTGCTAAATAACATTAAAAATACCACACATGACTCAGTGTTGGGCAGGGATGCACGGCTTCATAAAAAGAGGTGTGATCTGCAAAACGGTGCAAGTAAATGTGATACAGACAAGATGGGTGCATCATGATGACAAACTAACAGGTTTGTGGTTGATTACAGGAATTGGGACATTATGTTACAGCTTTACGTGACATTTGGAGTACTGAGTATAGCTCTGGTCACCCTGTTATGGGAAGGATGTTATTAAACTAGAAAGGGTACAAAAAGAGTTTACAAGGATATTACCAGGTCTGGAGGTTTTGAGTTATAAGGAAAGGCTGGATAGGATCTGTCTTTTTTCCCTGGAGAGTAGGAGGATGAGGGGTGACCCAATAGAATGTTTGATGATGTTGCTTGGTTCCCAACTCCATTTTAACTGGAGAAATTAGGTTCCGTTTGAGTTAAACAGGCACCCGTTAGTATGTGCTCAAACAGTTCCAGAATATCCAGAAGCAGGAGAAGGCCTCCTGTGACCACAGGGAAACAATAGGCCACTCTAATCTAAAATGTAACACCAAAAGACAGAAGGCACAATTACAGTGCATCCAATGTGGCAAAGACAACATTAAAGGCATAAAATCATTTTGAAACAATCAATGTTAGCCTGGCTGCATTAGTGCAGTGGGTGTAAAGGAATGAACAAGGTTTCATGGGCTGAGACAACATCTGAAGAATGCCTGACAACAGAGGACAGACTCACCCTTTGGAGTCCGCCACAAATGAATGGATGCAAAGACTTAAAACGATTAGAACCGTACAACTTATTTTTATTGAAAAACACACT
Source organism: Okamejei kenojei (assembly GCA_035221665.1). Taxonomy (NCBI): domain Eukaryota; kingdom Metazoa; phylum Chordata; class Chondrichthyes; order Rajiformes; family Rajidae; genus Okamejei; species Okamejei kenojei. Next base: position 27,597,462 of record CM069140.1, on the reverse strand, counting down.
GAACACGACCCATCGAGAGATTATTTTTAAGATTGTAACTTGCAGAACACACAAGAACAAATCAGTGGATGCGGTGTATGTGGACTTTCAGCAGGCCCCAAAATAAATTATTGAACAATTTGAATATATGGGGTTGGGGGGCAATACGTAGCACTGAGTTTGAGGACTGATCAATGGATAGGAAACAGGCAGCAGGAATAAATGGGACATTTTTGGATTGGTCCCTCAGGTGTTCACAATCCACATCAAAGATTTGGATGATGGGTTCAGGAGTATTGCACCCATGTTTGACAATGTTACAAAGCCAGATGGCCATATGGCCTATTAGAAGGGTAAAGAAATGTTCATGGGTGAGTGGGTGGACTAGGGCCTAGCAGAGGGAATATAAGGTAGAAAAATAGTAGAGTTTTTAAAAAAATTATGCGGGTTCGAATGTGTAGGTGTTCAGAGTACCTTTAACCTCAAACCACTTGAAGAAAATATGCAGCCACAGCAAACAATTTGGAAGGTAAATGTTGTAAAAAAGACCTTTGAAACCTTTGAGTTGCACACCAGAGTAAAGTGATCTTACATAGAAACTTAGAAAATAGGTGCAGGAGTAGGCCATTCGGCCCTTCGTGCCTGCACCACCATTCAAGATGATCATGGCTGATCATCCAACTCAGTATCCTGTACCTGCCTTCTCTCCATACCCCCTGATCCCTTTAGCCACAAGGGCCACATCTAACTCCCTCTTAAATATAGCCAATCAACTGGCCTCAACTACCTTCTGTGGCAGAGAATTCCAGAGATTCACCACTCACTGTGTGAAAAATGTTTTTCTCATCTCGGTCCTAAAAGATTTCCCCCTTATCTTACACTATGACCCCTTGTCCTGGACTTCCCCAACATCAGGAACAATCTTCCTGCATCTAGCCTGTCCAACCACTTAAGAATTTTGTAAGTTTCTATAAGACCCCCCCTCAATCTTCTAAATTCTAGCGAGCACATGCTGAGTCTATCCAGTCTTTCTTCATATGAAAGTCCTGACATCCCAGGAATCAGTCTGGTGAACTTTCTCTGTACTGCAATGAATTGCCTCTGGAAAAAGCTGATGATATGAGAGCTCTGTAATACTGGCTCGGTTTTACTCTCACCGTTAGCACAGCCTGACTTGCGAGGCACATCCTAGAACCCTGCATTTCACAACTTTTATATTCCTTTGAGGATCTCATTGTTTTTTAAGAACAAATCTTATGCTCGGTCTCCTTGCTACTGCATTAACCCATTAATACAGTTCCTTAGCGTGAAACATTACCAAAGATCTGCAGTGGACCAATCACACTGAAGTGATAGCCAAGAAGGAGCACAACCACTTCCTCAGGAGACGGACGAAATTCGACATGTCTGCAATGACTCTTGCAAAGTTTTGCAGACACACCATAGAAAGCACATTGTTCGGTTGCATCACCGATTGGTTCGTGAACAGCTCTGCCCCAGACCGCAATAAATTGCAGAGAGTTATGGACATAGCCCGGTCCATCGACAGACTCCCCACCACTGACTCCATATATACTTCACGTGTCCTCAGAAAAGCAACCTACATAATCAAAGACTTGTCCCACTCCTGGTGATTCCTTCTTCTCCCCATTCGCATTGGGTAGAAGATATAGAAGCTTCAGAGTGCACACCATCAGGATCAGGAACAACTTCTTCCCCTCTGTTATCAGGCTTCTGTGTAATCCTTGCATTGGCTAGGGCACTGTCTGATTCACCTCTACCCCATTGCGGACATTGTTCTTGTCTATGGAACTGATGTGTCACCATGTTGAGAACTATATCCGGCACTCTGCCTTTGCACTTGAGTTTAGCTTGATTGCATTGATGTGAAGCATTATCTGATTTAATTGGATGGCATATAAAACAAAGCTTTTCACTGTATCACTGTACAGGTGGCAATAATAAATGTAAATCTACATCAGTTAGTCTCATTTACTGCGAATCTCCTTTGTGATCATGTACTGTCTTTCTGCTGGCTGGTTAGCACGCAACAGAAGTTTTTCAATGTACCTTGGTGCACGTGACAATAAACTAAACTAAACTACGCAGGGCAACCCTGGTCTCACTATCATTGACATTCCCTTTGGTCTATCCATCTCTTCCCATTTTCTCTGCAAGTTAATACTAACATTGTCTGTACTTCTCAGTTCTGAAGAAACGTCTTCGACTTGAAATGTCAACTCTTTTTCCTTTCCATAGGTACTGACTGGCTGGCTGAATGTTTCCATCATTTTCTATTTTTATTTCAGATTTCGACAGGCTATTTTTTAAATTTACATTTTCCAATGGCTTCAATGGCGCTGCCATAATGTCAGTGAATCACATCAGATGTCAAGGTAAACCTTCTGCAAGATCCATGTACTGAATCCGTGAAATGACTTTGTCACAGTAAATGGATTGATAACGCTGCTCAGTGGGTAATGAAAACACAAGGAACTGCAGATGCTGGAATCTTGATCAAAAACCAAAGTGCTGGAGGAACTCAGTGTCGGAGGAACTCAGCGGGTCAGGCAGCGTCTGTGGGTGTAACGGATAGGGGCTGTTTTGGACATCAGTCTGGTCCCAATTCCAATCATTGGCTATCTATTCCCTCTACAGATGCTGTCGGACCCACTGAGTTCCTCCAGTACATTGTTTTTTGCTCACTGGATAATGGCACAGTGCACTGCACCTACTAAACAGGTACATGCCATATTAGAACTAGATGCAGCAGTAAGGTCAGGATATGGAGAGCTTAAAAGTAATCACTACCGACACTGCTTACTACATAACGGGGTACTGATTGGGGATGATCAGTCATGATCACATTGTTTGGCGGTGCTGGCTCGAAGGGCCGAATGGCCTACACCTGCACCTATTGTCTATTGTCCATGCACAATCCACAACTGTAATAGCACCATCAAAGACACTATAAATGGAAGCAAATTACAGAATACATGAACTGGTAATTCTGCTATAACATGTTTCCATAATGAGAATCGGAAACAACACAATTCCATTATCACCCTCTTTTACCTTGCCTGCCATCGCCTATTACTATTTTATCCCTCTGGTCTTCTACTTCGCTTTTTTTCTCTCTACACCCTCTTTTTTTATATCTTAAAATCTCAAGACTTCCTCGGCCTTGATGATAGGTCACAGACTCGAAACCTCACTCTGCAGGTGCTGTCAGATCTTTAGTTTAGTTTAGTTTAGAGATACAGCACGGAAACAGGACCTTCGGCCCATTGAGTCCGTGGTGACCAACAATCCCCGTACACGAGCACTATCCTACACACTTCGGACAATTTACAATTTTTACCAAATAAGCCAAATAACCCACAAACCTGTACGTCTTCGGAGTGGGAGGAAACCGGAGCACCCGGGGAAAACCCACGTAGTCATGGGAAGAACGTACAAACTGCATATAGACAGCACCTGTAGTCAGGATCGAACCCGGGTCTCTGGCGCCGTATGGTAGCAACTCTACCGCTGCGCCACCGTGCGGCCCTACTGAAGATTTTCAACATTCCCTCTCTTTGTATGAAAATTCCGACATCCACATCTGGCATTTTGCTTTTGAACTTTTTAAAAATTGGATATGATTGGGTTAAACAGTAACAGTTGGTGAAGACAGAGGCCAAATCATGTGAATTATCGTCATGGTTCATAAACTTACATGAGCATTCTGAAATGTAATTAGTTTATAAATGTCATTAAAATTGACATTTACAAGTCAGTTTAATTTATAAATTTGCTGCATTACATTGTCCTTGTTTTTAATTTGTCCATTGATGACTGATTGCAAAGCACTCCTTACTGGTGATCTGTGTGTGCGTTTTCTACCTTTTTTCCTAGCTATTCAACCTGCAAACAGCACACAGCAAGATAATTATAGATTTTGATGTGATTTTAGTTTAAACGTGGAGTAATTCCAGGAGCTGTAAAAACATGATTTTTTATTTGGAGACTTGAAAAGTGATTATTGCACAAAAGTAAAATTAATCAGAAACACAATTACGTTAAAACATATAGATTAATTATGTAAAAAATACTATTGATAGGTGAATGATAACAGTCTAACTATTATCCTAAACAGTGCAGCTGTCCTTAAGAAGTGCATTGCAGTTTAATAGATTTACAGCAGTCCCTTGGCTTTTGAATTATTAATATAAAACAAGTTGTAAAATAAGATACATTTCATAATTTCAAGCAATCCAAAAGTGCTTTAGCATTACCTTTGGTCACTATGGCTAAGCAGGAAACAAAGCAGAGAGAACCACCTAGTAACTATATTCAGCTTCTTGCACCTGGTGTAAGATATTTGCCTCAGCCAGCACTTCCAGTTATCTTTCCCATACTTGTATCATGCGTATGAAATACTTCAGCCTCACTTTTCTGCTTCAGAAGAACGTGCAAGCAAGCAAGCAATGCCTTATTGTTGTGCTTCTGGCCTTCCTGATCTGTACATCAGTGCTCCGCATCTGGCCCAGTGCCGAATCCAGCTGTGCTGGCATTTGACCTCCAGCTCTTCTCCAGCATCCGTGTTTCAATGTCATCTCGGAGGGTCACGGTATCATTTTGCAGGCAGCAGAAAATTCATCCCTCCTGTGCTTACTGTTGTCACTATTGAGATTATGAATCTCACTGGAAGCTTGTTAAATATTTTTATTAGAAGTGCATATTAAAAGTAGAATATACTTGTCACATACATTCTTAACATTATTAATTTTAACAATTATGTCTTGTTTGTACTTCTATACATTTTTTAGTTTTTAACGCAGATAGGAAAAAAATAGAGAGAAATAAAGTAAAAATAGAAAATCAAAAAGATGAGTGGAGTGTTAGGTTATCCATCGTTGGAGATATATCCATGGTTTGTTTTTTTTTGTTTTTTTTTTGTTAAATATTTTTATTAGACGTAAGTACATATTAAAAGAATATACTTGTCACATACATTCGTAATATTATTAATATTAACAGTTATGTCTTATTTGTATCTATACATTTTTTTTGTTTTTATTGCAGATAGGAAAAAATAGAGAAAAATAAAGTAAAAGTAAAAAATGAGTGGAGGTTATCCATCATTGGAGATATATCCATGATTTGTTATGTATGATTCTTCATCCATTCCTTTATTCAGGATTCAGTCAGGCTCTCGCACCGAGCCATTTTGACCCTTTAAATATTCAATAAATGGAGACCATATCCCTCTGAAAAGATCCAACTTGTCCAGTAGGACAAGCCTTAATCTTTCCAGATGAAGTGTCTCCGACATTCCTGTAATACACATTTTAGTTGTGGGGGATGTAGGACCTTTCCAGAATTTCAATATTAATTTTTTCCCAATTATTAAACTGTAATCAATAAAAATTATTTGATTCGTTGTTATTAATTGATCTGTTTCTAATATTCCCAATATTATTAATTTTGAGTCAGGGATCAGATTCATATTAACAGCATTCGCAATTATCTTAAATATTTCTGTCCAAAATTTAGTAATTTTTATACAATTTGTAAATGAGTGCGTTAAGTTAGCTTCTAAGTACTGACATTTATCACATTTGGCAGATACATTTGAAAAAATACTATGTAATTTGGATTTTGAATAATGTAATCTATGTAATATTTTAAATCGTATAAGAGAGTGTCTAGCATTTAATGAACAATGGTGTATATGTTGTAAACTTTCATCCCATACTTCTAGTCTGATTAATTGACCTAATTCGTTTTCCCATGATTGCCTATATATTTCTGTCATTGGGACATCGTTTTCCAATAAAATGTTATAAATATATGAAATCAATTTTTCTGTGTTCGGGTGTTTATTTAGACATTCATCTAAAATTTCTGTCTTTCTATTTCTGATTTCTTGGGTGTTTGTTTTTACATAGTCTCTAATTTGTAAATATTTAAAGTAATCTTTTGAATGTAATCCATAAATTTGTTGTAATTCTTGAAATGACATGAAGGAGTTTTCCCTATAGAGATCGCCCATCTTTTTAATTCCATAGTTTTTCCATTGTAAAAAACCTTTGTCCATCATTAAGGGTTTAAATGTAACATTATTTACAATGGTCAGGGCTAGTGGTATACATTCCAATTTTAATGTTTTCTTTATTTGTTTCCAGATACGTATCCCACTTTCTATTATAGGGTTTTCTCTATAGGTTTTCTTACCTAGTTTAATATTGGCGAATAAAATCGAGCTAATTGTCTTAGGTTAAATCTCCATTGTTCCTGTTTTTCCGTTTTACCATTTATTTTAATCATAAATGTTAAAGGTGCGTGATCTGAGATTGTAATATTATGGTATTTTAAATTGTAAGTAAGTGAGATAAGTTTAGAGTCTACCAAAAAATAATCTATTCTTGAATACGTTTTATGTACAGGTGAATAACATGAATATTCTCGTCCAGTTGGGTTTTCTACTCTCCAAACATCTTTAATATTACTAGTATGCATGTATGCATTTAATAAGTCACTGGAATGGGATTTGGTTTTCCTTTGTCTTGTGGATCTATCTAAATAAGAGTCTAGTGTACAATTTAAATTTCCTCCAATTATTAAGTTATGTTGTGCTATTTCTGGGATGTTATTAAATATTTTCTTAAAGAACAATGGACTATCAAAGTTTGGTACATATACATTAACAAAAATCATTTTTTGTGCATTTAATTCTCCTATTACAATAAGGTAGCTACCATCACTGTCAGTTATAGTTGATGTGTGTTTAAATAAAGTGCCTTTACGAAATCATATTGCTACGCCTCTGGATTTGTGTGTGAAAGAAGAATGATATGTTTTATCTATCCATTTAGCTTTCAGCCTAAGCTCGGCATCTTTTTTTAAGTGTGTTTCTTGGATAAAAATTACACCAGCTTTAAGTGCTTTTAAATGTGCTAGTCTCACTGGAAGCTGCTACTTCGGGTTGCAGGTGTCGGAGAAGAGTTGACCCGTGAGGAGGATAAAGTAGATAGCAGAGGTGAAGGGGAAAAGACAAAATAAATAAACATTGATTTTTCTTTTAATAACTAGAAAATGAAATAAGAGCACCAGAAAGCACCGTGAACAAACAGCGTGAAGCCTGGCTAATATCCAGATATCTCAGTGAGTATAGGTCATCCTTCCTGTTCCATAAGTAATCACATTTGAACCTTCCTTAAAGAGCTAACATTCCTCTTTTATCAAATTGGCAGAAGCACCTCTTAACCAAATAAAATGAATCAGGCCTTAAAACAGCAACATAAAGATGGCACGGAGGCACAGCAGTAAAGATGATTTTATTACAGCGCCAGAGACCTGGGTGCGATCCTGACTACAGGTGCTTTCCACATGGAGCTAGTATGTTCTCACTGTGAGCGCATGGGTTTTCCCCGGTGCTCCAGTTTCTTCCCACAATCCAAAAACGTAGGTTAATTAACCTTTGCTAAATATTGTAAATTGTCCCTGGTGTGTATAGTGTTAAGGGCCTGTCCCACTTGGCCGTCATTTGTGCGCCATTTACGCGACCTGCTAGCGTGTGGGTAGCGCGGGACGGGCGCATGGAGTGGTGTGGAGGAGTGTGGACTTCATCCTGCACTAAATCATCGCGCGCCACCGGCCTGTCGCGTAACTGACGGCCAAAGTGGGACAGGCCCAAGACCCTGGCGCAACGTCTCACCTACAACAGCAGCAGAAGGAGGCAAACGATCACCGAGCTCGGCCTGGGGCTCACGGCCGTTGCGGATCTGAATCCGCCCCCACCCCTACTCCCAGAGCGGGGCCAAGACCATTGGAGATAGTCACAAAATGCTGGAGTAACTTAGCGGGACCGGCAGCATCTCTGGAGAGAAGCAATGGGTGACGTTTCGGGTCAAGACTCTTCTTCAGACCGAAGAAGAGTCTCGACCCAAAACATCATCCATTCCTTCTCTCTAGAGATGCTGCTGGTCCCACTGAGTTCCTGTATTTTGTGTCTATCTTCAAATGAGGTCACGCGCTCCAGACGGCTGTGCATGATGACGCGTGCTACCGGCCTGTCACGTGAATGACAGCCAAGTGGGACAGGCCCTTTAGTGTTCAGGGGGATCACTGGTTGACGCAGCTCGTTGCGCTTCCACTCTGTATCTCTAAAATAAACTAAATTAAAACATTAGCAAAGAAATGTTAATAAAGTTATAATATAAATATAATACCTACAAAAAGCACCAGAAGAAAATTGTAAGAATTTCCAAAATTGTTGGGGGTGTTCTTGATCAATGTTTAAGGTAGACAAAAGTGCTGGAGAAACTCAGTGGGTGCAGCAGCATCTGAGGAGCGAAGGAAATAGGCAACGTTTCCGGCCGAAACCCTCTTTAATATGGATAAAGGCGAGGCAGAGTCTCATATCTTCCAGATGTAGTGTTTCAAACATAGTTGAAATCCATTGTTGGTATTGGGCATTTTTCCAGAATTTTAAGCTTAGCTTTTTTCCTATTATTAAGCCGTATTCAAATAGATTATTTTGAAACACATTTAATTCAGGGCTACCTTCCGTTATTCCGAAAATAATCCGATCTGCTTTTGGTGTCAATTTTATTTTTAATAGTTTTGTGAAGATTTCAAAGATTTCAATCCAAAATTTTTGAATTTTTGTACAAAAGACAAATGAGTGCGCTATAGTAGCATCTTGAGACTGGCATTTATCACAAATAGGTGAGACATTGGGAAAAGGTTTACTTAATTTAGTTTTTGAATAGCATCTGTGTAAGATTTTAAATTGTATTAAAGTGTGTCTTACGTTAATTGAACATTTATGCACATTTAATAAGTATTCTTTCCACCTTTATTTGGAAATTGTTATACTTAATTCATTTTCCCAGTCTCTTCTGATACATTCAGTTGTTGGTGTTTCTGCATTTAGAATAATAAAACAGATCGTTTCTATCAGACGTGGTCTGCATTTATAGATTTGCTACAAGGATAGGGTGCAAGAGTACCTCAAAAAGGTACCGACGTCGGCCTTAGTAAAGGGGGATGAAAAACTATCGAGTTGGTAAATTCCTTTTGCGTGATGTTTATAATATAGTAACTGGCTTTTCCTTTTTTCTTCTCTCTCTCTTTTTTTTTCTCTCCTTTCTAAGGTCTATCTCTTAATCTCCTTTCTCTAACTCTTTGACCAAGGGCTCTTTTTTTTTTCTTCCCTTTGGCACGCTTTTCACTTTCACAACTCTTTACATTCTTCACTCTCTCTATTTCTACTCTTTTTCTTTAAACGCCTTGAACATGGATCTCATGTGTAGTTATGGAGCAGCTCTACCAGCTGTTTAGACTTCCAGAAACCATCTGATATGGCCACCCGCATGAAAGGCTGTTAACTAAATTAATGTTCAAGTCTCACGGAGTTGAAGGCTAATTATTGATCGAGAGAAGAAACTGGCTGAGTAGCAAGACACAACGTAGGCATAATAGGCTGGTATTAAATGCATCTTTGTGGTGCTTCGTTTATTCAAAATAGTTTCTACACTCACAGTTTCAAAGTGGCTTGTGCATTGGGTGGCCACATCGATCATGGACAGTTACCATTCTGTTCAGTACATCTAGCTTTAACCTGCTCCCCAGGCAATGCATCTTGATAAACAAGGTGTGCAGCGGCCAAGCTTCATGAAAACCAAACTGCAGCAAAACACAAACTACGCTGCATGTTGTTGATGACCATCTGAAGTTCAGCACTGCGTGACAGAAATTGCTGAAGGTCACAGGGAATGCTTGCTGCTGCATGACTCTGGCATTCTGTACACACTGACCAACTGATAGAAAACAATCAACAACGGGCTAGTTCTGAAGAAAAGCCATCAACCTCCAACATTAGGGAGGAGACAGTAAGGACTACTAGAAATTCGAGAAGTCAATGTTCATACCGCTGGCAAACTGGCAGTTTGTACCCCAGCGGTATGAACATTCTCAGCTCTCCCTCTAGCCCTCTGGCTCCTCCCTTTCTTCTTCCCGCCCCCCCACCCTCACATCAGTCTAAGGAAGGGTTTCGGCCCGAAACGTTGCCTATTTCCTTCGCTCCATAGATGCTGCCTCACCCGCTGAGTTTTTCCAGCATTTTTGTCTACCTTCGATTTTCCAGCATCTGCAGTTCCTTCTTAAACCTCAAACATTAACTGTTCCTCTCTCCACAGAGACTGTCTGAACTCTTGAGTATTTCCAACAATTTGTTTTTATAATAGATTTCAGCACACTGGCCTTCATCAGTCAGAGTATTGAGTATGAAAGTTGGGAGGTCATGTTGTGGTTATATAAGATGTTGGTGAAGCCACATTTAGAGTATTGTGTTCAGTTCTGGGCACTATGTTACAGGAAAGATATTGACAAGCTGGAAATGGTGCAGAGAAGATGTTGCCAGGACTCGAGTGTCTGAGCTTTAGGAAGAGGTTGAGCAAGCTATTCCTTGGAGCACAGGAGGATGAGGAGTATTCTTTTAGAAGTGTACAAAATCATGAGAGGAATAGATTGGGTAAAAGCATGGAGTCTCTTGCCCAGGGTAGGGGAATCGAGTACCAGAGGACATAGGTTTAATGTGAGGGGGAAAAGATTTAATAGGAACCGGAGGGGTAACTTTTTTACACAAAGAATGATGGGTATATGAAATGAGCTGCTGGAGGAGATAGTTGAGGTAACAATTACAGGGAAACAGGACCTCTCGGCCTTTCCACTGCCGATTTGTTTTCCCCTAAAAAGGTAGGTACTATCGCAAAGTTTACAAAACATTTAGTCAGGTACATGGATACGATAGATTTAGAGGGATATGTATGGGCCAAATGCAGGCAGATGGGACTAGTGTAGATGGGACATGTTGGTCGGTGTGGGCAATTTGGGCTGATAGACCAGTTTCTACGCTTTACGACTGCATGACAATGATGCAACATATTTGCTTAGTTTACAAAATATTTTCCAAAGTACTTATCCCCCGCTGTCTCTGTTCCATACATCTTGGTGTCAGAACTCAGATCTGTTTTCATTGAACATAGAAAAGTAAGCACAGGAACGGGCCCTTTGGCCCACAATGTCTGTGCCGAACATGATGTCAAGATAAATTAATCTCTTCTGCCTACATGTGACCCATATCCCTCCATAACCTTTCATGAGGGTAAACTCTTGGAAAGCAGTGGCCAAGATGGTGTACCTAGACAGGTGAAGACATTGTGCGCCAAACAACTGGCCACATTCTTCACTGACATCGCCAACCTCTCATTTCAATGGTCTACTGTCCCCATTTGCTTCAAGGAAATCTCCATTATTCCAGTCTCCAAGGAAAATAGTGACCTGTCATAATGACAATCGCCTAGTAGCTCTAATATCAATCATAATGAAGTACATTGACAGACTGATAAAGGTCCACATTTCCGCGGGTCTTCCGGGCAATCTAGACCACTGGCAATCTGCAAAAATAAAAAATAGATCTAGAGCGGACATCAACTCTTTAGCACTACATCGAGCTCTGGATCACCATGACAATAAGAGCACCTATGTCAGGTTGCTAATCATTGACTATAGTTCAACATTCAACATCATAATACTGAATAATCTCATCCCTAAACTCTGGCTCTTGCACTTGGGGCCTTCATCTGCAACTGTCTTCTGGACTTCATGACCAGCAGACAGACCATGGTCAGTTCAGACAACAACCCAGCTCTTAACATCCACTCTATCTACACCTTTCATTATTTGGCCTTTTCATTATCTAGGCCTTTCATTATGGGGCCCAAAACTGCTCACAAAGACTATTTGACCTAAGATATTTATTCAGTTTGTATTTCCATAGATGTCCGACCTATTGAGTACTTTCAGTATTTTCTACTTTCATTCCATTTTGTAAAGCTGGGTTATATCCTCAATGATGAATGGTAAAAAGCCCGGCTATGAAAACTGGTAACAAATTCAGTATTATAATCTCAGCACCAATAGGATTCTGTTTAATGCTGCAGTATATATTCCTGTCTATGGCTGGGTGGTAAGGGAATTGTGCCGAAACCTCGGAGGAGTGCAATTAATTAAATACAGACAGCTCTTTTTGAATGGTAACTTGCGGTATGATGGGCACTGTGTGATATTGCTTCCCAGGTTTATTCTGCCGCAGCCTCTGGGACTACAAAGCAAGAATTAATTGAAAAGGACAAAACCAGCTCACAGTTTCACTTGTTTCAGCTGAAATGAAACGTGGGAATTTCAGAGTGGCAGAACAACATCAGGAGAGTACCTTTGGTGAGTGGGAACGTCATTCTCAGGTGAGGTTGTGCAGGAAAAAGGAGCATGCCAAAGATGGGCAATCCATGCTTTAGCAACTTGTCAGTTTCTTTGTTGAACTAAATTAAGGCGCATGTTGCAATCAAAAGCTCTTGAGCCTGAACTGGTGGATACCACAAATCCCTGAGAAACCATTGATTTTTTTCCCCCAGAGTTTGAGTCATAGAGACATACAGAAGGGAAATATGCCCTTTGGTTAAACCCATCCATGCCGACCAAGATGCCTCAATTAAGCTAGTCCCATTTGCCTGTGTTGGCCCATATTTTTCTAAACCTTTCCTATCCATGTATTTGCAGACAAAATATAGACACAAAATGCTGGAGTAACTCAGCGGGTCAGGCAGCATCTCTGGAGAAGAGAAATAGGTGGCGTTTCAGACAGAGTGTTCATGTTAATAAGTGATAGGAGCAGAATTAGGCCATTCGGCCCATTAAAGTCTACTCCAACATTCAATCATGTCTGATCTATCTTTCAGCCCCATTCTCTTGCCTTCTCCCCTTAACCCCTAACATTACTAATCAAGAATCTGTTAAGTAACTCTAGTATTCCCTCATCTCCATCCCTCCTCCACCCTAGGCGTCCTGCTCGTTTTACTGTTCGTATCACCTCATTATCACCTCCTCCACAGTCAACAATGGACCATTGTGGGCTCTTTGGTCATCAGTGCTGGTTCTGATCTGTTCTGTACCATTTCATCTCTCTAGTTTCCCTCTCCCCGACTCTCAGTCGGAAGAAGTGTCTCAACCTGAACGTCACCTATTCCTTTTTTCCAGAGATGCTGTCTGACCCACTGAGTTACGCCAGCATTTTGTGTTTATCTTCGGCATAAACCAGCATCTGCAGTTCCTTCCTATACTTTTTATCTGCAGACAAAAATGTTTGTTGCACTATTTATCACTCCACTATTTTAGAGCATTATAATTTTCAGTCTCAGGATGCAATTATCACAAGCAAAGGTGGCATTTATTGTCCGCCCATAACTGGCCTAAGGAGGTGTTGGCTTCCTGCAAGGATTTCCCAGCGACGTGTAGCAGTAAGCTACAGAGTGTCCCAGAGCAAGGTGCAACTTATCTCCATTCAGTGCGTGGGATACAGCAGCAGGGTTTGTGCTTTTTCATTTCTAAAAAATGTAGAAACACGGAAATTGGATTTGAAAGGCATTTATCAGATGGTATTTTGCTGATGTCTAGTTTTAACTTCAGTGTTAAGAAGTTAACACTGAAGTTAAGAAAGCTGAAGAGTGAAGATTCTTTTGCTTATATTGAGAGTTCATAAAATAAAATACCTTTACAAAACAGATGCATTATTCTCAGTGCGAAAGGTATGGATATTTTTAAGGCAGAGATAGATTCTTGATTAGTACGGGTGTCAGGGATTATGGGGAGAAGGCAGGAGAAAGGGGTAACGAGGGAAAGATAGATCAGCCATGATTGAATGGCAGGGTCGACTTGATGGGCGTAATGGCCTAATTCTGCTCCTAGAAATTATGAACTTATGATTGACAAACTGCAGTTTTGTTCACTGAAATGTATTAAACACTGAGGGGGACTAGACCACAACACATGGCAGTTATAATCTTTCAGAATGGTCAAATAATTTGCAAAATGACAAATACAGACCACTGTGAGGTGCTACAACTTGCAAGGAGTTCATATTTTCCATGGAACATAATCGCCTAAGATTGGCCATAGGAGTAAAAGGATCTGGAAGTTGGAAACACCAATCAGGTTAATAAAATGACAAAACAAAAACAAGCCTCAAGCTGTGTGTGGGGGGGGGGGGGGGGGGAGGGAGAGAGAGAGCGAGAGGGAGAGGAGAGGGAGAGGGAGAGGGAGAGGGAGGGGGGAGAGAGGGAGAGAGGGAGAGAGGGAGAGAGAGAGGGAGAGAGGGAGAGAGGGAGAGAGGGAGAGAGGGAGAGAGAGAGAACAGAATAAGCAGTGACACACTCCCAATGGTTAGGTAATGAGAGACGGGGAGTGATATCTGTAAATGCCTAATGAATTTCCACACATAGATCTGAAACATGTATTCCAATGTGGTTAATTATTCCTGATTTGATACATAGATACATAGACAATAGGTACAAGAGTAGGCCATTCCCACCCTTTGAGCCAGCACCACCATTCAATGTGATCATGTTTCATCATCCACAATCAGCACCTGCCTTCTCCCCTTATCACGTTCCTGCCATCTCCCCATATCCCTTGATTCCGCTAGACCTAAGAGCTCTAACTCTCTTTGAATGCATCCAGTGAATCGGCCTCCACTGCCTTCTGAGCCAGAGTATACCACAAATTCACAACTCTCTGTGTGAAAAGGTTTTTCCTCATCTCAGTTCTAAATGGCCTACCCCTTATCCTTAAACTATCCCCTCTGGTTCTCGACTCCCCCAACATCGGGAAGATGTTTCCTATATCTAGCGTGTCCAATCCCTTAATAATTTTATGTTTCTATAAGATCCCCTCTCATTCTTCAAAATTCCAGTGAATACTAGCCCAGTCGCTCCGTTCTTTTATCATATAACAGCCCCTCCATCCCGGGAATTAACCTTGTGAACCTACTCTGCACTCCCTCAATAGCAAGAATGTCCTTCCTCAAATTAGGAGACCAAAACTGCACACAATACTCCAGGTGTGGTCTCACCAGGGCCCTGTACAACTGCAGAAGGACCTCTTTGCTCCTATACTTGAGTCCTTTCGTTATGAAGGCCAACATGCCAATAGCTTTCTTCATTGCCTGCTGCATGTGTATGCTTACTTTCAGTGACTGATGGTACAAGATAACAGTAGGTTTTAATGAATTAAGTGAGCATGTTAAAGGATGATTATCTGGAAAAGTAAGATGTTCTAATGGTAATGGTGTTTTTTTGTAGAAAGAGGGGCAGCACGGTGCTGCAGCAGTACACTTGCTGTCTTACAGCAGCAGAGACCCGGGTTCAATCTACGGGTGCTGTCTTTAGGGCAATGTTCACGTTCTCTTGGGTTTTCCCTGCGTGCTCTGGTTTTCTCCAACAGTCCAAAGACGTACAAGTTTGTAGATTAGGTGGCTGAATGAACTGCTTTAATACAGCATGAAGATCAGGCCAGTGAGTGAAAAGTCAAGCATCTCATACCTTAGACCAGGTTTATGAGTACAGCACTGAAATCACACAACAGTGCACATCTCAGCATCTTGCCCACGTACTTGAGTACTTGGCTCACAGGCTCAATTAATCTCTCATGGTGTACTGCTGACAATAAAACAGTCTTAACTTCCCCTAAATATTAGTCTGCAATGGATGTGTGAACTAAACATTTGATCAATGCTAATAAAAAAAAGCTTCATTCCATCAAAATGGAGAGTTGATGGAGTCCATGTTAAATTAGGCTTGGGGTGTAAGGCGGATTAAGTGCATAAAACAGAATGTAGAAACAAGGAACTGCAGATGCTGGTTTACTACTGGGGAAATGGACATGTGGTTTGGAAGGGGATTGAAGTCCGTGATTGAGGAGGGTGGACATGGGGTGTGGTTGGGGATTAAATGTTCATGATCAAAGAGAGTGGATATGGGCTGTGGAAGGGGATTAAAGTCCATGATTGGGCAGAGTGGACATGTGGAGTGGAAAGAAATTAAAGTCCATGATCAGGGAAAGTCGACACATGGTGTGGAACGGGATCTCATGGGAGGCGAGGCCCATTGTAGATCAGCCAGGCTATTTGGCAGGAAAGGGATGATTTTGATGACCTAAATTAATTTAATCTCAGCGTTCATTGTTCAATTGAGAATTAAAACATCTGAACCCTGTGCAACTACATTCTATTATGGTCCATTTCTTAACTGCACTTTTCTTAACAGATCAAGTGAAAAGAAAGGAGGCTGCAAAGGTCACAACAGAAGCTGACAACCGTCCCAGGACACTCTCCTTTCTATTATTAAATTCCAGTGATTATCCACACAAAGCACAACCACTATTTCACCAAAAATATGGCCAGCGTTAGTTTGGTTTAAACATAATTGGGAGCATTAGCATTAGCTTGAAACAGATGCTGACATGTCCACTGTTGCAAATGAAGAACATAACATTTCATTACATGAAGTCACCCAGGGTCTGATCTCTTTAAATTGCCTGCTGGCTAGAATGTCACTCAATATTAAGGAAACCTTGTGCATGGGGCATGGTGACAGATTACATTGGAAAATAGGACCCATGAAATGGGCAATTTTGATGAGCTGAATGAATTCAATACAAAAACACAAAAATAAAGAACTGACAGCCCGCAGATGCGTACAAAGGCTGTGTCCCAGGATCTAATCTCCTTGTACTGGTTCCAAGTGAATTGTGATCAGTCCTTAAATCCCACACAGATGTCCCACCGATCCTACAATCTTCTTAAGACTACTATTCCCTTTGATAACACAGTGGCCCCAGATCACAGATTTGCCGTTGTGGTCCCACAACATCATCCTCACGAGGGCCAGTTCTGATATAGGCTGAAACAGTTTCAGTAGCTTCACCCTCCCATCCCCAACCCTGGCTCCATCTGTCCCTTTTTTTTCTTTAGTGTGTCTCTATCCATCATTCACCTGCCTCTGTCTCACAACTTCAACCCTTCCACTACATGGCTCCATATGTCTATCATCCTTCACCCCCTCCTAGGTCCATGTACCACCTACTGGCACACTCTCAGCACTGATGCAAGGTGTCAACCCAAAATGTTCCAAAGATAGATACAAAGTGCCAGAGTCAGCAGGTCAGGCAACATCTCTGGAGAAAAAGGATTGGTGACATTTCGGGTCAGGACCTTTCTTCAGTCCGAAAGTAGGTGAGGGAACTGTAAGTAAGAAAAGGCCAGAACAAAGCAGGACAGGCAACAGATGACCAAAGAAGGGTGGAACCCATAATGGCCCATTGTTGGCTGGGGAAGAGGTGTAATTGAAGGGATACATGGATGTGAACAGTGGAACTAGTAGGATGACTGAGCTGTGGGAGGGGGGAAGTGAGGGAATGCAATGGTTACTTGAAATGAGAGAAATCAACCTCTACTTTCAGTCTGGAAAAGGGTCCTGATGCTTTTCTCCAGAGATGCTGCCTGACTCGTTGAGTTACTCCAGCAATTAGTGTCTATCTTTGGTATATACCAAAGTTCTTTTTCCTCTCCCTCCATAGATGCAGCTTGACCTGCTGGGTTCCTCCAGCAGCTTGTTTGTTGCCATGTATTTGCTCTAAACCACAGAGCCTCCACTGTAATCCCAGCGGTCGAGAACAGTCTTGCTACTCCCTGATACAGTTTAGAGGGTGCCCTGGCTCCAGCTCTATCATCACCCGTCAGGGCTGCCAACTCTCACGCATTGAGCGTGAGAATCACGCATTTCGCCAAATTCTCACGCTCGCATGCTGATCACAAATTTCTCACGCTCTGATGTGAGAAATTCTCTGATCAACGAAAATTTCAAAATTCATATCAACTGCATGGGCCGCGGGTGTTGGAGAGCCGGGGCTGAGGGACGGATGGAAGCAGAAGCAGCGGCGGGGACAGATGTGGACAGGGAGCCGGGGCTGGCGAGTGTTTGCTGGGCTGGCGAGTCGCTCGCTGCAGCTCCGGCCATGGAGCAGCCTCAGTGCAAGAGTCACGGGCCGTCGGAGGCGTCGGAAGCGTTGCGCCGCTGCCGTGAGAGTCTCTGTGCCGCATTCGCCCAGATGACCGGCATGGATTAGGCTGCGGCTCGGTGAATCCTGGAGGACAATCAGTGGCTGCTGGGAGTAAGTACCAAGCACTGAGTGGAAACGGTGGAAGATAGTGGCCTTCAAATGGGGGTGGTTGGAGAAAGCATCCTGCTTGCCTGCTAGATTTTCACTTACTGTAACTGTAGGAAAAATGTTCACGATGTTGGGGGAGTTCAGAACCAGGGGTCACAATTTAAGAATAAAGGGGGGACCAGTTAGACTGAGATGAGGACAAACTTTCTTCACGCAGAGGGTTGTGAATCTGTGAAATTCTCCGCCAGAAGGCAGTGGAGGCCAATTCACTGGATGTTTTCAAGAGAGAGTTACATTTAGCTCTTGGGAATAGCGAAATCAAGGGGTATGGGGGAAAAACAGCAAAGAGGTACTGATTTTAGATGAACAACCATGATCATATTGAATAGCAGTGCTGGCTTGAAGGGCCGAATGGCCTATTCCTGCACCTATTTTCTATATTTCTATGCTTGAGTAAATGGCAATAAAACTCGACCACTTGATTTTGAAGCATTCATGCATGGTGGAGGTATAATATAGTCATAGAGAGATACAGTGTGAAAACAGGCCCTTCGGCATAACATGCCCACACCCGCCAACATGTCCCAGCTACACTACCTGGTCCATATCCCTCCAAACCCATCCTATCCATGTATCAGTCTAACTGTTTCTTAAATGTTGGGATAGTCCCTGCCTCAAACTACCTCCTCTGGCAGCTCGTTCCATACACCCACCACCCTTTGTGTGGAAAAAGTTACCCCTTAAAAAGTTACCGCTTAAAAATACTTCAAACAAAAAACATTGAAATCATACTTCTACAATGCACTGAAACATGATTTTAATACATCAAATTTCAAAAAGTCCCTACCGTGTGAGGGGGAACACCCCCCCTCCCACACCCTCCTCCCACTCGGTTGCTCCACTCACTCGCCAGGTACCCCCAAGGCCAGTGATCAGTGATCATTCAGCCCCCTCACCTTCAAAAACACTCAGTGGACCCTGGTTCAGACAGAGAGCACTGCCAGATGTGAGCGGGGAACTGAGGTCAGTTGTCCGTGATGTCTGGATCCCAATGCTCAGCGCTTCGTGTTTCGGAGTTGGCTAATGTTATTGATTTGTAATTAGCCTGATTTGTAATTAGTTGACAAAACCTTAATTTATTAATCCGGAATATCCAGGGGGACGGAATGTGTAATACTAAAATGACATGCAAGGTGTCGGGCTGTCTGTCACAACATACAGTCCCGATAACCCATTATTTCCTTCAGTTAAATATTGGGAAGGTAGCACTATTGTCATTTGCCATTCAACTATTGTTTGTTTACCTCACTGACTATTTCTAACCCCCCACCCCCAAATTCCTTTGACAGGTTGAATAGAAATGTCGTCAATCTCGATGTTTTATTAATTGAACACGTAGATGAACATCCTCAAGGCGTGTACTCAGATGGAAACTGGTTCAGAAGCGACATTTAAGAGCTTGTTCAAAGAAGGGGCATATTTTAAAGGAGTGACAGAGATACTTGGAGGGGAATGTGTGAGGAGGTTATTATTTGTCTAGTTTTAGCTTGAACCAGGACGTCTGAAGATTCAAAGTTTAATATAGAAATTGTGCTGATACTGACTTCAACCTACCACGTAATGAATATCATCCATTCCGGAGGTTTATTTTTCTGATGCCATTTAAACTTCACTTGGATTTCAATCATTTCAATGTAAAAGTAATTGGGAATGATGAGCATTGGAACAAAAATTTGCCCTCAGTACATATTAACTGTAATATAATAATTTATGCATGTTGGTCGGTGCAATCAAAACAAAGATCTTTTTATCATTGTTGTGTTATGAATACCACAGAAAATATTCTGTACCCCAAGATCACATTTAATAGAATAACATTGCTTAAATATATAGTTATTGGACTTTGCATTTCGGAACAGTCCCAGCTGAGAGGAAGACAGTAAAATATTGAAAATATTGGGGGTGAAAATGCCTTCCGGACAGTTTGTTAGGAAAATGAAGGAAATGGTAACAGAATACTTATACAGCTGAGTGAGTAAAATTTTATGGATGAGAAATTGTGTTCAACCAATTGATTACTTATTTGACAAAGTAACTAGCATGTTAGATAACAAGGAAGGTATGCAACTGGAGTCAGGGTCAGGAGTAGTACCAGGTGTGCAGTGAGACCCAGGTTCGTCAACATGGGCCAAGTGTTTGATTATAATCTGAATTCCATACATGAATATATTAAGATCATTCATGTGCTGCACATGTTGATCAGAGCCTGGCTCTACTGTGGAATGTAATTAGGAATGTAAATTAGCCTAACCTTAATCATAGCTAATCCAATTTAAAGCATGAATATTGCATTCAAGTGTAAGTTAAAAGACTCACTACAGTATGCACCAGATTGCACAATTTCAAGCTGAAAAATGCAAAAGCTCCCTCCGGCTTGGTCTCTTGCAATTTCTCACTCCCATCTCTCACCCATTGTTGGCAGCCCTGCCCAAGTAAACATCCCTAAAGATAAACACAAAGTGCGGGAGTAACTCGGCGGGTCAGGCAGCATCTCTGGAGAAAAAGGATGGGAGTTGTTTCAGATCGGGACCAGTCTGAAGAAGAGTTCTGTCGCAAAACGTCACCCATCCTTTTTCTCCAGAGATGCTGCCTGACCGAGTTACTCCAGAACTTTGTGTCTATCTTTGGTATAAGTCAGCATCTGCAGTTAAAATATCTGTTTCTAAGCATCCCTGAAGTGGGCCTCCAACTCTAGTATTAGCTCCTCCTTAACAAGAGCTCGCTAAACATCTCAACATGTCTCTCCTGATTCCATGCAACACCAACTGCTGCCTTGCAGCAAACCCCAGACTTTATCTGAACTGACCACAGTGTAAAGAAACACAATTAGAGAACTATAGAAGGCTATCATTTGTAACATCATTCTCATGCTAAATCTTTGAAAGTGATTTGACAAAAAAATCTGTATGCAATATACAAACAGACAGCAATCAGAATGAATGAAAGGTGTAAAGATAGACAAAGGAGTTAGCAAAAACGTTTTGGTGCAAGGAATGATTGGGATGGAACAGGATTAGCCTCGGGTGTGGTGACAATGGATGATTAAGCACCAATCTAAAGACAAATTGAGACTAGTAAAGAACATCCACTGGAATGAGCTGCTGGGATGCAATTTTAATCTCTGGAAAATAAGGGGAAAATAATTGAAAACAACAGAGCACTGTGGAGAAACAAAGCTATGCAGATACTCAGCGGGTCAGGCAGCCTTTCTGGAGAACGGATAGGTTTTGTGTCGAGATCCTTATTTAGGCTGTTAAAAGAGAGGAACACCGCTTTTAGGTCTGGCGATAGGGCTTTATACAGCACGGCCCGAGCTAACCTGAAGGGAGGCATCAGAGAGGCCAAGTCAGACTACAGGAGGAAGATAGAGGACCACCTGGACAGTAACAACAGCAGGCAGATTGGCAGGGGATCCAGTATCTCACTAACTATAAGACAAACCTTGGAGCTGCTGAAGGTGACGCCTCGTTGGCAGAGGAAGTGAATCTCTTCTTTGCTCGCTTTGAAGTGGAGCCACCCGGGACAGCCACATCACACCATATGGTCCACAGCAGCTTAACCCTCAAAATAGAGGAGCATGAGGTGAGGCGCACGCTGCGGGCCATCAATCCAAGGAAGGCCACTGGACCCGACGGCGTCTCTGGACGCGTGCTGAAGGCTTGGGCAGACCAGCTGGCTGGAGTCCTCACGAGGATTTTTAACCAGTCTCTGGCCCAGTCCACTGTTCCACCCTGTCTGAAGTCCGCAACCATAGTCCCCTTGCCCAAAAAAACCCACATTTCCAGCCTCAACGACTACCGGCCAGTCGCACTCACACCAGTGGTGATGAAGTGTTTTGAAAAACTGGTCTGGGGTCATATCACATCACTCCTGCCCCGAAGCTTTGACCCCCACCAGTTTGCATACAGAGCGAATAGATCTACAGAGGACGCTGTAGCCACAGCTCTCCATGCTGCACTGTCCCACCTGGAGCAGTGGGGGAGCTACGTGCGGATGCTCTTTGTGGACTACAGCTCTGCTTTTAATACTATCCTTCCCCACAAACTGGTGGACAAACTGGGGGACTTGGGACTTCCACACTCCACCTGCATGTGGATAAATAGCTTCCTATCGGGTCGCAGCCAGAGAGTCAGAGTGGGCCATCACACATCCACGGCCCTCAGCCTCAGTACCGGCTCTCCACAGGGCTGCGTGCTGAGCCCCCTGCTCTACACCATCTACACACATGACTGCATCCCCACCCACCACAGCAACACCATTGTCCAATTTGCGGATGACACTACGGTGTTGGGACTCATCTCCGGGGGGGACGGGTACGCCTATCGGGATGAGGCGGAACAGCTGACAATGTGGTATGGAGAAAATAACCTGCTCCTCAACACCTTAAAGTCCAAGGAGATAATAATAGACTTCAGGAAGTACAAAACGGACATGGTACCACTGATCATCAGAGGGGACTGTGTGGAGAGGGTGGCGGATTTCCGCTTCCTGGGAATCCATATGGAGGAGGACCTGACGTGGAGCGTGAACACTTCTGCGCTGCTGAAAAAGGTCCAGCAGAGACTGCACTTCCTGAGGGTGCTCAGGAAGAATAACATCACTCAGAGACTGCTGCTGTCCTTTTATCGGTGCTCCATTGAGAGCATCCTAACATACTGTGTATGCGTGTGGTACACCAGCTGCACAGCGGCTCAGAGGAAAGCGCTCCAGAGGGCCATTGACAACGCCCAGAGGATTGTCGGCTGCCCTCTCCCTACCTTGGAAGACTTACACAGTTCCCGCTGCATCAAAAAAATCCCAGAATATTATAAAGGACATTTCCCACCCCGGACACTCCCTGTTTGAACTGTTGCCGTCAGGCAGACGGTACAGATCTACAAGGACAAGGACAAACAGACTTAAAAACAGTTTTTACCTCACTGCTATAAAGGCACTAAATGTAGCCACCAAGGAACGCAGGGACTAAGGGACTGTGGTTGGTACACTGTGAGATCGACAGAAGGATGTAGGGTTAGGTGTTTATGCATGCTATTTTCATATTTATTTTAGTTATTTCTCTTTTATAATATTTTACCTTGTATGTATCATTTGCTTTTAGAAATGTTTGAATGGTGCACTGACTGGCTGACATTTTTTAAATTTCGTTGTACATGGTTCATGTTACAATGACAATAAAGAAACTTCTATATTCTATTCTTTAGACTGATTGTAAGGGGGAGAAGAAAGCTGGAAAAGGGAAGAGTCAGGACAGTGTGTGGCAGGTAATAGGTTGACATAGGCAAGCGGGGTGGGGGGGGGGGGGGGGGGGGGTGATAGGCAGATGGTTGAAACAGAGGCCAGATATAAGAAAGGAAGGTATGAGACCGGTTTGAAGAGCTGCAGATTGATAAGGCAGAGGGAAGGATGGGACGGGGATGGGGGAGGGTAGAAGTAGATGGGAGTCCAGGTGGGGTGCAAGAGATGGAAGCGGGGAGGTAAAGAGACGGTGGAGAAATGGGGTGAGGGTTAGTGAGAGGTTACCTAAATTTGGAGAATTCAAAGTTCATACCATTGTGTTGAGGATAGAGGAGCAGCTAGTAGAGCCACTGCCTTTCAGCACCTGAGACCCTGGTTTGATCCTGACTTCTGATACTAAGTTTGTATTGTTCTCCCTGCGACCACTAGAGTTTCCTTCACACCCCATAGATATTCGAGTTGGTAGGTTAATTGGCCACATTGAACTGTCCCTGATCAAATTGGTGAGATTAGAATTTGAGGGGTTGAGAATGTGGGGGAAATAAGAAATGGGGATCTGGGTGGTTGATGATGGGCACAGACTCAGTAAACCAAAACGCATCTTTCCGTGGTGTTTCTATGTCTACAAAACAATGGCATAGAAATTACACGAGCATCTTGACTGATTTACCCAAAATAAGGATTATCTGAGATATTGCACAGCCCCACCAATAGTCTGTCTGTTTTTTGTCTTTAAAATTTTTTTTAGTGTGTGTTAAAAGTTTGTGTAAATGTTTTTCGGTTTGTTTTATGTGGGGGGATGGGGAGGGGGTCGGGGGAAACGTTTTTTTTTTTTCAGTTTGCCGGGAGATGCGATTGTTTTCTGGATCGCATCTCCGGTTGCTCTGCGGCTTACCATTGATGTTGCTGGTGGCCTCCTCGGACTGACTTTGAGCCCCACCGCGGGGCGTGGAATTCAAGAGCTCGCAGTCTCAGGAGAGGCCGAGTCGGGAAGCTCCAAAAACGTAGAGGCTCGACCAGCCCCGACCCTGGGGTTCGATCGCCAGCGCGGGGGAGCTGACATCCCCACGATGTGGAAGGCTAAAACGCTGCTGGCTATGGGAGTCAAGATTGTTCCGTCAAACGAGGGCTCGAGGCCCCCGATCGCGGGAGAACAAAGAAGGGAAGAGAATTGAACTTTTTCTCGTCTTCCATCACAGTGATGAATGTGGAGGAGTCATTGTGGTGGATGTTTATGTTAAAATGTATTTTGTGTGTTCCGTTGCTTTTTATTTGTATGACCGACTTGGCAAAGGAAATTCCTCGTATGTTGCAAAACATACTTGGCTAATAAAGTATTATTGTGATTATGATTGTGATTGTGAAATAAAGGAGTTTCTACTGACTGACAGTGATATAAATCCAGGATGAAGTTTAGTTAGACTAAAGGTGCACAGATTTCGACCAATAAAAATTTAGTCCTCTTATGTTTTGATGGAGGCTCTCTGAATTATCTGATCTTTACTCTCTGGCAAAGAATCTGTTCCGTGGTCTATTAGCTCTCCACAGAGACTGAATGGCCTACATGAAAGGATACTGAGTTGGATGATCAGCCATAATCATATTGAATGGCCTACTCCTGCACCTATTTTCTATGTTTCTATGAGCATCTTTTGAAGTCTCTCTGTTCAGTCTGATAAGAGTGCAGGGTGCCGTGATTCACTTCACTGTA
Source organism: Okamejei kenojei (assembly GCA_035221665.1). NCBI lineage: Eukaryota > Metazoa > Chordata > Chondrichthyes > Rajiformes > Rajidae > Okamejei > Okamejei kenojei. The sequence goes on along the minus strand of CM069140.1, from coordinate 27,572,426 downwards.
GTGCAGTACAAATGATTCATGTACTTGCTTTGATACTGTCCTTGCTCTGTCCTACTTGCGAACATTTCCATCAGGTCACCCCCAGGGTGGGAAGAGGAATAAAAGAGCAATCAAATGAAATGCTCCGATTCTGATTAATCACATGCTCGCTTCATTTCGGCATTTATCTGAACCTGACAAAAAGTACAAAAGGTGCGATATTAAAGGAACCCTAAGAAGCAAACGAGACTGGGCTAGCATAGAGAATAGTGGCGGTGCAGAGTTGAATGGTGCAGGTATTGTGATTCTGTGCTGTAAGATACCCATCAGTGTTGCATGAAGTAGCAAAATTAAACTGACACTTCCACAAATTCAATAACCATTTATAGATTCCATATCTCCTAATGACATAAAAGAGGCTATTTTCATATATCGATTCTGGACAGATGGAAGAAAGTTAGGTGGCACGATCGGGTATTTTCCCTGGGTGCAAGATCCCTTCACTCAATCAGTTCTTAAGCTCTTCTTACATTCTTTATGCACGCCTTCAATTGTATTAACACTACATTTATGAGGTACTGGTCCCAACCAAGCATTAAGCAAAGCTAGCCAATGTCCAACAGGTACGTGCAGCACACGATTAATTACATGAGCTGCAACCCCGGTAATTTATTTATTTGAAGCTGATTTTAATGAATATATTAGCAGGGCACTTGAGAATAGTCTGCCCTGGAGCTGCAGCCATCTTCGGAGCAATTCAACTGATGGCTAACCTGGTATGAAGCTGTAATTTTTACATCTGATTTATGAGACCTTTCTTCACTGGGTGGCTTGGTGAGTGGAATGTAAATATATCAGTCTGATAACGGTGAACCAAGAGAGTTGAAACCATGTTTGTCACAGCACAGATGCAAGAGAAAACTGAGGGTCAGTTCTCCGAATCAGCACGCTACTTGTAAAAGGAACCATTCTGGCACGGACGGCATGAGACACCTGACACAGGTGAATAAACTCCACAAAGACTGAATTGCTCATTGCAATTATAATGGGACAATTCTCACCTCCCAATAACAATGAATAGTTGTTTAAAGGGCAAGGGGAAGAGAATGTATACACAGAACTGGTGGGTGTTGAGGCCAAAAAAGGATAGATCCTGTCAGACCTGGGGGTTTTAGACTCCCTAATGTGTGCCAATATCTCTAATTACGTTACACAAAAAAAATAGTTCCAGCCTATTCAGACTCTCCCTATAACTCTCCTCTGTACCATTTTCAACTTAATGACCCCATGCCATTGCAGGCCCAGGGACAACCCCACTGCAAACAACCCACCCCCACCAAACCCTTTATGCACAGGGGAAACCCCCACCCAAGACAGTGGCTCAGGAACTGCACCAACCCTATGAGGGCCCAAAAACCATCCCCACCTTAGCCAACACTGTGGAGTCAGTGACCACACACCCCAGTCAACTATGGGTAACTAAATATCCCAGCCAACACTGTTGGTTCAGAGACTACCCCCACCCCAGCCAATACTGTGGACTAAGTGACTGTCACTAAACCCATATAGGTCAGGGACCCTCCGATGTCACAGGGAATGAAGAATTAGTGATGTGTCTGCAAACGGGAAATTTCTTCATCCTGACCATGTTCACACGCGGTGAAGGGCAAAAGCTGAAGAGCAGCAGTGTATGAGCTGTGGTACTCTGAGGAGGGTGGGTGAGCTGCTATAGGATGCTGGATCATAGAAACATAGAAAAAAGGTGCAGGAGGAGGCCATTCAGTCCTTCGTGCCAGCACCGCCATTCATTGTGATCGTGGCTGATCGTCCTCTATCAATAACCCGTGCCTGCCTTCTCCCCATATCCCTTGATTCCACTAGCCCCTAGAGCTCCGTCTAACTCTCTCTTAAATCCATCCAGTGACATGGCCTCCACTGCCCTCTGTGGCAGCGAATTCCATAAATTCACAACTCTCTGGGTGAAAAAGTTTTTTCTCACCTCAGTCTTAAATGACCTCCCCTTTATTCTAAGACTGTGGCCCCAGGTTCTGGACTCACCCAACACTGGGAACATTTTTCCTGCATCTAGCTTGTCCAGTCCATTTATAATTTTATATGTTTCTATAAGAATCCCCCTCATCCTTCTAAGCTTCAGTAAATACAAGCCCAGTCTTTTCAATCTTTCCTCATATGACAGTTCCGCCATCCCAGGGATCAATCTCGTGAACCTACGCTGCACTGCCTCAATCACAAGAATGTCCTTCCTCAAATTAGGAGACCAAAATTGTACACAATACTCCAGATGTGGTCTCACCAGAGTCCTATACAACTGCAGAAGAACCTCTTTACTCCTGTACTGAAATCCTCTTGTTATGAAGGCCAACATTCCATTAGCTTTCTTCACTGCCTGCTGTACCTGTAATCCAACTTTCAGTGACCGGTGTACAAGGACGCCCAGGTCTCGCTGCACCTCCCCCTTACCTAACCTAACCCCATTGAGATAATAATTTGCCCCAGCAGATCAACAGCACTTGCGGATGAGAAGCAGGACAGATTTCTCCATGGCCATGACCAGGGCTGCTCTCTTTGCGGCAGAGAGCATGCAGTTCACCAATTCTGGCCAAATCTCTCTTTTGTGTAATGAGACAGAAGAATAACCCATGGAACCCCACTCCAGAGTATGGCTGAGAATGGCCAAGCATTTCCACAAGATCACTTTCAATTGTGATGGCTTTAATAATAACCTGGAGTTAACTTGCACTGCTAAATAATTTAAACTGATTTAACTAATTGCATCTTAATGCAAAATGTATTATTTGACTTCCAAGGCTACTGAAATATTTGCTTTACATCCTTTCTCTCCTAAATATGAACATGTATAAAGCCATGAGAAGAGCTTTATTCAGGATTGATGTGCAATTTTCATCTTGAGATACATAACCAGTGCTTCTCACAAATAGGAGCTCATTCCTGGCAACTACTGTTGCTCTGATCAACACAGACACGTGTGCAGTTCACTCCGAGTGCCAGATTTTGCTGTGAGACACTGGAGACAATGGCAAAGAATACGACTTTCAAAACAGGTCTGTGCACAATTCAGCACTGCAGAGACCGTTTCCCCAGAGGAAGAAGCTGGAGCCTGCCGAGCAAGAGAGAACACAACAAGGGTACCCCATTTAAGCACACCTAGCCGAGACTGACAGTGGCTGATGCTGCTGCCTCACAGCTTCAACAACTCGGTTCAATCCCAACCTCCGCTGCTGTCTGTGTGGGGTTTACACGTTTACATGAGACTCTATGGGTTTCCTCTGGGTGCCCTGTTTTCTCCCTTATCCCAAAGATGTACTCATAAGTTCATTGGGTTTTGTAAATTATCCACCAGTATAGGTTTATGGCAAGAAAGATCAAGAGGGAGTTGTGTGAGACAGAATAAGTTGCAGGGGTATGGGGAATTAGGAGAGGAGACTGGACTGGATGGAATTGCTGTGTTTGGAGCTGCAGGGAGCTGATGGGCTGAATGGACACTTTTTGTGTCATCATAAGTTATCTGAGTAGGCAACACAATAAACCAAGCCTCAAAACAAAGGAAAACAAGGTGGGTGTAGCGGGAGAAGAGAAACACAGGCTCCAAAAGAGAAAACAAGAGATGGGAGTATAAAGGAACCTGAACCACTGGGAAGAGCTAGTGGGAGAGAATGGGGCAGAGAGGGGTGAATAGATGGCTCAAGAGGAACTGCAAGCAGATGGGACATGAGCATGTGGTCAAGGGAGAGCGATGGATGGTTGATGAGGGTGAACAGAGAGTGGGAGAGAGCTGGCTGACGGGGTATTGGTGAGAGACAAAAAGACAGGGAGAACACTTGAAGCAGGCGGAGAGAGAACTGAGTGGTCACTGGGAAATGTTGATGAACAGAGAGCGGGTACAGGTGCACAGTTCCCTGAAGGTGGCGCTACATACAGACAGGGTGGTGAAGAAGGCATTCGGTTTGCTTTCATCGGCTCTGGCATTGAGTACAAGATTTAGAACGGTACCTTACAGTGCAGTAATGGTTGTGATGCTATAAGAAGGATATGATTAAGCAAGGGAGGATGCAAGAACAATTCACAAAGGTGTTGCCTGCTCGGGAGAGTTAAAGTTATCAGGAGAGAATGGGTAGACTGCGAGTCTTTTCCCAGGAGTAAAAGAGGCTGAGGGGTGACATAGACAATTGATAATAGACAATGGACAATAGGTGCAGGAGTAGGCCATTCGGCCCTTCGAGCCAGCACCGCCATTCAATGTGATCATGGCTGATCATCCACAATCTGTACCCTGTTCCTGCCTTCTCCCCATATCCCCATATTCTTAAGAGCCCTATCTAGCTCTCTTGAAAGCATCCAGAGAACCTGCCTCCACCGCCCTCTGAGGCAGAGAATTCCACAGACTCACCACTCTCGGTGAGAAAAAGTGTTCCCTCGTCTCCGCTCTAAATGGCTTACACCTTATTCTTAAACTGTGGCCCCTGGTTCTGGACTCCCCCAACATCGGGTACATGTTTCCTGCCTCTAGCGTGTCCAAACCCTTAACAAAGTTATATGTTTCAATGAGATCCCCTCTCGTCCTTCTAAACTCCAGAGTGTACAAGCCCAGCTGCTCCATTCTCTCAGCATATGACAGTCCCGCCATTCCAGGAATTAACCTTGTAAACCTATGTTGCACTCCCTCAATAGCAAGAATGTCCTTCCTCAATTTGGGGGCCAAATCTGCACACAATACTGTACCAGGTGTGGTCTCACTAGGGCTCTGTACAACTGCAGAAGGACCTCTTTGCTCCTATATTCGATTCCTCTTGTTATAAAGGCCAACATGCCATTCGCTTTTTTCACTGCCTGCTGTACCTGCATGCTTACTTTCATAGACTGATGTACAAGGACCCCCAGATCCCGTTGTACTTCCCCTTTTCCCAACTTGATGCCATTTAGATAGTAATCTACCTTCCTGTTTTTGCTACCAAAGTGGATAACCTCACATTTATCTGCATTAAACTTAATCTGCCATGCATCTGCCCACTCCCCCAACCTGTCCAAGTCACCCTGCATTCTCATAACATCCCCCTCACAGTTCACACTGCCACCCAGCTTTGTGTCATCTGCTAATTTGCTAATGTTACTTTGAATCCCTTCATCCAAATCATTGATGTATATTATAAATAGCTGTGGTGCCAGCACCGAGTCTTGCCGTACCCCACTAGTCACTGCCTGCCATTCTGAAAGGGACCCGTTAATCCCCACTGTTTGTTTCCTGTCTGCCAACCACTTTTCTATCCATGTCAGCACTCTACTCCCAATACCATGTGCCCTAAATTTGCACACTAATCTCTTACGTGGGACCTTATCAAATGCTTTCTGAAAGTCCAGGTACTCTACATCCACTGGCTCTCCCTTGTCTATTTTCCTAGAGGTTTATGAAATTATAAGAGACATAGATAAGGTAGACAATCAATGTCCTTGGAGGAGTCTAAGGCAAGAGGGCACTAGATTTAAAGATGAGAGGCCCACCACATCAATGCCGACCTATTTTGCCCATCTACACTAATCCTCATTTGCTTGTATTAGGATCGTGCCTTGCTTATTTAAATGACTGTCTAAATGTCTCTAAAACATAGTAACTATCTGATTCCACCACTTCTTCTGATAGTGAGTTCCAGATATCAACCCTCTTTGGGTATAAAAACTTTCCCCTTAGTTCCCTTTTAAAACTCCTTGCTCTCATTTATTTTGTTTATCCTTTAGCTTTTATTAGCGTTCTTACAAAACCTACCATCAGCAGCGCTACAGATCTGCCACTGCTTGTGCGTGCGATTCTGGAGGCTTTGGGGGGGGGGAGATTAAAATGCAGGTTTGTATTGGTTGTCGGAGAGGGATTTCCTCGGGCTGCTAGGTGATGAAGAAATATCGTTCGGGCTTCCATTCCCGGTTTATTAAAAAAAAATTGATGGACAATTTAATCACTGCATTAAAGTTAAACGCGACCTAACGCCTTCAAAGCCTTTAACATCACGGATCGCAGTATCAGGACAAAACAGAAGGAATGTCGTTTATTTAACATATTATCTTGCTTTTTGGTGTGGCTTCATTTGAATCTTATGATGCAAAAAATGTTATTTAGGCTCTATACGAATTGGCCGTGTCTTGCCTGCCGATATGGGCTTAAAATTTATGGCAACGGCAACATTCCAATCGATCACATTCCAGAAACATACACTCTCAAGATAATCAAATTAATTTTTTTTTGCACAATCATGTCATAAGAACATCTAAATCATCTATATTTTGTGTTATTGTCTATCCATGATCAATATTTTCATACTAAATAGCCACAGTATAGTTTTAGTCAGATGTATTGTGCTAAAAAATAATGATTTTGATTATTTTGAGAGTGGATGTTTCTGGATTAATTTATGGGAATTAAACATTAAATTCCTTCCATTTGGCATATAAGATCATGACAAAGTGAGATTTAGAAATCATGATATATTGTGAATTCTTGTGTGAAAGGGATCAGTTTGGTATTTGTTATTTGAATACTTAGGCTATTTAAATGTGTTTGCCTTTTCTTAATTGAAACAGATTTGTTTCAGAATGCTTCAATCTATAATAACTGAACATTTCATTCAGTTCTCTTAATTTTCAAGAAAGTTATGGGCTTTTGACTGTCCTCGATCACAGCTTTTGTGTTAAGTTAATGGAAACGCAATAGGGAACAAGATGTTAATTTCCGGGTATGAAAATGACCATAACTTTTTTAATACTGAAGATATGAAAGTGAATTAGGTATCTGAATTTTATGCTTTATCTGATGGGATAAATTACAGGCTTGATTTTTAAAATCTCAAAATGTTGTAACATTCCTAGTTTTATATCATATCATAGGAAAAAAAGATTTTGATTATCTCTCCTATCAATGCCTCTCATAATTTTATACATTTCCATCATGTCATCCTCTCAGCCTCCTTCACTCATGGGAAAACAATCCCTGCCGATCCATTCTCCATAACTAAAGTTCTCGGATCTAGATGGGTATTTTTGATTCCGTGACTAATAGTGTGTGCGCTGGACTAAACTAAGTTAGAGAAAGGCAGCATTGAATGCAGCAGCAGAATGGATCAGATAGAAAGCTGAGCAGATTCGCAGATGGAATTTAATCCTGACAAGTAGTATATGGTAAGGCGGTCAGGAATGTTGAAGAGCAGAGACAAAACATAGAGGTCCAAGTCCATAGTTCCCTGAAAGTGGCAATAAGAGAATGTGGTGAAGACGGCATATCCTATGCTTGCCTCATAGATCGGGGCAGAGACTCTAAATTCTGGGACATATTATTGCAATTTTACAAAGCACTAGTTAAGCTATATGGGTAGTGTGTGCAATTCTAGTTGTCATACTGTGGGAAGGATGTGGTTGTGCTGGTGAGAGTGCAGAGATTGATCAGGATACAGCTTCACCAAGTGGCTGAGAGAAAGCATTGGTAACAATGCCACGTGTTTAGAAACCTTTGGAAAAAAAGAATAGTAAACTTTCTAGGAAAGGCATCATAATATGTTGACGACAAATACAGAACATGTAACGATGAAGCAGGTACATTACATCAGCATGTTTAGCTGTGTTATCTGAGTGATTCTGGGATTTACCTATATCCAGAAACATGTCTCAGGGACCAAGCTATGCTTCGCTGCTATCAACCTTACCAAGGCACTTGCTTGGGATCACTTCTATGTCCGGTTACTGCATACTTTAACATATTAATTACAAGGCCTGTAGTTTCACCTTTAACTACACTGTCTGGACAGTTTAATTACATTACCAGTGACGACAAAAGTCAATAGTAAAAAAACAGCATAACCAAGACATCATGCACCCCACAGTATTGGAAGGGAAAGCCACATTCTCAACCTTTAGTGTTTCCACAGCTTCACAAATGGAAAGCCAACACATTTAGCCCTCCGTCACGTATCTTTTTAAGTTGCATAAACCAGGAGCTACCATTCCTTTTATACATCCCAATAAAAAGTTCCAAAATTGTGTTGCTGAATTTTGTTTTCAAGAGTCAACTCTTGAAAACAATCAAGAGAATCAGGGGCGTTTCATTGTCAGATGTACAAAAACATAACAATGAAATTAATTACAGTCTATAACACTTTTGTAATTATAAAAACCAGAAACTTAAATGTTGCATTCAATAAGCTCCCACATCGTCTGTGGACTGTGAAGCTCAACAAGGAAGCAACATAAATTCTGAGAATGTTCCAAACTTGGTCATTTAATTAATCATGGCTGGCAAAAATTCAGTCTTCTCACTGCAATCCATGCGAGTACAGTGGAAACAAGAACTCTGAAAATAATTGAAGAATGTCTCACTGGGAGTTTAGTGAACATGAAATCAAGAACTCGAGGCAGGAGTCACAGTGGAGTGGCGGTAGAGCTGCTGCCTTACAACACCAGAGACCCAGGTTCGATTCCGACTACTCTCTGGTTCCTCCCACACTCCAAAGACGTGCAGGTTTGTGCATTAATTGGCTTTGGCAAAAATTGTAAATTGTCCATAGTGCGTAGGATAGTGCTATCCTAGTGTGTTGGATGATTGTTGGTTGGCGCGGTTTCGGTAGGCCGAAGAGCCTGTTTCCATGTTGTATCTCTAAAGTCTAAAGAGTCACTTACACTGTCTCCCAAGCCTACTCAATTTCTGTCTCAAGTTGCTCAATATTACAGCAGATCCTGTCCTTCACATCCCCTTTCCTGTCTTTATCCAGATTATTTGTGTCTCTCTCTATTGAATATACTCAATGATTGAGCATCTACAACCCCTTGAGAAATATTTTAAAATGCCTTAAATAAAGAACCTTAATGTGCTTAAACCTAATAGTCTTATCCTGAGACTTTGTCCCAACTGGATTCTACGGCTACAGAAAATAGTTTGTCAACAGGGAATAAAAAGGGATTTATGGTAAGTATCCCATAGGCATCCTTAATCATCTGCTCTCCAAACATGTTAACTTTATGAATCAATGAACATGTACTCTGTTTCTCCATGTTTCGTAGCATCTTATCTTTACCACGAGTGAGAAACAATCTGCTGGAGGAACTCAATGGGCCAGGCAGCATCTGTGGAGGAAAATGTACAGACAACGTTTCTGATTGGGGCCCTTCAGACTCAGAACTTCTTCAAAGTGGGCATACATTGCTGAGATTTCACAGTGAAACACTAAAGTAGAGATTGTCCATTTTCCTCCACAGAGACCTCCTGACCTGTTGGGTTCCAACAGCAGTAATATTTTTTTACTCATGATTCCAGCATCTGCAATCTTCATTTATCACACTACCTTATTTACCTTCCATCACCATTTATTTCTCCTGATTGAATTCCTTTTGCCACATTTCTGCCCACCTAATCAATCCAACCTCGACTTCCACACTATCAAAAACTGACTATTTTTAATTGCAACGTCTAAATAAAGCCCCCAAAATAGAGGCCTCATATTGAATTCTGTGACTATCCATTGCATAAGGCCCTTTAGTCACTAACATTCCCATTGAACTTTGTTTACTGCCATTGAACCAATTTTTAATCGACTTGTCACTTTCCCTTAGATCCCACTGGCCTTGACCTTCCTGATCATTCTGTCATGTGAGTTTGTCAAGTGCCAATTCAAGTCAATGCAGTGAGATGTGGCAAATCGATTCGGATTGTTTTTAATTAATCTATGTCTCCCTAAATGCTGATTTATGTAGTTCTCTCAGAAGATTTTCAATAATCTACACTCCGCAGATGTTTGGCTAATTGCCTGTAATCAGTTGTCCTTTTCCTTTTTAAACAAATTTCAACATTAGTCAATCCTCCAGCATCATCGCTATAGCCCAAAAAAATACAACAAGGTAATCAAAGCCTTTGCTATTTTCCTTCTTCCTTCTTTTAACAGCCTGAATTACATTATATTAGAACCTGGCACTTCATCTACTTTTAAGGAAGCCTGACACTTCAGACATTTAGAGACAGTGTGGAAACAGGCCCTCTGGCCCACCAACAACGACTAGTGATCACCCCGCACACTAGCACTATCCTACACACTGGGGACAATTTACATTTTTACTGAAGCCAATTAACCTACAAACCTGTATCTCTTTGAAATGTGGGAGGAAACTGGAGCACTTGGAGAAAACCCACGCGGTCACAGGGAGAACGTACTAACTCTGTACAGACATCACCCATAGTCAGGATCGAACCCGCGTCACTGTATGCTGTAAGGCACAACTCTACTGCTCCACCACTCTGCTGCCACCAACGTTTTGACATTTAACATCTCCTTTTCTGCCTCCATTTATATTTTTCAAAAATATTCTTCCACTTTAGCGTCAAGGTCTGTCTGTTCCATCTCCATCTTCCACTAGAACGTGACAAACTGCTTTAAGGATAATGAAATGTTTTTCATGAAATCTGACAGAAACTTCGCACAGACAGCAGTGTTATAGTCAGACAAAAACAGTACTGAAGAAGGGTCCCGACCTGAAATGTCACATATCCATGTTCTCCAGAGATGCTGTCTTACGCACCGAGTCACTCCAGCATTTTGTGTATTTTTTTTTATAGACCAACATCTGCAGTTCTTTGCATCCACAAGAACAGCACTATTGCTGTTGAAGGATGGATGTTGGTCAGAAAACCAGGGAAAATTCCTCTCTTCTTCTTTGATAAGAAAATTGCTGCATGTTCATCCCTCCGAGGGGGCAGTGGTGTTTTCAGTTCAATGTTTGAACTAAAATACTGCATGTCTGGTATGCAGCACCACCACCCTCAATGTGTTTGGTGGGGAGAAGTGGGGTGTTGGTGAGACCACACAACATTCTGAGTCAGAACAAGAGTACTATGAGCCGATGTCATGTTAATATATTGCTGTACCTCCAATAGAGACCGGAGGGCTTCAGTTATAAGAAAAGGCGGGATAGGCAGGGGCCTTTACCCTGGAAAGTTGGAGACTGAGGGGTGACCTTACAAGGGTTTATAATAAAATGAGGTGTGTCGAAAAGATGAATGTTCACACTCTTTTTTCCAAGGGTAGGAGTCTAAGGGCATAAATTTAAGGAAAGAGAAGAAAGATTTAAAGAGAACCTGAAGGGCAGGAATTTAACACTGTGGGCGGCAGGTATGTGGAACAAGCCATCAGAGGAATTGGTAGAGGTACAATATTGAAAAGATACTTATTCAGGTATGAAGAAACGTTACCCATTCCTTCTCTCCAGAGATGCTGCCCTTCCCGCTGGATTACTCCAGCATTTATATCTATCTTCAATTTAAACCAGCATCTGCAGTTCTTTCCTACACATTTAATCAGGTATTAGCATGAAGAGAAAAGGTTTAGAATGCTATTGGCCAAATGTAGGCAAATGAGGTGAACTCAGGTAGGCAATTTGAGTTCGGCATGGCTGAGTTTGGCTGAAGGACCTGTTTCCGTGCTGTACGGCAATGACTTTAGGGTTTAAAATAAGCATGGGCATACACAGCTAAAACGATAAACATCTGAGACCTTGAACATTGTCAATGCACGGCTGCATTCCCACACTCCACTGCATGTAATGTAGTTAAACAATATCTGAAAACTTACTGAAACATTTTTCTAAGGTGATGGCGTGCATGAGGCAGCTGGTTCGGAAGTTATACTATATGAATGCTACGTGGTGTGGCAGACTTTGCACTTTTATTCAATCAAACTGAAATGAGGAGAAAACCCAATTAAAGGGCAAGGGTCAACTGACACCTTGAGCACTGGGCCACTTAAGGAGTGGGCTGGAATGGAGGAGGGTGAATCCTGAGACAGCTACTTTGCTGCAAGGTTGCACTGGGAGACAGGCTATGTTCCACTCCAGAAGTCTATGGAGTAGCTGGTGCAGGATGCATTTTTGACAGATCAGGAAATTGAAGACTATGAGGAATTGGCAAAGAACAGGGGTAGGCCAGCCTTGATCAGATTGAGTGGAGGAGTCAGCGTGAAGGCAAGTAGCTGATTCCTGCTTCTATTATCTTGCGTTCGAGCTTTCTGAGCATGAATCGCGGCATGATATGGAGTTCAGCTGAGCGTGGAAGCAGCACAATGCATCTTGTAATGGCAATAATCAAAAACTATGAAAACGCAGACTTATAAAAGGCCTATTCCAGTAACAACGTATGCCTTTATTAAATAAATCCAGCCCATGTGTTGACAAGCAGTGGAAGCCTGCGCTGAATGTATTGAACTGGGAGACAATCACACCCATTTAATTCAGAATTATCCATTTATTGACCTCAAGAATACAGGTTGCTCAAATAGATACTCGATAGATATACATTTATATATATATAAAAGTTTGTTTTTAATGTAAAAGTTTAATAAATCAATAAATAGTTCTGCAATAATTTAACGGTACATTCTTACTGCTTAACTCTTTCTTATCACACAGTACATAGCCCTTTGTGTCCTGCAGTAACATTTCTGCATTTGTCATATAAATAGAAAACTGGCTTCACCACTTGACATTAGTGGTGGAGGAATGCTGCATAATTCCGCTCCAGTCACTGCTGGTCTACTGCAAAGGAACGGCAGAGCGCAAGGAGTTAATCGGCAGCATTCAGATCAACAACAATGCAAGTTCGGTTGTTGTCCTTTTTGCAAGATAATCCTGAGTAACACAACAGCTCGAAGAGAATTAGATTCACCCCTTAACTCTCTTAAGTCATCGGTCCTGATGCCTGTGAAATGGGCACTTCCTGTGGGCATTTGCAACAATTTCATTCACTTAGCTCCCCTCAACTGTGCCAGAACTACAGTCTGTATGAGCCAAGTCATTGTTGCAGTAAACGCTACGACTAGAAGCATATTTTAGGGTAAGTAATGATTAACTACGCTGCATTATTTTATTTTGTCTTCAAATTTTTGAAAGTGATTTAAACTCCTGTTTGATTTAAATTGTTCTCCTAGAACTGGTGAACATTTAAAAGTACATCAGGCGCAGACAAAGAATAAACTCCATCTAATATTTAGTACATCTGCAAGCTGACACTGAAATATTATAAAGAACTACTGCCTACCGCAGAATATGACACACCTAGTAAAAGTGTTAAGGTTCTCACAGAAACTTGTACTAACGATTGCACTACACTCTCAGTGATCAGACGTTAACAATTGACTGGTCACAAGTGTACTTGTCATAAAAGTGTTTTCACTCCTCAGTCATTTAGTTCCTTATTAGAATACAGTAAATACAATTCTTCAACCAGTCAGTCCCTCACTGAATGGAGTTGAGTGCTTTTGGTGGTTAAAACGTAAAGAGTTTCACTAGTTCCATTGTATTTGCAAACCATGAAACATTATAAGTAGGCTTTCACCCTATTCTGGATCTCAAACATTTCTCCAAAGACTGAGTTTCAATTGAAAATGTAAAAAGATCAATTGATATTTTTTCTTGAGCAAAAGGCATTAAAGGTTAAAGAACCACTGAGTAGGGTACAGAACCTACGAGGACATAGGAGGTTACCAAACAGAATGGGAAAACAGGTCGGCGGACTGAACTGCCTCCTCTTATGCCCATATTCCACAACAGCCCATCCCAATGAGCCCATTGGTCACTGATGCCAATTGTCACCTAAACATCTTCACACAAGCGTGCAAAAGACCAAACAGAATGTCAACTGGTGTATCTCCTCTGACTAGGTAGACCATCAGATGGAGCAGGAATTGGCCCGTTTCCTGGGAATGGGATCTCGCAGAGACTCATCTCCCAGGCATGTGCACAGCGAGCAGACAGCTTCCCATAGTCTCCGTAGTCCCTGCCTGAAGACGCTGTTGGAGAGGTTGTAGATGAGGCAGTTGCAGAAGCTGTTGCTGATGGCCAGCCACGTTGTCACAAAGGACAGCAAGGGGCTCTCCAAAACGCGCGAGCTCTCCAGCAGAAAATAAACAATGTAGGGAAGCCACAGCACGTAGAAGACACTTGTAATCCGAAACAGGACCATTGCATAGCGCCGGTCGGGGCTGGGACTACCTTCAGCAGCTTCCACGTCCTGGCTGGGGAATCGGGCACGGCGTTCGTTGATTTCTTTGGTGTGCTGCCGGCAGATTTTAAATATGTGGAAGTAGGTAAAGCAGACAATGGAAGCTGCTGGTGCATAAAGCAGGCAGACAATAAAGCCCGTGAAGTAAGCATTAGTTTCCCAGAAGGTGGCACACCATTCAAAGATATCTCCGTGATAACCTGGCTTCTCCCATCCAAAGAATGAGGGCAAGAACACTACACCGGAGTAAATCCATATAAGAATGATACAGATCCTAAGGCGACACGGGGTTACCAGTTGGTTGTAGGAGAGTGGTTTGGTTATGGCAAGGTAGCGGTCAATACTGATGCATGCCAGACATGCCATAGATACACTCTTCAACACTGAAATGATGTAGCCAAACACCTGGCAGGTCAGGGACTCCTGCATGCCCGTGGAATAGTGAAGAAGAGTCAGAGCAGGAACCAAGCAGCTTACCCCCACGAACAGGTCAGCATAGGCCATCGTCTGGATGAAGTAGCTTGTGGTGTAGTGGTGGAGGAGGGGGGCACAATGAAATACAAAGATGACCGTCAGATTGCCCATGATGATCAGGACTGTCAGCAGCACAATGACCACGGTCTCCAAAATGCAAACGTCAACCACGTCGGAATAGCCAAAGCCCAGCGGGCATGCACGGTGAGTGGACAAGTTGGCCGAGGTGTTGCCGGGGCTCACGGAGCTCCATTCAGTCACGGAGTGGTTCATGACACAGACAGATGTGGGCCACAGTCCAGGGTGACTGCAGGTCGCCGGCAAGGCATCTGTTTTCGCTGCTGCTGCGGCTCGTTCCACACCTCCGGCTCGCTCTGCTGCTTCCGTCGGTCTCCGCAGTCAACGCTTCACAGCCGCACATGCCTCCTCAGCAGCAGAGGACTGCTGACACACCTCAGTGTTGCAATGCTGCTGACAAGCTGCCACCAGTGTACTGCTTCCAGCTGCTCGATCACACCCATTGTGTGCAGAGTTGGAGAGAAAGAGAGAGATACAAGAGCCCTGGGAGAACTGTACATGACTCTCACACTGCTCTGCACAATGCCGATAGCGACTATGTCCCACTCTGTTTGAAGTCTCTTGAAATACTTTGCCTTCTAAATAAAAACCCAGGGATCTTCGAGCATCGGGGAATCAATTGATAAGTAAGAGGAAGTGGACAAAAATAGCAGTGCAAGCCTGCACAATTCGAAATCCCCAGCCTTTCACATATGTTAAGCAGTGTTTCAGTCTTGCAAGAAGGAATGCTGACAGAATAATGCAGCAATCCCCTGATTTAGCGAGGAGTCTGGCACTTCCATTGTGCTGGAGAAGCAATCCATTCAGTGGCACATTAGTGCTGCTACTGCACACTCCCAGCCTCGCAGCAGCTGCACCTGAGCCCCTCGCCTTTGCTCCATCGCAGCTGATGCGGAAGAATTCACTACTCCAGCTACCTAGGCTTCCTGCTTCCAAGCGAACCACCAATGGCCATCGGAGCTGCTCTCTCCTTTTATGTCGCTTAGTAACAGTTGCCAAGCACACGCAGGCTCACAGCCACTCACTGATACGCTATCCTAGAGCGTAGCAAATTAAGATAACGGGACAGGGCTAGCCAGCTTGCACTCGCCCTACTCCGTGAAGGCTGGTTTATAAAGCAGGTAGACAGTGCAGACATGGATCACAAGAGTTTGAGGAAGCAGCCTGCACGGAGCAAATGTGAACACAAAGCCGGACGTCTTGAGACTAAATGCAGTGCCAGCAGTAACACCAAAAGAAAATCTCATGCATTATTAATTGCACAAATAGCAATCAAAAGCAACTCATTATAAATTGACTTGCTTACTTGCGGGCTGTACCATTGTATTTGCATTTACAGGCTTGATGCACAGATGCAGGAGGGGGACAAGCCCAAGGCAGGAGCAGGAGGAGGAGTTTGAAGGGGGCAGGACTGGGAGATGATTGTGTGGGTCATGTGGCAGCAGAGGGCAGGGAGTGAGAGCGAAGATAGGGATGATAATGATATGGGGGTGGGTGGCGGGGGTGGTGAGGTAAGGGTTAGCGGGTGACTGCAAGGGGAGGTTGTGGGTGGGGGCAGGACACAAGGCACTGTCAGTTAAGAGCTAATAATGAAGACGTGGAGATGCAAGAGACTGCAGATGCTGGAATCTTGATTAGAATACAAACTGTGAGAGGAACTCCGTGGGTCAGGCAGAATCTCAATCTATGGAAAGAAGTGGACATGATATTTTGGAAAGGTCCCAACCACGTCATCATCTGTCTATTTCCCTCCAGAGATGTAGAAACAATGAACTGTAGATGCTGATTTACCAAGGAAAGACACAACATTCCGGAGAAACTCAGCAGGTCAGGCAGCCTCCCTGGAGAACATAGATAGGTGGCATTTGGGTCTCTTCTTCAGACTGAGCAGTCTGAAGAAGGGTCTGGACCAGAAATGTCACCTATCCATG
This sequence comes from Okamejei kenojei, assembly GCA_035221665.1. NCBI lineage: Eukaryota > Metazoa > Chordata > Chondrichthyes > Rajiformes > Rajidae > Okamejei > Okamejei kenojei. The sequence continues at coordinate 27,555,908 of CM069140.1, read as the reverse complement.
TTCTCCAGGGACGCTGCCTGACCCACTGAATTACTCCAGCATTTTGTGTCCTTCCTTCACAGGTGCCACCCAATCTGCTGAATTTCTCCAGCAGTTTATTTTTTGCTCATAATCGGGACATATAGAACCTCGTTTTGTTCCCTCTCATCTCTGTAAAGGTGACTCTGTAAGTCCCTGCTGCAGATGCAGCACAGCCAGAACATACCAACTTCCAGTGGGATCCATTGTCAATGAAGCAAACTGCTGTCCACAGCAAAAATGCCTTTCATTCTCCTGATTCCACTCTAGTGATTTATACTTCACTTCCAAACGCTCACAATATTAATAAAATGATCCTATTCCAGGGCAGTGGTTATGAGGGTACATAATGTAAAATCCACACCGCTCATCTGCAGTCTGACAGAACGCAGCAGTCGAGAGTAGGGATGTGCTGTATTGATGATGCGCGGCAATGAAGATGATTAACAGCACTGTAATCCTTTCCACGAGTAGATCACCAGGCTAGCCTCAGTAGCACAGATGAGAGCTGCCCAGTGCCTGACATAGCAGCAATACCGCTTCTTTTTATCTACACCCTATTCCTCGGCTTCTGCAATCCAGTGTCTCCTTTGCCCTTTTAACCACAGCTAATCATTGGGTTAAGTGTGTAGCTATAGCCCTATAACCTACTCGATTAAGAGGCACGGTGGCACAGTGGTAGAGTTGCTGCCTTACAGCACTGGGTTCAACCCGGACTACGGGTGCAGTCTGTACTGAGTTGATATGTTCTACTCATGACTGTGTAGGTTTTCCCTGGATGCTCTGATTTCCTCCCAAACTCCAAAGATGTATTGGTTTACTCGTTAATTGGCTTCGGTAATATTGTAAATTGTCCCCAGTGTGTAGGATAGTGTTAGTGTACGGGAATTGCTGGTCGTTGCGGAGTCGGTGGGCCGAATGACCTGCTTCCACGCTGTAACTCTAAACTAAACTAAAAAAAACTAAACTACTCCTTATTTCACACAGGTTTTTGCCACTGCATGTTTCAATCATAATTGTTTCCTGCAACATCATTCCCGATCACTCCATTACACAGTTACATCTCTTCACCAGATAAAAGCTGTCCAGGGTCAGAGGAGCATGGGTGAAGCTCAACAGACTTTGTACTGAAGTTGGGCATTTCAATGCCCGCATGTGGAGATGGGGACTCCGCCAGAGCCCAGTCTGTAAATGAAGAGCAGAACAACAGACAGCCAACCATGTCATCTCTGGGTGCCCGCTCGACCACCCACCAAGTGGAGCTCAGGGCCTGGCATACATTGATGCAGAGGCAACAACTTGGCTGCTCAACACCCGGCTTGAGATCTAATTATTCCTTTGGTTTATGTTTCACTCGCAAGAAGAAGAAGAAGATTCTAGAATAGCAGGATGCAGACGGCTGGATAACCAGAAAAGGCCACACACAAATTGGAGAAACAGCACCTCATATTTTGCTGGGGCAGTTTATAACCCATCGGTATGAATACTGATTTATCTAATTTCTTTTTTTTTTTTTGTAAAATATTTTTATTACAAGTAAATACATATTAAGAGAGAATAACATAAAATCAAAAAAGAAAAAACATATTATTCGTCACATACATTCTTAATATTTTTTTAATTTACAGTCATTCTTATTTATACTTCAATATTTTTTATTATTTTATAACAGAAAGAAAATAGTAAAGAGAAATAATAAAAAGAAATAAAATAGAAGTAGAAAATCGATAAAATGAGTGGAGTATTAAGCAGGCTATTCTTCATTGGAGATATATGCGTGGTCTATTGTATATAGTTCTTCATCTATTCCTTCATTCAGGCTTCAGTTAGGCCCTCGAACCGGACCTCCTTGACCCTTTAAGTATTCAATAAATGGAAACCATATTCCTCTGAATAGATCTAGCTTGTCCAAAAGGACAAGTCTTAGTCTTTCCGGATGAAGTGTCTCCGACATTTCTATAATCCACATTTTGATTGTGGGGGATGTAGGACCTTTCCAAAATCTTAGTATTAGTTTTTTACCGATTATTAAACTATAACCAATAAAAATTATTTGCTGTGTTGTTTGTAGATGATCTGTTTCTATTATTCCTAATATGATTAATTTTGAGTCTGGAGTCAAATTTGCATGAACTACTTTTGAGATTATGTTAAAAATTTCTATCCAAGAATTAGTAATTTTTATACATTTTGTGAATGAATGTGTTAGATTAGCTTCTAAATGCTGACATTTATCACATATAGCAGAAACATTTGAAAAAATTCTGTTTAATTTGGATTTCGAAAAGTGTAATCTATGTAAAACTTTAAATTGTATCAGGGAATGTCTGGCATTTAATCAGCAGTGGTGTTTATGTTGTAAACTTTCATTCCATACTTCTACATTAATTGTTTGTCCTAATTCGTTTTCCCATGCTTGCCTATATATTTCCGAGTTTGGTAAATCATTTTCCAGTAAAATATTATAATTATATGATAATAATTTTTATGTTTTCGGATATTTATTTAGACATTCATCTAAAATTTCTGTCTTTCTATTTCTAAAATCCTGTGTGTTTGATTTAACATAGTTTCTAATTTGTAAATATCTAAAGTACTTTTTTGAGTGTAATCCATAATTTTGTTGTAATTCCTGAAATGAAAGGAATAAGCTTTCCCTACAGAGATCACACATCATTATTTATTTCATAGTTCTTTCATTTAAAAAAACCTTTATCCATCATTGAAGGTTTAAAAGTGATGTTATTTGCAATGGGAAAAGCCAGTGGTATACTTTCTAATTTTGATGTTTTCTTTAATTGTTTCCAAATACGTATGCCACTTTCTATTATTGGATTTCCTCTATAACTTTTTTTAATGTATTTTAGTATTAGCAAATAAAATCGAGCTAATTTCAAAAGGTGAACAATCTTCCTTTTCCATTTTGATTTACATAGATATTTTTTATTTATTCTATGGCTCTTATAATCCAAAATAAAGTTGGTAACTATAGAGTTCACTTTCTTAAAAAAATTTTTAGGAAGATATATTGGGATCAATTGAAACAGATATAATAATTGCGGAAGAAAAATCATTTTTATCGCATTAATTCTACCTAACATTGAAATAGGTAATGTTTTCCAATATAGGATGTTCTTAAGTAGTTTATTCAATAGGGGTGGGAAATTAGATTTAAATAAAGAATCATATCTTTTTGTTACATGAATTCCAAGATATTTGATTTTTTCATTTGCTATCTTAAAAGGATATTGTTGTAATATATGCGAGTTGTTTCCCATTATTGGCATAAGTTCACTTTTATTCCAATTAATTCTGTACCCTGAAATCAATCCAAATTGAGTTATTAAATCTAATAAGTTAGGAATGCTAATTTCCGGCTTTGTAATATAAAGTAATACATCATCTGCGTGCAAAGAGATTTTATTTTCAGTTTCTTTGGTTTCATACCCATATATTTCAGGATGTAATCTGACGCGCTGTGCTAATGGTTCAATTGCCAGTGCGAACAGTAGTGGAGATAGAGGACAACCTTGTCTACAGCCACGGAATAAATTAAATTTAGTTGTTAACATTTGATTTATTAATATTCTAGCTGTTGGCTTGGTATATAGTAGCTTAACCCATGTTATAAACTTCTTTCCCAACTGAAAAGTTTCCATAACCGAAAATAAATAAGACCATTCAATCTGATCGAAAGCTTTCTCTGCATCCAACAAAATAATTGATAGATCTTTATTAATGTTTCTTTTCGAGTATATAATATTGAATAATCTTCTAAGGTTGTTTGAGGAGTATCGTTTTGGTATAAATCCTGTAATAATACTTTTATTAAAAGGAATCCATCATAACAACGGTATTACAACTTTTCAAATACACAACCAACTTATTTCAATGTGTACGAATGTTACGGATAGTACTTATAAACTTCTAAATAAGGGATTATTCATAATTGGCAAACAAAGTGACAAATTATCCATATGTAGGGTCTTAACAATTTGTTTCCAAATACGTCTATTGCTATGAATTATAGGGTTGTTACCATACATTTTTTTTTGTACTTCCCTTGGTGCAAAAAGAATCGAACCTACATCAAAAGGCAAACAGTCTTCCTTTTCCATCTTTAGCCAGCTTGGTTCATGATCTAAATTTACCAACCAAAAATTCATATTCTTAATCTGAACTGCCCAGAAATAATATAGGAAATTTGGTAGTGCTAGTCCACCATTTATTTTAGATTTACATAGATGTTTTTTACTTATTCGATGGTTTTTATAGTCCCAAATAAAACTATTAACCAAAGTATCTATTTTTTTAAAAAACATTTTAGGGAGATATAAAGGGATGGCTTGAAATAAATATAACAATTGTGGTAAAAAAATCATTTTTATAGCATTTATTCTACCGATCATTGATATAGGTAGTGTTTTCCAATATAAAATATATATTTTTAGTTTATTTAATAATTGAGGGTAATTATATTTAAATAGACAGTTATACGATTTAGATACATTAATTCCTAGATATTTGAGTTTGTCCGTGACTATTTTAAGTGGGAATTGTTCTAATATATTTAATTTTATTCCAGTTATAGGCATAATTTCACTTTTATTCCAATTAATTCTATACCCAGAAAATGTACTAAACTTAGTTATAACATTAAATAGATTAGGAATACTAATCTCTGGTTTTGTAATATAAATTAAGATGTCGTCTGCGTATAGAGATATTTTATTTGTTGTAGTTTTGGTATTATATCCATATATTTCTGGTTCTGATCTAATCCTTTCGGCTCATGGTTCTATTACCAGAGCAAATAGAAATGGTGATAACGGGCATCCTTGTCTACAACCCCTAAAGAGTTTAAATTTTGCTGATAGCATTTGATTTGTTAATATTCTTGCAGTTGGATTTGAGTATATGATTTTTACCCATTTGGAGAATATATCCCCCAGTTGAAATTTCTGCATTATTTTAAATAAATATGGCCATTCAACCTAGTCAAATGCTTTTTCAGCATCTAAGGATATGACAGCTAGTTCAGTATCATTCACTCTTTTTGAGTACATGACATTGAATAGACGTCTCAGATTATAGGATGAATAGCGTTTTGGAATAAAACCTGTTTGGTCATGATGTATTAATTTATTAATCACTAAACTTAGCGTACGAGATAAAATTTTAGTTAGTATTTTTTGATCAGTATTTAAAAGAGCTATTGCTCTGTATGATCCAGGGTCCTCCAAATCTTTATCAGCTTTAGGGATAAGTGTAATTGTAGACTCGTTTAATGATTCTGGTAACTTTCCTTGTTCATAAGCATAGTTATATATTGTATGTAAGCGTGGAGAGATCAGATCATGAAACTTCTTACAAAATTCAACACCTAAGCCATCAGGGCCTGCCGCTTTTCCGTTATTTAATGATCCAATTGATTCTTCAATATCTTTTACTGATATATCAGTGTTTAACAAGTCTCTACCTTCCTGATCTAAACTATTAACATGACATTCTTGTAGGAATGTTTCCATTCCATCTGATTATCCTGCTAGTTTAGATAAGTAAAGATTTTGATAATATTGTAAAAATGTATCATTGATATCTTTTTTCTCCTCATCTAATTTTCTAAGCTGTAATGCCAGTAATTTTTGTGGTTTATCCCCAAATTCAAAATGTACTTGTTTAGTCTGTTGAAAAAGTTTAATAATCTGATTTGAGTATATTTTATTTAGCTTGTATTTTAATGATGCAATTTTATTACTTAATCCCTTAGAAGGGGATATTGCATTTTCAATATCTAATTGTTTTATTTCATTTTCCAACTTTTGTTGAGTCTTTCGATTTTCTTTATTAAAATATGCTTGTGCTGATATTATCGCACCCCGCATAAATGCTTTAAATGTATCCCAGAGCAATGATGGTGAAATTCCAGGTTTGTCATTAGTTTCAAAAAATAATTTAATCTGTCTTACCAAGTAATCATAACAAGCCCTATCCTTTAATATTTGGGGGTTGAGTCTCCAGTTAGAGGTTTTAATAATTATATCTTTTAATTTTATCTTAAATGTTAATGGAGCATGATCCGAGATAATAATATTATGATATTTTGAGTCACATGTAAATGGGATTAGTTTTGAGTCTATTAAAAAATAGACTCGAGTAGGTTCCAAATACAGGTGAAAAGAATGAATATTTTCGACCAGATGGGTTATCAGTTCTCCAGATATCCTTAACGTTTGCTGTGTTAATAAAATAATTTATAAATGTACTTGACTTAGAATTGGTTTTCCTTTTCGTTGACGATCTATCTAAATAATTATCTAAGGTACAATTAAAATCTCCTCCAATTATTAGATTATGTTGAGTGGATATAGGGATATTAATAGAATATTGACTGGCCTTGAGGGGGATACGACATATATTGCCTGAAGTAGATTCATATTGCCCGAGTCGAAGACGAGGGCAATATGGATCTAGTGAGGGCAATATATGTCGTATCTCCCAAAAGAGGACAGTCAATATTGTTATTATTACCCATTATCAGACATCTAGAGGAAAATTTGAACATCTCAGCTCGGCGGACTTCCACGCAAAATTTAACCAAAATGGACGCGGCAGTCTTCCTGTCTGCCGTTTGAATATTCTAAATTTCCCACGCAGCGTCACGTTGCCGTCACGTTGCCAAGTTCCCGGATGTGAGACCAGGGGAATATAAGACTATATTCCCCGCTGTTTTAACAGGTAAAGTCCATAGGCGTTCGCAAGAAAGGGGAATATAAGAAAATATTCCCCTGTTACCCCTGCTGGCAGTAAAAACGAAGGGAATACAATTTCGTAAAAGCATACCTCAGATGTGTGATATGGGTAATAATGTTAAATATTTTCTTGAAGAATAATGGATTATCAAAATTAGGACCATATATATTCATAAGGATTACTTTTTTAGAATATAATTCACCTGTAATTAATATATATCTACCCTCAACATCTTCTATTATTGAGCTTTGTTTAAAAGGTATACCTTAACGAATAATTATTGCTACCCCTCTAGACTTATGTGTGAATGAAGAGTGATATACTTTGGAAATCCATTTTGCTGTTAATCTATGCTGCGCGTCTTTTTTAAGGCGTGTCTCTTGAAGAAAAATAATATCAGATTTCAATCTATTCAATTGAGCTAAAACCTTACCTCTTTTAATTGGTTCGTTAATTCCCTTAACATTCCAACTACAGAAGGTGATTCCATCACCCCCAATCCGAGTGTTTATATCATACATTTTATTATTAAGGTGGTTTATAATGGAGTAGATGTCTCAGCTCATCCAACCCAATCCTATACCCAGACATCAGATCGATGAAATTTAATATCTGTGACATTATCTTATACACACGTCTCCTTGAACTAACTATATAATACCAATCATACTCAAATCCATATAGTATATAATATGAAATAAAATACATAATATAAAAATAATAATAAAAAATGTAAGTAAAGTAGGTGATGTTAATAAAGTGTAACGGGAAAAAAAAAGTGACTACAACTATAGTTAGTGTAGTTAGTGTTAGTGTAAGCCACACTAGCCTGGCTACTAATCTACGGACTTCCGTGAGAAAAAAAATGTTAATAATTCCAGCTCCGATTTTGCCTTAAGGGCTATATATGTCGGGGCGGGGTATTAAATTTATATACTTAGTGATTAATAATACTACTAATATCAATTACAATTAGTATCGTAGCACTATATTAGGAGAGCTAACATACATTTTTGAGGCGTAGTTAATACAAAACTATATTTATTAATAATCCATCCATCCCTCCTTGACCCCAAGATAGAGTCCATGTCCATTGTTCCGTCTCCTTCCCTGCGAATCCTCCTTCAATGTAAATCCTCCTCCTTTTCTGTGGGTGGACAGTATCATTAGATAAGTGATCGTTAATCAGTCTCATCAAGTAGGTGATCAATAATATTCAGTGTCCTTCATCTTCATCTTCTTCTTCCTCTCCTCCTTCCTCTTCCAGTTTCTTCTGAATATCTCGAGCGAATTCAAGAGCTTCTGTATGTTTGGTGAAGCGGTGCTCCTTATTATCATAAGTTACCCTTAATGTTGCCGGGTACATCAGGCCATATCTCAGATTCCTTATGTTCCTCAGGATACCTCTTGTTTCTGTAAATAAAGATCTTCTCTTGGCCACTTCCGCAGGGTAATCTCTAAAAATACTGATGTTGTCTCCCTCATATTTGAGATTTTTCTTTCGTATTATTATCTTCATCATATCTTCAAAAACATGATCGTAAGCCACCTTCACAATCATCTGTCTTTGGGGAGCATCCTTCCTAGGGGTACGTCTCAATGCCCTGTGTGCTCGGCCCAGCAGAGGTTCTTGGTCCAAGTTCAGAATATCTTTTAAAAGTTTTGCAGCAAATTTTCGAGGGTCTTGATTTCCCTCTCGGCCTTCACCCAACCCAATAATACGCAGATTCTTACGCCTCTGACGTCCTTCCAAGTCAATGCATTTCTCAGTTACTTTCTGTAATAATTCTGATAAACGCTTGTTCTCGGCAAGGCGCTTTTCGGCTGATTCAGTCAGTTCTTTGATTACGTCTTTTTGTTAGTTAAGTGAAGTTATAATCGGTTCCAACTTGGTATCCAGCAGCACCTCCATCTCACCAGTTTTACGGTTTACAACATCCATCTGTTGTTGCCAAGCAGTATCTGCTTTATCTCTCCATTCGTCCATCATAGTCTTTACAGCTGCTATAACTTCCTTTTTGGACTCTTCTTTAAAATTCTCATGATACACCAAGATGTCGGCTCTTAAAGTCTTTATTTCTTCTTTATATTCTTTTTTCATATCTTTAAGCATTTGTTTCAACTCACCCATAATGATTTTTTTGAGGTCGTCCATCTTTAAAATATCTTCCTGGGAGGCACTCAAACTCGAGCCCGAGGCTCCAGTGAGGCCTACTTCCCTTTTCACAGGCTTTTTCCCTTGGTGGGGGGGGGGGGGGGGGGGGGGAGCGATGCAGCGACATTTTTCTTATTAAAGTTGCGCGCCTGATGACGTCACGCACCTTTTCAACGCTACCGGAGCCGTTCAGAAATGTTCTCCTCTGGTAAGTGGTTTCAATTAACCCCTTTTACCCCCGTTTTTTAATACAGTTTTGACGGAGCTGAATGGCGCGAGTTCCATTCACCCCATAGCGCCACCGGAAGTCGTTTTGGTATAAATCATGTTTGGTCTGAATGACTTACTTTATTAATCACTGTATTTAGTCTTTGTGCTAGTATTTTCGTTAATATTTATTGATCAGTATTTAAAAGAGCTATGGCTCTATACGACCCTGGATCATCCAGATTTTTATCTAATTTAGGTATAAGTGTTATAATAGATTCATTTAATTTTTCTGGTAACTTCTGTTGTGCATAAATGTGTTCATAAAGTGTCTTCAAACGTGGAGCTATCATATCATAGAATGTTTTATAAAATTCTGAGCCAATACCATCCGGTCCTGGAGTTTTACCATTTTTTAATGACCAATAGCTTCTTCGATTTCTTTAGTAGTTATTTCAGCGTTGAGTGATTCTCTATTTTCTGAATCCAGTCCTTTTAGATTACAATTTTTTTTAAATGTTTCGATTTATCTAATTTCAAGTAACCCTTGCATTCCCTCTCTCCGTTCCACCCCCACCCTAGTCGTCCTGCTGGTTTTACTGTTCGCATCCATAAATCCCTTCGTTATCACCTCTTCCACAACCACCAATGGACCATGTGTGTAGGACGGAACTGCAGATGCTGGTTTAAATCAAAGATAGGCACAAAATGCTGGAGTAACTCAGCAGGACGGGCAGCATCTCTGGAGAGAAGGTTTCGACCCGAAACGTCGCCTAGTCCTTCTCTCCATAGACGCTGCCCTACCAGCTGAGTTTCACCAGCATTTTTTTGTCTAGCTACACTAGGGTGTTGTTTAAGGGATAAATACTGTGCAAGACACCAGGGAAAAAAAAGTCAAAATAATGCCGCAGCTTCTTTTCACATTCATCTGCGACGGCAGGCAAGCCCCTGGATTCCTTTAGTCAGTACAACGCTCTCTCAATAATAAATTGCAGATACAGGAAGATCTTAAATGAGAAACACACCACACTCCGGCCAGACAGGGTGAGGTTGGCATTAAAAATACATTTTAGAGAAGGAATTTACAGGAATGGAGTTTGTACATAGGGCATGTGGTGCCATTTATGGAAGGCCCCCAATTGCTTGGCTACACAGGTCATTGCATAGCAGCAGGTTACGAAGCAATGTCTGCTCAATATTTTTTGCCTGAATTCAACTGGGATTTTAAAATTAGACTCCAGTAGCCAGTCTGAAGAAGGGTCTCGACCCCAAACTTTGCCTATGCCTTTTCTCCAGAGATGCTGCCAGACCCGCTAAGTTACTCCAGTTGTGCCTATCTCCAATAGCCAAACTTTGATCGAAATAAATCACTATCCTGTAGTTTCTGCTGGAAAGGCTTACACAAATACCAATTGGAAGGGGAGGACTGCGTTCAGCTACAATGCATGCAACATAGTTCCTTTGAGCTCCTTTGTTCAGGGATAAAGGGCCTGTCCCACTAACGCGACTTTTCATCGACTGTCTTCGACCTTCAAGCTCGAGGGCACTCGCTGAAAAACCTCGAGCTGGATTGACCTTCAGCAATTGAAACCACGAGCCGGATCGACCGTCTGCACACACACAAACACATTGCAAAGGCGGGGGCCAGGGAAAGCGGGGGAGCGCTGTCTGAAATTCATACCCGCGATGAACAGGAAGGTAAAATACGGCTGACACAGTAACGGTAGTCCTTTTGAGAGTGCGGGGGGGAGAGAGTGGAGTAAAGGGGAGAGAGGGGGAGAGAAGGTGGGGAGGAGGAGTGGTGACACTTTTAAGAAACCAGACAACGTTTAATAAAGTTTAGCAGGCATTTAACATTACTGGTCGGTTTACATACCTTTTTTTCTCAACAAGCTTTACCTTCGACTACCTTCGTTTAGCTTTGATTGCCTTCGATTACCTACGATAGCATTACGACCTACCTCGACTAAACTTACGAGTAAAAAAATATCGATTTTTTCCATGGCGACCTTTTTTTACTAGTGGCCATTTTTCAGCATGTTGAAAAAAACATCGCGACCTAGCTGACGCCTCAAGTACGCGGGGACTACTCTTGAGCATGAAGGAGAGTTACAAAGACCTCTTAGGACCTCGTGTCGACCATGCTGTGAGTATGAGTCAAGGGCAAACTCTTCTAAACTCGCGAATTAGGTCGCTGCAGTGGGACAGGCCCTTAACCAAACAACAAAAGGGAAAACTAATGTGTGGGAAGGAACTGCAGATGCTGGTATAGTTGTTCAGATGCTGAGATTCAGAAGGGGCTCGAACCGAAATGTCACCCATTCCTTCTCTCCATAGATTGCCTGTCCCGCTGAGTTCCTCCAGCATTTGTGTCTATAAAAGGTTCTTCTTCCCAAAATTGAAGGCAGAGGCAATATTTGGAAAGTTCTCTGCACCATTTTTCCCGAATGCAGAATTAATTCAGAGGAAATGAAGTTCAAAAGCAAAATAGGTATCTCAACTAGTTTGAGCTAAGGGAGGGTACCTGAGAACTAAACCCCAACACGATATAATGCTTTCAAATAAAACAACCACTGGCAAAGTAATTAGGATGAAAGATAAACTATTCTGAAGCATCCCATGGTATCATCTCTATTAACTAAACACAGGTCTTGCAGTGTGTCGCAATCAGCATCAGCTTTTCATTTTGCAAATGAATAATGCTAATATCAACAGGTTAGCCACGGAGAGGCAGACTCCCTTGCTGCACAAATCGTTCATGGAAACCAAGTCCTGTTTTCCAGTTCCACCTGCTCCTCTCGGCAGGATTTACAGCTGGCTGGGGATTACAGTTCAATTACTAACCAGCCGGTTACTTCAGTGCAATAAGAGGGAAGGTGTGAGAACCGGTGGCGCATCCACCACACCCTGTTAAAATCGCCAGCTCCTCACAAACCGTGTGCTAACAACTCATTCAGTTTAGATGTCTAATTACAAAATAGTTTACCAGAGGATATCTTTAATCGTGTCCTTAAAAAATAATGTGTTCAGATGAAATATATGTTGAATATAAAGATATGATTTATTTTGTGTCACTTGATGCATCCATAATTTCTTCATATGTAATCAGATAAATTCAATAGCTCAAGTTTCACAGCTATTTTGTTAGAGGAACAGGAAACTGATTGGTTTGTTTGTGTGTGTGGTTTATGGTGAGGGAAGTTTGCTGACAGAATAGAAACAAAATGCTGGAGTAACTCAGCGGGACAGGCAGCATCTCTGGAGAGAAGGAATGGGTGACGTTTCAGGTCGACATCCTTCTTCCGATTTTGCTGACTGAGTTATGGAATAAATCCTCTGATGTCACCTATATCCGCCAAAGGTGAAGAACGGAATACAGTTTAACATTTCATCTTTGCAGAATACAAACTCTGAGCGGGAGAAGGCCACTCATCCTTTGAAGCTGCTCCATTATTTAAGAAGGTCATAGCAGATGTGATTATATGAGATGAGGTTATAGTCTCAAACCTGCATTGCCATCTATCCCCTGTGGATTTGATGGCATTGGGGCTGTACTCGCTGGAGTCTCAAAGGATGAAGGGGGACCTCATTGAAACTTACTGAATAGCAAAAAGCCTGGAAATGGAGGATGTGGAGAGGATGTTTCCACTGGTGGGAGAGTCTAGAACCAGAGGGCTTAGCCTCAGAATAAAAGGACGTACCTTTCGGAAGGAGATGGGAAGGAATTTCTTTAGTCAGAGGGTGGTGAATTTGTAGATTTCATTGTCATAGACGGCTGTGGAAGTGGTCACTGGATATTCTTAAAGCAGAGATTGACAGATTCTTGATTAGTACGGGTGACAACAGTTATGGGTAGAAGGCAGGAGAATGGGGTTGAGAGGACTGTCAAATGAGGAATGATTGCAAAAACTGGGCTTGTATTCACTGGAATTTAAAAGGATGAGAGGGGATCTTATAGAAACATATAACATTATAAAAGAACTGTACAAGCTAGATGCAAAAAATGTTCCCAATAATGGGGAGGTCCAGAACCAGGGGCCACAGCCAAAGAATAAAGGGGAGGCCATTTAAAACTGAGAAGAGAACAAACTTTTTTACCCAGAGAGTTGTGAATTTGTGGAATTCTCTGCCACAGAAGGCAGTAGAGGGCAATTCACTGGATTAATTTAAAAGAGAGTTAGATAGAGTTCTTGGGGATAGTGGAATCAAGGGGTATGGGGTGAAGGCAGGCACGGGTTACTGATTGTGGATGATCACCCATGATCACAATGAATGGAGGTGCTCGCTTGAAGGTCCGAATGGCCTCCTCCTGCACCTATTTTCTATGCTTCCATGATTTAACTGTCTCCCTTGTTCTTTTAACTCTAGCTGATATATGCATATCCATTCATCCTCTCTTCAGAAAACATGCTCATACAGTAAATAGCAACTCTTCTCTGAATTGCTGCCAATGTTTTAACCTTCCATCATAAATAAGGGGACCAATACTATACATAATATGTGTAAGAAAGAACTGCAGATGCTGGTTTAAATCAAAGGTAGACACAAAATGCTGGAGTAACTCAGGGCTCCAACTAAGTTCTATCTCTGTCCCGCCCACTCCCCTGACATCAGTCTGAAGAAGGGTCTTGACCCGAAACGTCACACATTCCTTCTCTCCAGAGACGCTGCCTGTCCCGCTGAGTTACTCCAGCATTGTGTATCTACCCACTATACATAATATTCCAGATATGTTGCTCTCACCAGCGAAGTGAAAACTGCAGATGCTGAAAAATTAAAGTAAAAATAGAAAATGTTGGAAATATTCAACAGGAAGAGAAACAGAGTTAACATTTCAGAGCAAAGACCTTTGTTCGAACTAGGAAGGAGACAAAAGAAGCTATCTCCTTTCAGCATTTCACAGGGACCATTCCCTTTGCAATTCCCCTAGTTCACTTTTCCATTCCCACCATCCAAACCACTTTCACGGCACTTTCCCTTATAACTTCAAGCAACAACTTCTGATTTGTTCTGAAACTTTTCATACTTCTAACTGACTCTTCCTGAATGCAAGCTTGAGGAATCTGGGCACGTTGCAGTCTTCTGATCTCGACACTGAAACAACTTCAGATAAATTAATTTCAGTCGCCCATATGTGATAGTGGCTCACTTTGTTTTTTTCCCCCTTATTTTCCTCAGTGAAAGACATGCCCAGCCTGACTTCCTGGCTTCTACATTCTTTTGTCCAAGCTCGCACTCTGTAACCACTTACTGTTTACTCCAGCATCTTGGCTTTAGACAGTGAAAGAAGCTTATCTACTGACCTTTCTGTCCTGGGCACACTATCAGGGAAGCCACACAAATTGGAGATACTTCGCTAGGGCACCCTACTTTTTTGACCCGCTGCCACCACCTTCCTCGCCATTAAATTAGCTTCTTTAGCCTCCTTCCCAATTATGATGAAGGTTCCCGGACCCTGAAGAGTCTTTCTATTCCCACAGATGTGACCCAACCTGCTGAGTATTTCGATATTTTCTGTTGTATGCGGTCTCATCAATCCCATGTATATATGAAGCCTAATCTCTCTACTTTTGTATTCAATTCCCCAACCGATAAACAAAAGTATTCTGCTGGCCTTCCACATTACTTGTGGTACCTGTGCACAGGTCTTTTGTGAATAATGCACAAGAACACCCAATTCCCTCTGCAACCGCCTAAATGTCCTGTACCCTTCAATATTCACATCCCAATGCACGTCATTCGTCTGCCATGGCTTATAGATCATACTTATTTATCTGCATTTGTAATTTCAGTTCATCTGTTTTGTTTCAACTGATACATGCATTCAGATAGAGAGTCTTTAGTTTTGTCTTTTGGTCATTTCTGTACTGATTTCCAATGATCCAGCTTGTTAATCTAGATGATTATTCTTCAGGTGTTGTTTTTGGTGACAGTGTGTGCTAGTGCAGCATATCAGCATTTCTAAAAAGTTAAAAACTACATTGATGTACACAGCAGGCACAAGGTATTTCGAGATGTTAGTTTTTTTGTAAACTAACATCTCGAATGTTAGTTTACAAAAAAAACCACATTAAATGCTGGAGTAACTCAGCGGGGCAGGCAGCATCTCTGGAATTCATGGACAGGTAACATTTTTTGGTTTGGGACCCTCCTTCAGGCAACTATGCTTCCAGTTTGCATGTGGCCTCACTCTGGCAATGGCGGAGGCTCAGGATAGAGAGGTCTGTGTGGGAGTGGGAAGGGGAGTGAAAATGGTAACCAGGAGATCCAGCAGACCTAGGCGGACTGAGTGCAAATGTTCGGCAAAACATTTGCCTACATTTGGTCTCGCCGATGTAAAGGAGAACATGTCTAAAGAAATGTCTCGACCTGAAATGTTACCTATCCATGTCTTAAGGAGATGCTGCCTGACCCACAGTTACTCCACCACTTTATTTTTTTGATGTACAGCAGCCAATGATATTGCATGAATTGTTATATGAATACCATATATTTTTGTCTACAAACAAAAGAACTAGTACTCTCCATCGCTTCCTGCTAGTTTCTTTTCCCTGACTTGGTTTTGCAGCCATTTATAGTATTCAGGCTTTGCTACATTCTGTAAGTGTCCGCATGATTGTTCTGGGACTCACGTTTGAGTCGGTATTGTCTCTTAACAGTCTTGATGGCTTTGTGAAGATTATATTGAGCTTTCTTGTACCACTCAGGATCGTTTAACTTGTACGCAGCGGTCTTGGCCTTCACCTTAGAATGTACCTCATAGTTCATCCATGGTTTACGGTTGGGGAACACTCGGATTGTCTTCTTCAGCACACACTCCTCTACGAACTCGCTGACGAAGTCAGTCACGGCACTGGTATAGTCATTCAGGTTGGCCGCAGATTTCCTGAATATGGACCAGTACACTGACTCAGTACACATGTCACCCATGTCCACAGACTAGTACTGAAAAAATTTCTGTGCCAAATCTTCCTCCTTTGTTTTTTTTTAATTATAGGCAGGAAGTAAAATCACACCTAGGAATGGAGCAGTAGGCGATTGTGTAACAGTGGTCGTAGTGTTCTGGCCCTTGGTAGGATGTGACGCTGATAGTATTTTGGTAGTACGCTCCTCAGGCTGGCTTGATTGAAGTCTCAGGTAGAACGGACGGCACATCACAGTAAGATATTCCTGGTGCGGCAAAGACTGCCACCCCAGAGCACCACAAGGTATTGATTAGAAAGCTGACCCACTGCCTCTAACCTTGCCCGAAGAAGCCGTGCAGTTCATCCAGTGAAGGGACAAGCCCTTGGGCTGGATGGCACAGTCAAGTATGTCATGGGTAAGCCATGTCTCTGTAAAACAAAGCACACAGCAGTCTCTCAGTTCTCTCAGGTAAGTCAGATATACAAGGTCCTGAGCTTCATAATAGTAGCTTGGATCAAAAGAACAAGGAAGTCATCATAGACACAAAATGCTGGAGGAACTCAGCGGGACAGGCAGCATCTCTGGAGAAAAGGAATGGTTGACGTTTCAGGTTGAGACCCTTCTTCAGACTTCTCCCATTCCTTATCTCCAGATGCTGCCTGATTCGCTGAGTTACTCCAGCATTTTACATCAATCTTCAGATTAAACCAGCATCTGCAGTTCCTTCCTACACAATGAAGTCATCATGAACATTTGTCGAGCTTCAGCCACAACTGGTGTCATGTGGTCAGTTCTGGGGATTGCATTATAGCAAAGTATTGAAGGCTATGGAAGATGCAGGAGAGATTCACTCAAATTATTCCACGGATGAGGGTCTATGTTATGTGACAAGGCTGTAGCTTGGGTTATTATCTTGGAAAAGAGGAACTGGCGAGAGAATCTATTCAAAATTACAAGTATACACTGGATTATCAGAGGGAAAATTATCCCATTGGCAGAGGAGTTAAGAACATAGAATGAGAGTGAATGACTAAAGTGACAAGGGAAAAAATATAATCACGGGAGAGGTTAGAGTATGGAGTCCACCGTCAAGTGGATGCATATTCAATTGCACCACTCAGAAAGCAACTGGATAACAATTAGCAGGGACTGTGGAAAGAAGGCGAAGAACTTCCCAGATTGCTCTTATATAGCAGCAGTATTGAGTTTACAGGCAGAACGGCCTGTTGTGCTGTAAGCACTCTGTGATTCCATTATCCCAGTCCAAAGGACTCCATCCTCTTGTGGTTACAGCACCAACTCGAGAAAATCACTTGGTAAATTATATGTTTTTCTCCAGACACAAGATACAATGCATCTGGATGGCCAAAATGTAATTAATAAGATACGATGAGGAAGAGTATTACATAAAATAAGGGTTCATTGGTGAAAAGATTCTGTAAAGAGTGATAGATATGCACAGGTACACAAAACAATACACGCCATTTAACACGGGGAAACGTTACATTATTCACTTTGGAACAAAGAATATAAAATTAGATTATTTAAATTTATGTTGAGAAACTGGCAAAGAGAATGGTTTTGGTAGGCTGGTTCATGGAACATGGAAAGTGAATGCAAATATTAGGTCTGGGTGGAGTATTAAAAAAATGAGCCCTTCCACAGTTTGCATATGACTTTACTGAGACCCCACTTTGAATATTATGTGCGGTTTCCACCTCCATTACTGAAGCATGGGAGTCAGTGCAGCGGAGATTTGCCTGCCTGATTACCAGGTCAGGGGAGTGTTCTCTGAGGAAAGTTAGAGCTAGACTTGCCTTCACTCACTAGAGTTGCAGGGTCTAGAATTCAGGGCATGATCGAAGGATCAAGGATTTGACTTGAATCTCCCGAATTAACTATCTCAGAGGGCTGTGCATGCTTCGCCATTGTTTGTTCAAAGCTAAGATTGACAGACCTTTGGGCAAGGAGGGAAGAGGATGAGATGCATAGGATCAGCCACCATCTTACTGAATGGTAGAGATGCTCAGTGAACCATGCAGCTCATCCCTCCTCCTCTAACAACATTTTATAACAAGACTTGCATTTCAACTGGTTTCTTCATTGAGTTGTAGAGAGAAATAAATCATGGAAATAGGCTCTTCGGCCAATTGGGTCTGCACCTGTGCATAAAGGCCCACCGAATCCGCGCAGACCATCATCCTCCCCGTTTACACTAATCCTACATTCAACCCATTTTTGCTATTATTCTCTCCAAATTCTCATCAAGTCCTCCCAGATTCTGCCACTCACCTACTCACGACGGGAAAATTATCCTGACCTATTTTAACCTACTAACCCATATGGCTTTGGATGTGGGAGGAAACTGGAGACTACTGGGAGAATGCGCAAACTCTAGCCACTCAGCAACTGGGGTTGGAATAAAGCTGAGAGTCTGGTGCTGAGAAGCAGCGGCATATTCAGCACCTTCTGCCCACAGCATGCCGCTTAGGAAAATTGCATTCGTTCAGGCCTCTCTGAGGAACTAATGGGACACAACAGAATCTGGGTTATATGGGTTCCGATCTAGAACAACTTGGTTCTCAACTGCTCAGGTTTATCAAGACAATTATCTGCAAGTATACATCAAGTGCTAACCCATTTACATGAATTATTACTTGTTTGTATTTGAACAAGCCTTGGGCTGGAGTCTGTTTTGACATAGTAATTTATTGACCAGTAATTTACTGGTCCGCCCTGCTGTGGTACTGAGTCACATTTTACATTAACAATAGATTGCTCGTAAAGCTGCTCCCTCTCTTTCTATCTGTGTTGCAGGCTGTGCAGCCAAATATAGCAATCAAACTGGAGCGCCCCAAGAGCTTTGTGCCTTCCCAGACTTGTCGCTAATATTGTGCTCTTGTCAGCTATTTATAGAGGAATTGCACCTCGGAGGTAATTAAAGATTAAAGTTATTACCATGGCTGGGATTGACAGCAATAGAACAACATGGTGTGATCTGGTCGGGAGGTGGGAAAGAAAGCATACTTCCAACCATGAGCTATTTATATTTCCATTTATTATTGTAAAAGCAATTGTATAATCCATAAAGATCCCCCTGCCTTGCCTCGATTACACTGAATCTTTCATTTTTAACCAATCTTTAGAGAGTTGGGCATACTGCATATTCTAAATCTTTACAGCTTATGTGCTTCCAGAGGGATTAATTGATCAGCCCATAATCTCAGGCAACAAAGAAAAACATATACGATTAAAACAATTTCCTGAGGGCTGAGGGAGAGGTGGGAAGGGGAGGAGACAGCAAGGGTCAACAGAATTGAGAGAATTCAATGTTCATGCCAAGAGGATGCAGACTCCCCAAGCGGAATAGGAGGTGCTGTTCCTCCAATTTGCGGTGTTGCTCACTCTGGCCGTGGAGGAGGCTCAGGACAGAGAGGTCGGATACGGAATGGGAGGGGGAGTTGAAGTGCTGAGCCACCGGGAGGTCGGGTTGGTTATTGCGGACCGAGCGGAGGTGTTCGGCGAAACGATCGCCAAGCCTTAAATTAAAGTACACCAAAGAAAATTAATAGAAGTAGTTCTTCAGGATACCTGTCTAAAATGATATGCAACATCATTCTCCCTTGCCTTCTTGTACGTTTCAATGGTCCAAATTTACCTACTGTTAGTGTTATGAAGAAAATAGCCTCAAATACAGGACAAAACAAAACTGGGGAAACATTTAAATGCTAGCTGATTGGGGAATTTTACCCAAACTAATTTAACATGCAGTTGCACAGCAGTGCTGGGGAGAAAGATCTACCTTTCCTCAAACATCAATCCTACCTAAGATCCTACTGAACACAAAGTTTCTAAAATCAGTAAGAGCTTTGATAATCACTTCTGTGCACAATCTGGTGATCTCCCAGCTGAGGAAGATTTATTAAGAGCTCAACAAATCCAAAATTCAAAGAATCTTTGTCAATTTCAGAATTACCATTAAACACGGCCTGTAATTACTGTGGGTGAAAGCAGGGAAGTGGGGCAAACCTTTGCCAGGGCACTATGTTAATGCTGCACTATCTTTGACAGTGATACACTCAACAATTGTTTGCTCAATGGTAATGATTAATAACACAAAATGCTGGAGTAACTCGGCGGGACAGGCTTCTCTGGAGCGAAGGAATGTGGCATTTCGGGTAAGTCTGAAGAAGGGTCAGACTTATTCCTTCTCTCCATGCTGCTGGTCAGCAGTAACTCCAGCATTTGTGTCTATCTTTGGTTCAGTCTTTACTCGAGCAAAAGAACAGATTCAAAGTTCCCACGGTAGACTCACGAGACACTAAGATAAACGCACGGGGCCACTACGTTATTACAACGAGTTTAAATGTTTCCATTTTTAACTTGAATTAATTTGAGCTCGTGGAAAAAATCATGCTCACGAGTTAACAAGTTGAGTACCTGCCGTTAGCGCCATCGATAAGTTGCTCGTGCGAGTTCTTTACGTGTATCACACGAGTACTCGGGGTCTCTCGTGGGCCAACTCGCACAGTGAGACAGGGGTTTAAGATAATTTTTCAAATGGATCCCTTGACATTTGATGACATTAAATTGGGAACCTCCTATTGACACCCTATGCATGGGAATTCAATCAAAGCAGCTAATAAATATTCCCCCTTCCCAGTTAAACTATATAGGAGTGGAAGAGGACTGAAAATGAGATATTTCATAAAATAGGGAGGAAAGAAAAGAACGGTGGCAAGATAATGAAGGAGCAATTGGACAAACAAATTGTGACAGGCTGGGGCTGAACATGTAAACAGCAGTACGCAGCACAGACAGAGATAACCCAGGGTGAATAAAATGCACAAAGTCAAAGATGGTTGGTCTCTATTTGAATGTACGTGGTATTTGCAAAATGATAAATGTGCTGACAGTACAGAGAGCAACACGAGAATGATTTATTAAGTATTATGGAGATGTGTTGGCAGTTTGACCAGGACTGGGTGCTGAATATTCCAGTCAATATAAAATGTTCTAATAGAACAGAAGGCGGGGTAATACCGTTAAGCTGTCAAAGGGATCAAATTAAGGAATGGGTCGTGATATACAGGCATTGGATAGCAATATTGACTCAGCCTGGGTTGAAATCATAAATAGCAGGGGAAAGGCGACATGGTGGAAGCAGTCCATGGGCCACATCGATTTGTATCACTTTTGACAATAGTGCAGTATTTATATAATGTGTTGGCAAGATTTACCCCAGTACCACTCCTCTGCCCTGGTCTATGTAATCACAGTTCATGTCATTTGATGATGATGATTCTGAAAAGACAAAAAATCCTGTTCTTTAAATGTCTCTGCTTAGTCCGTCATGTTTTTTACGCATTTCCCTCACCAGATTGCTTAAACTGTGCAGAGAAACCCCAACGTGACTTCTCAATAAGGCAAAGCATAGAACATCACAGCACAGCACATGAACAGGCCCTTCAGCCCACAGTATCTGAGTCGAACATGATGCCAACATAAACTATTCTTGTCTGCCTGCACATGGTCATACTCTTCCATTCTCTACAAAAATGTGTAATATCATGGGGCAAGTTTGAAGGGAACTGCAATTTTTCCCAATGGTATGAAGAGCAATTCAGAGATGGAACTGGTTCTATTGGTGAAATGACTAAATGATTGTGGAGCACTGATCTGGAGTCTATAAGGCACCAGGAAACATTAAAGAAAGAGCAGAATGGCAATCTGGCTCACAAATGTCCCAAAGTAATGGCAAATAAAACTCGAGAAACATTTAAGATGGAACTCTTC
This sequence comes from Okamejei kenojei, assembly GCA_035221665.1. Classification (NCBI taxonomy): domain Eukaryota; kingdom Metazoa; phylum Chordata; class Chondrichthyes; order Rajiformes; family Rajidae; genus Okamejei; species Okamejei kenojei. Next base: position 27,534,073 of record CM069140.1, on the reverse strand, counting down.
GGCAACCTGTCAAAGACATGCATTTTGTTCATGGATTCCAGAAGCCATCATGGCAGAGTGAATCTGAGGCAGGAATTCATGTGATCAAACCGAACATGAGCATGAAGCACGCAAACCAGGCTGACATGCCCAGGCCAGAAGTGTAATGCAGGTGTCCAGCAGCCACTGAAGCAAAAAGTAAATACCAAACTGTTTTTTTTCAAAACTTATTCCACATCATTGGCAGTCTCGAAAGTCTTGAACGTCACGAATGACCATGCTTCTGCGCCACGGTGCGGTCTCCAGGACCTTTGCATGCATTGACAGCGTCTGCTGTGGCTGACCAGCCCAATTCTCGAATGGGAACAGAGAAAGGAGGCCGTTTGGGTTGTAGACGCTCGCTTCCTGCCGCTGGCTCTCCTCTCTGCAGCACGCAACTTCCTGCTCACGTCCGCCCTCCATAACGAAAGATTTATGGGATAAAAGTTTACAATACATACATCAATGCTCGCTAAATTCCAGACATGCTCTAATACAATTTAAAGTTTTACATAGATTACATTATTCCAAAGTTAAACTAAATAGAATCTTCCCACAAATATCGTCTGCCTGCGATAAATGTCAACATCTGGAGGCTAATTTAACACATATCTTTGCAAATTGCATAAAAATTAAGAATTTCTGGACTGAGATTTTTAGAATAACTTCTGAAGTTATTAATACTAAACTGGATCCGGACCCAAAATTAATAATACTTGGAACATCAGAACAAAGTTTAACTCTTACAACAAGTCAAAGAAATTTCCTAGACTACAGTATAATAATTGGGAAGAAATTAATATTACAATTTTGGAAAGGCCCTATATCCCTCACAATTAAAATGTGGATTATGGAAATGTCGGAGACCCTACACCTGGAAAGAATCAGATTTGCCTTAATGGACAAACAAGAAGTTTTTGTTAGAACATGGTCTTCTTTCATTGATTACTTAAAAGGGTAGAATGGTTCGGCAGGGAACCCTAACTGAAACTTGGATTTAGGAATAGATGAAAAGTTATATCTTATTCTTTGATTTTATCTCCAACGATGTATTAATAGTAAATTATTCCTTTCTTTATGATTTTCTTCTTTGATGCAGATTTTTATTCCATTTTTCTTACTGTTCTCTCTTTATATTAAAAAAAACTATTAGAGTCAAAATGATACATCTGATAATATTAATAATGTATGCTTGTTGAACATGAAATATTGCTATCATAATATATGTTTGCTAATTCACTGTCTAAATACTCTAATAAAAAGGATCTCCAGGATCTTTGCATGCATTGACAGCGTCTGCGGTGGCTGACCAGCCCAATTCTCGAATGGGAACAGAGAAAGGAGGCCGTTTGGGTTGTAGACGCTCGCTTCCTGCCGCCAGCTCTCCTCTCTGCAGCACGCAACTTCCTGCTCACATCCGCCCTCCTAATGCCTTCCTGGACAATCTCACGCCATGTGGAGCGCCCCTCTGCCGCAGCCTCCCCATTGTCAGTGTTGATGTCACAAGCCTTCATATCCCACTTGCAGGCATCTTTGAAGCGAAGAGCAGGCCGTCCAATGTGCCGAAAGCCAGTTGCAAGCTGGCCACACAAGATGTCCTTTAGCATGCGGCCGTCCACCATTTGTTGAACGTGGCCAAGCCCTCAGAGGTGTCACTGACTCAGCCGAGAGTGCAAGCTGGGCATTCCAGCACGTTCCGGAATGTTGCCAAAGGGGATGCAGTCCTGCCAGGAGATACTGAAAATCCATTTACGGTATCGCATATGAAAGATGTTTGACGGCATGTCTCGCTGCCTGCCGCAGAGGAGGGTGCTGAGGACGCATGCCTGGTACACACGTATTTTGATGTTTTCAGTGAGGAGCTTGTTCTTCCACACCTTCTTAGGTCATGGCAACGGTGGCTGCCACTTTCCTGACTCACCTGGTGATTTCAATGTCCAGAGACAGGTTGGTGGAAATTGTAGATCCGAGGTGGGGAAATCCCCAAATTCCAGCGTGTGGTCACAGATTTTAATGTTAGGTGCGTGGCAAGCGTTCTGCACACTGGCGTCGGTCTTTTTCAGGCTGATTGAGAGTCCAAACTCTCTGCAGGAGTGGGCAAAGTTGTCAATGAACCTCTGCAGACCCTCCTCTGTGTTGGATGTAAGAGCTGCATTATTGGCGAAGAGCATTTCTCTGAAGAGGACCTTTGTTTTAGCATGCAGGCGAGCCAGGTTGAAGAGCTTTTCCCCAGATCTGATGTGTAGATAGACACCATCCAGAGATGACCCGAAGGTGTAAGTCAGCAGAAGGGAGAAAAATATCCGAAAGAGAGTTGGTGCAAATACACAGCCTTGCTTCACACCACTGTTGAATGGGAAAGGCTCAGATGAGGATCCATCGTCCACAAACGTACCTTTCATGTCCTTATTCCACAAATCATTAAGTAAATGTCACAGTGGTCTAATGCACCAAGCATAATAGATGATCAGTAATCGTCGCACGACTATCTGCTGTACACAAACTGGCTTTAACTTTAACACTCTATATTTGCTTCAGAAATCACTTGTTATAAGGTCGCAAAATGCACTGCTCAATGAAAATCCTTTTTGCTTTCCTGTTTCGAAGGTCACCTCTCGAATTGCCTGATAAATCATTCCAGTAACCATCTGTGTCACCCCAAACCCACAACTCCACAGTAGACCATTCTTTATATTAACTTAATTTCCAATTCATCGCAAGGGAGAATCAGAAAAAAAGCAAAAGTCTCTTTCACATAATCCAAAGGGATTTAAAGTCACAAATGTATTCTAAAATTCATCTGACAAAAAGAAATGCAATTCATAAAACACACCTCCGTAAATGAAAAAAAAACCTGCTCCAGCACACTCGTGCAACTCAAAGCCATTGGCTAAAGCAGAAAGGGCTGCTGTAAAATCTGATACATGTTAGTTTTGAGCATATTAATCACTGCATTTATATCACTGGCCATTATTCTTCTGTCTGCCTTTATAATTCACACACCAAGAACGGAGCGATGCTGACAACAGAATGGTGCTCCTCTTCCTCCTGGGCATACTGCATGCCAGCCATCAAACTGACAAAGAAGCACACGCAGACTCGCTGAGGGACCTTAGTCCAAGCCGTGGCATGGAAAGCTGGGGAACTAGAAGTGTATATTGTACACACAACTTTATATCAATATTATGCCTACTCTTGAAATATATAATTGTAATTATCTTCCACCTTTTTTTTAAACTTGTGCTTGGCTTTGCTACGCATGGATTAAAAGTTTGAACTGTCAGTAATGTAGCACAATTCACACATAAATAAATTCTATAATAAATACATTCTCTAATTCAAGACCCGTGTTGCCGCGTATTTTTAACCTTCGAGCCTAAACTTCTTCTCTCGCGGTTTTCTCAGTCCTTTTATGTTGTCCTTCCTGATCACGAAACACAGGGAGCTGCAATGTGGAACACCTCTGATATCCTTCCCTCAACAGGTTGATGGAGTAAATGGTGGAGTGGTGGAGTAAATGGTGGAGTGGTGGAGTAAATGCCACAATTGGCATCAATGGTGCCAGAGTGGAAAGGGTTGAGAGCTACAAGTTTCTTGCCGTTAATATTACCAATGATCTCTCCTGGACCGACCATATTGATGCGACAGCCAAGGCTCCACACCAACGCCTCTACTTTCTTCGGAGACTGAGGATATCGGTCATGTCTCCAATGACTTTTACAAATTTCTATAAGAAAGCATAGAAAGTATACTGTCGGGTTGCATCCACAGCTCAGGTTTCGGAACAGCTCTGCTCAAGACAGCAAGAACTGTAGAGATATAGATTTAGCTCAGTCCATCACACAGACCAGCCTCCCCACTATTGACTCTATCTACACCACGCTGCCTCAGAAACGCAGCCAATATAATCAAAAACTTGTCCCAATCAGTCTTTCCTTCTTCTTGCTGCTTCTGTTCAGCAGAAGGTGCAAAAGCTTTAAAGAGCACACTACCAGACTCAGGTACAGCTTCTTACCCTTTGTTGTCAGGCTTCTGAATGGCCCTTCCTTCCTTAAGCTAGGTCACTGTCTGATTCACCTCTACTTAATTGAGGTCATTGGACTTTGTCTCTGGAACTGGTGCGCTACAATGCTGAGAACTATGTTCTGCATTCTATAACTTGCCCTTTGCTATTGCACTTGCGTTTAACAAGATTGCATTTATGTATAATATTATTTGATCTAATTGGATAGCATGTAAAACAAGCGTTTCATTATACCTTGGTACCGTGACAAAAATAAACCTAAACATTCATCCTGTTACTTATCAAGAACCTAAATCTTTATAAAAAATTATTCAAAGGCTGCCATTTTTTGAGGAGGAGAGTTCCAAATAATCATGACCTTGAGAGAGAAAATAATTTGCCTCATTTGTCTTAAAGGGTCAATCCATTATTTTTAATGTTAATCCAGGTTCTAGATTCTCCCACAAGATGTAAACCTGCTAGGTTCCCTCAGGATCTTATATGTTTCAGTCAAGTCACCTCTCACTCTTCTATATTCCACCAGATACAAATCCAGCTTGTCCAAGCTTTCTTTATAAGAGAAGTCACCTGTGTCAATCTAGTAAACCTTCTCCAATCACTTTCCAATGCAGTAACATTATTCCTCAAATAAGGAGACCAACACTAACATTGGTTCAGTTATGGTTTCACCAATGCCCTTTATATGGACGAGGGATGAAGTCAACTAGTCCCATCTGTCTGCATTTAGCCCATATACCTCTAAACCCGTCCTATCCATGTACCTGTCTAAATGTTTCATAAATGTTGAGATAGCACCTGGCTCAATAACCCATCTAAATCTTCCTAAAAAATATTCAAAGACTTCTTCCACCATTTTTTGCAGAGGAGAGTTCCAAATAATCATGACCTTGAGAGAGAAAATAATATAGCTTATCTTAAATGTCAATCTGTTATTTTTTAACAGTTAACCCAGGTTCTAGATTCCCCTACAAGATGTAGCATACTCTAAACCTGCTAGGTTCCCTCAGGATCTTATATGTTTCAGACATATGCTACCTCCTCCAGCAGCTCATTCCATACACCCAGCGCCCTTTGTGTGAAAAAGTTACCCCAGGTTCCAATTAAATCTTTCCCTCCTCACCTTAAGCCTATGTTCTCAGCTTCTCCATCCCCCCACTCTGGGCAAGAGACTCTGTGTGTCTACCTGATCTCTTCCTCTCATGATTTTATACACCTTTATAAGATCCCGTCTCATCCTCTTGCACTCCAAGGAATAGAGTCCTAGTTTGCTCAACCTCTCCCTGTAGGTCAGGCACTCGAGTCCTGGCAACATCCTGTAAATCTTCTCTGCACCCTTTCCAGCTTGACAACGTATTTCCTATAATGGAATGGAAATGTTATTTCTGGATTGCTGCCCCTGCTTTACTCCACCTGCAGTGTGGAAGCAGCAGAGTGTTGTCGAGACAATACAGCAGATATCCCAGTGAGACACTTGCATCAGAGCTAACCAATCCCAAAACCGTCCAAGTGCAATCAAGACCCCTGTCCCAGTGAAGGCCTCTGTCCCTGTGAAGAATCGCCAACGACGTGCGGTGCTGTAATGTGGCCACATCAAGCCGACAATCTGGAACCACTCTCGGAGAGTTGGTATAACACGTGTTGAACTAGTTAAGCAGCATTTGTGAGTAAAACGACACAAGTTAACATTTCCAGCTGATGACCTTCCTTTGGTATTGGAATGTCAACACTGCAAATACTGCCTCATTTGCTGAAAGTTATCGCAGATTATCAGATTGCCAGCACTTTCAGTGTTTCCTACATGAATCAGCAGAACAACTGTAAGAATCATTCTTTTCTTTATCTATTTCAGATAGTCAGCATCTGCAGCGGTTTTGACCAGAAAGATTCACCCACTTTTCTTTCTCACAGTCTGCTTGACTTGTTAAATTCTGAGTATTATGTGATTCAACTCTCTGCGAAGATGGATACAGTACCTGACCGTCGGTCTCAGACCTGTAACTGTACCTGCTTTTCATTCTAAAATGCTGCATGACCTGCCGATTATTTCAAGCATTTTCTTCTTATCTTGTTATTGTTTTGTTTCTGCCTTTCTTCTCAGACCTACCTACTCTCACCTCCTCTGAACCCCCTTTCTTCTCCCCCTCCCATCGTGTTTCCCCCACTGACCCCCTTCCTCCTCCCATTCCCAACCAACTTCCTTTTCCCCTTCATGACCCTCTGATCTCTTCCCCCTCCGGCATCCTTTCTGCCCCCCACCCCTCACCCAACCTATTTCCTCTCCCCCCTTCCTCAACCCCTCCTTACAGTTTCTGCCTCTTCCCTCCCCTCCCCGATTTATTTCCCACTCCATCTGGACCTTCCCCCTTTCATCCCACCCCTGATGTCCTAGCCTCTTTTGTTCCAATCTCCTTGCCTCTTTCCCCTAATCCTTTTCACTTTCCCCCCATCAATCTCCTTCGCTCCTCAATTCCCTAATCTCCATCCCTCTTTAACTTCGTTCCCTCCTCACCCCTGATCCCCTTCCCTCCTCACCCCTGATTCCCTTACTTGTTTACCCCAAATCTCCTTCCCTCTTTAACCATCATACCTACTTCCCTCTTCCACCTACTGAACTCCTTGTCTTTACCTCCCATAATATTCTTCATATTTTCCCCAACTAAATATTTTTCCTCCTCTTGTTCTCCTTCGCTCTTCCCCCCTCGACCTCCTTCTCTCTTTCCCCAACGACAATCTCCTGCTTCTCCAGATTCTTCCCATCATACCAAATGCAGTCCTCTTCTTACTTCATGCATTACCTATTGACTAGTCTTCTTTCATTCCACTTCATGCCCAGTCCTAACTCCATTTTGCATTCACTTCTCTCCTGGTATTTTTTGGGAAAGTAACAGGATGACTGAAGCAGGGTTGGGGGGGGGGGGGGGGGGAATAAGCTGAGGCCCAACCTCCAGCCATGTGAATGTGTGCCCCCAACAAAGGATGGTTTCTGAATTACAATCACACCTGAGTCAATACACAAGTTAGCAAGGAGACCACACTGCAGACCTGGAAAGCCACAGTGCTCGCTGCAGTATACAATTGGTCCTGATGCACCCACATAACAGATGACTTTTCCAACAACCCCAAAATGCAAGTGCAGAAGGAATAAAGGCAAGCGTATAAAACATGCCTCCATCATCAGCAATCCAAATTCAGTGCAGCCTCCAAATTCAGCACAATCTCCAGATTTAGTCTCCAACCCATTAGTTTCATTAGTTTCACTTAATGAAACGATGCAATGGTAGACAATCATCACCCAATGCGAGTTCAAAAGTTCAGACTGTCAGGGGATGAATAAACCAGGTAATGAAGACAACCTCACTTTGAACAGCATTTCGTAGCAGGTGCATTTTGCAAAGGCAATTGAATAGAGATTCTTAAAACACAGCAGAAATTTAAAAAAGGCACAAGATAAACTAATTACAACAGAAATCCAACATGACTGTTAAATGTTACAAAAGCCCAAATGTGCAATGAAACTTGAAATACGCCTGCAAAGGAAAAATTAACCTTATGTCACCATTGAACAGGAGTGCGCCACAGCAAGTGGAACAGTGAAACTGGGAGAGTTTTGCAGAACAGAGATTTCCCTGGGCTGAGAGGATGATGCAGAGCCAGTCACATCAAAAACATGCAAGAAAACTGCCCGGTCAAAACACATCCTTCTGCTAAGCTTGAAAGAATATATTTGTTGAATGGCCGTGAACATGTTGTGATGGGGCTGCTAGTGAGCACACGTGTAGACCTGTGAATCAAACAACAGAATCACAGGTTCGCACCTATCTATTCAGAACTGCTGGTGTAAAGGTGTGAATATAGACACTTGCAACACTACGAATGCTGTGCTGTGGAACTACAAGTTGTGAGCATGGAGCAGCATGACTGTGTGTGAACAGGACCACACAGCTGGGAGTGAACATATCCATGCTTCTGCGAGCATGAGGACAATCCAGCGGCACTAGAATGGGATACGTACACAGACCTACAAACGTCAAATTTAAACAAAACCACAGGTCTACAAGTCTGAACACAGTATGATGAAGCAATGTACTCTGGATGTTTGGTCAATGACATGGTTCTTTTCTTGTTGTATGACTGCAGAAACCAAATTTCGTTTGAACTTCATTTGAGGTTCAAATGACAATAAACGGTATTGTATTGTATTGTATTGTATAAGACACTTATTTCAACTTCTGTTGCTGAGCTGCATCCTACCTTAGTGATCAGGATTCTGTACTTTTCCAGCATTGCCTGGTTGTCGTGGCAACCGGACAACAGTTGCCAAACCTCCGCTCTGAGTGCTTCTGGTACTCCACGTCGAACAAGGACAGGCAGCCCCTTGGGTCTGGTTGTCAGGTTGCTGTGCCTGAAGGAACAGACTTTGTCAGTAGGTGTAAATACTGAGGACAAAACACAAACTGGGGTTATCAGTCACAATTAAGCGTTAGTACTGCTAAACTCAGCACCCCTCCTGCACTGTATCATTTCTTTCAAATTCACTGTTGAATTGTTTGTGGTCTCAACACAACCCCAAAGACGTGCAGCTTTGCAGTTTAATTGGCTTCTGTAAAATTGTAAATTGTCCCTAGTGTATTGGATCATGCAAGTGTATGGGCTGATTGCTAGCAAGCGCAAACTCTGTGGGCCAAAGAGCCTGTTTCTGCGCTGTATTGCTAAAGTCTAAAAGTAAAGTCTACACCACTGAGGGAATGCTGGCCTGTCACAGATGCCATTTCTCCAAAGACTCTGACTTGCCCTCCTCAGAATTTAGTGGCACAGCTGGTAGGGCTGCTGTCTCACAGCACCAGAGGCTCAAAACGCCACAACAGAGGATGTACTTCCTGTGGCAGCTGAGGAAGCACAATCTGCCACAGGCAATGATGTGGCCATCATTCTACACGGCCATCGTAGAGACTGTCCTCACCTTCTCCATCATGGACTGGTTTGGCTCAGCCACCAAGCACCACACCCGGAGGCTGCAGCGAATTGTCCGATCAGCTGAGAAGGTTATTGGCAGCAACCTTCCCTCCATTGATGAACTGTGCACTGCAAGGGCCAGGAAGTGAGCGGGTAAGATCATCTCTGACCCCTCTCACCCTGGCCACAAACTATTTGAATCACTTCCCTCTGGAAGGCGACTCCGGACTGTCAAAGCTGCCACAGCCAGACATAAAAACAACTTTTTTCCACGAGTAGTAGCTCTACTCAATAACCAAAAATCTGTAGCCTCCTTTTGCTCTGGTATTTTATTTAACTCACGTTTAATCAATAATGTTTTATTAATAATGTTTAATGTGTTATGTATCATTCCTAACTGTCACTCCATGTCATGTTGTCACTTGCGGGCGAAACACCAAGGCAAATTCCTTGTATGTGAATACTTGGCCAATAAACATATTCAATTCAATTCAGAGACCTGGGTTCAATCCGGACCCAGATTCGGTCTGCGTGGAGTTTGCATGTTCTCCCTGCGACTTTATAGATTAACTGGCGTCTGTAAATTGCCCCCAGTGTGTCGGGAGTTGATGCAAAAGTGGGATGACAGAACTAATATGAACAGGAGATCAAAGGTAAGCGTGGACAGTAGGCCAAAAGGTCTATTTCCATGCTGTATCGTTTAATCAATCTAGAGATTAAAAATCAGCAAGGACACCACGAAAAATTCTCATGCTCTTCATCAAAATGGTAGTGGGGCAGGTGGAGGGGAGAGGGGGCAGAGGAGGGGGGGCAAAGAGGTGGAAAGCAGGTAGGGAGGAAGCGATGAGGGGGAAAAGAGGCAGGAGGGGGAGAGGGGAGAGGAATAGGAAGGAGGTAAGGTCGGGAGGGGGAAGCGAGGGAGGGGATAGAGAGAGGAAGGGGAGGGATGGAGGGAATAGGGTGGACTGACTCACTTCCTTTATTAGCTCTGTCGAATACCGCATAAGAAATGAGCAGAGGAAGATCACAAAGCAAGCTTATACCCCCATAGATGCTTGCGATACTCACCATCTCTGCAGCAGATCCCCCCAAGATTCCAGAATTTTCTCAGGACAGTCTTTGGAAACATCCCCAGTGCCGCTTGACAATTCACTATCACTGTCTGCAAGAGAGCAGAGAAGGAGAGACAGTTTCAATACTGGATCAGTCTCCAGTCTGTCCATTTCCACACTGGCCTGGGTTAAGGGCAGCAGATTTGTCTTCTATGTTTGTTATGTGTTTAATTTCACCAATAGGAACTTATTGCACTTAAATTGTTAAATTTAATAGTCATTTGTTCCATCCACTTGAAATGTTAAATGTTTCTCTCTCTACAGGTGCTGCCTGACCTGCTGTGTGTTACCAGCATTTCCTATTTAATTTAACAGCATTTTCCTTGTTTTAAAAGCACAGACAGATTAAGTAATGAGACTGTAGCTGTTAATCTGATGGAAGCACGAGCAGTGCAACTGTTGCTGTTATCCCAGATGAATCAGTGGGAGAGGAGTCAGCAACCTGCAGTCCACATGGGTGAGTTTTAACCCAACGTTGAAAGCACCGGTCACCATGCTGGTAAACCCTTCACCCGGCTGGCCTGCCTTGGTTTCCTTGCTAACACCACCATCCATTGATATTCCATCCTCCCCCCTTCACCCACTGTCACTGACGGCATCCGTGCACAGCCTAAAGCTCATCCATAACCTCTATCTCCTGTTCCCGATCTTTCCTCCCCATCTCGCAGCTGCTCCATGCTGGTCTTCAGCAAGTTACTTTTTGTGAGCAGGCAAATGCAGCAGGAATTGCAAACACTGGCAAAGTGGGGACAAGGATAGGCTGATGCTGAACACACAGCCTGAGGTAAAACAATTATCACATTGAAGAATCGTTCAACTCTGCATGTTGACAGGCTGTTCTCAAGATTGCAATCATATTTAGAACAATCCTGAAAATGTATCTGTGTTTGCAAGGATGACTAGTAATGCTGGTATTTGTGGCAGGTTCTGGCAACTGATGAGACTTGTTCCAGTACAGAAGAAGGCCATTCAACCCATCAAATCCATTGGGTCTCTGGGATGCAATCCAGTCAATTTCATTGCCTTCTCTATCTCTGTAGCCCGATCTCCTTATTACCAACAAGTTCCCATCCAATTTCCTTTTAAAATCTTGGATTATTTCCATTTCCACCTTCTGCCAAGAATTTAGGCAGTAAATACTTCCATCAATTATTCCTTAGACTTCAAGGAAGACAACGCCTTTGTTTCCAACCCAACCTTGAGGCTATTCTTGGAACCATTCTGGCAAATCACCTCTGTGCCTCTCCAGGATTTTTATATCTTCCAAAAGAGTGTTGACCACAACTGAACACAATATCGGAGCTTTGTAAAGGCTCAGCAAAGCTTCTCTGCTTCAATGTTTATCGTGAGATGCCTGGGAACAAGGAATTACATTCCTCCCCACTCGAGTTCAAGTCATTTCTAAGATTTGAACTGAATAGCTGATCACTAAGTAAACTTTGACCAACTCTACTACAAACCAACCACTAGAACATAGAACAATACAACACAAGAACAGGCCCTTCAGCCCACAATGTCTGTGCTGCACATAATGCCAAAACCATCACTTATCTCCACATAACGAAAATTCCTCCATTCCCTGCATATCAATGTGCCTATCCAAAAATATTTTAAATTCCACAAATGTATCTGCTTCAACAGCCCCCCCCCCCCCCCCCCCCCAAGCAGCGCGTTCTGGGCACTCGTTGTAAAAACGTATTCCGCATATCTCCTTTAAACTGTGTCCCTCTCACCTTAAAGGCTATACCTTCATTGTCCTTGAAGCATTAATCCCTGTAGGGTAGCATGGTACAGCAGGTGGTACTGCTGCCTCACAAATACAGGAACCAAAGTTCAACCCTGATCTCCATTGCCTTCTGTCCAAAGAATGCACATTCTTCCTGTGACCATGTGCTGCTCCAGCTTTCTCCCACATCCCAAAGATACGTCATTAGGTTAATTGTCTCCCACTGTAAGGGTACTAAAGAGGAGTTGCTGAGCAAATGTGAGAGAGAGTAAATTGTAGGTCTACAGGAAAATTAGAGGAAGGGGAAGGGACTGATGGGATTACACCACAGGGAGTTGGCATGGAGCTGATGGGCTAAGAGTCGTAGCAAGTAATTCTTCACTTTGTGCCTCTGAAATAAGAGCCACACTGCCCCTTTCCTGATAATCCCATGGCCTCCCATTCTCGTTAGGACACTTGGTCAAATGTATTTTGGTCCATGTATAGTTTCGTTTAGTTTTAGTTTAGAGATACAGCACAGAAACAGGCCTTTCGGCTCACTTAGTCCACGCCGACCAACAATTCCCGTACACTATCCAACGCACTAGGGACAATTTACAATTTTTACCAGAACCAATTAATCTACAAACCTGTATGTCTTAGATCTACTACACTACCTTGATTAACTTCCTCTGTTCCCTTTTGAAAATATAAAGTGGTTTATCAGAAATCTTTATATCTTTGCTGATTCTCCTTGACTAACCCATGCCTTTCCAAAGTAAGGGTTGTTTCATCCATGATAATGTTCTCCAACAGCTAACTCCACACCTCTCCATCACCCCACCTCCACCAATGTTATATGTTTCCTGCTTTATCTCAGTCCCTGCTTTCTGAACAATAATGTAATATGACTAACTATCACGCCCATCTTTACGATTCCCATATCCAATGAAGACTGAAAGACGATGATCATGCCTCTGCTATTTCTATCTTTAGTTCATTCAGCAACTTTGAAAGAATTCTATTAACAACTTTCGACTGACTATGTTAACCTGAAGTGAACATTTTCAAGAGTTCAGGGAAAGAGCAGTCAATGATAATAAGTGGATAGCTCTCAAGGACGTGGCAAATTAGTGATGGCTAAATGCCTCCCACCTGCAGTGCCTCACCGAATAATCAGTAATAGGTTTGATTATCTAGGTGTTATGCTTGCAGGCAAGTTTTACACCTACAACAACAGTTAAAGCCATTATCCCAGTACTCACTTCATCAATCCAAATTCATTCAAGTATCTCTTAGCACCACTGCAACGAGAATCTATTTTTACCTGTATTGAATTTTGAACCATTATTTTGTAACACTCAGAACAACATAGACAAAGACACATAAAAGCACTTTGCAAAAGCAAAATCGTGAGCTTGGAGACCAGGAGGTTGGTTGCAGGGATTCCATAAGGAAATTCAGGTAATCCATGGTGCAAATGAATTAGAATGACCAGCGTCAATGCACAAATAACCGACATTCTCACCCTGATTAAAGATTGCTGATATATTCATGATTAATGAATTATAGCCTGTGTTAATGAATGCCAATCTAATGTAATTAGGATAGATGAGCAAGCCTTTGCTCTTTATATAATTTCAAAGTAGGTGTGAGTGGAGAAACTGTGTTACCAGAATACCAAATGTCAGTGACTTTGCCAGTGGAGAAAGAGCCCAGTGCCTCAAGTTTTGTGCTGGCCAACACGAACAGCCTGGATTAATTCTGTAGCTCTGATTAGTGCATAGCACAAAATGTTCATATTTTATAGTAAAAGAGCAGAGGTGAAGTTAGAGTCTATTGCTTTAGGTACCAAGACGTAGGAGTGCAAGGTTTAGATTGACCGCTATATATTGTCCGTTGTCCATTTGTCCATTGAATTGTCTGAAGTAATTAAGATTTCTGCCCAAGGAGAACCATAGGCATATTCAGCATTGAAACTGGCCCTTCAGTCCAACCTGTCCATGCCGACCAGATTTTATAATTGAACTAGTTACATTTCCCTGTGTTGGTCCCATATCCCTCTAAACCTTTACTATCCACGTACGTGTTTAAATGCCTTTGGAACATTGCCATTGTACCCACCCTCGCAGCTTCCTCTGACAACTCATTCCATACATGCAACATCTTCTGAGTGAAGAATGTCCCCTCAGAATCTCTTTAAAATCTACCCTCTCTAACAAACCTATGCTCTCTAGTTCTAGACTCCTCTCTAGTTCTAGACTCCCCTGAGAAAAAGGCTATTATCATTCGCTTTATTTATGCCTCTCATAATTTTGTACATCTCTACAAGTTTGCCCTTCAGCTTCCGATGCTGCAGGGAAAAAAATCCCAGCCTATCATTGTGGGTAGCACAGTTGTACAGCGGCAGAGTTGCAGGTTTACAGTGGGCTCAATCCTGACTACGGGTGCTGTTTGTAAGGAGTTTGCATGTTCTCCCTGTGATTGCATGGGCTTTCTTTGGGTGTTCTAGTTTCCTACCACATTCCAAAGATGTACAAGTTTGTAGGTTAATTAGCTTTGATAAATTTATAAATTGTCCCTACTGTAGGATAGTGTAGGTGTGATCGCTGGTCGGCGCCGATACAGTGGGCCGAGGGGCCTACTCCGTGCTGTGTCTCTCACGTCTAAAGGAATGTCTATCCAGCCTCTCCCAACTCAGGCCCTCGAGTCTTGGTAACATCCGGCATCCCTTTGACCGTAATGACATGCTTCCTGTAGCAAGGTGACCAGAAATGCCTGCAATACCAGATGTTGTCTCACTAAGATAATATACAGCTGTAGCATGATGTCCCGATTCCTGCACACAATACCCCTACCGATAAAGGAGCACAAAGGAAAACTCATCTGAGATCTACCCGAGACTCCGAGTTGGAGCCTCCGTTTAATGTTCCATCCAAAAGACTGTATTTCAGAGCAAAACTTATTCAGTATTGTATAGGACTGTTACACTAAATCATATGTGGTGCTTGAAGTTAGGGCATGAACCAGTGGAATGCTCTCACTAGAAGATAAAACTGATATCTCTCAAAAGTAACCAAGTTCCTAAATCATATACCAGGTCTCCCGCCAGTCTGATTTTGAATGCTACGGCCAACAGTGGACTTTGGTATCAATGGGCAGCAGCTAAATACCCAAGAGATACATTCTAATGCAACTCCCTTATTTTTTAAATGATGATCCTGCTTTGAGATTCTCCCACAAGAGGAAACGTCCTTTCCATACCCACCGACTCAAGATCATGTATGTTTCAACAAGTTCTCTTTAAATCTACTCATCTTTAAGGTCACAAGCCTATCTTGTCGAATATTTCTTCTTCACAAGGCATCCCACCCATTCCAGATTTTATTTAGTAAACCTTCTCTGAACTGCATTCAAAACATTAACATCTTCCACTAAATAAGGAGATTAATACAGTACATACTATTCTAGATGTTTCAACAATGCCCTATGTAATTGAAACGTAATTTCTCAGCTTTTATGGTAATAATATTTTTATTAGAAGTAATCCATCATAACAACGGTATAACAACTTTTCAAATACACAACCAACTTATTTCAATAAGTATACGAATGTTACGAGTAATTCTTATAAACTTCTATTTTTTTAGAAAGTAGAAAAAGAAAAGAATAGATTTTGATCAATAAGAATAGTGATTAAATAATAATTTTGATTATATAGAAAGAGAAGAGAGAGAGAGAGGAAAAAAAATGTATATATTCTTGTTATATGTATTTAATTAAAACAAAGTATTATATATATATATATTAAAAAAAGAGAGATTATAGTATACATCTTAATAGTGAATAACACAATTTCAAATAACGATATCAATAGAGACATGTATACAAATCAAAAAGAAAAACAGAAAGTTATTTTCATCTGATCCTGCCGGGTACCCATTGAGTTGTGATGCCAAGAACTGCTGCCCCTTCAAATATTCTGTATATGGAGACCATATCTGTTCAAAGAGTTCGTATTTGTCCATTAGGACAAATCTGATTCTTTCCAAATGCAACGTCTCCAACATTTCCACTGTCCACATTTTAATTGTGGGGGATAATGTTCCCTTCCAAAATTTCAATATTAATTTTTTCCCTATTATCAAACAGTAATCCAAGAAATTTCTTTGGTTTATTGTTAATATTAGA
The DNA here is from genome assembly GCA_035221665.1 of Okamejei kenojei. Classification (NCBI taxonomy): domain Eukaryota; kingdom Metazoa; phylum Chordata; class Chondrichthyes; order Rajiformes; family Rajidae; genus Okamejei; species Okamejei kenojei. The sequence continues at coordinate 27,518,070 of CM069140.1, read as the reverse complement.
TTTGAATCCGGAACTCCTAATATTATTAATTTTGGATCTGGGTCCAGTTTAATTTTAAGAACTTCAGAGATAACTCTAAAGATTTCTATCCAATAATAATTAAGTTTTATACATGTTACAAAACTATGCGTTAAATTAGCTTCCAAGTTCTGACATTTATCACAAATAGGAGAAATGTTAGAATAAATTCTATTTAATTTCGTTTTTGAATAATGTAATCTGTGTAATACCTTAAATTGTATCAATATATGTCTAGCATTTAATGAGCAGCGATGTATACATTGTAGGCTTTCTTCCCAAGTTTCCTTCGTTATAGATAAACCTATTTCATTTTCCCATGTTTGTCGATATATTTCCGAAGTTGAGATTTCCATATCCAAAATAGTATTATATATATACGCTATTAATTTTTCTGTATTTGGGTATTTATTAAACAATTCATCTAATAATCCTGGTTTTCTATTTTTATAGTCTTGCGTATTTGACTTAATATAGTTTCTAATTTGTAAATACCTAAATATGTTATTTGACTGCAATCCATAGATATCCTGTAACTCTTGAAGTGAAAGAAATTTTCCTTTCTTGTAAAGGTGTTCTATCCTTTTAACTCCTAAATCATTCCAGTGTTTAAACCCCTTGTCCAATAGAGAGGGCCTAAATAAGGGATTATTCATAATTGGCAAACAAAGTGACAAATTATCCATATGTAGGGTCTTAACTATTTGTTTCCAAATACGTCTATTGCTATGAATTATAGGGTTGTCACCATACATTTTTTTTTTGTACTTCCCTTGGTGCAAAAAGAATCGAACCTACATCAAAAGGCAAACAGTCTTCCTTTTCCATCTTTAGCCAGTTTGGTTCATGATCTAAATTTACCAACCAAAAATTCATATTCTTAATCTGAACTGCCCAGAAATAATATAAGAAATTTGGTAGTGCTAGTCCACCATTTATTTTAGATTTACATAGATGTTTTTTACTTATTCGATGGTTTTTATAGTCCCAAATAAAACTATTAACCAAAGTATCTATTTTTTTTAAAACATTTTGGGGAGATATAAAGGGATGGCTTGAAATAAATATAACAATTGTGGTAAAAAAATCATTTTTATAGCATTTATTCTACTGATCATTGATATAGGTAGTGTTTTCCAATATAAAATATTTTTTTTAGTTTATTTAATAATTGAGGGTAATTATATTTAAATAGACAGTTATACGATTTAGGTACATTAATTCCTAGATATTTGAGTTTGTCCGTGACTATTTTAAGTATAGATTAACAGCAAAATGGATTTCCAAAGTATATCACTCTTCATTTACACATAAGTCTAGAGGGGTAGCAATAATTATTCGTAAAGGTATACCTTTTAAACACCACCACTTGTCTACAAACTAGGGACAATTTGGATTGTTCATTTAACTTAATGGCCTGCACAGCTTTGGGATGTGGGCATAATCATAGCACTGGGAAACTCACACAATCACCGGAAGAACATGCAAACTCCACACGGACAGCGCGGGAGGTCAGGATTGAATACAAGTCTCTAGACCTAGGAGGCAGCAGTTCTACTAGTTCCTCTACTGAACTCTCCTGCAGTTTGATACGGAACTTTATCAAATGCTTTTCAAGGAAATCTAGTAACAGTACATCGACTAGTTCCCCTTCATTTACAGCATGGTCCTTCTTCAACATACTCCAAAATATAGGTCAAACAAGCAATCTATGCATCTCCCTCTCCCCTGACCAGTCTGAAGATGGGTCTCAACCCGAAACATCACCCATTCCTTCTTTCCAGAGATGCTGCCTGTCCCGTTGAGTTACTCCAGCAGTTTGTGTCTACTTTCGAAAACAATGTTGGTTTTACTTATTAGCTTGATTTTTATCTAAGTTTTATGCCATGACACCTTCAAACATTTCTAGCGACATGTATTAAGCTAATTCGTCTGTAGATTTCCTGTTTTCTATCTCCCTTTTTGAATAAAGGAATTTTCCATTCAAGTGGAATATTCCCCAATTTCAAGGATTTGGGAAATATAAAATCAATGTCTCAGCTATCTTACTATTTATTTTCAGACCGTACGACGATGTCCTTCAAGACCTGGAGCCTTGTCAGCCAACAGCTTCAACATTTTGTGCAGTGCCACTGCAATTGTCCCCGTTCCTCCCTACCTTCAGATTCCTAATTTGCAGCTATCTGTGGGATGTTACTTGGATATCATCTGGCCCGGAATGCTTGGTTGCATCTGTACCATCTCAAAGGTAAGATTGTGGTTCCCAAGAGCTCTGGAACATCTAGATAACATGGACACCTATGTCAGACTCCTATTTGTTGTACTACCACAATCCCAACCAAACTTACCTCCAAACTCCTTTATTTAGGGCAGCATCCAGTAGACAACATAATCATGGACCACTCACACACCCCTGTAATTATCTCTTCTCCTCTTTTCCTTTTTTGCAAGAAGATATAAAAACTTAAAAGCACATATCACCAAATTCAAGAATACAGTGCCCTTCATAATGTTTGGTGACAAAGGCCCATCATTTATTTATTTGCCTCTGTACTCCACAATTTGACATTTGTAATAGAAAAAAAAATCACATGAGGTTAAAGTGCACATTATCAGATTTTATTAAAGGCCATTTTTTATACATTTTGGGTTCACCATGTAGAAATTACAGCTGTGTTTATACATAGTCCTACCATTTCAGGGCACCATAATGTTTGGGACACATGGCTTCACAGGTGTTTGTAATTGCTCAGGTGTGTTTAATTGCCTCCTTAATGCAGGTATAAGAGAGCTCTCAGCACCTAGTCTTTCCATCACCTTTGGAAACATTTTTTGGTCTTTATCAACATGAGGACCAAAGTTGTGCCAATGAAAGTTAAATAAGCCATTATGAGACTGAGAAACAAGAATAAAACTGTTCGAGACATCATCCAAACCTTAGGCTTACCAAAATCAATTGTTTGGAACATAATTAAGAAGAGAGCACTGGTGAGCTTATTAATCTTAAAGGTACTGGCAGGCCAAGGAAGACCTCCATAGCTGATGACAGAAGAATTCTCTCTATAATTTAAAAAAATCCCCAAACACCTGTCTGACAGATCAGAAATACTCTTCAGGAGTCAGGTGTGGATTTGTTAATGGCCACTGTCCGCAGAAGACTTCATGAACAGAAATACAGAGGCTACACTGCAAGATGCGAACTACTGGTTAGCCGCAAAAATAGGATGGCCAGACTACAGTTAGCCAAGAAGTACTTAAAAGAACAACCAGGTCTTGTGGACAGGTAAGACGAAGATTCACATATCAGAGTGATGGCAAGACAAAGTATGGAGGAGAGAAGGAACTGCCCAAGATCCAAAGCATACCACCTCATCTGTGAAACACGGTGGTGGGGGTGTTATGGTCTGGGCATGTATGGCTGCTGAAGGTACTGGCTCACTGACAGCCCTGGATTGAAGGGACACCGGCCCGGAGCAGTGGAGTTAGCGCTTCTTCTCCACGCTGGCTGTTAGCCTGGCCTGCCACTACTCCGGGCCGGTGTCCCATCAGTCCAGGGCTGTCAGTTAACCCAGTGAGACAGGCAGAGTTGAGTTGGAGTTAATGCTTCTTCTCCGCGCTGGCTGTAAGCCTGGGCCACCACTGCTCCGAGCCAGTGTCCCGTCAGTCCAGGGTCACCCTGGACATCTCCGGCTGCCCCCGGAGATGGATGGGACACCCGGGAGGGGACAGGGACGGTCCAGTAGCAATTCAACAGCGCTTGCAGCGCCGGAGACCAGGGTTCGATCCTGACTACGGATGAAATGCAGGTCTGTATACATGCAGCAACATAGTGGCTGAGAATGTTTATCGCAAATGACCTTTGACAAATCCCATGATTCCTTGCGCTTTCCGGAATACCAAACTCGCTTATTGTCAGTTCCCTTAACGTAATTCTGCTTTTATGGCCTCTAGTTCTGAATCTATCCTTCTCTCTCACACAGATCATAAATTTTCTGTCATAGACAAATTTTCAGAATCAGTAGTAAAGAAAGCAAACTCAATGCTAGCATTTATTTCAAGAGGGCTTGTATACAAAAACAGGAATATAATGCTAAGCTCTATAAGGTCACATTTGAAATATTGTGAGCAATTTTGGGAGCTATATCTGAGGAAGGATGTGCTGGCTCTGGAGAGGGTCCCGAGGAGGTTTATAAGAATGATCCCAGGAATGAGTAGGCTAACCAATGATGAGCGTTTGTCGGCACTGGGTCTGTACTTGCTGGAGTTTGGAAGAATGAAGGGGGACCTCATTGAAACATTCAGAATAGTGAAAGGCTTGGATAGAGTGGATGTGGAGAGGATGTTTCCACTCGTGGGAGAGTCCAGGACTAGAGGTCAAAGCCTCCGAATTAAAGGACGTTCTTTTAGGAAAGAGGTGAGGAAAAATTTATTTAGTCAGAGTGTGGTGAATCTGTGGAATTCTTTGCCACAGAATGCTGTGGAGGACAAGTCAGTGAATATGTTTAAGGCAGTTAGATAGATTCTTGTTTAGTACAGGTATCAGAGGTTATAGGGAAAAGGGAAGAGAATGGGGTTAGGAGGGAGAGCCATGATTGAATGGTGGAGTAGACTTGATGGTCAAATGGCCTGATTCTACTCTTATCCCTTATGACCTTATGACATTTCAGTTGCTGCTACCTTGGGGCTCCCTCATGATGTGATCACTAGTTAATCCAGGCTAATTAGACAGCATCAGATATGCTACAGCCTCTCCAGAATGTTTTCCACAATGAAGACTAATTGATTAAAAAAAAAAACATTTATTGATGCTCCTGAACACATCAACAGTGACGTAACCTGGAGTCATTGGATGTTTCAGGTCTTTCAACATCAGACACCCTCGCCCAGACGACCCAGCCGTGGTTGATCAGACGACGACTTGTGTTCAGGTGGCATTCGCTCCTCCCCATGGACCTCCTGTCCTGATCCAGAGCCATCTCGAGGCCCTCTCCGCTGCCTCTGTGGTGTTCTTGATGGCTCTTCTCACCACTCCGTTGATGCCCAGCGCACTCAAGGCTTTGTAGAGCGATTGCCCTGCAAAACCTCTGCAGCCAACCTCGATGGCATACACCTTGCCTTCCAGCCCTGCTTACGGCAGTCTATGACCAGCTCTTCGTACTTGGTCATCTTCCTCTCATGGGCCTCCTCCAGACAGTCCTCCCACGGCACTGTCAGTTGATTCTTATCTTCAGGCTAACTCTGCCCATGTGATTTTTCATTCTATATGCAAATTAAAATCCCCCATGATTGTCACTATACCTCATTGGCAAGCTTCTGTTATTTTATTCTTTATACTGTGCAATTGGTGTTCACCCTACAGGTGCCCCATTGCCTTCATTACTTTTAATCTCCTCATAAACCACTTTGGCATCCTGGTTTCCTGAAGAAAGGGCATTGTGCAAGACAATCGTTCATTAACAGAGCCACTTTGCCACCTTTGCCTAGCTTCCTGACCTTCTTAAATATCATGTGCCCATCAATATTCAGGTCTTAATCCACGTCATTCTGAAGCCATATCTCTGTCATGACTAACTTGTGTTTTCCGTTCACCTGTTTTGTTCCAAGTGCTACGTGCATTCAGATACTATGCCATTACTTTAGTCCTTTCAGCCTCTAGCTTCATCAACTGATTTACTCTTAGATTTGTATTCTCTGTTCCTTCTGGCCACAGCTTATCATTTCACGCGGGAATACCTTTGCGTTTTAATGTTTGATTAACCACTTCGTCCCAACTTTATTCGCTTGCCACACTGTTTATATCAATTTCCTCCCACTCCCCTAAGCGTGTGGCCCAATAGAACGCGGGTCTCGGTATAGTTCAGTTGAAGACAGGCTTCTTAGATAAACCTTCAGACTTTAGAGATTCAGTGCCGAAACAGGCCCTTCGGCCCACCAAGTCTGCGCAGACCAGTAATCACCCTGCACTATCTAACACACTAGGGACAATTTTCAATTTTACTAAGGCCAATTAACCTGGACACCTCTTTGGAGTGTGGGAGAAAACCGGAGCACCCAGAGAAAATTGATGCAGTCACAGGGAGAACGCACAAACTCCATACAGACAGCACCTGTAGTCAGGATTGCACCCTAGTCTGGCGCTGTCAGGCAGCTACTGCTGCACCATTGTGCCACCCCCAACAGAAGGGAGTTATTTAAACTATTGCAAATGCAAAATACATTGGCAGTTGGAAATATGAAATGAAAATAAGGCAAAAAAGTGAGAAATACTCAGCAGATTAATGATACTCTGTGGAGAAAGAAATATAGTTAAAATTGAGTTAGTAACTTGCATCTGAAGTGAGAAAGGAGAGAGCAAAAAGGAGGTCTATAGTGGGGAGTCTCGAAATGACAAAAGTAGCAATGGAAGAACTGAAGAAACGAAACAACGATCGAGACAATCGAAATAAAGAAGGACGGGTCAGGGAATGGATGGACACCGTGGACGGGATGGAACAGGGGAGTGGGTGACGGTCCTGATAGAGACAGAAAACTTAGAGAGCGCAATTATTGTCTGTGGAGTCTACTGCTAGACAGTCATTCAATGTTTACGTTTTCACAATATATAGAACGATCAGTCAGCCGCATGGTGCAATTCTTACAAAGTACACAATAATATTTAGTGTAGATGTTTCAGTTACTGATGTTAGTCTTTTCTACACTGCAAAACATATCCGTTCAGACTACCAGCATGACCCTGAGTTCCTGGTTACTTTGGTTCTGGAGTCTAGGACCAGAGGCCATAGCCACAGAAGAAAAGGACGTACCTTTAGAAAGGAGATGAGGAGAAATGTATTTAGTCAGAGGATGGGGAATCTGTGGAATTTATTGCCACAGTAGGCTCTGGGGCCCAATGGATATTTTTACGACCGAGGTACAGTGCAAAGCTTTAGTTGCATGCTAACCAGTCAGCGGAAAGAGAATACATGATTACAATCGAGCCACATACAGTGTACAGATACATGATAAAAAGAGAGTGAAAGATTCTTGATAGCAAGGGTGCTAGGGGTTACGGGGAGAAGGCAGGAGAATGGGGTTGAGAGGGAAAGATAAGTCAGCTATGATTGAACAGCGGAGTAGACTAGATGGGCCGAATGGCCTAATTCTGCTCCGATAACATAAATTCATGAACATTCTCGACCCCACTCCATTCTGAGCCTCCTGCCCTCTGACACTGGACCAGCGAAGCATAGTGTGGGCTTTAGGAACAGCAGCCAATCTTTCGACTGAGAACATTACAGCCTAATATATTGGACATCAGTTATTCAGCATACAACCATTGTCCTCTGTTACTCAGCAGCAGCTGCTTTCTTTCACCTTCATCCTTTATCATGTAAAGTGTCCTGCCTCCCTCACCAAAACAGGTTTTAACATTTATTCTTCATTTCCCACCTACACGCACTCTTTATGTGCCTGCTCTACCTGTAACTTCGTCCTGTACCAACGCAAGGTCAACAACCCAAAATATTAACTCTTCTTCCTGACACGTCAATACCAGCATATTCAATTTTTATTCAGATTTCACGCTGTTGTAAAGTTCTGAATTTGGATAATGATTACTATTCAAAGTGTGCACAAGAACAGGTGCGACTTTTTTTTGGTGAACAATATACATGGGGACACGCGGGTCAGAAAGCCTTCAATTAATCAAATCATTCAATTGGAATGATATCACGTGTTGCAGATTTGAACAGCAGATGAGAATATTCCTCCCCAAACAAAAGGATATTTTGCATGACTTTATTCCTTCCATTGCCAAAAATTAGATGTGCTTCAGTGTGAAACTTAATACTTAACATGAAACTCATTACCATTTTTTAAACAAATTCACAAGGAACTTGGAAATGTATCATTAAAATAATGAAATTATATTGTTTTAATCATCCCTATTCATTTAAACAGTTACAATTTCAGTTTGCAAATCAACAACTTGCTGTGATGCTTTGGCCCAATATCATTCATTTGTACAAAGTCATCCAATTTTAATTTCCTCATGATGTATTGCCGACTAGCCTCCGTCAGATCAATATATGCCAAATTAATGATGCAAAACTATTCAGGGCACATTTTAACATTATTGCTCATCTTATTGTACACCTGTTTATTTTTGCTCTTTCCCATTTCCACTGCTATAACTCTATTGCCCCTTTCAGGTCAGAACGCTGACCTCAGACTTCAGACTTTGAGTTACCTATTCTTTTTCTCCAGAGATGCTGCCAGATCCAGCATTTAGTGTCCATCTTTGGTATAAACCCGCCTCAGTTTCTTCCTATTCTATTTTTGTATTATTGTTTTATCATCAAACTCTTGAAAGGCTTAAGTTACACCGTGCAAATACCAGGACCAAGACTTATGGTGGCATATATTTCTCAATGTTCACTGTTTTGTACTCACTTGGTCACTTTACCTCATGTCTGCTATTTCAGTCAACATTTCTCCAGGTCAAAAATTATATAAAGGTTTGGGGCCTTTATATCCACGACCTCTTTAATTCTCCAGAGGCTTCAACATAAATCACATGTATAAGCATGCAGCGTACATACAACATCCTGTAATATCATGTTTTCAGACAAATATTCTACCCACAGTTCTACTAAATAACAACATTTTCCAAACTTCCGTACATACCTTTCTCTTCCTCATCATCCTGAGGAGAAAGAGTCACACTAGTCTGTCTCCCAAGGTACAGCATGAAGCCAGTTGCAGGAGGTGCAGTTCCATCCTTCTCAGATTGCTTCTGCAGGGATACCACCTCATACATGGTGTCAGCACTACCGGTATGGCTTCTGCCCTCTGACTGCAACAGAAAAATAATAAGCTGTTGGAACACGGCAATCCTCTTTTGTGGGGGCATTAAAACCATAAGGCATAGGAGCAGGATTAGGCTATTTGGCCCATCGCCTCTGCTCCACCATTCGATCATGATTGGTACATTCTTCCCTCCTAACCTCATATCCCTGCCTTCTGCCTGAATATTTGACATGAAAATGGTCAGCCACCAAAATGTTACAATAATCATAGTAATTTAGGATATTATACATCTTCTGGTTTGTAAAATACTAGCTGCATTTCTGCCAATATTCCGTAGCACAGGTACATAAACTAATTTCATCAGATCACAATAACATGATCGTTAAACCAGGATGCGATTACCTGTATATTCTCACATCTGTTTGTGACACTTTGTTACAATTTAGCTGCTGTTTCTCTGGTGGTGGATTTCCTTATCAATGTCTGCCTCTTGATTTACCCAGGACAGGTTGATGGTCATATTTGCGCAGAGGAATTTTTAAGCTTCTGACCATCTTCACTTGATGCTGATTAGGGCATGTACACCATTTGATTTCCTAAAGTCAATAACTAGCTCCTCCGTCTTGCTGACATCAAGGGCAATGTTGGTAGTGTTACAGAGAGATGTAGGAGGTTTAAATGCTTAAAAGTGATGTTATTTAATAATAATGTTCAAGGTGGGTTTACAGCTAGAGAGTTCAGGGTCACAATTGGGATATAGATATATCATATTGTAAAAACAATCCTCAGTTGAATATTTGGATAAGGGGTTGAACTCCCTTGAGACAATCTGATTTCATTACTGCATTATTGTGGCGATCTATTGCCTACGCTACGAAAAACAACTTGGCATTGGCTAGATCCAATATGAACATGTGCAGAAGGTATGGATCCCCTATTCAGATTATTGGCCACATCTCGGGTAGATGTCTATTCATGAAGCAATTTCGTATTCATAGACAACAGGATTTTATACCTTTTATGTGAGAAGGCATTGTTTTTTACAGAAGCATTTAAAAAAAATGTTAATGAAGAGAATCTGCATACCAGATGCTTTTTTTTGTTGAGGACAACTAATGCTGGGCATTGGCGACTGTATGCATTTTGAAGATAATATTGCCTACCTTAAGTCAAATAAATATCTCAACCTAGAAGAAGAGTGGAGACAAAGATGACCAACCTCCCATTCACCTTATCAATTAACTTCACTCCAGCAGAAAGCAATATTGCAGCAAAGAGAATTAAGAAGAAGACCCTGCAATGATACATACCCTTGCTGTCCCCAGTCTGCAATAGGATTGGTATGTTCTGGGTCTGTTGTTTGGACTTAGGGCTTACTTGTCTTTGTGTAGCAAACAAAGAATGATAATGAATTTCTGGGGACAGCCAAGCTTAGGAATCATGCTCCATTTTCCCTCTTCATTGAGTCAAAGGCTTTTATGATGCTGAGAAAAGTAAAGATCCTTCCTACATTACTTCCTACATGGTGAAACCAAGCAGATCAAGCAACAGCGATGCATCACTCCCAGTCAAGCTCGATATTTTTCTTCCATGCTTCTAAAGAGGGAACATTAATGTACCTTCTCAGGCGCTCATACCCTTGACGACACTGTGATCTCAGCCTCTGCGGCCAATGCCACAAAATCCATCACTCGAGGGTGAACCCTCAGAAAATGTCTGGCCCTGATGGCTGCGTTCTTTATGGGGGCCTCCTCGAGCCCCCATTCACTGTGATGGTATTTCAGTCTCAGTCACAGAGGTCGACTTCAGGTAATCCTTCATAGGGGTGAACCCTCGAAAAGTGTTCTAAAAACCTGTGCGGACCAACTGGCTGGAGTTTTTACGGACATTTTCAACCTCTCACTTCTGAGGTCTGAGGTTCCCACCTGCTTTAAAAGGACATCAATTATACCGGTGCCCAAGAAGAGCAAGGTGATGTGCCTCAATGACTATCGACCAGTGGCACTAACGCCTGTGGTGATGAAGTGCTTTGAGAGGTTGATCATGGCGCAAATCAACTCTTATCTCGACAAAAACCTGGACCCATTGCAGTTTGCCTACCGCCACAATAGATCAATGGTGGATGCGATCTCGCTGGCTCTCCACTCCGCTCTGGACCACTTGGACAACAAAAACTCATATGTCAGGCTGTTATTCATTGACTACAGCTTGGCATTTAATACAATCATCCCCTCCAAGCTGGTTACCAAGTTCTCAGATCTGAGTCTCTGCGCATCCCTCTGCAATTGGATCCCCGACTTCCTCATCCACAGACCACAGATTGTTCGTATTGGTGGAAATGTGTCAGCCTCGATAACAATCAGCTCAGGAGCACCTCAAGGCTGCGTGCTCAGCCCCCTGCTGTACTCACTCAATATTCATGACTGCGTAGCCGGTCATAGTGCGAACTCTATCATCAAGTTCGCTGACGACACCACTGTTGTGGTATGTATCACTGATGGGGACGAGTCAGAGTATAGAAGAGGGATAGATCGAGCGACTGGCCAAATGGTGCCAGCACAATAACCTGGCCCTCAACACCAACAAAACCAAGGAACTGATTGTGGACTTTGGGAGGGGTAGGATGGGGACCCACAGTCCCGTTTATATCAACGGGTCGATGGTGGAGAGGGTCAAGAGCTTCAAATTCCTGGCCGTGCATATTTCTGAAGATCTATCCTGGTCCGAGAACACTGATGCAATTATTTAAAAAAAGCACATCAGTGCCTCTACTTCCTGAGGAGATTACAGAGAGTCGGTATGTCAAGGAGGACTCTCTCTAACTTCTACAGTGGCACAGCAGAGAGCATGCTAACCGGTTGCACCGTGGCTTGGTTCGGCAACTTGAACGCCCAGGAGCGGAAAAGACTAAAAAAATAGTAAATACTGCTGTCCATCATCAGCTCTGACCTCCCTTCCATCGAGGGGATCTATCACAGTCGCTGCCTCAAAAAGGCTGGCAGCATCATCAAGGACCCACACCATCCTGGCCACACACTCATCTTCCTGCTACCTTCAGGTAGAAGGTACAGGAGCCTGAGAACTGCAACATCCAGCTTCAGGAATAGCTACTTCCCCACAGCCATCAGGCTATTAAACTCAACTGAAACAAAACCCTGAACATTAATAGACCATTATCTGTATATTTGCGCCATATCTGTTTATTTATTCATATGTGTATATATTTATATAATGGTATATGGACACACTGATCTGTTCTGTATTCATGCCTACTATATTTTGTTGTGCTGAAGCCAAGCAAGAATTCCATCGTCCTATCTGGGACACATGACAATACTCTCTTGAAATCTTGAAACTTATACACTGTTGTGGCATGGCTTTCATGCCATTACTTCCTACATGGTGAAACCAAGCATACCAAGCGACAGCCATGCATCACTCTCAGTCAAGCTCAATATTGTTCATCCATGCTTCTAAAGAGGGAACAATAACGTACCTTCTCAGGCACCCATACCCCTTGACGATACTATGATCTCAGTCTCTGAGGCCAACGACACAAAATCCATCACTCGAGGGTGAACCCTCAGAAAGTGTCTGGCCCTGATGGCTGCGTTCTTTAAACTGTCTCCACCTCTTCCTTTCTTTTTCCCGCCCCCCCCCCCCCCCCTCTAAGAAGGGTCTCGACCTGAAATGTCCCCTATTCTTTCTCTCCATAGATGCTGCCTCACCCGCTGAGTTTCTCCAGCATTTTTGTCTACCTTCCATGATGATGAAGTGAGTTGAGAGATTGGTTACGAATATATCAACTGCCATAGGAATTACCTGAACCTATTGTAGTGGCGATTTGGCTTGTTTTGTATATCATTAATGATGGCATGTGCCTTTAAATTTTAGACTGCCCGTTATATTGTGTGTGGGATTTATGACGTATTTGAGGGTGTGTTTGAAGCTACCTTTCTTGTGCAGAAGCTTAGTTTTTAGTTTAGTTTTGGACCAGCATGGGGAAGGCATACCCTTTGACCATGCGAAGTGTAACGGAGACACGAGGAGTTTTCTAACCTTTAAAGCGATAAACTGGAGTTCGATGGAGATTATAGTGTATGTCGGAAGAAGTATGGATGTACCTTATTGTTTTTCATCAACAATAAAGAATATATCAATCAAAAGACTTATGAAGATTTATCTGTGAAGAAGCTCTGTAGGTCGCCGACGGAGAGCTCGCATGCATATAATGACATCCCCCTTAACCAGGCAGCCCACTTAGCGGCTAGAGGGAGTAATCTCTTGAACGATATAAAAATCTGCTGCTACACCTACTGCAATTTGCCTACCACGCCAACGGATCTATATGGGATACAATCTCAACGATGCTCCATTCTGCATTGGGCCACTTGGACAACAAGAACACGCCCATCAGGCTGTTGTTCATCGACTACCGCTCAGTGCTCAACGCCATCATGCCCTCTAAACCTATCACCAAACTCAGACTGGGTCACTGCTCAATCCTGTGCAATTAGAACCTCATCAGCAGGCCTCAATCAGACAAATTGGCAAATTTCCTCAATGACCATCAACACAGGGGCATCTCAAAGCTGTGTGCTCAGTCCCCTGCTCTACTCTCTCTATACATATGACTATATACCCAGACACAGTTCCAATGTCATCCATAAATTTGATGAAGATACCACCGTTGTTCGACAAATAACAGGTAACGATGAGCCAAGACCGCGGGAGGAAGATCAATAAGCTGATTAATGGTGCCAAAACGACAATCTTACTTTCAATGTTAGTAATGTCAAGGAGCTCATTGTTGACCAGCCCTGGGTCCAGCATATTGCACCTATGCCTCCTCGGGAGCTTGAGATTCGAACGTCTACATGTGTACAGTGGATGGCATGCTGTCTGGTTGCTTCATCGCCTTGGGTCAATGAAGGTGCACCAATGAAGGTGCATCCTTCGTTGAGCACCCAAGAACGAAGGATGCTGTAGAAACTGGCAGACATTGCTTGGTTCATTACGGGTATTGACCTCCCCAAAAGCAATCTACAGAAAATGCTGCCTCAAAAGGACAGTTAATGACAACAACCCTTTCCATTCTGCCCACAATCTCATCTCACTGCTATCATTGAAAAGAATTGTGAAGCCTGAGAATTGTGAACTCAGTTTGAGAAAAAGCTTCTTCCCATCAACTATCAGGCTCTGGAACCACATTGCGCAACCCTACCTCAGCATCAATCTACTATAGACTTTGTCCAGAATGCACTTCCCACTTTGGTTTGTATTATTAAGGTCAGGTTACCAAGTATTACTGGCAATCTATTGTATTATTAATTATTGCATATTTATTTGTTGAGTTGTAACGTTAATGTGCCTGTAAAGTTGCAGCAAGTAAGAATTTCATTGTTTCATTCCCAATATCTATGAAAATACTCTTGACCCTCTTCCGGTGTAGCGCAGAAAATACAGGTACAGGCATTCTCACAGCAGTGCAAAAGAAACAGGGAGATGAGCGGGCATGAAAAATGCAAAACTCAAACAACAAATTCCAACGGGGGCAAGTACACGGACAACTACGACAGGGTTTGACTGGAAAGAGAGAGTGGAAAAATTAATGTACAAAGAGTATGAAAGAAACAAGGATATGTTTCCGTAACAAAAGGCAATACTTGGATTTTGCTCATATTGCCATGTCATAAGCTAGTTATATCGCAAAGGATAAAAGTTACTAACTTGTCTAAATGAGAATTTGATTTCCTTGCTTCCAAGTCTTGGATGCGCTGTTGATGCTGACTGTAGATACTAAGTAAATCACCTCCGTTGCAACAGCTGGCATATCCCACTAAATTTGGACCACACTGCCCTCCTCTGTTCAATCATTTTACAGCTTGTCTTCCAAGCTCCTGTTAAAGGACTTTACAGTCAATACATTCAATCGTAGAATCATTTAGCCCAAAATGCCAACTTGGTAAGCATTTTCTGAAGTTTTGTGTTTTTTTAAAGTTTAGTTTAGCGTGGAAACTGGCCCTTCCGCTCACCAACCAACAATCTCCCGTACACTAGTTCTATCCTATACACTAGTTCTATCCTATACACTAGGAAATTTACAGAAGCCAATTAACCTACAAATCCGCACGTCTTTGGAATGAGGGAAGAAACCGGATCACCCGGAGAAAACCCATGCGATCACAGTGAGAATGTACAAACTCCGTACAGACAGGCACCAAGACAGCAACTCTACTGCTGCGCAACTGTGCCACTTTGTTGGAATTCAACTAAGGGCAGCGAATTGGTGGGTGTTTGCTTTCAGCTACATGTCAGTCCCTTGAGATTAGAAACAATGCAGAAACCTCAGCAGCCGATTCGGCACATAGTTTCGGCACATTGCAGAAACCTCAGCAGCCAATTCGGCACATGATTCCTCAGATAGTAAAGTGATAATAAGCGCTGCCAGGATACCCAACCCTTTTCCAATGGAGCCATGGGTTCTATGACATTGAGCAAAGATGCCCCAGGTTTGATGTCCCATCTGAAATATGACACCTCTGGCAATGTAACATTTCCTTAATATGTACTGCAGCTGCTGTCTTTCTGCTTCACAAGTGACACCCAATGTCGCCTCAACAGCACAAAAGGACAAAAGAAAGTTTGTAGTGGCACATAGAGCAGAGCTGGTTGGTTTTATCGATGAGAGGAAGTTCGCGGGAATTTGAGCCAAAGTTAGTGAAGCCTGGTTTTTATGATTTTAACCGGGATGGAAGTTTGGACCTTTGGATGTTAGAAGCATTAACCTGATTTTATATCAGGTTACAGCTCAGCATTATTGAATGCAATGTCAAATATAAATAAATAACACCTATTGTGATGAGTTGCATTTAAACACAAAAGAGAAGAGAATGCGGAGAGAATTAAAAAAATGGAATGAATGTTGCTGGTTAGTGTGTACTGAATGGTACTTCTCTAGTCATAGTCACCGAGCTATGCGGCATGGAAACAAGTCCTTTGGCCCTACCTGTTTCAGCTTCAGGTGGAATACTTCTGTGAAGGTCTTTCTGCTGAAGTACCAGAACCTCTCATTTGCTGAATACACACGGACTACAGTTTCTAACTGAAACCGAACTGGCTCCACCACCTCAGTGATCACCAAGTCCACTGCCACTGTCATGTAAACTCTCACATCTGCAAGTAAAACAAATCCAAGCTATAATTAGCCGACCTTTATTGTAATAAAAGTTATAGTCATATAGCACAGCAAGAGCCTCTTTGGCCCAACTATTCCATAAGCTATTCCATAAAGTGCTGAAAACACTTTGCACAGAGACACAAAGATTCCAAAGATCCCAAAGTTGTGCTGAATGATGTTAACTGGCCACTGCAAGTAGCGGCAGGAGAATCAGTGGTGGCGGGTAATAGTTGAATATCCAAGAGGAAAAAGTTCCACCGGGTAGTCTGATCCAGATGTTGCCATGTGCGGCGGCAGGCAGAACATAGGGAGGGAAGATAGGTGGTGGCAGGAGAATTTGTGGTGGTGGGGGGATTGTTGGAGATCCAAGAGAAAAAAAGAGATGAGTTTAGTTGGGTGCCTGCTGGCCAGCATGGATGCAGTGGGCTGCCAGGCCTGTTTCCATGCTGTTCAACTTTGCGACTCGATGAAATAATGTAATCACTTCAAACAGATTACCCTTTGCACCAAATACAGCCAAGTTGACATAATCTGCACACTTTAAACCTAACATTCTATTGAAACCATTCTTTCTTTGTTTTTATTTTTATTTTTTTATTTTTTAAATATGGAACGCTTCACGAATTTGCGTGTCATCCTGCGCAGGGGCCATGCTAATCTTCTCTGTATCGTTCCAATTTTAGTATATGTGCTGCCGAAGTGAGCACTAGTGAAACCATTCTACCCACCTCCAGGACCAAACATCCTTCCTAAGCTGGAGTGCCCAGAAGGAACGGGAACAAGTCAAAGCTTTACATAAATATGATTCCCACACCCAGCCCCGTCAGTCATAAGCAATGCCCCATGTTCCCTTTTAATCATCTCTTGTATTCAGCCATCATCTTCCATGATTTCGCAACCCATAGTCCCAAATTTCACTGATCCTCCATCGACAGATGAGAAGCAGGTGTTCTTACCTTTGGGGGTTTCTTCATTCAGTGCCTGAAAGGCAGGACCATTAGGGTTCCAGGCCCCTGTGATGACGTAGAACTTTCCATCAGCACTCTTTCCCATCGATTCCTGAACTCAGAACAAAAGTGACATGAGTAGATAGTGAAAGGTCAAATGTGTGAAGACAAGCACTATGCCACACCCCAAAATCACACTCTCTACTGAAGAATCATTGTCCCTTCAAAGATAAATATATCAAATGAACAGCCACACTGCAGCAATCCGAGTTTTAGGGGGGAACGCCTGTCATTATGTGACATTGACTTAATGTTGTCCATTGTTAATTTCAGATTATGTTTTATCCTCTGCTGTTCCCATTCCTTTATCTAAAAGGATTTGTTTTCCTTTATTGTCTCACCATCACTTGTTCATCTTTATCTTCGTAATTTGGTCTCCCTGTCCTCCACCCGCTTTGCTTCCCTCAGGCTTCTGCTTCATGACTTCCATTTATCTCTCCCCAGTTCTGATACAAGGTTGTGACCTGAATTGCGAACCACTTCACATTCTGCAGATGCTCCCTGACTTGTTGACTACCTCCAGCATTCTCTGCTTTTACTGCATTTTTTCGGCATTTGCAGTATTTCACTTTTGTTGCGGGGGAACACAATTGCTTGTTATTTGAAAGTGCCAGGGAATCTTGTATCCATATTTTAGACAGCAATAGGAACCTTGGCCTTAGAGCTTAATGTACTGCAGCTTGAACACTGGAGAAGTCCCTCTGTACTGCACTGTACTGCTGGACAATGTGCAATCAGGCTAACTGTGTCATGGTTCACCCCTCAGCATAAGTATGTGGATTTAATCTCATAAGAAGTTTGTTCACTTCAAACTCACCATGTCAAGCAGATGCATGTCACTGTTCCGCACATTTGTCCCTGGACTCAAGAGCATGCCAAAACATCTGGAAAACACAAAACATTGAAATTGTCATACAGCATTTCAAATAAAAGAGGAAAGTTGGGGCTAATGCTTCATGCTCTTTCCGTTGACAATTTATGTCTCATATTTTAATATTTCCTTACTGCACAGAAGATTGTTTGGCCCATTGTGTCCCTACAACTCTGCACATTAGTTCCATAGACAAAGTCCACTGCCCACAATGGGGTGGTGGTGGATCGGACAATAACCTTATGGAAGCTTATGGAAGAACCGTTCAGAACCCTGATTACAGAGGTGAAGAAGCTATTGCTAAGTTTGGTGGTGCGCGACTGCAAGCTTCTGTCACTTTTGCTAGACAGGAGCAGAGAGACGGAGGAATGACCGAGGTGAGACTAAACTTTGATTGACGTGATCAAGAAGATTGTCTACATGGACTTTACCAATGCCTTGGATAAGGCACTGCATGATGTGCTGATCTAGAAGGTTAAATCTCATGCGATCCAGGGTGAGCTTGCACATTGGAACCAAATTGACTTTAAAGTAGAAGGGGGTTGTTTTTCAGAATCGAGTCCTTTAGTAAATGGTGTGCCAAATGGATTGGTGCTGAGGCTTCTTTTGTTCTGATTTATATTAACAAATTGAATGTGAATACAGATAGCAAGATTAAGTTTTCAATGCACTTGGTGGCATAATGCACAGTGACGGTTATCTACGATTACAATGGCATCTTGAACAACTGGAGAAATGGGCTGAAGAATAGCCAATAGAGTTTAACTTTTTTAAACGTGTTGCATTTTGCTATGGTAAACCAGGCAAGACATCCACAGTAAATGATAGGGCTCTATGTTGTGTTGTAGAGCAGGGAGATCTTGGCGTGCAGTGATATGAAAATGTTCACTGCACCAGTGCCAAGATCACCCTGCTCTACAACAATACAGTTCCATAAAAATGGTGCAGGAGGACGATAGGCTTATCTTCATCAGTGTACAAGAAATTGGCAAGGCCAGATTTGAAGTATTATTTACAGTATTTATCACCCAGTTACAGATAGGGTGGCTTTAAACTGGAAAGGGTACAAAAAAGATATTACCCTGTCTGGGAGTTATAAAGAGAGGCTGGGTATTTTTCTCCCCCTGGAAGATAGGAGGCTGAGTAGTGACCTTATAGAGATTTATGAAATCAAAAGGGCATAGATAAGGTAAATAGCCACAATCTTTTCTCCAAGGTAGGGGAGTCTCAAACTAGAGGCCTATAGGTTCAAGAGGGAAGAAAGATTTAAAAGGAATTTAAAGAGCATACTCACAGAGAGGGTGGTGCACACATGGAACAAACTGCTGGATAAAGTGGTGGGGGTGGGTAAAAATACGTTTAAAAGACACTTGAACAGGTACATGGATGGAAAGTTTTGAGTGATATTTGTCAGACACAAGCCAGTGGGATGAGCTTGGTCACCATGGACACGTTGGGACAAAGGGCATGTTTCCGTGCTGCAAGACTCTATATGCCAGGTTTTTAGCTGGTCAAGTTTAAGACTTCCGCTACCGCAGAACACCAAAAAGGTTGTGAAATTATGTCTTTACAATTTGCCATTTGGATTGCTGTGGGAAGGACCTCTTCCGGTTGAGGAATATAATAAAACAGAACAATCTATTGAGCATGCACAAAATAATAAAAAATATAAAAGCAGGTAGACACAAAATGCTGGAGTAATTCAGCGGGACAGGCAGCATCTCTGGAGAGAAGGAATAGGTGATGATTCGGGTCAAGACCCTTATCTGTGTTTGTTAAGTACATTTTTAAATTGAAATTGTCAGATTTACAGGCTACGAATTATTATTTTATGAGAAGTGAATTCAGAGATAATAACTCCACCAATGTCAGTGCATAATGGATAGACAATTTATATTTGGTGTAAATAACTTCCAACAGAACTTACAAAGTAATTATACAACAAGATCACAAGGTGATTTTTGAGAGGGAGTGACTGAGGGTAGGGAAAAGGAGAGGTGAGGGAGGGATTGGGGGAGGATAGAGGGAGAGGAAAAAGCAGAGGGAGGAGGTGAGAAGGGAGAGTGGGGGAGGAGGGGGAATAGAGGGAGATGAGGGGGGAGGTAGAGAGTGGGGAATAGAGGGAGAGGAGAACTTTAGCTGTGCACGCCACACGAAAGAAGAAGAAGGGAGAGGAGGATAGTGGGGTAGGTGAGGAGGGATAGTGGAGGGGATAGGGGGAGGAGAGGAGTAGGGGATGTGGGGGATAAAGGGATAGGAGGGAGGGGAGAGGAGTTATGGATGGAGGGAGTGAGTGACTGAGTAGCAATGTTACAAAATTTTGAGATTTAAAAATCAAGTCTGCAATGGATCCCATCAGATAAAGCATAAAAAGAAGTTTAATTTGACACCTAATTCACTTTCATATCTTCAGTATTAAAAGGGTTATGGCCATTTTCATACTCAGAAATTAGCATCTTGTTCCCTATTGCTTTTCCATTGACTAAACACAAAAGTTGTGATCAAGGACAGTCAAAAGCCCATAACTTTCTTAAAAATTAAGAAAACTGAATGAAATGTTCAGTTATTATAGATTGAAGCATTCTGAAACAAATATGAAACAATCTTACTTGGATGACCTGAAATTAAAGCATATAATTAGTTAGTTACCTAATTGTAGCTAATTACAAAATTCAATTACTAGATCTAAATATCTATCCATTTCTTAAGAAAAGGTTAACATTTTAAAAAACCCTAAGTGTCCAAATAACATTCACACAATAATTCACAATATAACATGATTTTTAAATCTCATTGTCATGAATTTATAGGTCAAATTGAAGGAATTTAGTGTTTAATTCCCATAAATTAATGGCCATTTAAATCAACTTGCGAGTGGGTTTTTGTGGAAAGCGATCGTTTGGAACGTTGCGGTTTGCGGTGAATTTAACCCCCATAACGGCAGGAAATATACTGCCGGTTCGTATATTTTTTAAGTCACTTTTTCGCAACATGAAATTTTGATTAAAGGCTTCCCAAGAAGCACGTTTTTATGTAAAAATACACTGTGTACCTTCTTTTGTCCCCCTACGTAAGATCCATCCCGTTGTCGGCGTTCACGGCTTTAGAAGATGATTTTTAAATTACTCATGCTAATACATTATTCAGCGTAGTTAAAAAATAACTCCCCAAAACAAATGTCGGAGCGATTTCTCTTCAGCAACTAAATCCCCTGAGATTAATCGATTTGAATGGTCTGGAGAAAAACGGCATTTTATACCCGCCCCCCCCTCTCAAAGGCGCCTAAGTCGCGCACACGGGCAGTGGCAGAACTGCGGTGCCGCTAAAGGTAAGTTTTGTAATATACCTACTGAGTGTAGTGGAAAGGAGAGGGGGGGAGAGAGAGGTGAGGGAGGGATTGGGGAGGGGAGGAGGAGAGGGGAAAGAAGAGGGAGGGTGAAGAGGAGGGGGAGAGAGTGCTAGGGATGAGGGGAAATGAGCTGCGTCTATGCAGTTGGGGGCTATGGGTGAGTGGTGGAATATTGCGATGGGGGACCAAGCCTCCTGTATGACAGGGACCCAACGGGTCCCACTTAGTCTAGCTCTTAATAAAATTATAGTCACAGTAATGGTGGCTATGAAACAATTTGACTGTTGTAAAAACCTGTCCAGCATGTACAGTCCTTCAAGAAAGAAAATCTGCCACTCTAATCTGCCAGACTGGTCCTGCCTAATGTGACTCTCAGCCCACAATAACGTGGTTGACTCTTAAATGGCTCCTGAAATGACCCAGTGAGTTATGCAGCTGTAGGCCAGTCAGTGCCTCCAGCCTTCAACGTTTGGTAAGAAAGTGGATGCTCTGCTTGCAACCTCAGCTCATGTCTACCCAAACCACTCTAACTCTCAAGAGTAATATGTGTGTACATAAATGCTGGCTTTTCCAGCAATACATCCAGTAAATCAACTGTAAAAATCTGGAAATACTCAGTGGCATCTTTCCTATTGGTATGGGCCAAATACAGGCAGGTGGGATTAGTGTTGATGGGATATGTTGGTCGGTGTGGACAAGTTGAACTGAAGGACCTGATTCAACGCTGTATAACTCCATAATTAATACAAATTATGAGTAATTTACATCACCAGACCAACTGAAAGCAACAGGAAATATGGCCCTATCAAGTCTAATAAAAGAGATTAGAGTGAATTAAAGGTTCTTGACACAGCCAAATGGAAGCAAATACAAGATCTTAGAATGTTTCAGAATTCAGGAAATTCACCCAGAGAGTTGTAAATCTGTGGAATTATCTGCCACATAAGGCAGTGGAGGCCAATTCACTGGATGTTTTCAAGAGAGAATTATATATAGCTCTTAGAACTAACGGAATCAAGGGATATGGGGAGAAAGCAGGAACGGGCTACTGATTTTGGATGATCCGAAACCTGAAATCTGAAATTATGTTGGGGAATTGGGAAATAGCAGATACATTAAATATTGTGTCTGCTTTCACCAAAGACATACAAAGCCTTTCAGAAATAGTGGGGATCAACCACTAGGTGTCAGTATGTGCTGCGAGGAGGACATAGGCAGTGTAAGTCGAGGTTAGTGAATAAACAGGAGCACTGTGATGATAAATAATGAGGAAAGATGCAAAAGGTCACTGGCTTTTTTAAATGGTGAGGGATTTGAAAGCATTGGTATCCAGAGGAACATGTATGTTCTTGTACATCAATCACTTATAATGTGGGTAGTTTGGAAGGTGAATGATTTGTCTTTGTACCTGTACCTCACCATACTTGTGCATAGGACAATAAACTTGACTTAAGTGAAATGCTGGCTTTTACTGCAAGAAATTTGAGGATATGAGAGACGTCTTACTGCAAATATAGAGAACCTTATAGAGACTGCATCTGGAATATGATGTACAGGTGTCGTTTCCTCGCTCTAAGGAAGGATGTACTTGTGACAAGAGAAGTTAATCTAAGGTTTGTCAAAGCGATCCCTGGGATGCAGGTTTGCACAGTGAGAGGAGATGAAAACCGGGGTTTGTGCTGTCCAGAATCTCAAAGAAGATGTCTCATCTGTGGAGGCACAATTGCCAATGTTGTCAAGACTGAGCCTGAAATGATGTTTACCAAAAGGTTTGGAGGGACAGTGACAGGCAAGTGGGAATAGCTCCGTTAGGCAACTTGGTTGGCATGGACAAGGTTGGGCTGAAGAAACTGATTTCCATGCTGTACAGCTCAATGGCAGGTGTTTAGTTGGTAAGGAATCAAGGAGTAATGACTTCATAGAGGACTGTGACCCACTGGTTGAATTTCAATCGTGATCCCACTGAATGGCAGAGCAGACACCAGGTCCCTGAGTGGCCTATTCCAGCTTCTACTTGTTCTCCCACTACCTTCATAGTAAACATGAAGAGCTTCCTACAATCACAGGAAAACACTTCATATCTCACGTCCTGCACTGTAAAGATTGACCCCCTTCATTCTCAATGGTTAACTTCAGGGTTGCGTAATTGCTAGATCGTGCACTAACCTTTTTGAAGATTAACTTTAATCAGTAGGTAACTAGCTCTAACTGATTCTCGTCGCTCACAATATTAATCCCTACTGAATTATCCAAGCAAAATCCAAACAATAATCATGACAGATTAAAAAGAGCATGGCTTAAACACACAGTTCTCTCGTTTGATTTTGTTCTGCCCCTCAGATTTAAACTGTACCCTTGGATTTTTAAGCCTGTTAACATAAACTGCCACAAAGTAATCACTTAGCTTGACTAGTGATACTGTCACATCTTTGCCAGTTCAAGACTGACTTCAGACATTAGGTATAAATCTAGGTTTTACTTTGGAGTCACGTGAGTGACTACGTGAAGAACCCGTCAGCCACGCATGCGCGTCATTACGTCTAACGCATGGCGCTCTGACTAGCTGGTGGCGCGTCACTCCACCAGCGGTAATTTTAAAAGGGCCTCCAGGTAAGTCTCGAACTTAGTCTGCGGCCATTTTCTCTTGTTCTGCTTTACAGCAAGGTCATGGAAATGGTGAAGTCTCGACGGGCTGCAGGGAGAACCGCTTCTGAAGACCGTGGCAGTGCGGTCAGCAGGCGGCAGTCCGTTTCACCGTCGAGGTCGCTGACTCTACAGCCAGCGACCCCGGGCTCGGCGCACATGGACAGCACTGTGGCTAACCCACAGGTCGGGAAGGCCAAGTGCAAGTCCAACAGGCCAGTGGACTCTGATGAGTCTGGCCGGAGTGTTCGCCTCCCCGAGCGGGAAGTCCCAACATGATGTGCCTTCCGGTCAGGAGGCATATCTCAGCGAACCTCGGGGGCACGCAGCAGCGCCTGGTACAGGACTGCATTATGTGTCCCCGTCGGAGGACGGGAGCATAGAGCACCGGTCATGGGCGGAGGACCGCTCGGTGCGAGACCCGCGGGATGCGGAAGTGCCACCTATGGTCACTAAGTTTGCTATGCCGTCGCTGGTTGGGGAGCCTCTGGAAGAAGAGCTCGCAGCCAGCATTAACTATCTGGCTTTCCATCAGCTGCAGGAGCAGGTTATGATGGAGACAGCCATGAGGTACCATGCTCTTAGCAATTGTCCTGCCATGAAGATACCCATGGTCAATAGTTCCATCTGGAGCTATATCGGCGGCGGCATAAAGACCCAAGAGAGCAAATTGCAGGGAATGTTGAACCTGCTGGCGTCGGGGCTGACAGCATTTGCCAGGTCGGTAGACGGCTGCGCATTATCGGAGGCTCAAAGCGACGCAATGGCATTGTTGTGCAACGCACAGTTTGAAATTAACTGTTTTCGGAAGAATGCCATTCGTCCTGTTCTCAACCACAAGTTTGCGGGGTTGTGCATGGCCAGTAATGTGCAGCCGCCCAATTTGCTGTTTGGAGACGACCTGCCCAGGCAGGTGAAGGATTTCGATGATGGGTCAAAGGCTGTGGGGCTACTGCGGGCTCCACCGTTACAACAGACAGCCGTTCCGACGCCAGCACCCCTATGCCTCGACCAGCGGAAGACCCACTGAGGAGACCACCTCCAACTTGAAGAACCAAAAAACCGGCCAGAGGTCTTTTTTACGACAGCCAAGATGCGCAGCTGGCGCACATCAGCACCTCAACTCCCCAAACATCGGGGAAGGAAATAAATGTCCAGAGTCCACCGACTAACGCGGAAGTAGGTGGGACTGGGTCTCAATATAACATACTGGGTGCGGGCTCATCGCATGTTGGTGGTAGGTTATGTTTCTTTGTGCATGAGTGGCGATGGTTAACTTCTGACTTGTTCATACAGCACAGTATATAGGGGTTCAAGGTTGAGTTTGCGGGCTCTCTTCCACCCACGTAGCATGCTCCAAATCGTACCTTTAATCGTTCAAAGCGGGATGATTTGGAAGTTCAGGCTGAAATTGATAAGTTATGCGCTAAAAGAGTGATTTGAAAAGACCAGTCATGAACCTCATGAATTTGTATCCAATATCTTCCCTAGGGATAAGAAGGATGGGGAATGTCGCATTATTTTGGATTTAACCCAACTTAATACCTTTGTGCAGTACAAACATTTCAAAATGGAAAGTTTAATAACGGCAAAAGCTAATTTCCAGGGGATGTTATGGCATGCATTGATCTTAAAGATGCTTATTATTCTGTACCTATTCACAAGGATCACAGAAAATACAAGGATCACAAATAAATGGATGGGGCAGCTATGGCAGTTTAAAGCGTTGCCGAATGGGTTAACCTCAGCTCCCAGGTTGTTCACTAAAATATTAAAACCTGTGCTGGCTCTTTTAAGAGAGCAGAAACACATAGTTATGGCTTATTTGGATGATATCCTCATTATAGGGAAAACTATGGAATTGGCTATGTTGGCGGTTTCAGCCACCAAATTACAGTTTGAACAGCTGGGGTTCCTAATTCACCCTGAAAAATCCAGGTTGACCATCCAGGGTTATGGATTATTTGGGATTTACTATTAATTCCAATCACCTGTTAATCACTTTGCCTGAGGCCAAGAGATTGAAGTTAATAGAAGCCTGCAATCATCTTATCACACAGCAGCTGCCTTCAATTCGACAAGCTAGCTTAATTGGGAAATTGATGGCTTCATTTCCAGCTGCCAAATATGGGCCTTTGCACTATCAGCAATTACAAAGAGCAAAGGTGCAGGCACTCAAACTTAATTTAGGCCACTTTGACAGAATGATGCAATTACCGGCTGAAGCCATTAATGAGCTACAATGGTGGATAGGCAATATTTGCCATTGTTCTGGCAATACTTCAATTGAAAGCCCTGCAATTGTTTTACAGACTGATGCAAGTTCTCTGGGGTAGGGCACCACTGACACCGTTACAAGCTGCGGTGGCAGGTGGAATATGCATGAGATATCTTTTCTGCAGCGGCATGGTGTTAACTATTTGGAGTTGCTCGCAGCCCTGTATGGCTTGAAAGCTTATTGTGCATATATGCACCATGTGCACGTTCAAATACAGATAGATAACACCACAGCAGTGGCATATATAAATCACATGGGTGGTATCAAGTCAGTATCCTGTGATAATTTGACATGTCTTATTTGGAAAAGGTGTGTTGCTCGACATATTTGGGTTTCAGCTATCTAATGTCCAGGTAGATTCAACACGGTGGCGGACACCAGGTCACAAAAATTCAATGACAACACAGAATGGGAGTTGAATCATAGAGTGTTTAAGGATATTATTTCTAGGTATGAAACACAGGATATGGATTTGTTCGCTTCAAGGCTAAACCATCAATTACCCAAGTATGTTGTATGGGAACCAGACCCAGGAGCAGTAGCGATAGATGCATTTTCGCTACATTGGGGTGCAATATATTTCTATGCATTTCCCCCATTTTGCCTTGTCACTCACTGTCTGCAAAAAAATCAGCAGGACTCTGCCTCCGACATTCTGGTAGTCCCTGACTGGCCGACTCAGCCCTGGTACCCTCTGGTTCTGAGCAGGGTTGTAGAACCTGTGTGGAAGGTTCCTAAAGGCAGGACATTGTTAACAAACCCGGTGTCTGGTGAAATACATCCTCTGCATGATCGGCTCAATTTATTGATTTGCAGGTTTTAAGAAGACCGTTCCTTGGACTGGGACTAGCTGATCGCACGGTGGATGTGCTAACTGCGGCATGGAGAGGCAGTACTCCGAAACAATATGCTTCATATATCAGGAAATGGGAACTGTTCTGCGCACAGGCTGACATTTCTTATGGGGCAGTACAAATTGCTAATGTTCTGGAGTTCCTCTCAAAACTGTATTATGATGAAAAATGAAGCTACAGTGCCCTCAATAGTGCCAAAAGTGCACTGTCATCATACCTGCTGCCATTTTCAGAACACCAATCAGTGGAGTCTCACCCTCTAGTGTCCAGGTTCATGAGGGGAGTCTTCAATTCAAATCCTCCTAGGCCCAGATATTCAGAAATCTGGGATGTAGGGGTGGTGTTAACTTTACTCCGGTCATGGTCTCCGTCAACTTCCCTGTCTCTACTCTGACTCACGCATAAGGTGGCTATGCTGATGGCATTAGTTTCAGCACAGAGAGTCCAGTCCTTGCATAAGCTTTGTTTAGACAGGATGCTCACCTCGGCTGGTAGTTTCACCTTCTATAAAACAGAGTAGACCAGGTACCTCGAGATTGAAGTTACAGTTCATGGCATATTCTTTGGATCCCAATTTGTGTGTAGTAGCTCACCTCCGGCAGTACATTACCCTCACCAAGAGTTAGCATTATTGATTAGCCACAGGAAACCACATAAGCAGGTCTCTATTTCCAGGTGGTTAAATCAAGTTTTAATATAGGCTGGGATTGATACTAAAATGTTTAAATCTCATTCCACCAGGTCTGCAGCAACGTCGGCGACGAGGGCCATGGACGTCCCGCTAGAACAGATTTTGTCGGCTGCAGGGTGGTCCTCAGCACGCACGTTTCAAACGTTTTATAATAAGCCTTTAGCCGGAACGAGCTAACTCGGTTTTAAGCTTGCGTTAATGTCCTCTCGGGTAGAAGGGGAACTGTTGTTGATTTGTTATTGTTAACTACACATTAAATTCAGTTTGTTCATTATGTCATGTCTCTACAGTTTTGTCCACTCTTCTTGGTCAACTATACAGTGTGTGACGCATGGATTCGTTCCACGGCATGAAGTCACAGAGCTTTAAAATCTTCACGGAGCCACACACGTGACTCCGAAGTAAAATAGTAAGATTAAATGAGAACTTACCAGTTTGAAGTTTGATCTTTATTTTATGAGGAGTTACAATGAGGGATTACGTGCCCTCCGCTCCCAAACCCCTCCTCATAAGGTGGAAGTTCTAGTTTCTTCAATCTTACTATTCTCAGGTCAATGTTCCTGTCTGTGACTCCACACCGCTGCTTTGAAGGTTGACGCGCATGCGCGGCTGACGGGTTCTTCACGTAATCCCTCATCGTAACTCCTCATAAAATAAAGATCAAACTTCAAACTGGTAAGTTCTTGTTTAATCTTACTATTAACATATCTGTGCAGAACTCACTGTTAGAAGTAACAATACTGCATTTTGCATGGTACAAATCAATTTTTAGCTTGGCTCATGCGTAACCATTACCATTGTGAGAATTTGCAATTTTGATACTATTCTTCTTGAACCAAATCAAGATAATGTTGCAGTGCAGAGGCTCCATCTACTCCCTCAGGTAAATATGACATTGAGCATTAATATTCAAAATTCTCCACTCAAATACCACTGCCAAAACTAATCGCCATTTAGCTAATTTAACGAGTTATACAGCACAGAAACACGCCCTTCAACTCCACTCGTCTATGTTAACCAATAGCTTCATCTAAAGCTAGTCCTAGTTGCCAACGTTTGGCCCATATCCCTCTAAACTTTTCCTATCCATGTACCTGTCCAAGTATCTTTTAGATGGTTTTTGTAGTACTTGCCTCAATTACCTCCTCTGGCAGCTCATTCCGTATACCCATCACCTTCTGAGTGAACATGTTGCCCCTCAGGGTTGTGGTAAATCTTGTCCTTCTCACCTCAAAGCTATGTCCTCTGGTGTCCCTACCCTGAGTACAAGACTTTGTGCACTCACCCTATTTATTCCCTCATGATTTGATATACCTCTACAAGATTACCCCTCAGCCTTCTGACCTCTAAGCAATAAATTAGGCCTGCATAATCCCTCTTTATAGCTCAGGCCCTCAAGTCTTGGCAACATTCTCGTAAATCCTTTGTTCACTATTTCCTACTTAAATGGCATATTTCCTGTGGAAGGGTGGCCAATACTGAACACAATACATTTTGTACAACAGCAACATAATACAGTAAACTATATACAGATCACATGGGGGGAGATAGTGTCCGTTATTATTGATTTCCCCTATAATCCAATAAGGGGGGGTTATGTACAGTATTATTGGAAAAATAATAAACATACACTATACAATAAACAGTAAAGAACACAATATACACAATACACTGGGGTGGCACAGAAGTGGTGCGGTAGAGATGCTACCTTGTACCTTCTACAAAAGTTTTGGTCCGGTATAACCAAAATCCGTTGTAAAGAGGGCCGTTAAAACGAAGGTTTACTGTATCCCAATTTCTATGTTCAACTCCTTGACTGATGAAGGCCAGTGTGCCAAAAGCCTTCTTCACTACCCTAGCTACGAAGTGGCGGTGCTGCCTGGCAGCTGCGGCTCACCTGCAGTCCGTCTGCTTTTAATTTTATTTTTGTCTTCTTGTGTCTGTTTTAGTGATAATTTTGGTTTATTAGGCTGTGTATTGGGGGGGGTGGGGGGGGGTGGGAGTAACAGGGTTTTAGTCTCTCCCTTTGGGAGGATGCGACTTTTCTTGTCGTGTCCCCCGTCACCGTCTCCGTCTGTGCTGAGGCCCAAATGGGCCCTTGCGGCCTCGGAGCTATGGTGGCCTTCCAGCTTCCAGCAGCGGCGGCACGGCGGCACGGCTTCGGGGCTGCGGTGCTCCAGCGGCGACCTGGTTTCGGGGCTACGGTGCTCCAGCGGCGACCTGGCTTCGGGGCAGCGGTGCTCCAGCGGCGGCCTGGCTTTGGGGCTGCGGTGCTCCAGCGGCGACCTGGCTTCGGGGCTGCGGTGCTCCAGCGGCGACCTGGCTTCGGGGCTGCGGTGCTCCAGCGGCGACCTGGTTTCGGGGCTGCGGTGCTCCAGCGGCGACCTGGCTTCGGGGCAGCGGTGCTCCAGCGGCGACCTGGCTTCGGGGCTGCGGTGCTCCAGCGGCGGCCTGGCTTTGGGGCTGCGGTGCTCCAGCGGCGACCTGGCTTTCGGGGCTGCGGTGCTCCAGCGGCGACCTGGCTTCGGGGCTGCGGTGCTCCAGCGGTGACCTGGCTTTCGGGGCTGCGGTGCTCCAGCGGCGACCTGGCTTCGGGGCTGCGGTGCTCCAGCGGCGGCCTGGCTTCAGAGCTGCGGTGCTCCAGCGACGTTCCAGCGGCGACCTGGCTTTGGAGCTGCAGTGGAGCTGCGTTCCAGCGGCGGGCCCTATGGCGGTGTTCCGGTGACGGCAGCCCGGCTTCGGAGGCTCGGCCGCGGGCCTAGTGGACGGTAACATCGGAGGCCTGGATCTCCTCAGCGCAGAGGGAGAACAAGGAGGGAAGAAGACAGAGACTCTAAGACTTTTGCCTTCCACCACAGTGAGGAGGTGCCTGGTGAACTCACTGTGGTGGATGTTAAATATGTGTTTATTGTGTGTTTTGTTTTTTATTGTATGTCATGACTGCAAGGTAACGAAATTTTGTTCAGACCGAAAGGTCTGAATGACAATAAAGGATAATCTAATCTACCCAAGAGGCCACTTTCAGATAACAATATACTTGTACTCCAGGAGCTCTCTGCTCTACAATACTCCTGAGGGCCGTACTATTTATGACTTTATTTGAGCAAACTGCCATACTCGTCAAAAAAAGTACAATCAATCACACTTAGAAAATCATTGTAAACGTTATACTTCATGAGATCCTGGGGACAGAAACATGGTACGTTAAGTAATATTGAAACAGGGAACTACAGATGCTGGTTTATTTAAAATAAACACACAAAGTGCTAGAGTAACTCAGCAGGCCAGACATCTCCACATAAAAAAATCTTTAATTCTCCTCTAACATACTTACATTTGGTGCAGTTTTAAATGACTAATTCTTGAACATTCTCAAACAGTGTCTCCTGCATCCTTAATTTTATTGGGATCATGGAATGCAATATCAAAGATGCTCCTTTTCCTAAAATACTTATATCCGTACGTCAATTGAGCCAAGTATTATTTGCACTATAATCAACCCATTGTAAAGGGAACATCTATACATATCTTCTTCAGTGCCTTGGGATATGTTGACACTTTTGATGTGTCACATAAATGGAAGCTGTTGTTTTACTCATGGAAATAGGACATGTAGACTCCAAAATACATCTTTACAAATAAAAGCTGTTCCTCATCTATCACTCATCGGGGAAATGAGAAAACAGTGCACTAAATCCCTGAGATGTAGGTTTGTATACCTGATAGAACCACCAGGGGCGCCGGGGAGATGGCCAACCCTGCCGGCAGTCTGTTTGTTTTTTCAACTTTTTGTTACTTTTAGTGTCAGTTTAAAGTTTGTTTTTATGTTTTTCGGTTTGTTTAATGTGGGGGGGGGGGAGGGGATCGGGGGAACCTTTTTTCAAGTCCTTACCTTCCCAGAGATGTGATAATTTTTTGGATCTGCGGCCTACCAACGCTGGAGCTGGGAGCCGCCTCAGACTGTCGTGAGCCCCACCGTGGGGCGCGGACTTACCATCGGAGAGGATCCCTTGTCTGGGATCGCTCCCACAGTGACCACCGTGGACTTAACAACAAGGGCTCGAACTCTCGGGAGAGGCAAGTCGGGAGTTCCAGCGCCGCAGAAGGTTCGTCCAGCCCCGACGCGAGGTTCGATCGCCCGGCGCGGGGGAGCTGACACCCCGCGATGCAGAAGCTGAACGCCTCGACGCAGAGGGCCCGAACGCTGCCGGCTACGGGAGTTAAGACTGTCCCGTCAACGGAGGGCTCGAGGCCCCCGACCGAGGAAGAACAAAGGAAGAGACTTGAACTTTATTTCGCCTTCCATCACAGTGAGGAATGTGTAGGAGTCACTGTGGTGGATGTTCATGTTAAATATGTTTTTGAATCTGTTGCTTTTGATTGTATCACTGACCTGGCCAGTGAAATTCTTCGTATGTTACAAAACATACTTGGTGAATAAAATCTGATTCTGATTCTGATTTTTCTGAATACTTCTTCATTTGGGTGTCTCCAGACTTAGCAAGAGCACAGAGAATATTATCAAATACAGCACTCCGTGGATGAAATTGATTGCAACAGTAGAAACCTGTCAATTCAGTATGCTCAGGGTTTTGGTGTGCTGGACTAAAAGATTTTCTGATCAGATATTGTATTAATACTTTAAAAATACAATTTAATTCACATTTCTAAATGTTACATGTTACAATAAATGTTCCAGTTAATCCAGTAAATTCAACAGGGCTGGGGAAACCAGGGCACAGTATAAACCGACGATCTGGACCCTAGTGAGTCAGCGGATGGGGACAGGGTGACGGAGAACCTGGTGGCTTAGTGAAGCGTGCAGCAAACAACATTTGTTTGGGATTATGGGAGGAAACCCGAGCACCCAGATGAAACTCACGAGGTCACGGGGAGGAAGTGCAAACTTCACACCTACGGCACCTAAGGAGAGTAACGGATCCCGGGGGGGTGCCAGCTCTACCACCAGGAGCAGCTCTACCTGGTGGGCCAGAAGCCAAATCATTGCAAATTCTGAGCAGTCGCATAACGGGCTGTCAGAATTTTATTCCAGTCGGAATCTTCAGAAATGTGAAGGCTTCCACAGCTCTTGATTGTTCTTCACAAAGCATTGGGGCAGCTCGTGAGCCTTGATGGGGACAGATCCAGCTATAATGGCTGGTGTGGCCCCACATCCATGAGCAGATCTTTGGATACTGTCCAGATATACCTGCACTCTGTGCCACAAGTACCTTCACCTCCCGGTGGCTCTGTACTGGGATGCTGCCTATTGATATGGCAGCATAATGTTCTACAATTCTCCCCACACAAATTCCACATAATTCCCTGATCTTAATGGCACAGCTCCTTCATAATCCAAAAATATAATGTCTGGAGAGGGTGAAGGATGCTAATTGGAAGCACACAAACAAACAGCCACAGTGCTTACCCTGGCAGAAGCCTATAATTAATATGCGTACAGGAAGCATATATCAAAGTATTTTGCCTGATTTTAATTTATGGGCAAGATATCAAGGCTCATGATAGCAAAGCAAGGGCTGTGACATTTTATACAATCTGGCAGGCTACTAGAAAACAGCAAAAGTCAAACAAATATATCATTACTGCAGCTGAGCAACTTTAATAGGAACTATATCAATTATTTGATAGGAATATTACCTCTCAATGGCGAGTTCACTGTTTGATGTTTGCTGAACATTGATTATTAATTTCTTCTCTATCCCTTGTCGCAACTTAAAATAGAGTTTGTCTCTGTCCTTTGGCACGGCACTGTGAAGACAAAGGGAACTATTTCAAGTTATGGTATCAAAACACAGGATCCTACACCACTGAGTCATGACGAATGGTGGCTTGCTGTAAAATTTCTTTCAAGGAGAGAGGTTTCCTAATATCTTGCACACTATCACAGCAAGACACTTTATGAAAGATTAATTTATACAGTTTGAAGCACTTTTATTGCCACCCTATATTATCAAAAACATATTAAAATCACCCGTTGACAATTTCAAATAGCTGCATAGAATGAGTAACATTAAGCTATGCTCTAACTCTATGAAACACTGCACCTCTACCTAGTCCAAATCCAGACTTTGGAAAAATTGTTACGATCTGGAGAGGGTGCTGTGGAGATTGAAACAGTACCACCTTTGTAATTCCATAATTTGAAGAGAATGGAAAGTTAGGGCAGTTCTCCTTTCAGCAGAGTATGAGAAAGGAATCTTTACAGAACAGTTCAAAACCTTAAGTAACGCTTACAACGTTACAAAGCAGGCGAGAGGTAATATGTGCCATACACTATCCTACACACACTAGGAACAATTTGCACATACACCGAGCCAATTAACCGCATACCTGTACGTCTTTGGAATGTGGGAGGAAACCGAGGATCTCGGAGAAAACCCATGGAGTCACGGGTAGAATGTACAAACTCCGTACAAACAGCACCCGTGGTCGGGATCGAACCCGGGTCTCTGGCGCTGCAAGCGCTGTAAGGCAGCAACTCTACCGCTGCGCCACCATGCTGTGGTCTTCAGTGCTAAAGGATTTGAATCCTGGAGCAAGGATGGATCGTTGCAGCTGTACAGTGCCTTGCTGTGACTATCTGTGCACCTGTGTGTGTAGGTTTGGCCTCCACATCTGAGAGACGATGGAGGATTGAAATTCAATGCTTACTGGGCTGATTCCTGGGATGTCTGGTCTGATTCACAAAAAGAGATTGATTCAGTTAGGCTTACATTCACTGGCATTTAGAAGAACAAGAGAGGATTCCATTGAAAACTATAAAACTCCGATATGTTTAAACAGACAAGAGGAGAGGAGGGACGCTCTTAATGGCTATAGAGCCCAGAATAATGACATGATCATGTTAAATGGAACAGATCCAAAGAACTGAATGATCTACTCCTGTTCCCATTTTCTGCATTTCCAAGTTTCTAAATATAGTGAACATGGTTAATGCAAGGCTCACATTCAAATGAACTGGACCTTGGAATCATACAGCATAGAAACAGACCCTCTCAGGGACCCTTCATCTATATCGAATATGATGTCTGCATTGGGCCCATAACCTCCTATATCTTTCCTATCCAAGTATCCATACAAATGCCTTTTAAACATCATTGTATCTGCCTCTATTACCATCTCAGGCAATTCTAGATCTCCAGCACTTTCTATGTAGCGTTGTCACAAATTCCTGCCATCAGTGGCGCTCCAGGTCAGCCCACTGCCTGTGCGTGCGACTCGAGAGGCTGCGGGGGGGGGGGGGGGGGGGGGGGGATTAAAATGCAGGTTTTTATTGGTTGTCAGGGAAGGATTTGCTCGCACGACAAGCTTACGAATAAATTTTGTTCTGTGATCCCGTTTGCGGTTTTATTAAAAAAACGTTGCTTAACTATTGAATCGTTGGATGAACGTTGGGGCCAACTTCAACGGCTTCGAAATCACGGATCACAAGTTCAGGACAAAACAAAAGACATATTCTGTAGGACGTTTATTTAACATCTTATCTAGTTTTTGGTGTAATTTTATTTTAATCTGATGATGTGAAATATGTTAGTTAGGCCCCGATATCGGCTGTGTCTTGCCTGCCGGCTGTGAGTGTGAGCAAAATCATGGCGGCGGCCACAATCCGATCTCTGTATCATAATCCACAAACATTCACTCTCAAGATAATTAAATTCATTATTTCTTGTACAATCATGTCATAAGAACATCTAAATTATCTATATTTTGTGTTATTATCTATCCATGATCAATATTTTCATACTAAATATCTGACTAAAAACTTCCACAGTACATAGTCTGATATAAAGACTTCCACAGTATAGAGTCAGATATTTAGTATGAAAATATTGATCATGGATAGATAATAACACAAAATATAGATAATTTAGATGTTCTTATGACATGATTGTGACTTGGATAGGCTGGGTGAGTGGGCAAATGTTTGGCAGATGCAGTATAATGTGGATAAATGTGAGGTTATCCACTTTGGTGGCAAAAACAGGAAAGCAGACTATTATCTAAGTGGTGGCCGATTAGGAAAAGGGGAGATGCAGCGCGACCTGGGTGTCATGGTACACCAGTCATTGAAAGTAGGCATGCAGGTGCAGCAGGCAGTGAAGAAAGCGAATGGTATGTTAGCTTTCATAGCAAAAGGATTTGAGTATAGGAGCAGGGAGGTTCTACTGCAGTTGTACAGGGTCTTGGTGAGACCACACTTGGAGTATTGCGGGTACACAAATGGCTGGAGAAACTCTTGCGTACAGTTTTGGTCTCCAAATCTGAGGAAGGACATTATTGCCATAGAGAGAGTGCAGAGAAGGTTCACCAGACTGATTCCTGGGATGTCAGGACTGTCTTATGAAGAAAGACTGGATAGACTCGGTTTATACTCTCTAGAATTTAGGAGATTGAGAGGGGATCTTATAGAAACTTACAAAATTCTTAAGTGGTTGGACAGGCTAGATGCAGGAAGATTGTTCCCGATGTTGGGGAAGTCCAGGACAAGGGGTCACAGCTTAAGGATAAGGGGAAATCCTTTAAGACCGAGATGAAAAATACTTTTTTCACACAGAGAGTGGTGAGTCTCTGGAACTCTCTGCCACAGAGGGTAGTTGAGGCCAGTTCATTGGCTATATTTAAGAGGGAGTTAGATGTGGCCCTTGTGGCTAAGGGGATCAGAGGGTATGGAGAGAAGGCAGGCACGGGATACTGAGTTGGATGATCAGCCATGATCATATTGAATGGCGGTGCAGGCTCGAAGGGCCGAATGGCCTACTCCTGTACCTAATTTCTATGATTGTGCAAAAAATAATGATTTTGATTATCTTGAGAATGGATATTTGTGGATTTTTAACACATGTCTGTATAAAACGGCCCTTGCCTGCTGCAGTGTTATAAACCAACAGAGTAAAATTTATGGGAATTAAACATTCAATTCCTTCGATTTGGCAAAGAAATTCATGACAAAGTGAGATTTAAAAATCATGTTATATGGTGAATTCTTGTGTGAATGGGATCAGTTTGTTATTTGGATACTTTGGCTATTTAAAAATATATTTTTAGCCTTTTCTTAAGAATGGGATAGATGTTTAGATTACTAATTGAATTTAGATGAATTTAATTGATTTGATGACACTGATTAATATGATTGTTTTGTTGGGTATTTACTATTTGTTTTAATGTTTAACTTGTGTTAGGCATTTTGTTGAACAAAATAATTTCTACTTTTTTCTAAAACTGCAAATAAAAAACTTGTTTCGACAATGCTGTTTTTTTCTTTACATTTTAAACAGAAGAAGAAATGCAAAATTGTCAATCCAAATGCCCAGCCTAGCATAGCTAGAGCACACCTTGAAGTGAATTTCTCTGTCATGCCCAAGTCTAAGAGGGATCTTAAAAATGGACACTCGTACCTGTATACCTCGTTTGGAAAAAGTCGGCCTGAATGGGAAAGTAGTGGGGAGAAAAGCATGTCATGCGTGGTTTGAAGAGCAAAAACATGAAAATGCTACTGATTATGATATGCCAATGTACCAGCTGGCAGCTGATCTTCTCCAAGAAGACTTGGTCTTTTGCTAGAAATTATAATTTATTTACCTGTCTGTTATGGACTTACAGCATGCAATACAATAATATTAAAGTTCTGATCTTGAGATCACATTTTTGAATTTTCAAGGCAGTCTGGGTGTTTATGACAATTTCCGTCACAACGTTAATTTTGTAATTAGCTACTTAATTAGGTAATTAACTAATTATATAGTTTAATTTTAGGTCATCCAAGTAATATGTATCATATTTGTTTCAGAATGCTTCAATCTATAATAACTGAAATTATAATTCGGTTCTATTAATTTTTAAGAAAGTTATGGGCTTTTATGTCAATTGACTGTCCTCGATCACAGCTTTTGTGTTAAGTTAATGGAAAAGCAATAGGGAACAAGATGCTAATTTCCGAGTATGAAAATGGCCATAACTTTTTTAATACTGAAGATATGAAAGTGAATTAGGTATCAAATTAAAGTTATTTTTATGCTTTATCTGATGGGATAAATTACAGGCTTGTTTTTTTTTATCTCAAAATTTTGTAACATCCCTACTCTATACTCCTCAGATCTCCTTTAAATTTCTCCGCTCTCACATTAAATCTGTGCCCTCTACTTTTAGATTATCCTGCGCTGGGAGAAAGAATAATTATCTAAGCCCTTTACAGATTTACAGACCTGTAGGTAACTGCTGAACCTTCCACCTTCCAGTAAGAATAACCCCAGCCTATCCATTCCGTCCTTTTAATTACAGCCCTCCTTTCCAGGTGAATCTCTTCTGCACTGCCTTTATTGCTACCACATCATCCCTGTAACCTCGTGACTGGAATTGTACACAATATTCCAAGTGTGGCCTAAATTATGTTTTATACAACTGCAACATAATGTCTAAACTCTTGTACTCTAAGCCTTGGCATACCAAATGCCTTCTTCACTTCCCTATCCACCAGCGTCAGCACTTTCAGCAAACTGAGAACTTGCACCCCCAGGTCTCCCAGAACATTAAGGTCCTTGCCATTATGTTCTACCAGAATTTAACATGCCAAAGTGCAGAAACCTGCACTCATCTGGATTAAATTCCACTTGCCACTGCTTTGCCCAGCTTTCGAGTTGACTTGTTACTTTACTTTAGCATTATCACGACATGTTGATACAAGAGGGTATGGCTTGGACATTGCAACTGAAGAGATGAGACCACCACATCTATTTATTCAGGTTACAATTGTATGTCTCACAACCTTTCAGTAATTTATTTGCAAGGGCAGTCTTTTTTCTTACAGGTGCAACTACTGCTGCCACAGCTGGAATTTTCAGCACATCTACACCGCTCCAAATGTACTAAGGTTTTCTCATCCTTTCATTGGGACCATGCACTGTTAGACTTGCCAAGCGTTGTAAAAGATGTTGAACAAATTGGCCATCTCAAGTGAGTGTAAAGATCATTTTCTAGAAGACCAAAGACTTTCACACAAGTGGTCAATATTTGCCCCTCGACTATGATTAAACACAACAAAATGCTGTAAATACTCAGCGGGTCAGGTTAATGACCTTTCATTTGCTGCTCCAGTCAACATTTGTAACAATGGCTCCAAAATCCCAACAGATTTAAATTCAATCCAATCTCAGTTCACCTGAAATTGCCTTTTCCATCATCCTCCTTCACTTCTAGAGAAACCGTGAAGTTATAGCTGTCACTCTCGGGGCTTGCGTCACTCATGTATTTTACTTCCGCTGTCTGTTTGGAAGTTCGGCGGAAAGCGGTGGAAAAGCTGTACAGAATTCGACTAACCTGGAGAGGAAAATACGTAAAGGTTTAGATTTTTGGCTTTTGACTATTACGCTCTTCTCCCACAAGCTCACAAAGTATCGCTGAGAACACCACGACGAGTGCGCCTCAAGTCACGGCACCCCTTTGCCACGCAAGCCCAAGTGCGGGGCAAGTCTGCACAACAAAGTGACCTCAGGGGTTACACAAAAAGCTGATGCTTCTAAGGAGCTACACCAAAAGGCTGGAGAAAACTCAGGGTGCAGCAGCATCTAAGAGACGAGATACACAAAAGAGAGACCAGCGGGTGGAAGTCATCAATCTTTCGGGCGAGACCCTACACCATACATCAATGACCCTCCATGCATCTGCACGTTAACCCTCAGGCCGGACCTGCCCCGAAAGCAGTGGACAACCCTCAACCACTTGAGGACAGGCATCGGACGCTATGGAGTAGCGATGAAGAGGTGGGGCCTCGTGGACAGCGCCTCCTGCGAGTGTGGAGACCCAACACAGACAGTAGAGCATATAGTCACCAGTTGCCCCAAACACTGGCCACCGATTGGTGAACGAGGTCTGATTGACCTGGACGATGACACGTTGGCCTGGCTCGCCTCAACGGAGCTGCAGGTCTAAAAGACACACGACAGAAGAAGAAGAGAAGAACCTATCTGGAATTCTGCATTCAGTTCTGGGTACAATACCTCAAAGGATGGCTTGGGGAATTGTGGGGTGGATAGTGAGGAGGTGCTGTGCAGATTAACTACACTGGACTTTGAGGGTTAAAATGTTGGAGCAGGATGAAGAGAGTTGACTTGTATGAAAGTGGTAAAATATTAGAAAGAAAGGGGATGCACAATGGTGCAGCTGCTGCCTCACAGCATCAAACACTCGGGTTTGATTCTGACCTTGGGTGCTGTCTGTGTGGAGTTTGCGTGTACTGTGGTTCCTGTGTTCGTAAGGGTTTCTTCCAGATGCACTGGTTTCCTCCCATATCCCAAAGAGGCACAGGTTTGTTAGTTGATTGGAGTGGATACAAAAGTGCTATAACATAGAACTAGTGTGAATGGATGATCGATGGTCGGCGTGGACCCGGTGGGTCAAAGGGCTGGTTTCCACCAATCAATCAATTAGAGACATTTCAGAACGTGCATAGTATTGACATTTTCTCTGCTGCATGGATCCAAAAAGAGGGGATATAATTTTGACATGAAAGTTAACCAGCTCACTGAGTCGGTGGTCTGTTCCAGAGAGAGGTGCTACATTCTGCAGACAATTCATGCGTAGAATTGCATTAGATGTGTCATCCGGATTGATTGAAGCCTATTGTTAAACAATGGATTCAGAGGGAAGACTCAGCCAAGTCAACTATGCCCATTAACAACTTGTGACCTATCTAGAAAGCATGACTGGTGTGTGGACAAAAACACATTTGAGAATGGGCTGCTATCACTTAGTGCCAGAGTTTATCCAGATAACAGGTCAGGGGAATCATAATTACAGCCAGCAAGGAGCTATCAACTTCACAGAAGCAGGAGTAAATAGTTTTCAGTCTATCTTCCTGAGCCTCGAAAGACAGTCAAACAAAGTTTGTCTTCAAGAAAACAAGTGGACCGCAACTGCTCTGCAATCCCCATTTTCAAATCATAAAGTCTGTGCCAGTTTTACCACCATCCCTTGAGCTTATATTACTTGTTAAATGCCAAAATAGCTAATTGGGAAGCAGAGAGGATCTTTGAATAGGAAACAGGAAGATGTCTATATACAGGCCAGGATTTGATAGGTACAAGGGAACACTACAATGCTTCCACTGGCAGCTACTAAAATCACAGCACGAACGATTTAACAAGCTCATATCTGGTACCATTGAGCACTCAAGAATTTTTCATGGAAAAGTTAATATAAAGATTGTGTCGAAAGCATGGGAACAAATAGAGACTTGGAGGTAAATCAGTGCATTTGATGAGTGTGGAATGATTCCATGGCTTCGTTCTGACAAATCAGGTCACCATCGACCACCTTCGTGATGCTCGGGGTATTTAAGCAAAGCAGTTTCTGTTGTCAGCAGGATAGGCCGCAACTCTGGAGAGAAGAAATGGGTGGCATTTCGGGTTCAGCCTGAGAGTCAGGGGAAATGAGATATGGAAGGGTACAAAGAATATGTAAGCCATTTAGAACGGAGATGAGGAAAAACTTTTTCACACAGAGGGCTGTGAATCTGTGGAATTCTCTGCCCCAGAAGGCAATGGAGGCCAATTATCTGGATGCTTTCAAGAGAGAGTTGGATAGAGCTCTTAAAGATAGCGGAGTCAAGGGATATGGGGAGAAGGCAGGAATTGGGTACTGATTGTGGATGATCAGCCATGATCAAAGTGAATGGCGGTGCTGGCTCGAAGGGCCGAATGGCC
The DNA here is from genome assembly GCA_035221665.1 of Okamejei kenojei. Classification (NCBI taxonomy): domain Eukaryota; kingdom Metazoa; phylum Chordata; class Chondrichthyes; order Rajiformes; family Rajidae; genus Okamejei; species Okamejei kenojei. Next base: position 27,476,674 of record CM069140.1, on the reverse strand, counting down.
TACTCCTGCACCTAATGTCTATTGTCTATTGTGTGAAAAGAACAGATCAAAGTAGACGATGATCATGGAAATGTACAATGCTTCATTGCTGGATGAGGGGAAGGTGACAACGAAGGCATACAAACAGTAAATAAATCAGGTCAGTGAAACTAATAGAAGAACTAGGGTGGGTGAGGGACGGAGAGATGGAAAGCAAGGAATACTTGGTTAGAGAAATCAATATTCATACCACTGGATTGCATGATGCCCAAGCAAAATATGAGGTGCTGTTTCTCCAATTTGCATTTGGACTCGCTCTGACAGTAGAGGAGGCCTGCCGTTCACTCCTCCTCCCGTTCCTATACTGACCTTTCAGTTCTGGGCCTCCTCCACTGTCCTCCACTAAGTGAGGCCAAATGCAAATATAAGACGTTTGTGAGGCCGCATTTAGAGTATTGTATTCAGTCTGGGCACCATGTTATAAGAAAAATGTTGTCAAGCTGGAAAGAGTGCAGAAAAGATTTACGAGGATGTTGCCAGGACTTGAGGGCCTGAGTTATAGGGAGAGGTTGAGCAGGCTGGGACTCTATTCCTTGAAGCGCAGGAGAATGAGGGGTGATCTTATAGAGGTGTATAAAATCATGAGAGGAATAGATCGGGTTGACGCACACAGTCTCTTGCTCTGAGTGGGGGAATCAAGAACCAGAGGACATGGGTTTAAGATGAGGGAGGAATAGAAACCTGAGTGATAACCATTTCGCACAAAGGATTGTGGGTGTATGGAACGAGCTGCTAAAGGAGATAGTTGAGGTGGGTACTATCGCAACGTTTAAGAAATATTAGGACAGTTACATCGATAGAACTGGTTAAAAGAATATGGGTCAAACGTGGGCAGGGGGAACTAGTGTAGATGGGACATGTTGGATTGGTGTGGGCAGATCGGGTTGAAAGGCCTATTTCCTCAGTGTATGACTATGACCTTGCTATTGGCTGTATAAAAGGGATAGATCCACTGGTTCTGACATTTCAATACTAACCATTTTCTTCTGTACATTATTGAAAATGCACCGTCTATCATGGCAACTCAATTTATCGCTAATAAATCTCTCTCGTAGTTTATCTACTGAGCCATGGTCTGATGGAGTGTTTGTTATACTCACTTGCTCAATACTAATTCCTTGCAGTTAGTATGTTTTGTGACCTGACAGATAATAAACTGCACTGAAGTGATTTAGTCAAATTACTTTTACACAAATAAGTCTGCTGATATAAGCAAAAATTGCATGACCTACTATTTCTACTTTTGGTTCTGTATTCATATACTTATTTTGAAAACTAATATATTTTTGACACCCAAACAGTTGAAATATATTACTTACAGCTTCTTTGATTTCACAACAGAACACATGTAGCTGGAACTCGTCAGTACAGCCGTAACTTTCAGTAAATGCAAAGTAATTGCTCTCTGCAGTCCCATCAATGCCTCGGACACAGAACAGCACGGTATATATGGGAAACGCAGCTATCTCTACATTTGTAGCCTGGTCTATTATCCTGAGGGGAAACGGTGTGTGGGAAGGAAGGGGAGGTAAGGGAAGAGAAGGAACACAAAAGTTAATTAATAAGCAATGGAAACAGTAGTCCTTAAGATACTTTACTCCAAGGAATAAAACAAATGCAGGTTGACTGACTTAATTTTACAGACAATTGCATTTACTGTGAACTGTAAAGTTAATACTGTTTTAAATTAACCAAACAGCACACTGATGAATCAAAATCGTATAGCATAGCATCCAAAATGATCATTGCATTTATATTGGCTCTTTGAAAGTGCCACCCAGTTCGAGTCCTAATCCCTAAATTTCTCCTACCCCTACCCTGGAATAGCTGGGATTGTCTGCTTCACAGCTAAGGAATGTTCAAGAGTAATTTCATGAAGGTGTTCAATATTATGAGACATTTTGATTGAATAGATGAGAAACTTTTCACAGATAGAAGTCCAAATGCCCTCGGAAATATGTGAAATCACCATGCATTTGTGTTAAAGCATCAGGAGGAAATAAAAGGACGAAACCTCAAATTCAATTCAGTGCTCTCACGATATCCTGACATCCATGCTGAAGCCTCACAGTAACACAGACATTCTCTTGACCCTTCCCTTCAACATCACTGAACCATTAGCTTGGTCCACAGCTCTACTTTATCTTTCACACATGTATCGATTCAATACAAGACATTTCCTTCCATTCAGCTAACATCAACAATTCACAAGTTTTAATACTATGTCTGATCTTTCTACCCTTCACTTTTCTCTGACCCCATCTCTCCCTCCAGTCCCATCCACTGTTGCGTTTTCACTATCCATCTCAGCCTTCTCCATTCTGACTCTAGACTGTCAATCCCATCTTAATTCTAAGCCTGACGTGATGTGGACTCTCCCACCGCATTTGCCCCCATATCCACTTCTTTGGCCAGGAGACCTCAGCCCAACCTGCGGACACTTTCACTCATCTCCAGAATGCCTGATCGATGTGGAACCCCCCCTTTGACCCACTCCAGATCTATTATTTTCAATTGCATTAACTGCTTCAATTCTCACAGTGCCCTTTTGCACTTTAACTTTCCACCATTTGACCCTGCAGCATTCCACTCACAACAGACCAACCTCGCCTTCATTATTTCAAGACTATGACATGTCTGGAAAATTACCCCTCCATCGCAGAAGCTGAACTTCAGGTCTCTGACATTCTCTCGAACCTTATAATTGAGCAGGACTCCAGACTGAACATCGGGCCATCAGAAACTTCCATAGCTGTGACCTCCAACACCTTGAAGCAACAATCGCAGGGAACACAAGGCCTTTCAGGTCATCCTCCAACCCACACAGCATTCGTACATACAGAGATATTCTTACATCATATTCAAATGTGACTGATTACGCTGAGAAAAGTATCCTCACCGCATGAAACATAATGGCTCTGAAAGCCGTCATCACAACCCTCCCTACAAAATATGAGATGAGCAATCCCATGTTTGGTTTATGGATTAAAGGAATGTACAATTGAAAAGGAAAGGGGGGGGGGTTAAAATATATGGGAGACTACAAGACTCATACCAGAAGTGAAAATTACTTGATGACATAGATTTAGGATAAGGGGAAGAGATTTAGAAGAGATCTAAGGAGCACCTTTATAACTCAGTGAATAGTGAGTATCTGGAACATACTGTTGTAGGGAAAGGTGAAAGCAGATTCACTGACAGCATTTAGTCAAACACTTGAATTGCCTAGTCATAGTGCCAAGTGCTGAAGATGGGATTAGTGTGAATGGGTGCGGAGCGGGTGAAGGAAAGGAGGCCCAGCCCAGTGCGGGGGGGGGGGTTGCATTAATTTGTGAATCTGCTTTACAACCCCTCTCAAACACCAAACAGATCAAAGAATTAGAAGCACACACACCACTATCAAGGCACAAGAGAGGAACGAGAAACATTATTTACTCACTGAATTTCTGCACAGAATAACAGTTCCAGTTCAATATTTTCTCATCAAGAACACTCCTGTGCAAGTTGAAGCATGAGTCACATGCACGTGACATAAATGCACATTCACAAAGGTAGTAAGAGTAACTTATTTTCCTGATTGCAGCCATTTCCCTTCCAATGCCAACCACCTTATTTGTTTTCTGATGTTTATTTACTGGGTCGATGATGATAGTATACTTAAATGCTAACCTGACTGTTGTTATCGTGCTAGTCAAAGTAAACTCGGCTAATACAAGAGAGGGCACTTTTGGGGTACATTCGACAGTCATTGCTTTCTCTCTGAGCAAAAATTAAATCAAGTCCTGTTTACCCATTCAAATGGAGCTGTTGCTATTTGAAAAGAGCATATGTTTTTCCAGCATCCTAGCCAATATTTCCCTATCTGCAACCCACCACCAGATTTTGCATCTGGTGGGTTGGCTCTGCACAGTTTGCCCACTTGACAGTAACCACTCTTCAACAGTATTCTGAAGTATTTGTAAAATTGCAGAGGTTTTTGAATCTGAAGAGAATCACAACATAACAAGGTTACTGCAGAGAACTGGAGATAGAGTGTATGCTCAATTGTAACCTCATGAAATGGCAGAGCAGCTATGAAGGGCTGAATGCTTTTCTTTATTATCTTATTGCGTGACAACTGGCTGCAAAGCATGTGCATGTGGATGCGTCAAAGGAGCTCTAAAACAAGCAATTCCTTTCTTTAACTTCTCGAGGGAATAAATTTTCGACAAAGAACTCGTGTTTTCCAAAATTGGTTCTTTCATATCAAACACTCACACACTTGGGCACAGATACACATACACACACGCACAAACACTCTTCCTACCCCCATCACGTTACTGGTGTCAATGGTCAATGTCAACCTTACATGGTTTTGTCTGGTGGTTTCATTGCTGTAGTGCAAGGCCTCCTCCAGGAATGATCAGACAACTGAACCATCCTACCAACAACTAGTGAGCAGTCCTGCTCTACTTGTTGGAGATCCTCGGACAATCGTTGATTGGACTTTACTGGACTTTATCTTGCACTAAATGTCATTCACTTCATCATGTATTTGTACACTGTGGATGGCTCATGGCTCGGTTGTAATCATGTACTGTCTTTCCACTGACTGGTTAGCTATCAAAAGCTTTTCACTGTACCTCGGTGCACACGACAAGAAACTAAACTCAAACTCAACTCACAACAATAAATGGTTTGATGCTCTAATAATCCTGAGGTCACATAGGTTGTAAAATAAAAGTACATTTAACATCCTGGTTGTCCAAGCACGAGTTTGCCAGCAGATCTGGGAATTTGTGGGACAGCCCCGACACCTTGAGAGGGGTGGTCCATAATGTCATCAGGTACGTGTGGGGTTTTCCCTTGTAGGGAGTGGGTGTATGTTTCCTGATTACAATCAGGTGGGGCTTTCATTTGCCAAAGGTTTTAGAAGGGATTTTTGCTGAGATGGGCCTTTCTATTAGACTCAAAGCGGCAGGAGGGAGCAAAAAATAAAAAAATTAATGTACTATCAGTATTAAAGCTCCAGTGAAACGATGAAAAGGAGGAACAGCATCTTAATTTCTGACTGGGGATAGCACAGCTTTCTGGATGCCATTTTCACTTAGAATGTTTTCCCCAATTATAAACCACATTAATATAACAGCTTTAACAAGTAAAATGGCCCAATATACTTTATAAAAATTAATTCAGATAAAATATAGTATTCAATGACAGATTCACAGATGGTTCAAGAAAAAACATTAAATAATATATGAAAAGATAGAGACGGGTCTAGTGATGGAAGTTCAGCTCAAGATCTGAAGCTACTTGTCCTAGAATCATAGAAGCAGAGAGCACAGGGTCTGAAGAAGGGTCTCGACCCGAAACGTCACCTATTCCTTCTCTCCGGAGATACTGCTTGTCCCGCTGAGTTACTCCAGCATTTTGTGTCTATCTTTAGCACAGAAACAGGTGCTCTCGATTCACCTCGTGATGCCTATCTATGCTAATACCATTTGCCCGTATTTGGTTTGTATCACTCTATGCCTTTCTTAACTGTTGAAATACCTTTTAAACACTAGTGCTCATTTTTGATCAGCATGGAACAGGTGACCTGCATGTCATAAACTTTGGATAATTTAACTCCCAATCTAACTGCCCTTAATTAATCCCTAAATGGAGATTAATACTGGCTCTCAGAACTCTTACCAATAATTTACCCAAGGTTAGATTGACAGGCATGACATTACTTAGGCTACCACTTTTTCCATTATTAAATGAGCAATATCAATTCTGAGCAATATCAACAGTCCCACAATTTATGGACAATGCTCACCACCACCTTCTCGAGGGCAGTTAGGGATGGGCAGTTAAATGCTGGCTCAGCTTGTGAAGACTAGTCTTTACTTTAGAGATACAGCGCTGAAACAGCCCTTCGGCCCACCGAGTCCCTGCGACCAGCGATCCCCGTACAATCACCTACCTTTTTTCTGTTATGACCCCTGCCACCGCAGGAGGCTCTAATACTTCACATTTGCTCAAGCTCACCGGGGTTTCTCTCAGTAAAAATCCACATTGTAATCATGAATAGTCACACTCCAATCTCCCTAGGCATTTGCTCTTCCATACATACATATTTGAATCAATGACTGTCATTGCCCCCAACTGAGCATCAAAGAGCATATTATAGGTGAGCAGGAGCAACAATTGCACTTATGCAATGGATTGAAAGGATAGTGATTAAGTTTTTGATGAATAAGCCATCTTCAGATACTCTCCACCTGTTTAATGGATTCCTGTGAGATGGCTGTGTGCCAACTACCAGTTTTGCCTCAGGAAACCTTGTTCTGTGCTCAGCTACTGCCTGACCACAAAAACAAGTCTCTCCCCTCATCTGCTGATCACAATGATCTGACTGTCAACAAATACGGGCACGGTATATCTGCAGAAAACTGTTCCATACTTAGTCTGAGAACAGAGATTTGTTGCACCAATGTGCAGAATAACTTTGGGTAATCACCTAGAGTATCTGATGCCCTCATTATCAAATATTTAAAAGGAGTGCCATTCCCAAAGTAGACACCATTCCATCTCAGCACAATGCTTGTTTTCCATCTTTGAGATTTATTTACAAATTTAACAATAAATATTCTAGCTGTTTAAATAATTAGCACCAGCTCTCCGGTAAAATCTGACAATGTTTAGGTATGTTTAATTGAACTAAAAGAGAACGTACCTTACACATCCGTCTGCAACATTAGGCACATATAAGGTAATGTGAATAGGAATTTGACAACTTGTACGTAGTTCGGCCATGGCGCGAAGAGCCTCCCCTTCTTTGCGTGGAGAAGTCACCTTAGTGCATCCTAGGTAGGTTAACTTGTTGAACAGCACGCTCTCCTCTTCCTCAGCGGTAGGTGAGGCACCCCTTAAATCAGGCAGCTCTGCTGAAAATGTTCATATATTAATATCACTCACAGCAGTTAAAAGACACATCATACAACAACAGACTCCTGACCTGCAGTACACCTTCTGGCAAAATGCTATAAATGGAAGTCATTCATCAAAAGATTGAGGTAATTTTAACAGTGTACCCTGCATTGATGGCAGATATTGGCAAAAGAACCATACTAGAAAAACTTTAAGTGTGTACGAAAGAACTGCAGATGCTGGTTTAAATCGAAGGTAGACACAAAATGCTGGAGTAACTCAGCGGAACTGAAGAAGAGTTTCAACCCGAAACTTTACCCATTCCTTCTCTCCAGAGATGCTGCCTGTCCCGCTGAGTTACTCCAGCATATTGTGTCTACCTAAGAAAAACCTTAATATTTCGGAGCATTGCCTGGACTGGAACAGCCAACCCATGTCAAAGATGGCAATAGCACATAAAGTGCTGGGGTAACTCAGCAGGTCAGGCAGCTTCTCTGGAGAACCAGGAGTGGTGACGTTTTGGGTTGAGACCCGACTGATGGCTACCTCCATGAGTCATTTTGTGACCTGGATTTTGTCACTGTCTTCTCCGTCTTGCATCATACCTTGCACATTGCTCCCTGCAAGATCTGAGTGGACAGCTGGCTCGGAACACAGATTATCACAATCACAATAATACTTTATTAGCCAAGTATGTTTTGTAACATACGAGGAATTTCATTTGCTGAGTCAGTCATACAAATAAAAAGTAACACACAAAATACATTTTAAAATAAACATCCACCACAGTGACTCCTCCACATTCCTCAGGCGAAGGCGAAAAAAAAATTCAAATCGTTTCCCTTCTTTTCGCTCACGCGGTCGGGGGCCTCAAACCCTCCGTTGACGAGATGATCTTACTCCCGTAGACGGCAGTGTTTTGGCCCTCTGCATCAGGGGGATGTCAGCTCCCCCGCGCCGGGTGATCGAACCCCTCGTCTGGGCTGGTCGAGTCTCTGCGTCGTTGGAGAGCTCGACTAGCCTCTCCCGAGACTGCGAGCTCTGGATGTAAAATCCGCAGGCCGCAGTTGGAGTGATCCAAGGCGAGGGATCGACTCCGATGTTAAGTCCACACCCCGTGGTGGGGCTCAAAGTCAGTCCGAGGAGACCTCCAGCTCCATCGATGGTAGGCCGCAGAGCGATGGGAGAATGCAATCCGGAAAACAATCGCATCTCTGGCAAGGTAAGAAAACGAAAAAAAGTTTCCCCCCCCCACATAAAATAAACCGGAGAACATTTACACAGACTTTTAAAACACACAAAAAAATTTTAATAGATGAAAAAACAGACAGACTGTTGGCGGGGCTGCAAATCGTGCTGCTCCCATTATGATGAGAAGACTGAATAAAACCCAAAATGTAAGTAACCTCTCTTTATTCTGGTTTGTTTCTTTTACACACTGCTGGAAATAAACAACCAAGAGGAAGATTTTTATTAGAGGTTCAAGGAGTGGAGCAGAGCAGCCAAATGATACTCCCAAAGTTGCTGCAATAATACAGAGTGATAGTGTGCTCATTATTTTTGTGCTGAAATTTTATGTTATATTATATCTGAACATCTGCTTAGTCCGCAAACATGCAATTATGTTGTACTGATCTTTTGCTGCCCATAATGGAAGGTGGTGCCACAGTGGCTCAGTTCAGTAATCAGAGGTTCTGGGTTCAAGGCCCAACCTGCAGATTTGTGCACAAAGATTGCGACTGATACTCCTTGCAGTGGAGTCCATGTTGCTGATGAGGCTTTAAGCCCGAGACCATTCTGTACTCTGGTGCGAGCAAGTGATCTAACATAATCTGAAAGTCAGTATCTTTTAATCCTATAGAAAAGCACTGTATAAATACGTCTTTCCTTTGCAAGTGGCATCTTAGAGGATGTTGGACCTCCAAGGTCCAGGAGGTTGAAGCGGAGCTTGGATGTTGTTGAAGGCCAAGCTATAGTCAATAAATAAGAGTATGACGTAGTTGTCCAGGGATGCGTTTAGACCCAGGGAGATGGCGTCAACTGTGGACCTACTGAAAGCTACCTTACTTTTCTTTGGCACTGGAATGATAATGGTTTTCTTATAGCAGCTGGAGACCTCAGAATAGAGTAGTGTAAGGTTAAAGATGTTTGTGAATACCTGGGCCAGCTGGTCCACACGGGTCCTGCTGATGCAGCTAGGGACTCCAATTGGCCCAGAAGCTTTCTGAAGATTCACTCTGAGGAAAGTTACAGTAACCCTTGCTACCGGCATTTTCGAGACTGACGTGGCAGGTAATGTTCCTCCACTGAATTTCTGTTCAAAGCGAGAGTAGAATGCATTGAGCTAATCAGGGATGGACTCCTTATTGGATGGGTCTCCATTTTGGTTCAGAATGTCCTTTTGACATCTTTAATGGCTCTGCAAAGGTTGTAGATAGATTTCTTATAGCACTTGGGGCTGTTTGACATAAATGCTGCAGACTAGGACGTCACCTGGGAGTGGACCTCACAGAACATCCACGGTTGCACATACACACACGTGTATCATTTACTATGGTACACAGTTTTCTACACACTTGCTGATGAAGTCTGTGAGAGCAGCAGCATATTCATCTAGGATAGCTGCAGTGTCCTTGAATATGGACCAGTCTACTAACTCAAAGCAGTCGATAGAGGGCCTGTCCAACTTGGCGTTTTTTCCACGATTGCCGGCGTCATATCAGTGTCGCCAAAAGATTTTGAACATTTCAAAATTCAGCGGTGACAAAAAAAAATGTTGCGACACCTGAGGAAACACCGTGAGTCACGCCGCATCACGGTGCGATTTTTTCGGTGACCTGATACGTCAGTCAATGATACCGGCAGTTGCCGAAAAAAAACGCCAAGTGGAAAGGCCCTTTAGGATCTCACCTGTTTACTCAGACCAGCACCACATGACTTCCAGAACTGGGTCCCCTTTGCTTCCGTTTCTGCTTATAATCAGGAAGCAGAAGCACAGCCAACAGGTCAGATTTACCAAGCTGCAGTCAGAGTATGGAGCGGTGGACGTCTTTGATGGTTGTGTAGCAGTGGTCAAGGGTGTTTGGGCCTCTGGTTCGGAGGAAATGTGCTGATAATATTTTGGTAGCAAGTTCTTGTGAACTAAGTGGAAATCAAAGAGAACTTTATTCACTGTCAAATATAGCACAAAAGTGTTTATGGTTGTTAGGAGCCAATCTTTCCGTTTGATGACAGCACTGCAGGAGCTCCCTAAGGCAATGATCTCTGGACCCAAACATTTCAAGTTGTTTCCTTCCATCATAAGATCAGAAGTGGGGCTGATCACTGATGATTACAATGAGCTCATTCAATTGAAAAATCTTTCCTCAAATAATAAAGCAGCCTATGCAATAGGAAGAAAGATCCCGCCCCGAAACGTCACCTATCCAGGTTCTCCAGGAAGATACCTTGATCCGCTGAGTAACTCCAGCACTTTGTATCTTTTTTCAGCCTGTACAATCACTTCACGTAAGCAACAGCAACAATTATCTCCAGCAAAAGACAGTCTCAATACATCCCTTGATACCCATCAAATTATCCCCTACTATTAGTATTGTGTTTGTACCAACTGAACCACCCACACAAATACTGTGGTTTTTATAGGTCAGAGCCCAGGCATCCTGCAGCACAATTCAACTTGCAATACAAAACAATTCCACCAGCTACAAGGACATGACATGAATGTCAGAAGAATCTCTCCTTTATCCTGGATATCTACCAAGGGAATACACCGCTGTCATCTTATCCGCATTCTACATACCATCCCGAGCTAATACCAATGTGGTACTGGATCAATTATACACAGTCGTCAATTATCTTCAGACAGCAAACTCTATTGCCCTGTTCATCATCGCTGGCGACTGCAATCAAGTTAATTTCAGGAATGTACTCCCCGACCACCACATTTCAATGCTGGTGGAAGGAACTAACTTTTTAAAACAAAGTCGTTGCTGGATAAGGAGCTTATCAAGGAAGATGATAATTGCTGTTAGAAGCAGGTTATTTGAGGGGAAACATCAGCCAAGTGGGATGTTTTTAAAAGTGTGCTGACAAAAGCTCAGGATATGTACATCCCCGTTAGAATAAAGGAAAAGCAGGCAAACGTAAGGAAGCTTGATCAGAAGGGCAAAAAGATAGCTCTGGCGGGTAGCATTAAGGACAATCCCAAAAGATTTTATAAATCCATAAAGAGGAAATGGGTAACTAGAGAGAGTGGGACCTCTCAGGAATCAAACCAGTCACCTCTGTGTGGAGGCACAGGAGATGGGCAAGATCCTAAATGAGTGCTTCTCCTCTGTATTTACCGATGAGAAAGACAGTAGGACGGAGGAACTTGGGGCAGTCAGTGTTACTGTCGAAGAAGAACTGAAGGTACTATAATGTATGAAGGTAGACAAATCTCCAGGGCCTGATCAAATATATCCGAGGACGTTGTTGGAAACCAAAGAGGAAATTGGAGCCCTGGTTGAAATTTACGAATCGTCAATAAGAACGGAGACGAGGAAACACTTTTTCTCACAGAGAGTGGTGAGTCTGTGGAATTCTCTGCCTCTGGTGGAGGCAGGTTCTCTGGATGCTTTCAATAGAGAGCTAGATAGGGCTCTTAACAATAGCGGAGTCAGGGGATATGGGGAGAAGGCAGGAACGGGGTACTGATTGTGGATGATCAGCCTTGGAGAATGGCCTACTCCTGCACCTATTGTCTATTGTCATTAAATACAGGAGAGGTGCCTGAAGACTGCAGGGTGGCAAATGTTGTGCCTCTTTTCAAGGATGGCTGCAGGGAAAATGCTGGGAACTATAGACCGGTGAGCTTAACATCTGTAGTTGGAAAGTTACTCGAGAGTATTCTGAGTGATAGGTTATACAGGCATTTGGACGGGCAAGGGCTGACTAGCGATAGTCAGCATGCTTTTGTAAGTGGGAGGTCGTGTCTCACAAATCTGATTGAGTTTTTTGAAGACGTGACCAAAAAGGTCGATGAGGGCAGAGCTGTAGATGTTGTATACATGGATTTCAGTAAGGCATTCGACTTGGTTCCGCATGGAAGGCTGCTCTGGAAGGTTAGATCACATGGGATCCAAGGAAAGATAGCTGAATGGATAGCAAATTAGCTTAATGGAAGGAAGCAGAGGGTGATGATGGAAGGTTGCTTCTCGGACTGGAGGCCTATGACTGGTTGTGTGGCTAGGGTTCGGTGTTCGGACTGTTACTGTTTATCATCCACATCAATGATTTGGATGAGAACATACAGGGCAAGATTAACAAGTTTGCTGATGATACAAAAGTGGATTGTTTTACAGAAAAGTGGGAGGTGTTGCATTTTGGGACGTCACACAAGGGCAGGGCCTACCGAGTGAATGGTAGGCTTCTGGGTGTGTAGGCAGAGGGATCGAGGAGTACAGGTGCATGGTTCCTTGAAGGTCGAGTCACAGGTACATAAAGTAGTCAATAAAGCTTTTGGCACATTGGCCTTCATCAGTCAGAATATTGAGTATAGACGTTGGGAGGTCATGTTGCAGTTATATAAGACGTTGGTGAGACCGCATTTAGAATATTGTGTTCAGTTCTGGGCACCATGTCATAGGAAAAATATTGTCAATCTTGAAAGGGTTCAGCGAAGATTTCCGAGGATGTTGCCAGGACTAGAGGGTGTGAGCTATAGGGAGAGGATGAGTAGGCTGGGTCTCTAATCCTTGGAGCACAAGAGGATGAGGGGGGATCTTATAGTGGTGCATAAAATCATGAGAGAAATAGATTGGGTAGATGTACAGAATCTCTTGCCCAGAGTAGGGGAATCGAGGACCAGAGGCCATAGGTTCAAGGTGAAGGGGAAAAGATTTAATAGGAATCTGAGGGGTAACTTTTTTACACAAAGGGTGGTGGGTGTATGGAACAAGCTACCAGATGATGTAGTTGAGGCTGGGACTATCCCAATGTTTAAGAAACAGTTAGACAGGTACATGGATAGGACAGGTTTGGAGGGATATGGACCAAGCACAGGCAAGTGGAACTAGTGTAGCTGGGACATGTTGGCCAGTGTGGGCAAGTTGGACCGAAGGGCCTGTTCCACACTGTATCACTCTATGACTCTAACTGCACAAAGGTCGGTTGAGAATTTTTCACTATCTTCTCAATGTTTGTTGCTGGTCAGAAGACTTTGGTATTGGCTTTGGTTTATTATTGCATTGTGCATTGAAATAGTGAAAAATGTTGTTTGCTTACTATCCAGTTAAATCATACTGTGTATGATTACAATCAAGCCGTTGACAAGTGCAACAGGTAGCGCAAATAGAAAATACGAGAGTGCAGAGTATAATGTTACAGCAATACAACTACAGAGACAGTACAGAAGAAAGTCCAAGGGCTGCAGTAAGACAGGCTGGGAGATTGGGACTTCACCCTTAGTTTATGGGAGGACCATTCAGTAGTGATAACAATGGAGAAGGAGCTTTTGCCAAATCTGGTATTTCGTACTTTCAAGTTATTATATCATCTGCCCAAAGGAAGAGGGAAGACGAGGAAATGACCAGAGTGTGTGTGGTCCATGATATGTAGGCTGCTTTCCTGAGGCAGCATGATTTGTAGATGGAGTTGATCATAGGGTGAAGGGAGGAGGGTGGTATGTAGGCTAGTTTGTGTGATGCACTGGGCAACATCCACAATTCTCTGCAATTTTTTGAGTTGGACAATGCATTCGCCAAATCAAGCTATGAAGCATCCTGATGCAACAGTGCATCTGTAAGTTGTAAGAGTCATCGGAGACATGTCAAACTTCCTTAGTCTTCTGAGGAAGTAAAGGCATTGGGGTGCTTTCTTGGCCAATAGATTCAACAAGACTAAGTGGGACCCATTGGGTCCCTGTCACACAGGAAGCCTGGTCCCCCAACGCAACTCGTTCCCCAATGCAACATTCCACCACTCCCCATTCCCCCAATGCAACCCATCGCCCCAACGCAATATTGCACCACTCACGCGTAGCCAATTGGGCAGGCGTGGTTCAATTCCCCTCATCCCCAGCACTCCCTCCCCCTCTTCATCCTCCCTCTTCTTATCCCTCTCCTCCTCCCCTCACCTTTCCTTTTCCCTACCCTCAGTCACTCCCCATCCCTCCCTCCATAACTCCTCCCCTCCCTACTTCCTCAGAAGACTAAGGAAGTTTGACATGTCTCCAATGACTCTTACAACTTACAGATGCACTGTTGCATCCTATCAGGATGCTTCATAGTTTGATCCTACCCCCATTCCTATCCTCTATCCCCCCATCCTCACCTCCCCCTATCCCTCCTGACCTCCACCACTGCCCTCCTCTCCTCTATTCCCCACTTGCTACCTCCCCCTCCTCTCCCTCTATTCTCCCTCCTCCCCCACTCTCCTCACCTCCCCCACTCCTTCCCTACCCCTTCCTCTCCCTCAATCCTCCCACTCTTCCTCCTCACCTCCCTAAGGATCTTTCCACTCTCCTCCTCCCCTCCCCAATCGCTCCCTCACCTCTCCCTCCCTCTCCCCTACCCTCAGTCACTCCCTCCCACCATCCATAAAAAGCAGCATCTGCAGGTCCTTCCTCCACAGGTCATTCATTGTTAGCTGTGGTTTAGATCCCATTGACTTGACGATTGGACCAGTTTGCATCGCGTGTGCGTGTGTGTGCGTCTCAAACTCTTCGGCCACCTGCAACCTGACCCACCCTCCCTCCCTCTGCCCACTCCGGCTCAGCCGCCGCTCAGCCCATCCCAGTCCTGTCCGACCGCCCACTGCTGCCGCTTGTCCTTTCCCCGCGCTGCCCGCCCGTCCATTGCTGCCGCATGGCTCGTCCCCGCCCTGCCCACCTGTCTGCCTGTTCGCTGCTGCCGCCGGGGGGTGGGGGGGCTGGAGTTGGTGTTCGTCACGATGAGCTGGTAGAGAAGATCTCCGCAGAGAAGGACGTGAGGGTGAGTTACCGCAACGGCGGCGTCAGAGGAGACGGATCAGGAGGGACAGGTAGATGGGATCGCCATTGCCGCAGAGGGCGTGCGGGAGAGAGGGCTGAGTGATGAGGGAGAGAGAGAGACCAGGGCCTCCAATGGGCGGTCACTGAACCCCCCCCCCTGCGGCCGCCGCAGGCGGTGGGGGAGACGATAAACAAGTTACTGTGAGGAGGGGAGAGAGGAGTTTGTGAGTGAGGCGGGACAGGCCTTCACCGGTGGGGCAGGAAGGGGTGTCGCCATCTCAGCCATGGCATTGAGTGACAGGATAAGAGAGGAATCTGTGCACTCACATTTTTAAAGATTTTTAAACCTCGATAACTTTTAGAATATACCACCGATCGGAACAAAACCTGTTGCACTTTCTGCACAGGAGAACGGTGCGTAACCTGGCGAAAAATATTAGCACTTTCGTGTGTGGTTGTTGCGCAATTAGGAAAACCCCACAAACCGGAAGAACATCAATGAACTTGAAGCTTTCAACCATCTTTACTTTGGCACCATTTATGCTGACTGGAGCACGTACACCACCTGGTTTCCTGAAATCTATAAGTAGTTCCTTTGTCTTGCTGACAGTGAGGGAGAGGTTGTGTCTTGACAATGTGTTACTAAGCTCTTCATCAATTTCGTCATTGTTCGAAATCTGGCCCACCACAGTGGAGTCACCTGTAAACAAGCAAGTGTATTCGGAGTGGATGTTTGGCAGCAGTCGTGAGAGTTCAGGGAGCAGGGTGCGGAGAATGCTGAGAATGGTGCTGAGAATGCATCCTTTTGAGACCGGTGTTGATGATTTTCACGGAGGTTGCTTTGGCACCTATCCTCACTGATTGTGGTCAATGGGTCAGAAGGTCAAGGATCCGGTGGCAGAGGAGATTGCTGACTCCTGGAACTATGAGTTTTGGCATGAGTTTAGTTGGGCTTATGGTGTCGAAGGCGAAGCTATAGTGAATATTATCCAGATGCTTCAATGATGAGTGTATGTAAGCCATATTCAGCCTCTCAGAGCACTTCATGATGGTAAATGTCAGAGCCATTGGACGGTGGTCATTTAGGTATGCCTCCTTGCTTTTCCTTGGGATGATAAAGCATGTTGAAACCACAGTATGGAGTTGAGAGAGGTTAAAGATGTCCACAAATATTCCTACCAACGATTCTGTGTTGTTCTGAGGATGCAGACGGTGAGTCCACCCAGGCCAGTTGCTTTCCGCAGGCTCACTCTCAGATATCTGTAAAAGTGATCATAGGTGCAGATGCACCTGATGCTGTTGAGCCAGGTGATGTCATTCCACCAACCCTCTGTTCAATGTGAACGCAGAATGCATTGAGCTTGTCGGGGAGGGGCGTGTTGCCAGAGATACTGCCCGGCCTCACTTTTGTGATCCATATTACAATCGACTGGACACAACGTCTAGTGTGTTGTTATGTTCGTCAAAGCCAACTGATGACAAGTCAAGATCTTTTGTGTACTTGCAGTCTCCAATATGCCATCACTGTTCCTAGAGGAGCCTCAATGTGAAATTAGAGACTTGCAGAGTGGATGATTTTCAGCAAGATACCATAATGTGGATAAATGTGAGGTTATCCACTTTGGTGGCAAAAACAGGAAAGTAGACTATTATCTGAATGGTGGCCGATTAGGAAAAGGGGAGATGCAACGAGACCTGGGTGTCATGGTACACCAGTCATTGAAAGTAGGCATGCAGGTGCAGCAGGCAGTGAAGAAAGCGAATGGTATGTTGGCATTCATAGCAAAAGGATTTGAGTACAAGAGCAGGGAGGTTCTACTGCAGTTGTACAGGGTCTTGGTGAGGCCACACCTGGAGTATTGCGTACAGTTTTGGTCTCCTAATCTGAGGAAAGACATTCTTGCCATAGAGGGAGTACAGAGAAGGTTCACCAGACTGATTCCTGGGATGGCACGACTTCCATATGAAGAAAGACTGGATAGACTTGGCTTGTACTCGCTGGAATTTAGAAGATTGAAGGGGGATCTTATAGAGACTTACAAAATTCTTAAGGGGTTGGACAAGCTAGATGCAGGAAGATTGTTCCCGATGTTGGGGAAGTCCAGAACAAGGGGTCAGTTTATGGATAAGGGTGTAGTCTTTTAGGACCGAGATGAGAAAATCATTTTTCACACAGAGAGTGGCGAGTCTGTTGAATTCTCTGCCACAGAAGGTAGTTGAGGCCAGTTCATTGGCTATATTTAAGAGGGAGTTAGATGTGGCCCTTGTGGCTATAGGGATCAGGGGGTATGGAGAGAAGGCAGGTACAGGATACTGAGTTGGATGATCAGCCATGAATGGCGGTGCAGGCTCGGAGGGCCGAATGGCCTACTCCTGCACCTATTTTCTATGTTTCTAAGTATCACCAAAAGTAGACATGTCTAATAACTGTCTCTCTCAACAACTAATAATTGTTCAGAGATGATCATATCTAAATGCTGAAGGTAGATACAAAGTGCTCGAGTAACTCGTCGGGTCAGGCAGTATCTCTGGAGAAAAAGAATGGGTGACGTTTCGTGTTGGGACCCTTCTTCAGACTGAAAGTAGGAGGTGGCAGAGGACGTGAAGAGCTGGAGGCAAGAAAGGAACAGGACCAATCAGGGCCAGCCACCAATGACCAGGTAGTGCGCTGCCTGGTAGGTCCATTGTTGACCAGATAAGGCGTGATCTCAAGAGAAACAATGCGGAGAACTGTAAAACGACTGAGGAGGAGGAAGGGGACAAGGAGGGAGAAGGGAGTATGAGATGAAGTTACTTAAAATTAGAGAATAAAATGTTCATACCACTGGTTTGTAAGCTACCCAAGCAAACTAAGAGGTGCTATTCCTCTAATTTATGTGTGGCCTCACTCTGGAAGTGGTGGAGGCCCAAGTCAGAAAGGTCGGAATGAGAATGGGAAGGGGAGTTGTAATGGTTGGCAACCGGGAGATCCCATGGGACTATTAATTTCTAACCATCAGCAATGTTCCATGCTACTGGAATGGGAGGACAGACAGGATCTGCTCAATGTCCAAGACTTGCAAAGCCAATACGGAACTGCTTAAAAACACCACGTAATTTCTGCTTTTGTATTTTAGACTAACTGAAGCTTTTAAATATTTATTTCCCAGGACAGGAAAACCACTTCAAAGCGGTTTGTCCAACAGATGAGAGTTGGTAATTACCTGTTGATAAGGAATATGCATGATAAAAAAAACTTCAAATTCTGTCGAAATACCACAGTGGAATAATTGAGGTTTAATGCAAGCCGTATTTACAACTGTACGGGAAGTTCCTTACTAAGGCTCATGCACATTTGAACTAGCAGTGTCACCTTAACTGAGGGGCAAAGTACAAATTGCATTCTCATACTGTTGACACAGTGGATGATAAACAGGTTTCCTATCCAGGAACACGGTGAGCTGCCCTGCACCACATTCTTATTGTCTTCATGTTGAATGTAACCACTCAAGGTTATTGGGTTGCATGACGGCGCACAGTTAAGCATGTATCCCATGATACATGAGAACATATTCTTACTCACGCTAGCCTCAGTAATGGAATCAAGGGTTTGACTTTCTATAAAATCGAGTTTGATCTCTTTATATGAACTTCATTGCAGCCAATAAACCTAAGTGAACATGAAATTTGGTTAACTTCTTTCTATGAAGAGTCTTTTGCTGAAGGAAAGCAGAGCAAAATGCATAACACTGTTCAAAGGCATTCTTTGTTAATTGTACCCAATTCCTGATTGTGAAACATAGGAGGCATGCAATAACATTCAGAAGAATGTTACATTAAAGTGTGTAAAGATTCAAACAAGTTTTAAATTGAACATATTTGTAAATAACTCTCAATAGATGTGATCCCACGCTATCACTTGTGCAACAAAGGTAATTAACACTAATATGCAAAAAAAAAAGCTATTTCTTCAGAATGAACACTGTAATAAAATGTCTGAAGGATGTACTTCTCTTTCTTTCTCTATTCAGTGGTATTTCCAGGTTATTGTAGAATGACAAATCACTGGCTGCTGACATCTACACTGAATTAAGTGTTAGAAGATTCTATAAAGATTCAGAGTTGAACTCTGAAAGCTATTTTAGAGTCAGGAAATATGCATCTAATATTAAAACTGTTCAACTATTTTCACCTTTCTTCTGTGTTTACAATAAAAGGTACAACTTTATTCATCCCTGGAGGGAAATTGGTCTGCCGACAGTCACAACACACAAGGAACACAAAAAAAAGAATCACCTCGCACCTCATTTCACCTGACCCAAAATAGAGTACCCTAACATGGGAGAGTTGTAACAAACAGGGACTGATAATTTTTTTCACCATATCCCAAATGTAATCTGGGTCATAGATATGCACATTATCTCAGGAATTTAGTGTGGCAACACCTATGACATGGAAGGAGGGGGCCCCCCCCCCCCCCCCCCCCCCCCCCCCCCCCCCCCCCCCCCCCCCCCTCCCCCAGGAACTTTCAGCTTCGGGAAGGAGGCAGCTAATAACAGGCAAATGATTTTACATTCTGTGATGTTCTTGTATGGAATCAGCAAAACTCTAAGGTTTAATGTAGACCACGTAAATATGGTCTTGAGGGCTCTCGATACTCGTGAAACTTCACTGCTTTAGATATAATAAAATGTAAATGATCTCATGCCGATTATTACTTGCCACATTCCTTATTAAAAAACACTATTTCACGTCAATCAGCCTCTTTCAGAGCGTTCTAAGGAGAGGGAAGGAGCTAAGAATGGAGGGTATCTACATCCACAACCTAAACTGGATTTAACGCTGAGCAAGCTAAATTATGAGTTAGATGGAGCACATAAAAATGATTATAGTGATTCACACAAAGTTCTTGCAATGTTGGTGATACTCTCGAGCCTCTCCAAGCCTCTTATGCCCTTAAAAGAGTTTTGTGCATCCATCCAGCCAATGGAGACAAAAGCACATTGGATAGCCACCAAGTGGTCATGGGAGTGGAAGGCAACCTCACCTCCATTACACAGCTACATCTCTTCACCAGATAAAAGCTGTCCAGGGTCTGACCTCCCCAGAGGAGCATGGGTGAAGCTCAACAGACTTTGTACTGGAGTTGGGCGTTTCAATGCCAGCATGTGGAGATGGCAACTCTGCCAGAGCCCAGTCTGTGAATGCGAAGCAGAACAACTAGACAGCCAACCATGTCATATCTGAGTGCCTGTACTCTACCACTCAAATGGAGCTCAGGGCATGGCAGACATTGACACAGAGACAACAACCTGGCTGCTCAACACCCAGCTTGAGGTCTAACTATTCCTTTGGTTTATTTATGTTTCATTCGCAAGAAGTAGAAGGTCTCAATTTTTTCCTATTTTTTATGAAAAGTCCATTGACCTGAGATGTTAACACTGTTTTTCTCTCTCCACAGATGCTGCCTTACCTACTGAATACCACAATTCTGTTTATTGCTCCTTTAACAGTTCCTGGAGGTAGTAGTGATGGACTTTGTTTATCTTGAAAAGCTACAGACCTTATATTGATATTGCCTCAAGAATGGTTAGAATGGAAATCTATGGCCAACTCCTTTCTGACAGTGAATAGCAGTATGTTTCAAGAATGGTTACCATGCTCACCTTCAATGGCCTCCAAAACCAAAAGCAACCTAGGTATTCACCCCCAATCACAGACATAGACATTATTCTCTCCATCCCTCGCCCTCTCTGTAACTTTAAACATGCTTGGTGTCTAATTTTCCCATGATCAAGTGCCGTTGACCTGAAACGTTAAATCTTTTTTTCTTGCCAAAGATCTCCCTGACGTGCGGAATGTTTCCAGAGGTTTGAGGTTTTATTTCATCGTAAATTCAGTTGGTTACTCACAATGTTGCTCTGCAGATGGCACTTGTAGAACTTGAATTGCAACTAAACAGTCTAATCTGTGATACAACCATTCAACAATTAAGTTGAAGAGAGTTCTGTTTCAGGAAAGCAACTTCCTCTCCTCACTGAGGAAGTATATATGCAAATAATACTGCGGCCACTTTCAGGGCAGAGTGGAAGCAACATAATTAATGTGATTGTATTCAAAATATCCAAAATAGGACACAGGGTGCAAAGTAGATGCACATTTCCCCTTTGCTCCGTTTACCTTCCTCAAAGTCTAGCACAGATGACAAGGAATCTAATCTGCGTAACACGGTAACATTATCTGCTGCAAGGTTGTCACGATATAATGTTGTTCTCCGCCCCCATGAGCTGGAGTGTCACAGGAGTGGGCAATATTCACGGCATTGAAGTTTGTGCCAGAAATCTTACCGAATTTCTAATATAACCATATAAACCATATAACCATATAACAATTACAGCACGGAAACAGGCCCTCTCGGCCCTTCCAGTCCGTGCCGACCATTTGTTTTCCCCTAGTCCCATCAACCTGCACTCAGACCATACCCCTCCATTCCCTTCGCGTCCATATACCTATCCACTTTACCTTTAAATATTAAAATCGATCCTGCCTTCCACCACTTCTGCTGGAAGCTCATTCCACACAGCCACCACCCTCTGAGTAAAGAAGTTCCCCCTCACGTTACCCCTAAACTTCTGTCCCTTAATTCTCATGTCATGCCCTCTTGTTTGAATCTTCCCTACCCTCAAATGGAAAAAACGTATCCACGTCAACTCTATCCCTTTCATCATTTTAAAAGACCTCAATCAAGTCCCCCCTTAACCTTCTGCGCTCCAAAAGAATATAAAGACCTAACTTGTTCAACCTTTCTCTGTAGTCATAGTTGCTGGAACCCTGGCAACCATTCTAGTAAATCTCCTCTGTACTCTCTCTATTTTGTTGACATCCTTCTATAATTAGGCGCCAAAGTTGTACACCATACTCCAGAATTGGTCTTAAACCAATGC
The DNA here is from genome assembly GCA_035221665.1 of Okamejei kenojei. Taxonomy (NCBI): domain Eukaryota; kingdom Metazoa; phylum Chordata; class Chondrichthyes; order Rajiformes; family Rajidae; genus Okamejei; species Okamejei kenojei. The sequence continues at coordinate 27,454,849 of CM069140.1, read as the reverse complement.
TTGTATAAATTTTAACATAACTTCCCTACTCCTATATTCAATGCTCTGATTTATAAAAGGCCAGCACACCAAAGGCTTTCTTTACCACCCCTATCTACATGCGATTTCACCTTCAGGGTACAATGCACAGTTATCCTAGATCCCTCTGTTCCACAGCATTCCTCAATTCCCTTCCATTTACCATGTACGTCCTATTTTGATTTGTCCTGCCAAGATGTAGCACTTCACACTTAACAGCATTAAACTCCATCTGCCATCTTTCAGCCCACTTTTCCAAATGGCCCAAATCCCTCTGTAGACTTTGAAAATCTACTTCATTAATCCACAACACCACCTATCTTAGTATCATCTGCATACTTACTTATCCAATTTTTTTTCCACCCCATCATCCAGATCATTGATGTACATATGACAAACAACAGTGGACCCAATACAGATCCCTGAGGCACCCCACAGGTCACCGGCTTCCAACCTGACAAACAGCCATCCACCATTACTCTCTGACATCTCCCATTCAGCCACTGTTGAATCCATCTTGCTACTCCGCCATTAACAACCCAAAGAATGAACCTTCTTAACCAACCTTCCATGGGGAACCTTGTCAAAGGCCTTTACTGAAATATCCATATAGACAACATCCACTGCTTTAACCCTCATCAATTTTCCCTAGTTATCGCTTCAAAAAATTCAAGGTTTGTCAAACAGACCTTCCAGGCACAAATCCATGTTGACTGTTCCTGATCAGACGCTGTTTATCCAGATGCTTATATATATTATCTCCAAGTATCCTTACCATTAATTTGCCCACCACTGACGTCAAACTAATAGGTCTATAATTGCTAGGTTTATTTCTTTGAACAACTTTTTAAACAATGGAACAACATGCGCAGTACGCCAATCCTCCGGCACTATTCCCATTTCTAATGACATTTGAAATATTTCTGTCATAGCTCCTGCTATTTCTACACTAACTTCCCTCAATGTCCTAGGGAATATCCTGTCAGGACCTGGAGACTTATCCACTTTAAAATTTTTCAAAATTGTCAGTACTTCCTCCTCTTTGAATCTCATAGTTTCCATAGCTACTCTACTTTTTCCCCTTAACTCACAGAGTTCAATATCCTTCTCCTTGGTGAATACCGAAGAAAAGAAATTGTTCAATATCTCCCCCATCTCTTTTGGCTCTGCAGATAGCTGTCCATTCTGGTTCTCTAATGGTCCAATTTTATCACTCGTTATCCTTTTGCTATTAATATAGCTGTAGAAACCCTTTGGGTTTACTTTCACTGTGATATTATACAGTATCACAGAGACTATCATTTCACGTCAACATATTATGAGTATAGTCTATGGCAAAAACATGCCATTTCTTGGAAGAAAAGACAGAAGAGGCTGGAGTAACTCAGCGGGTCAGGTGGCATCTCTGGACAACATAGACTATTATCTGAATGGTGGCAAATTAGGAAAAGGGGAGATGCAACGAGACCTGGGTGTCATGATACACCAATCATTGAAAGTAGGCATGCAGGTGCAGCAGGCAGTGAAGAAAGCAAATGGTATGTTAGCATTCATCGTGAAAGGATTTGAGTATAGGAGCAGGGAGGTTCTACTGCAGTTATACAGGGTTTTGGTGAGACCACACCTGGAGTATTGCATACAGTTTTGGACTCCAAATCTGAGAAAAGACATTCTTGCCATAGAGGGGGTACAGGGAAGGTTCATCAGACTGATTCCTGGGATGTCAGGACTTTCATATGAGGAAAGACTGGATAGACTTGGCTTGTACTCGCTAGAATTTAGAAGACTAATGGAGGATCTTATAGAAAACTTACAAAATTCTTAAGGGGTTGGATAGGCTAGATGCAGGAAGATTGTTCCCGATGTTGGGGAGGTCCAGAACAAGGGGTCACAGTCTAAGGATAAGGGGAATTCCTTTAGGACCGAGATGAGGAAAACATTTTTCACACAGAGAGTGGTGAGTCTCTGGAATTCTCTGCCACAGAAGGTAGTTGAGGCCAGTTCATTGGCTATATTTGAGAGGGAATTAGATGTGGCCCTTGTGGCTAAAGGGATCAGGGGGTATGGAGGGAAGGCAGGTACAGGATACTGAGTTGGATGATCAGCCATGATCATATTGAATGGCGGTGCAGGCTCGAAGGGCCAAATGACCTACTCCTGCACCTATTTTCTATGTTTCTATGTTTCTATGGATAGGTGACATTTTGAGTCGGGACCCTTCTTCAGACCCAAAATGTCACCTATTACATGTGTGCGTCTGATGAAGTGACCTGACCCGAGACGTCACCCATCTTTTTTCTCCAGAGATGCTGCCTGACCCGCTGAGTTACTCTAGTACTTTGTGTCTATCTTTGGTATGTCACCTATCCATGTTCTCCAGAGATGCTGCATGACCCACTGAGTAACTCCAGCAATGTGTGTATTTTTTGTAAATCAGCATCCTTGTCTCTCCAAACTATTTCTTGTTCCCTGCTGGCATACGTGCATCTATTCTCTGTGCTCCAGTTATATATAATGTATCTGTCTTAAGCACACATCAATAAGTACTTGATTACCTTCCATTGCAGAGGAATCCAAGGTTAAATGCAGAGGCTTTTGTTTCAACATTTTTTCTCGGGTCCTCAGGCTTCTACATCCACTCTCTCCTGCTGCTCCAGTTATTATTTCATCTTTCTGTCCTTCCTCCAGTGCTGCCTTTAGCTGCTGCTCATCCCCATTACAAGCGATCTGGAGAGAGTGACATCAAAGTAACACATTGCAAGGTCATTCACAACACGTTGACATACATTACAATCCAATGCAATTGTTCAGTCACCGGATACTATAAACTCTCCAGCTTCACCTAATATTTGGGGTATTTTTTAAAGTTACAAAACTCTTCACTTACAGAATCTGAAACATAAACCAATTTACACAAGCTTTTAAAACTTGCTCTTTAAATAAAATCAGAACTTAATTGCACAGATCAGAATCTCATTTTATATTTGCAATTACTTAATTTAATAATTTTCTCCAGAGTTCTGAAATGAACTTGGCAGCCATCATCATTCTAAATTAGCCAAGTCCATGAAGACAAGAAATTGCCTGTAATCTGAAACTAAACAAATACTGGATGAACTCAGTGGGTTGAGCAGCATCTGTGAAAACAAAGGGGTAGTCATTATTGTGGGTTGAGATCCTGCATGAGGTCTGAGAGAGGCAGGGACTGGCAGGTGAAAGGTGGAACAGGATGAGAAAGTGAAGGAAGGGCAGATGGAGCAAGATGGGGAAGGGGCGAAGGAGGTGGAGACCGAGGCAGGCAGGTGATAAGTGGAGGCACAAGAGGCTGCCTGTGCCCCTTACTCTCTCCTTGGGATTCACCCACACCTTTTTGACTAACCCATCTACCTGCGACAGCACCTTAAATGAACTATGTACCTGCATTCCGAGATCACTCTGCTCTATGATACTTCCCTGTATTAAATTCCATCAAACATTCCTCAGCCCACCTGGCCAACTGATCAAAGATCCTGCTGCAATTTTTGACAACCATCTTCACTATCTGCAATGCCACCTACATTAGGGGAATATTATTGGTATCCAAAACTAGAGATCTGTGGCAGGAATGTCATTGGCCTGAAATGTTAATATTGCTTCTTTCCCCGTAGACACTTCATGACATGCTGGGGTTACCTAGTTTCTGGTTTTAATCAGGCATTATTCTGTAAATTAATGCCCCACCAAACCTACGGTCAGTTGAATGTACTAAAGCAGGGCGGCACAGTGATGTAGCATTAGTGTTAGTGCCTTACAACACCAGTGACCCAGGTTTGATCCTGACTATGGGTGCTGTCTGTATTGAGTTTGTACATTCTCTCTGTGACCGCGTGGGGTTTCTCCGGGTATTCCATTTTCCTCCCACAGTCCAAAGATGCATGGGTTTGTTGGTTAATTGACTTCAGTAAAGTTGTAATTGTCTCTAGTGTGTAGGATAGTGCTAGTGTACGGGGGTGACCGCTGGTCAGCACAGACACGGTGGACAGAAGGGCCTGTATCTCTGAACTCTAAAGTAAAGTCTAAAGCAATCAACTTATCCAGCCTGTGCTTAATCTATCTCCAACATATGGCATTAGTAGAATTTGGGATCACAGCTGTAACATAATTTGTGTCTGAAATCAATGTCACGGCTCTGCAGCCCTTGTCTTTGAAAACTGATACACTGAAGAAAGACTCATAAGTTCATAAGCGATAGGAGTAGAATTAGGCCATTCGGCCCATCAAGTCTACTCTGCCATTTAATCATGGCTGGTCTATCTGGGTTTAGGAGGGTCATGGCTGGTCTATCTGACCCTCCTAAACCCATTCTCCTGCCTTCTCCCCATAACCCCCGACGCCCGTACTAATCAAGAATCTATCTCTCTCTGTCTTAAATATATACATTGACGGCCTCCACAGCCTTCTGTGGCAATGAATTCCACAGATTCACCACCCTCTGACTTCTAAATTCCTCCTCATCTCCTTCCTAAAGGAATGTCCTTTAATCCAGAAACTATGACCTCTGATCCTAGACTCTCCCACTAGTGGAAACATCCTCTCCACATCCACTCTATCCAGGCCTTTCACTATTTGGAAAGTTTCAATGAGGTGTCCTCTCATCCTTCAATACTCCAGCGAGTAGAGGCCCAGTGCCGTCAAATGCTCAATGGAAAGCAAGCCTTCTTTTCAATGTATCTTTCTCTCAGAATGTTACTTCTGTAAGGATACGTTGTTTTCTGCTTCCCACCACACGATTGTGGTGCAGTAAACCTAGGTCCTATGCCCCAAAATGGAACAATGAAACTCTTACTTGCAGGAGCAGTGCAACGGGTTTGTGAACACAGTATTCAATACATAATTTAATAAACAAACAAAAAAAAGTTCAATAAATAAAAAAAACAATTTAGTTGTTGGGAAGAAGCTGTTCCTCAACCTGGACGTTGCTGTTTTAAGAATCCTATACCTTCTTACCTTAGATATGAGGAGTGAAATGAGAGCATGGCCGGAGTGGTGTGGGTCCTTGATGATATTGGCCGCCTTTTTGAGACAGTCTCTTATAGATCCTGTAGATTGGCTATTGCATGTTAGCCAATCAGAATGCGTAGTAAAAATAACTTAGCCTCGTGCATGCTTTAAAGTGTAAGAGCTCGCCTACTGTATTCAGTAGCTGCAGTAGACTGAATGTATGATGTACTGTATATCTGATACTGGAATGAACATTAAAGATGCTTACACCTTTACCTGTGTGAGAGTAAGGTATTTACAGATCCCTTTGATGGTAGGGAGGTCAGTACCCCACACCCATACCATTAACAGTATTCCTGCAATCTATGGAATTCAAAAACACTGAAAATCTGCATTTTCTGTTTATACAGCAGTTTATGGAGATTGAAGGAAAGCCTTCTAAGTGTGATCAAATCCCAAATGCTGTAAAGTTGAGAGTTTAAGCAGGAAGAGTTCTGGCCATAAAGAGAGACAGACTAAAGTTTTTGTTAAAAAAAAGTCAGAGAAAAGTTTTTGTTCTTAGTAAGCCATGACAAGACTAAATGGCTGGTTACCTTCAACGCTGGTTTTTCTTCATTGGTGGAGGACGAATCTGCTTGCTGAGGCACAATGACAAACTCCTCGCTGTTCACTGTGGAAACAGAGTCTGAGGAACCGCTCACCTTCCTCAAAGCAGCCTGGTCATCCATCACATGACAATGCACGGCAGCACCCTGAAAGAGTGTATAAAAAAGGATCTCTGAAGAAAGTAATGAAACCTCACCACGGCAGCAGCTAAATCCAATTATCAGTTAAATTAAACAATATCCTACAAATGTTTACACTTGTATCGGCTTCACCTGCGGTTTTCCTTGTAGCAAGACTAAATTATTGACAACACAATGCATCATACACTAAAGTTCTGAGCTAAACTGTAAAGGGGATATAGAGGAATCTCGGAGGAATACAGGCTAACTGAGTGGGTGAGGACATGGCAGGCTGAAAGTAACTCATAAAAGAAAGGGCGTCCACACTGGTTAAAGATAACTAAAACAGTGGAGTATTTAGTTAAATGCTAATTGATCGAAAGATATGTTCAGAGGAATCTGGGTGTCCTTACACATGAATCACTGGAAGTTAAAATGCAGGTACAGTGAGCCATCAGGAAAGCAAATTATATGTTGGCCTTTATTCCAAGAAGATCCAAGTTCAAAAGTAAAGACATCTCACTGCAGCAATACAGAGCACTGGTGAGACTGCTCCTGCAATATTGCGCACAGCTCTCGCTACCTAAGGAGATATACGATTGCAAGAGGAAGTTCAATAAAGGTTCGCCAGAACGGAGCAGCATAGTGGCACAGTGGCATAGCTGCTGCCTTACAGCGCCAGAAATCTGCGTTTGGTCCTGACTATGGGTGTTGCCTAAAGTTTGTGCGTTCTCCCTGTGGCCGCGTGGGTTTTCTCTGGGTGCTTCGGTTTCCTTCCTCACTCCAAAGACGCACAGGCTTGTAGATTAATTGGCTTCGGTAACATTGTAAATTGTCCCTAGTGTGTAGGATAGTGCTAGTGTACGGGGTGATTGCCGGTCAGCGCAGACTTGTTGGCCAAAGGGCCTGTTTCCGCGCTGCTTCTCTGAAATAAAGTCTAAAGTAAAGTAATGATTCCTGATAGTGTTGTCTTATTAGGAGTTTAGTAGAATCAGATGTTAAAAGAATATAATTTTTTATATTTAGACAGTTAGACAGGGTTGATGTAGAATTGACGATTTTCCTTGCTAAGTGCATAGAACCAAGGGTTAATTATCTGAAACGAAGATGAAAGCCATTCAAGATCGGAAATAAGAAAACACAGCTACAGCCAGAGATCAGGGGATCTTTGGAGTTCCCTACCAAAGGACCACACAGGCTCAGCCATTGAGTGCGTTCAAGGCAATGATCAATATATTTTTAGTTCTTAACAGAATTCAAGGGTTACCGCAGGGAAGTAGTACAGAGGTTAATGATCGGCCTTCATCTTATTAAATGTCAGGATACGTACGTTTTGACTAAACCTGAGATACATAAAGAGGTCGGAAGAGAAGGCCATATGGCCATTCGAGCCTGCTCCACCATTCATTACAATCCAAAAATCTCCCTCAGCGTTGAATGCCCCAGGCCCCAGCTTGGAGCTCCGACCCAGGCCCCAGATGGAGCTCTGTCCTCTGCCTTGATCCCCTGCCCTGCCCCACTTCCAGAGAACCACCCTGAGATATTTGTTTGCAGATCCTTCTTCAAGGTATCACCCAACAATTAGACCACAAAGAGCAAGGCTTAAAGTTCGCAAGGACCACGATAAACATGGCGTGTTCTGGGTTTAGATAGCTGAGGGTATTTGAACTAAAGTAATTGGTTACTCTTTCCTTTAATGGATGAATACAAACAAGAGGCACAATAATGAAATGAAAACTAGTTTTTCAGCAATTGAACTTTTCTTCCAAGGGAATATAAATCTATAATGAAATCTGCGAAATACTTTTTATGCTTGGACATGTGAAGTTACGAAGAATGAAATCAATGCAATGTTATCAGCAATCCAGATTAGTAACCCAAATAATGTTACTAATTCAAATCGCATGATAGCAGTTATGGAATTCACATTCAGTTAATTATATTGATTTTATAAAACGTAGTCACCATAATTTAAACTGGAAAGAGTGCAGAGAAGATTTATGAGAACATTGCCAGGACTTGAGGGCCTGAGTTATAGGGAAAGGTTGTGTTGGCTAGGACTTTATTCCTTGAAATGCAGGAGGAAGAGAGGTGGTCACATGGAGGTGTACTCAGATGGTGGTGGGTATATGGAACAATTGCCAGAGGAGGTAGTTGAACCAGGTACAATAACAAAATTTAAAAGACAGTTAGATTGGTAGGAAAGGTTTAGAGGGATACTAGACCAAGTGGGACCCGTTGGGTCCCTATCACACGGGAGGCCTAGTCCCCCAACGCAATATTCCACCACTCACCCATAGCCCCCACAGGAGGCCTATTCCACAACTCACCCGTTCCCCCAACGCAATATTCCACCACTCACCGATAGGCCCTAACTGTGCAGGGGCGGCTCATTTTCCCTTATCCCAATCTCCCTCATTTTAAACTTAAAAAAAAATGCTGCCAGGGAAAAAGAATAGATTTCACTTGCTGCCAGAAATCAGTTTCCTGTGATTGCAACCTTGCTGCGGGGCAGGGGCAGCAAGGATTTGGATTTTTGACACTGAGACGTTAAGTGAAAAGTAAAATGTTTTAAGTTTTAAATGTGAATAACTTGTAAAATTTACCATCAATCTAAATAAAACTTGATACGCCACACCACAGGACAATGGTGAGTAAGGTGGTCTAAAAATGTAGCACTATCGTGTACAGTTTTGGCGTAATTCAGGGCATGAATCGCGCACACACACACATACAAGATGAGAGTTTGAGTAAATTCTGTCCTGATAGACCCACAGCAATACAAATTATTATAAATACCCATTTAAATGACCCAGTGGCTGTAAATAACCACCATGTTGAAACAGAACAACAACGTGAAGGCACAAAATTTCATCAGCCAGATGTGGCCAACCCAGTCAATGTCCCACAGCCCTCCTAGCAAACAGCTGGAGAACCTTGTCGAAAATTTCAGCAGCCTGTTTCAGTTATACTTACAGAATTAGACTTTACAGACAGACACCTATTTCACAATTAAGATAAAAGAGACTGCAGATGCTGGAATCTGGAACAAAAAAACAGAATGTCGGAGGAACTCAACGGGTCAAGCAGCATCTGTGTAGAGCAAATGTGCAAGTCGACATTTTGGGTTAAAACCTTGCATCAGGATCTTCCCTCTCAACCTTAAAACTTGCCCATACTTGGATACGTCCCATCCCACCGACAAGACAAACACTCCAAAGTGGTATAGAAGCCGACAGGAATGGCCTGGAAGCCCTCAGATGTTTCATGGCATCAGGCCAAACAATAGACAATAGAAAATAGGATCATTTGGCCCTTCGAGCCAGCACCGCCATTCAATGTGATCATGGCTGATCATCCCCAATCAGTACCCTGTTCCTGCCTTTTCCCCATATGCCCTGACTCTGCTATTTTTAAGAGCCCTATCTAGCTCTCTCTTGAAAGCATCCAGAGAACCTGCCTCCACTGCTCTCTGAGGCTGAGAATTCCACAGACTCACAACTCTCTGTGAGAAAAACTGTTTCCTCGTCTCCGTTCTAAATGGCTTACTCCTTATTCTTAAACTGTGGCCCCTGGTTCTGGACTCCCCCAACATCGGAAACATGTTTCCTGCCTCTAGTGTGTCCCGGCCCTTAACAATCTTATATGTCTCAATGAGATCCCCTCTCATCCTTCTGAACTCCAGAGTGTACAAGCCCAGCTGCTCCATTCTCTCAGCATATGACAGTCCCGCCATCCCGGGAATTAACCTTGTAAACCTACGCTGCACTCCCTCAATAGCAAGAATGTCTTTCCAGATATGGTCTCACTAGAGCTCTGTACAACTGCAGAAGGACCTCTTTGCTCCTATATTTGATTCCTCTTGTTATAAAGGCCAACATGCCATCCGCTTTCTTCACTGCCTGCTGTACCTGCATGCTTACTTTCATAGTATTTCCCCTTTTCCCAACTTGACGCCATTTAGATAGTAATCTGCCTTCCTGTTTTTGCTACCAAAGTGGATAACCTCACATTTATCCGCATTAAACTTCATCTGCCATACATCTGCCCACTCCCCCAACCTGTCCAAGTCACCCTGCATTCTCATAGCATCCTCCTCAAGGTCACACTGCCACCCAGCTTTGTGTCATCTGCAAATTTGCTAATGTTACTTTGAATCCCTTCATCCAAATCAATGATGTATACATCCCTTCATCCAAATCATTGATGTATAAACATGGGCAAGGAAACCTCCTCCTGATTACCATCATCCGTCAGATGATGAATCAGAGCTCCTGCATGTTGAACAACAGTTAGAAACAGTACTGAAACTCTGGGTGGAGACTTCAATGCCCATTACTAAGAGTAATAAATGATTTAGATTCCAGATATATTCTGAAAGCAAAATGGATAAATTAGTTTGACCTTGTCCTGACCAATGTAGCTGTTGCAAATGCATCATCTGTTCATGATAGGAACAACCATAAACTGGTAGGAACAACCAGGGACAAAGTCACATCCTCAAACCAAAACAGCCTTCTGTGGTTTGATCAACAGCAGCCTGAAATGTACAACATCACAATCTTTCCTCATGAACTGACATTTCCTCCCTCCACCAGTGCAATAAATCCAGGGGATTAGCCATGCTTCAATGAGGATTGAAGGGCATGTACCATGTGTAGCTAAAATTAAGATAACAACTGGGTGATGCTGCAGTACAGGAATGCACGCATAGAAATGCTAAACAGCAAAACAAGCTGGAGCAGTAGAGGGAACTAAGCAGTTCCACAATTAAAGAATCAGTTCTGCCACCTCAAGCTGGAGGACAATTAAACAGCTAAAACAACGAGATGGTTCAAAGATCAGCCATCCCCATCAATAATGGTGGAATCTACCACAAGCACTAAAGATTGGAATAGACAAAAGTATAGCAGAGAAACAAGCCCATTAGCCCACAATGTCTGCGCTGAACATGATGCCAAGAGAAGATAATCTCACGTGGAGCTCTTCTACCGTCGCCTCCGCCTCACAGCGTTCTTCCACGGGAAGAAGTCCTCGAAGAAGTACCCCTCCACCTGGACCCCCCCTCGTAGCCTTCCGGCTCTAGAACTATTTATCCAGAACTGCCGTCGGGACATCAACCGCCTCGACTTCTCCACTCCCCTGTCTCACTCCAATCTCTCCAGCCCCGAACGTACTGCCATCGACTCACTCCGTAACAACCCAGACTGGGTTATCAAACCCGCCGACAAGGGAAGTGCCGTGGTAGTCTGGCGCATCGATCTCTACAAAGCGGAGGCCATGCGCCAACTCTCGGACACCTCCTCCTATTTACCCCTGGACCATGACCCCACTGACGAACACCAGGCCACCATCTCGAGCACCATAACCGACTTCATCAGCTCCGGCTCCTTACCCCCCCGAGCCTCCGACCTCATCGTTTCCCAGCCCCGCACGGCCCGATTTTACCTTCTCCCCAAAATCCACAAACCCGACTGCCCTGGCAGACCCATTGTCTCTGCCTGTTCGTGCCCCACCGAACACATTTCCACATACCTTGACGCCATCCTATCCCCCTTTGTTAAATCCCTCCCCACCTATGTTCAAGACACCTCAGACACTCTCCGTCGGCTCCGTGCATTCCATTCTCCAGGCCCCCATCCTCTCATCTTTACCATGGATGTCCAGTCACTCTACACCTCCATCCCCCACCAGGACGGTCTCAAAGCCCTCCGGTTCTTCCTCGACCAGAGGAGCAACCCATACCCGTCCACTGACACCCTCCTCCGCCTAGCGGAGTTGGTCCTTACCCTCAATAACTTCTCTTTCGATTCCTCCCATTTCCTCCAAACACAAGGCGTAGCTATGGGCACACGCATGGGCCCCAGCTACGCTTGCCTCTTTGTTGGGTACGTCGAACAATCCTTGTTCTCGGCGTACCAGGGCCCCATCCCCGACCTCTACCTCCGTTACATCGATGACTGCTTTGGTGTCACCTCCTGCACCCACACACAAACTGACTGACTTCATTCATTTCACCACCAACTTCCATCCGGCACTCAAATACACTTGGACCATTTCCGACATTTCCCTACCATTCCTTGACCTCACCATCTCTATTGCAGGTGATACACTCCTGACCGACATCCACTACAAACCCACTGACTCCCACAGCTACCTGGACTACTCTTCCTCCCACCCTGCTTCCTGTAAGAACTCCATCCCCTATTCCCAATTCCTTCGTCTACGCCGCATCTGCTCCCAGGATGAGGTGTTTCACACCAGGTCATCACAAATGGCCTCATTCTTCAGAGAACGGGGATTCCCCTCCCCCACTATTGATGAGGCTCGCACCAGGGTCTCCTCCATACCACGCAACACTGCCCTCTCTCCCCATTCCCCCACTCGCAAACACGGCAGAGTCCCCCTGGTCCTCACCTTTCACCCCACCAGCCGGCAAATACAACAGATAGTCCTCCGCCAGTTTCGCCACCTCCAACGTGACCCCTCCACCCGCCACATCTTCCCATCTCCCCCCCTGTCTGCCTTCCGCAAAGACCGCTCCCTCCGCGACTCCCTTGTCAATTCTTCCCTCCCCTCCCGCTCTACTCCTTTCCCGGGCACTTTCCCTTGCAACCGCAAGAAATGCAACACTTGTCCCTTCACCTCCCCCCTCCACTCCTTTCAGGGGATCCAAGCAGTCCTTCCAGGTCCGACAGAGGTTCACCTGCACCTCCTCCAACCTCATCTACTGCATCCGCTGCTCCAGATGCCAGATGATCTATATCGGTGAGACCAAGCGGAGGCTTGGCGATCGTTTCACCGAACACCTCCGCTCGGTCCGCAAAAACCAACCCGACCTCCCGGTCGCTCAGCACTTCAACTCCCCCTCCCATTCCGTATCCGACCTCTCGGTCCTGGGCCTCCTCCATTTTCTCAATTCTGTTAACCCCTGCTGTCTCCTCCCCCTCCCACCTCTCCCTCAGCCCTCGGGCCCTGGCATTCCCTCTATCTCTATCTCCCTCCCCACCCTAGTCGCACTAGCTTCTCATTTTCACACACACAAACAGCTTACAATGGCTTGTTCCCTTTATCATCGATACTTTTTTGCATATCTTTCATTCATTGTTCTTTATCTCTCACATCACCGTCTATATCTCTCGTTTCCCTGATCCCTGACCAGTCTGAAGAAGGGTCTCGACCCAAAACGGGAAGAGCTTTTTGTGTAACCCCCCAGAAGATAATCTCATCTGCTTGCACATGATCTGTAACCCTCCATTCCATGCACATCCATGAGCCTATCTAAAAGCCTCTTGAACGCCACTGTCATATCTGCCTTCACACCACCACACCTGGCAACACATTCCAGGCACCCATCACCCTTTGTGTAAGAAACTTCTATCAGGTCACCCCTCAACTTGCTGTGTTCCTGAGAAAACAATCTTGGTCTGTCCAAATCTCCTTATAACTAATACCCCCAAATCCAGGCACCATTTTGGTAAATGCCGTCTGCACCTTATCCAAAGCCTCTGCATCTCTCTGTAATGGGGCAACTAAAACTACACGCTATACTCCAAATGAGGCTTAACCAAAGTCCTCAAATTCTGCATCATGACTTATTGATTCTGACACTCAATGCCTCTGAATTAGGCTGAACAATTTTTATATCATATTCAGCCAGAGGTGTTGAGTAGACAATTGTCTTGGTTTCCACCTGATATTACCATTATTTCATGTCATTTGATTCACGGAACATCTGACAGCACTAAAGCAGCAAAGGCTATGGAACCAGACAGCATCCTAGCTGTTATACTAGATTCTTGTTTTTCACTACTAGCTGCTCTAGTAGGGTTACAATTGTTAGGTTTATCCTAACAACATAAGATGGGGCAAATCCAATTCTCCTGGCCTACTCTCTGAGTAACCCAACCATCAGCTTGCAAACTGATAAATGTGGTGGAAGACAGCAAAGCTGGTTCTAAGGGTCAACAGCATGTTAATATATTTAGTATTTGAACATGGAGCTGAGTGTGGTAAGTGTCAGATGATCCTTTAATATAAAGAGGACTAATTATGTAACTAAAGATGATGTGAGGACTAGTGTTCACACATGTCTGACGTCAGTTAAACTGCTGTTGATCGAGACCCGTCCGATAGGTAGTGGGGGTCCCTCTACGTAGGGATTCTGCCCCTCTACATCGGGGACCTAGGGTGGAGGGCATTGCACCGAGGAGTCCCTTGTAACCTGTTTCTCTCGCGGTTCACAGACTCGCCAGCTGCCTGCCACTTTCGCAGGCTGGTAGAGTCTGTGTTCCATGTGTACATGGAGTGTTGCGAGGTTGCAGCCCCTATTCCAATAACCAAAGGGGCTGCTCCTTGCCTTCTGGCTGAAACTAATCAGATCAAATACCAAAAGCACACTTCTTGTTCAAACTCTACTTCTTCAGAATCATACTTTGGAACTCACTCTTTCAGGACTGGAGCACATCTAGGGCTGTCCTGGGGAATGTCCCACTTAGATTCCATCAGCACTGATAACTCTTTTCAGAGATGAGTTTTTAAAAGTTTATGTCAAACTTAAAGCATACCACATTGAAAATATGTAATTCCATTGAAACTGTCTTCCTTCCTGAAATTATACGGAACCTATCACAATCCTGTGGAAGATTGGAAGTTGTGTTTAATCATCTGGAATGCAATTCAGAAACCAACTTTGCAACAAAATTGTATCAAACACAGATACCAAATAAGAGAGGGTGATTAGCTGAACCTGACTGCCCAGGTTAGTCCAGATGGACCATCTTTGACATCTGAGAAGACTCTGTATGTCCGTGAGGATTCTCTCAAACGTCTGCAGAAGCCCTGTAGGAGACTTTTTCCTAATGGGATGCATCTCAGTCTGGTATGAAATCTATCGGTGAGACCAAGCGGAGGCTTGGCGATTGTTTCGCCGAACACCTCCGCTCGGTCCGCAAAAACCAACCCGACCTCCCGGTGGCTCAGCACTTCAACTCCCCCTCCCATTCCGTATCCGACCTCTCGGTCCTGGGCCTCCTCCACGGCCAGAGTGAGCAACACCGCAAGTTGGAGGAACAGCACCTCATATTCCGCTTGGGGAGTCTGCATCCTTTGGGCTTGAACATTGAATTTTCTCAATTCCGTTAGCCCTTGCTGTCTCCTCCCCTTCCCACCTCTCCCTCAGCCCTCGGGCCCTGGCATTCCCTCTATCTCCATCTCCCTCCCCCACCCTAGTCGCACTAGCTTCTCATTTTCACACCACAAACAGCTTACAATGGCTTGTTCCCTTTATCATCGATACTTTTTTGCATATCTTTCATTCATTGTTCTTTATCTCTCCACATCACTGTCTATATCTCTCGTTTCCCTGATCCCTGACCAGTCTGAAGAAGGGTCTCGACCCGAAACGTCGCCTATCTCCTTCGCCTCTTAGATGCTGCTGCACCCGCTGAGTTTCTCCAGCTTTTTGTGTAACCCCCCCGGTATGAAATCTAATCTGTTCTTAACCGCATGAACGTGCAGAGAGTGGCGAATACAGCCTAGTCCAGCAAAGGCTCAACATTTCCATTCCCTCCTGCTCATCTTCACTGTGCATTGTAATAACATGAAGAATTGTCAACGATGGCTGCCACAACGGCCATTCCATTTTCTCTCACACACATTCTGTGAAAAGATACACAAAACTGAAAGTCCAGGGATAAAGACTTAAGAATAGCTTCTTCCCCAATGCCATCGATTCCTGAATTAATCACTTCTTTCAACCCCCTTGCCGCGGATGCTGCCACATAACTCTAAAGGACTGGAGTAAAATGTTCTGGAATAACTCAGTGGGTCAGACAGCATCTCTGAAGAACAGACATTTTGGTTGGGACTCTTCCTCAGGCATTCTGAGGTGCAAGGGGGAAGAAAGGTGGTAGAGAGGAGAGGCAGGATAAAGTGTGACAGGTGGGCACAGGTGAGGGTTTTTTTTGATAGGCAGATGATTCGAACAAAGGCCAGAGATTAAAGCACATATGGCTAGCCCGCTGAGCACTTTCTGTCTGTTTGTACATTTGTAACTCTTATCTCTACCGCATTCTGTTATTGTACTTTGATTTATTTTTGTACTACTCGGATTTTGCACTAAAATCGTACACCATTCTGCTGTTTTGCACTTGTCATTGTATTTATTAATCACTAATTTACTCTCTCCGAGCTTCATGTGAACAAGGAATTTCATTGCACTCTGGTGCATGGGACAATAAATTAATTTGAATTTCCTGCCACCTGTTCTACAATATCTCAATACAAATAGACTTGCAAGAGTATAAGTGTAGAGTAATAGGGGTGGTCATTGAGTTACTCACTTATAATTGAACATAAATGATTTGTACTTCTTTACCAGCCCTTAATTCTTATATCTTTTTGTATTCATTTTTTGGAGTGTGGGCATCATTGGTCAAGCTGAACAAAGCAGCATTGAAGGTCATGCTGAAATTCAATGCTGAACACATTTTTAACAATACATAAGATATGACAGATTATAAAGGCCAAAAACAGGCAGATGGGACTTGTGGATGAAGCATCTTGGTCAGCATGGGCAAGTTGGGCCAAAGGGCAAGTTTCCATTTTGTATGACTCTATGACCTACAGATAAATTACACTATAATTCAATTTCCAATATAGAAAGTTTGATATTTCGGAGACAGATATTTTGATGGACCCACTCAATTTCTTCCCCACAATAAGCTGCCGAATTCTCACAGGGCCATTTACAAGACTATGGAAATCAGCAGGGGAGTGGGACAAATTGGACAGCGCTGTCAAAGAGTCAGAACAGGCACCATATAATTTTGAAATTCAATAACCGCAGAATACTCTCTAAATCTGCAGAGACCACAATTCTGACTGTCATTGGCATTAGGAGATCAATGAGAACGCAGCAAAATAGCCAATTCGGCATGCTTTATGAAGACATTGTGCACGTCATTGATTAGTGCAAAATTAAATCAAGCAAAACAATTTCAAAGTTATCTGATATTTTCCTGCAAAAGCACTTTACACATGTTGCCATGCAGAACTGGTAAATGACAGCACCCTGAAGAGAATCAAAGTGACTTTTATTAGGATGTTCACCTTGAGTTCTGAGTTTAATGAGCTCTCATTTACAGTCCACAACTGAATACAAAACTTGCTATTTCCAGAACTGTAGCCCGTTGATTAATAAGAATCATGCAGCCCAGCGATTCAGAAGGCTTTAACGAATAGCATATGATCAACCATAAAATAATTACCAAGGAATTTACTGACAGTAACTCCTGCACAATAAAGGCATTCCCAATAATTAGCTCCTTCTTTCAACAAACTTGAATTAAGCATAATGAAATTAAGAGTTCAAGACCTCCAAAAATTAAGTTGCTGCACATCAACTTAATCCATGCCACGTATGTCTGATGATACAGTGCCCTCCATAATGTTTGAGACAAAGACCCATCATTTATTTATTTGCCTCTGTACGTCACAATTTGTAATAGAAAAAAAAATCACATGTAGTTAAAGTGCACATTGTCAGATTTTAATAAAGGCCATTTTTATACATTTTCGTTTCACCATGCAAAAATTACAGCTGTGTTTATACATAGTCTCCCCCATTTCAGGGCACCATAATGTTTGGGATACATGGCTTCACAGGTGTTTGTAATTGCTCAGGTGTGTTTAATTGCCTCCTTAATGCAGGTATAAGAGAGCTTGCAGCACCTAGTCTTTCCTCCAGTCTTTCCATCAGCTTTGGAATTTTTTATTGCTGTTAATCAACACGAGGACCAAAGTTGTGTCAATGAAAGTCAAAGAAGCCATTATGAGAGTGAGAAACAAGAATAAATCTGTTAGAGACATCAGCCAAACACTAGGCTTACCAAAATCAACTGTTTGGAACATCATTAAGAAGAAAGAGAGCACTGGTGAGCTTACTAATCGCAAAGGGACTGGCAGGCCAAGGAAGACCTCCACAGCTGATGATAGAAGAATTCTCTCTATAATAAAGAAAAATCCCCAAACACCTGTCTGACAGATCAGAAACACTCTTCAGGAGTCAGGTGTGGATTTGTCAATGACCACTATCTGCAGAAGACATCATGAACAGAAATACAGAGGCTACACTGCAAGATGCAAACCACTGGTTAGCCGCAAAAATAAGATGACCCAGTTGCAGTTTGTCAAGAAGTACTTAAAAGAGCACCCACAGTTCTGGAAAAAGGTTTTGTTGACAGATTAACGTATATCAGAGGGATGGCAAGAGCAAAGTATGGAGGAGAGAAGGAACAGCCCAAGATCCAAAACACACCACCTCATTTGTGAAACACAGTGGTGGGGGTGTTATGGCCTGGGCATGTATGGCTGCTGAAGGTACTGGCTCACTTATCTTCATTGATACAACTGCTGATGGTAGTAGCATAATGAATTCGTAAGTATATAGACACATCCTATCTGCTCAAGTTCAAACAAATGCCTCAAAACATTGGCCGGCGGTTCATTTTACAGCAAGACAATGATCTCAAACGTACTGCTAAAGCAGTTTTTCAAAGCTAAAAAATTGTCAATTCTTGAGTTGCAAGTCAATCACTCGATCTGAACCCAATTGAGCCTACCTTTTATATGCTGAAGAAAAAACTGACTGGGACTAGCCCCCAAAACAAGCTTAAGCTAAAGATGGCTGCAATACAGGCCTGGCAGAGCATCACCAGAGAAGACACCCAGCAACTGGTGATGACCATGAATCGCAGACTTCAAGCAGTCATTGCAGGCAAAGGATATACAACAAAATACTAAACATAACAAATTTTATTTACATGACATTGCTGTGTCCCAAACATTATAGTGTCCTGAAGCGGGGGGACTATGTATAAACACTGTTGTAAATTTGTGCATGGTGAAACCAAAATGTATAAAAATGGCCTTTATTAAAGTCTGACAAGGTGCACTTTACTCCCATGTGATTTTTTTCTATTAGGGCGTGGAGTACAGAGGCAAATAAATAAATGATGGGTCTTTGGCCCAAACATTATGGAGAGCACTGTATATAAAAATAAAATGAAAATGAGAAATGAAACAAATACATACATGTCAAGACTTGCCACGACTCTGCCTGCTGTATGTTTTAACCAAATAAGTTATTTGTGAAAATGTTCTTTCTCAGCATTTCCTCCTTTCAGCAAAGCTGTTCTAATACAGGTCCAACACTAGCATGGAACTGACAACGCAAAATAATACCCAGTCATGCCCATTGCACTAAAATAAAAATAAATCCAATCTGGCTAACTATTGCCCAGTCAGATAATGCTCAGCAGTGATTAAATGTATTGTTGGCATTGGTATTTAGGCGACAACAGGCGACTAGGCTATCGCCACAAAGAGTCGTAGCGTATTTCTGGTTGCTGATGGATTTTTAACATGGTGAAATTTTTTTGGAGGCCGTTGGCGACAGCAGGTTTGACACCAATGAGCGTAGCTCGACTTCTCCTGATGTAGATGCTGTCGCAGTTGTCGCCAGGTTAACGTAGATTGTCGCCACATTAACGTAGGTTGTCGCCGGTGCTGACTTTTGTTTTTTTGTTGTTAAAGTAATGATTCTATTTCAAATTTTATGTTGAAGCGGAGTCCAGTCGGCGATTTGTCGGCAACCTGCTACGACTATGACAGTTGCCAGCAGTCGCCTATGAATAGCCTGAGTGGAACAGGCCCTTTACTCTCAGATAATCTGCTCACCAATGCCCACTTTGGCTTTCATCTCATAGTTTTACAGCGTGGAAACAGGGTCTTCGACCCAACTTACCCACACCGACCAACAAGTGCCATCTACACTAGTCCTACCTGCCTGTGTCTGTCCCATATCCCTCTAGAAACATAGAAAATAGGTGCAGGAGTAGGATATTCGGCCCTTCGAGCCTGCACCACCATTCAATGATCATGGCTGATCATCCAATATGGCTGTACAAGCCGAGTCTATCCAGTCTTTCTTCATATGAAAGTCCTGCCATCCCAGGAATCAGTCTGGTGAGCCTTCTCTGTACTCCCTCTATGGCAAGAATGTCTTTCCTCAGATTAGGAGACCAAAACTGTATGCTAACTGTACAAAACTCTAAACCTATCCTATCCATGTATCTGCCTAAATGTTTCTTAAACATCACTCGGTTATGATGTTCATCACAATCTTGGTCCAAACATCCAATAAAAAAATGAATTCTGCAGGTAAGGTGATTGCCCTTGACCACACATATAACAAAGTGCAACATTAAGGAGCACTGGAAAATCTGGTCAACAGACATCAACGTGAAAACACTCCAATGATAGAAATTAAACTTCGCAAAAAGGAAGATGGGCATGTTATTACAGGTCAATCATCCCATCCCCAGGACATCCCTACAAAAATCCTCTGGGCAGTATCCTTGACCCAGTCACCTTCCTTCCATCGCAAGGTCAGAAGTAGAGATGTTTGCTGATGATTGCACTGTGTTCAAAGCAATTAACTACTTCTGAGAAAGCAAAGACATCCAGAACCTTTTGACGGAGGGAAGATCATTTATGAACAGGCCGAAGGTGGTGGGTCCTGAAGAACACCTGCTGCTATGTCCTGGAGCATGCGGTATTGCGTAGAGTAATCTGAACTGCCCGAACCTGTTCCACCTTTCAAAAAGACCATTACTTGTCATCCCACAGCTCCAACAATCTGTTCAGTATCACTGCCCAAGTGATAATTTTCCTCAGATTATTTCAATTCATGATTTAGTTATTTCTCGGATGTTAACTATTTTCTGTAGGGGAGACTGATGCAAGCTCCTGTTTAAATCATCTGCTAATCCCTTATTGTTCATTAGTCCTCACACTCACTTTGCTATAATTTTTCAAATACATAAATTCTTAGCGTCTGTTTTTATACTTCAGGCAAGCTTTACCATGTACTCAAATACTTCCTTCCTCAGTAATGGGTTATTAACTGTTAAGTAACTGTTGACCCGCAAAAATACTAAGCAATTGTTGTTAGCTTATTATGTTCAGTTCTGGGCACAATGTTATAGAAAAGATTTAATAGGAATCTGAGGGGTAACCTTTTCGCACAAAGGTTGGTGGATGTATGGAACAAGCTGCCAAGGGAGGTAGTAGAGGCTGGGACAATTTCAACCTTTAAGAAACAGTTAGGCAGGTACATGAATAGGAGACGTTTGGAGGGATATGGACAAAGCGCAGGCAGGTAGGACTAGTGTAGCTGTTATCCGGTGTGGGCAAGCTGGGCCGAAGGGCCTGTTTTCACTCTATGACTCTAATGATGTATACCAAGAGCATCTAACCACCCACATTGGTATTCTCTGACTAGAAAGAACTGGACCAGTCAAATAAATAGAACGTTGACAGCAGCAGGTCAATGGCAGGGTATCCTGTGGTCAGACTCACCTCCTGAAATTCCAAAACCTTTCCATCACCAACAAGACAAAGGTCAGAAGTGTGCCTCGATGGCAAATATTTCCTTGTTTAATACTATCCAGGACAAGTCACATCTCAATTTGCACTCCATCAGCTAATCTCTTTACCATGGACACAGTGTCACATTAGACAAACTGCCCTGTAGTTAAACGTGAAGACTGGTCCACATCTCATCAAATCCCAACCTCACGAGCTCAGCACCGAGGGCAAGGGAATCAGGCGCAAGAGAATATCAGAACTTGCAAAAATCCTTTACATCACCATTGTCACTATGACACTCCCACCCTATCCCTCGATAGGGTGTGCCCATGTTCCTGCTCCAGGGTCAGAGGTCCCACTTTCTTCCCCCCCCCCCTCCCCCCACCTGATCAGGGATCCAATCTGCTCACTCTGTGGGTTCAGGGATACCTCACTCTGCATATTTCTCGGGGGAGCCAGTGGAACCCCTGATGCACTCTGTGCCTGACACAAAGGACAGGAATTGTCTCTTCTGGTCAAATGTCATTTCCTCAATCTATCAGTGGGAGGGGGGGGGGGGGGCGGGATCCCTCTCTCCCAGACTCAGGTGGACCACCTTCCCCATGACTCTCAAAGGGGAGAGAGAGAGGGCCTGCCTCCCTCTCCCCAGATGATGGGAGGTCACCTGCTCCCCCTACCTCAGGGCACAGGGTTGCATTTTCTCCCTCCCTTCAGGAATGAGGGTCTCTCTCTCAATCGAGGTGGGGGTGGGAGGGAGGCAAGAATCTCACTCCTTCTCTCTCTCTGGGACGAGGATCCCACTCTCTCTCACTTTATCTGGGGTTGAGGATCCCTATCTCTCCAGGGGTGGGGTGAGGACCCCACTCCCTTTCTCTCTGAGGTGAGGTTCACACACACACACACACACACATACTCTCTTTCACTTGAGGGGTGAGGATCTCTATCTGGGGGTGAGGACCCCGCACCCCCTACACACACACTCTTGGTGTGAGGATCTTTCTCTCTCTGGGAGTGAGCCCCCCCCCCATGCACACACTATCTCTAGGGGTAAAGATCTCTATCTGGGAGCCCCCCCTCCCACATCCCACACACATACACTCTCTAGGGGCGAGGATCTCTCTCTGGGTGCAGGCCTGTCAGTCGCAGTGAGCTGGAGTGCAAGGAGCTGCCTGCCACGTCCCGGCGATGCCCGTACTGCGGACCAACCAGCGGCTGTCTGCCCTTACCGGACTCTCCTGGCCCTGGCCGAGCCGCCGCCTACGTCCCGACCGCGGCCACCATCGTCGCCACTGACACCGGACCCCTGTCCGCGCATGCCCAGTACCGCCGGCGGACGCCAGCTCCTGGCGCGCATGCCCAGTGGTCCCGGCACGGCAGCGCCTGGTGCGCATGCCCAGTGGTCCCGGCACGGCAGCGCCTGGTGCGCATGCCCAGTGGTCCCGGCACGGCAGCGCCTGGTGCGCATGCCCAGTGGTCCCGGCACGGCAGCGCCTGGCGCGCATGCCCAGTGGTCCCGGCACGGCAGCGCCTGGTGCGCATGCTCAGTGGTCCTGGCAGAGGCACTTCCTGCACAGTCAGTGAGGACAGTTCCTGCACACAACAATCTGGAGCACAGCAGCCTCACTAGGGAGAAGGAATAGGCGACGTTTCGGGTCGAGACCCTTCTTCAGACTGAAAGTCACGGGAAAAGGAAACGGGAGAATGATAGAGAGAGAGAGGGAGGGAGGGAATGCATGGGCGACCTGAAGTGAGGTAAATCAAAAATCATCCAACTGGGCTGTAACTAAGCTGCCCAAGCGAAATATAAGATGCTGTTCCTCCAATTTGCGTTAGCCTCACTCTGACAAATGGAGACCTAGGACAGAAACCAGTCCTAGGTGGCAGCATCTCTGGAGAGAAGGAATGGGTGACGTTTCGAGCAATGATGGATATGGGGGGAGGGTATACAGGGGGACAGCGTTCCCCTACTTTTCGGTTTCCAGCTCAGGTTTAATGAGAACCGCAGAAAGATCGGAGTTGTTTATCACTTGATGCAACTGAGACGAAAACGATTTGTTAACTGCCACTGTTAGCACTTGTTAACAGCCAGTAGTTAGCATGTAGTTATACAATGTGTCCCCAATACATCGATCTGCATCAATATAATTGCTAATATAGTTGTGTTTTGACCAAGTATTAACTATGCCGTGTTCCTTTGAATAGAATTTCTTAAAACTTACTTTCATTAAGGGCTCCAGATCACGGGCACGGGCTTCTTCCTGGTGTGCAGGTACAGTAATTCACCCACGTCATTTTAAGAAGGAACTGCAAATGCTGGAACAATCGAAGGTAGACAAAAATGCCAGAGAAACTCAGCAGGTGAGGCAGCATCTCACCCGCTGAGTTTCTCCAGCATTTTTGTCCACCCACGTTATTTAGTAAATTGTACCCGTCATTTAGGGAGTTAGGAAGAGAGTTAAGGAAAAGGACTGCAAAGGTAACAATCTCAGGATTACTGCCTGTGCCACGCGACAGTGAGAGTAGGAATGGAGCGAGATGGAGGATAGATGCGTGGCTGAAGGACTGGTGCAGAGGGCAGGGATTCAAGTTTCTGGATCATTGGAACCTCTTTTGGGGAAGGAGTGACCTGTATAAAAAGGACGGGTTGCACTTGAACCCGAGGGGGACCGTATCCTGGCGGGGAAATTTGCAAAGGATACTGGGGAGACTTTAAACTATAACAGCTGGGGGGAGGGACTCAAATAGAGAAAGCTAGTAGACAGTGTCTGAGGCAGGAGGCAGAGAAGGGAAGCACTCAGACCCAACATGTGGGGGGGGGGGAAGAAAAAAATAATAAACAGAGTAAGAGGTGGTGAGTTTCTTAAATGTGTGAGCAGAGACAAAGAGGGGTATAAAATGAGGGTAGAAGCAATTGGTAGCAAGGTGAAAAGTAAGTGTCAGGCAGACAAATCCAGGGCAAAAATCAAAAAGGGCCACTTTTCAACATAATTGTATAAGGAGTAAGAGTGTTGTAAAAACAAGCCTGAATGTTTTGTGTCTCAATGCGAGGAGCATTCGTAATAAGGTGGACGAGTTGAATGTGCAGATAGCTATTATTGACTATGCTATAGTTGGGATCACGGAGACATGGCTCCAGGGGGACCAAGGCTAGTAGCTTTTTCTGGCTAACTTAAGTTAAAACAAATGTCCCTTGCAGTCAGAAACAGGTGAATTGATCACGGGAAACGAGGACATGGCAGACTAATTGAATAACTACTTTGGTTCTGTCTTCACTAAGGAAGACATAAATAATCTTCCGGAAATAGCAGGGGACCGGGGTTCAAATAAGATGGAGGAACTGAGTGAAATCCAGGTTAGCCGGGAAGTGGTGTTGGGTAAATTGAATGGATTAAAGGCCAATAAATCCCCAGGGCCAGATAGGCTGCATCCCAGAGTACTCAAGGAAGTAGCCACAGAAATAGTGGATGCATTAGTGATAATTTTTCCAAACTCTTGATTCTGGAGTAGCTCCTGAAGATTGGAGGGTAGCTAATGTAACCCCATTTTTTTTAAAAAGGAGGGAGAGGGGAAAAAACGGGGAATTACAGACCAGTTAGTCTAGCATCTGTAGTGGGGAAACTGCTAGTGTCAGTTATTAAAGATGGGATCGCAGCACATGTGGAAAGTGGTGAAATCATTGGACAAAGTCAGCATGGATTTACAAAGGGTAAATCATGTCTGACAAATCTTATAGAATTTTTCAACGATGTAACTAGTAGAGTGGATAAGGGGGAACCAGTGGATGTGTTATATCTAGACTTTCAGAAGGCTTTCGACAAGGTCCCACATAAGAGATTAGTATACAAACTTAAAGCACACGGTATTGGGGGTTCAGTATTGATGTGGATAGAGAACTGGCTGGCAGACAGGAAGCAAAGGGCAGGAGTAAACGGTCATTTTCAGAATGGCAGGCAGTGACTAGTGGGGTGCCGCAAGGCTCAGTGCTGGAACTCCAGCTATTTACAATATATATTAATGATTTGAACGTGGGAATTGTATGCAACATCTCCAAGTTTGCGAATGACACAAAGCTGCGGGGCAGTGTTAGGTGTGAGGAGGATTCTAGGAGGCTGCAAGATGACTTGGATAGGCTGGATGAGTGGGCAAATGCATGGCAGATGCAGTATAATGTGGATAAATGTGAGGTTATCCACTTTGGTGGCAAAAACAGGAGGGTAGACTATTATCTGAATGGTGGCTGATTAGGAAAAGGGGAGATGCAACGAGACCTGGGTGTCATGGTACACCAGTCATTGAAAGTAGGCAAAGTGTTAAAGAAGGAACTGCAGATGCTGGAGAATCGAGGGTACACAAAAGGCTGGAGAAACTCAGCGGGTGTAGCAGCATATAAGGAGCGAAGGAGATAGGCGACGTTTCAGGTCGAGACCCTTCTTCAGACTGGTCAGTAATCAGGAAAACGAGAGATGCAGACGGTGATGTGGGGAGATAAAGAACAATGAATGATATGCAAAAAAGTATCGATGATAAAGGGAACAAGCTATTATAAGCTGTTTGTAGTGTGAAAATGAGAAGCTAGTGCGACTAGGGTGAAAGTAGGCATGCAGGTGCAGCAGGCAGTGAAGGAAGCGAATGGTATGTTAGCATTCATAGCAAAAGGAATTGAGTATAGGAGCAGGGAGGTTCTACTGCAGTTGTACAGGGTTTTAGTGAGACCACACCTGGAGTATTGCATAGTTTTGGTCTCGAAATCTGAGGAAAGACATTCTTGCCATAGAGGGGAGGGGATACAGAGAAGGTTCACCAGACTGATATGACCGGACTTTCATATGAGGAAAGACTGGATAGTTTCAGCTTGTACTCGCTAGAATTTAGAAGATTGAGGGGGGACCTTATAGAAACTCACAAAATTCTTAAGGGGTTGGACAGGCTAGATACAGGAAGATTGTTCCCGATGTTGGGGAGGTCCAGAACAAGGGGTCACAGTTTAAGGATACTGGGGAATTCCTTTAGGACCGAGATGAGGAAAACATTTTTCACAGAGTGGTGAGTCTCTGGAATTATCTGCCACAGAAGGTAGTTGAGGCCAGTTCATTGGCTATATTTAAGAGGGAGTTAGATGTGGCCCTTGTGGCTAAAGGGATCAGGGGGTATAGAGAGAAGGCAGGTACAGGACTGAGTTGAATGATCAGCCATGATCATATTGAATGGCGGTGCAGGCTCATATCAGGGGAGCTATGCCTGCCACTTTGCAGGATACGTCAATCCCTGTTCCAGGTGTACACTGGCCCTATCTCTGAACTCTACCGACTGCATTGGTGCTACCTCCTGCACACATCCTGCTCTTCCATTATATATAGATGAGGCTCTCACTAGGGTATCCTTGATATCCCACAGCTCCACCCTGATTCCCCCTATTCGTAACAAGGACAGATTCCCCATTGTCCTCACCTTCCACCCCATCATCCGCCACATACAGCATATAATCCTCCGACATTTTTGACACCTCCAACGGGATCCCACTACAGGCCATATCTTCACATCTCCACCCCTTTCTGCTTTCCACAGACCATTCGCTCCATAACTTCCTGGTCAACTCGTCCCTTCCCACCCAAGCCACCCCCCTCCCCGGGTACTTCCCCCTGCAACCGCAGGAAATGCAACCTGTCACTTTACCTCCCCCCTCGACTCCATCCAGACAGTCTTTCCAGGTGAGGCAGAGGTTCATTTGCACCTCCTCCAACCTCATCTACTGCTCCAGATGTCAGCTTATCTACATCGGCGCGACCAAGCGCAGGCTCGGTGAATGTTTCATTGAACACCTCCGCTCTGATCTCCTGGTTGCTCTGCACTTCAACTCCCTCTCATTCCCAATCTGACCTTTCTAACATGGGCCTCCGCCATTATCAGAGTGAAGCAAAGCGCTAATTGGAGGAACAGCATGGGAAATCCACACCCCAGCGGTATGAACTTGGCAGCTTCAGATAGCCCTTGCTTTCTCTCCATCCCCTCCCCCCATTCCCAGTTTTCCATCTGTCCTACCGTCTTCACCTACATTCTCTATTTGTCCTGCTCCCACCCGACATCAGTCTGAAGGCCTCAACCCGAAACGTCACCCAACGGAACCAGACTGATTCCTGGGATGTACCAGACTGATTCCTGGGATGTACCAGACTGATTCCTGGGATGTACCAGACTGATTCCTGGGATGTCAGGACTGTCTTATGAAGAAAGACTGGATAGACTCGGTTTATACTCTCTGGAATTATAAGAGGGGATCTTATAGA
Organism: Okamejei kenojei; assembly: GCA_035221665.1. Taxonomy (NCBI): domain Eukaryota; kingdom Metazoa; phylum Chordata; class Chondrichthyes; order Rajiformes; family Rajidae; genus Okamejei; species Okamejei kenojei. The sequence goes on along the minus strand of CM069140.1, from coordinate 27,427,410 downwards.
AACTTACAAAATTCTTTAAGGGGTTGGACAGGCTAGATGCAGGAAGATTGTTCCCGATGTTGGGGAAGTCCAGGACAAGGGGTCACAGCTTAAGGATAAGGGGGAAATCCTTTAAGACCGAGATGAGAAAGACTTTTTTCACACAGAGAGTGGCGAGTCTCTGGAACTCTCTGCCACAGAGGGTAGTTGAGGCCAGTTCATTGGCTTTATTTAAGAGTGAGTTGGATGTGGCCCTTGTGGCTAAGGGGATCAGAGGGTATGGAGAGAAGGCAGGTACGGGATACTGAGTTGGATGATCAGCCATGATCATATTGAATGGCGGTGCAGGCTCGAAGGGCTGAATGGCCTACTCCTGCACCTAATTTCTATGTTTCTATGTCTATTCCTTCTCGAGTTGCTGCCTCACGTGCTCTGTTACTCCAGCGTTGTGTGTCTACCTATCCATGTACCTGTCCGTTTCTTAAGTATGTCTGAAGGGTCTCGACCCAAAACTTCATCCATTCCTTCTCTCCAGAGATGCCTGTACCATAGTTTTGTGTGTACCTTAGAATGCACCAATGCAGATAATAGATACACTTGGGTACACAAAAAGCTGGAGAAACATAGCGGGTGCAGCAGCATCTAAGGAGCGAAGGAGATAGGCGACGTTTCGGGTCGAGACCATTCTTCAGTCTGAAGGGTCTCGACCCGAAACGTCGCCTATCTCCTTCGCTCCATAACTTCCTGGTCAACTCGTCCCTTCCCACCCAAGCCACCCCCCTCCCCGGGTACTTCCCCCTGCAACCGCAGGAAATGCAACCTGTCACTTTACCTCCCCCCTCGACTCCATCCAAAGACAGTCTTTCCAGGTGAGGCAGAGGTTCATTTGCACCTCCTCCAACCTCATCTACTGCTCCAGATGTCAGCTTATCTACATCGGCGCGACCAAGCGCAGGCTCGGTGAATGTTTCATTGAACACCTCCCCTTCTTGACATGATGAGTGTTTCCAGCAGGGTGTTAAAGAAGGAACTGCAGATGCTGGAGAATCGAGGGTACACAAAAAGCTGGAGAAACTCAGCGGGTGCAGCAGCATCTAAGGAGCGAAGGAGATAGGCGACGTTTCGGGTCGAGACCATTCTTCAGTCTGAAGAAGGGTCTCGACCCGAAACGTCGCCTATCTCCTTCGCTCCTTAGATGCTGCTGCACCCGCTGAGTTTCTCCAGCTTTTTGTGTACCCTCGATTCTCCAGCATCTGCAGTTCCTTCTTTAACACCCTGCTGGAAACACTCATCATGTCAAGAAGCATCCGCAGAAAAGGGAAATATAGTTAACTTGTCGAATCAAAGGCTAACTGTTCTTATCTTCACATATTTTTCCAGACCTACTGAATGTTTCCAGCATTTTCTGTTTTTAAGTCAAAAAATTAACACTAATAGATACACTCGTTTGTTTCTTACACATACTGAATGTCATTTTTGTTGCTTATTACGGTGTTTACAAAGTACTATGTTCGCATATCTGCTGCAAATTTTACCCAGATTAATGGCGATGCCGGACCACCAGTTGGCGAGAAAGAAAGTGTGATGGACCTGTACTTTACTTGAAATGGGCAGCGGGAATTACAGCTTCAACATCACTAATGTTTCCTTATCATTCAAAAAATTAGGATAGGTGCAATTTGCACTTGGGGGGGGGGGGGGGGTGGGGGAAGGCATTGATCACGATAACCAGGAGAGCTTTGAACAGAAAGTAATGGCTGACTTTACATGGTGCTGACAGTGCTATACAATAACAATGTAGATCTGTTCAGATGAAGATGAAGTTGTGGTCCAACTCATGTTATAAGTGATAGGAGCAGAATTAGGCCACTCAACCCAACGTCCACTCCGCCATTCAATCATGGCTGATCTATCTCTCCCTCCTCTCCATAACCCAGACACATGTATCTATGCACCTCATCTTTCATGCCAGGGTGAAGAGAAACATCAGAACTTTTTTGCCATTGTCCCTCTCCTGGGACAATACACTCCAAGGCAAAGCTCGCTATACCACTTAACCATCACTCACAATTGTTCCATATTTAGGCCAAAAGTACCGCAAGATAAGGAAATTCAGTTGCTATGAACAGATGTCTTAATGAGTGTAAACACTAATATTCAACACTACTTCAGAGATGCACACAAATCTAAAGTAACAATGTTTATTGTTATCCCAGTGTTACAAGGTGACATTCACATGCAGTGCATAAATCAGATTGATGTGTGGCAACTGGCTCTGTTGGTACCTAAAAAAAAAAGAAATAAAAATGAACACTGGAAATTTGACAAGAAATCACATCCAAAATACAAGGTTGCTGGCCAACTAGATCACTGCATCACACACGAGCACATTCAATTTTTGCATCTGCGTTCTATGACTTTATAATAGATGAGGGCCTGAGCCATTGGGAAAGGCTCGGACTATTTCTTGGCAGGGCAGGAGTAGATTGCGCATTTACCCAGAGCAGGTGCGCATTTACCCAGAGCAGGAGAATCGAAAACTAGGGGACATAGGTTTAAAGTGATATAGAGGACAGAGTGTGGATATACGGAACAGGCTGGTACTGGATCGCATAAATGGCATTTGGACAGGTACGTTGATAGTATAGCTGAGATATGGGCCCCAATATAAGTAGTTGTGACTAGTGTGACATCTTGGGCCATTTTCTGCACTGTGCGACCTATCATGCCAGCGTGACGAGAAGCATCAAAACCGTTTGTCATCATCCCTCTCCTGGGACAATACCAGACCTGCTGAAACAAACACACCTTCACTGCTGCTCCTGATGAACTCGCTCCTGCAATTCAATCCTGAAACAGAAATAAATGTCAGGTCACTGCTGGCAATCTTGCTGCACATCCAGTGGTCTTCACACACCAACTCAGTTAGAGCTAATATCAGACAGTCTTCACTGACAACTCAGGTCTTCAGCTCTCATCATAGGCACTTATTGTGAAAGGAAACAAAACAGGGTACTCACTAGGCAATGGTCAGAACAGCGACACGCTGAGACCTAAGGGGAGAGGAAGGCACTTCTGAAATTGTGCTTACGAAGGGCATTTTATAACAAATAAACTAGCATCAATCAGTCAATCACTTCTCCTCATAACTCAGAGACCTAATTCAAACATCACATTGAAAAGCGTAAATTCAGCAAAATGAGATAGGAACAGTGTGCCCACCTGTTCAAGGATGGTGAACGGTCCCAAACTACAAATGGAAACAGAATCTGGAATCTGTAAAAAGAATTCAAGATAACAATTACATGCACTGCTTAAGAGAATGAACAAAGTTTTATCTTAAGTTAACCGGTGACCCGTAAAGTGATGCATTAATTTAGTCTTTCTGCCCAAGAGGAAAGGCCCATGAACTACCGTTGGAAGAAATCGAATGGCATGTGCATTGGCAATGCACATGCTGCTAATTTAAACACCCTCCAGCCAAAGTTATCCACCGACAGTATTATTAATGCTTCAGTGTGCACCTCATTGTATTAAAGGGACCATGTAGTTATCAACATTACAATGTGCACCAAAGAGAGAAGCCACAGAATAATGAAACCAATTAAGAGTAGAATCAGTCATTGGCAGAACCTGAACTGACAATATGTACATAGAATTACAAAGATGACACGATTCAATCCCACTACCATGATCATTAAACTCCACTCACCTCATGCGGTCTCCAGGCCAAACTCAGTCTGAAACCAAATGCTGGAACATAAAAACAGTTGGATTACCTTAGGTCAGGAAACAATTTGTCTCAGCATTTGCATTGCGAGGAACTGTCAGATATATGCGAAAGACTATTGACCAGATCGTCATCATTATCGGCTGAACTATGAGCTCATCATTCAGTAAACGGACAGAAAACGAATGCAATCACTGAGTTACTCACCTTATAAGCAGGTCCATCTTCAGATAATTCCATCATCTGTAACAAAAATTGTGATAGCCAGAAATGAATTAAGGTTTCTCTGGACAAAAATCTGCACTGAACTCTGGGGAAAGAACAGGTTGCAACAAGTGAAGTTCGTGAGATATATACCACAAACTCAGTATAAAGATTAATGCCACACAGAAAGACACAGTACCACCAAACATGTGCTGATCACCTATGGTCGATTTAAGATAATTTCATGGTGCAACCCAGTCGCAGGGAGCCGGGTGGTGGAGGGGGAAAATTTTGAGTGCTAAAGATTCACCTTAATAGGTTTGCGCTGCCCTGAAATTCTGAAAAAATGTTTTACATTTTGTTATTGCAAGCCAAAAATGCTAGAGGCAGTATGTTACATTGTTTAATAAGCGTCAGTGGAAGCGACCCAATATCAATGGCCGACCATTGAAAAATGTAATGCACCTGGGACAATGGTGTCTTATAGTTGGAAAGTTGCACGGAAAAATATTTTCCTTTCACTTTTCACAAAAATTGATTCTGATTGCAAATTTCCAAAAGTTCCAATCAAAATGATCCTGACCAATTCAACCCATGTGAAATAAGTATTCCCCAACTCATAACTTGCATTGTGTCCAATTTGCAGTATGGATAAGATGAGTTATAGCAGAACTATACATTGAAATTGATTGTACAATGGAGTAGTGAACAGAATCACACAACAAATGGTCCATCTGGATTAGGTGCCTCACACCATTATGTCTTTCCTGGTCAACCACTGTGCAAACTTGCTTTAAATGTCGTACTGTGGTGACAATTGGATAGCGACTAATTTGACAAGGAAAAACATTGACAAGAATTGAGTTGTTAACAAGAACAGAATTTTGTTTTGGGTCTGGATTTTCACTTCTATAGCCTTTTGCTGCAACTGAAGTTACCTTGTACTGGTTCAGTTATTGTCATATGTCTTTCACTGCATCTCAGAGAGATTCCCATTGTATTTTGATTTACATCATCAACAGTACAAGCCAAATCCAGAATGCATCTTTGACCAGGTTTCAAATCTAATTGGCATCAGATAAATTCTTACCTCAGCAATAGCAAACATGTTAACTTGACTGCACGTACACCTGTAGAAGAGATGCAGGTTAGCAACTGACCACAGCATCAGTCATATTTATTGTTAAGTCTTATGTGCCTCAGTATCGGTAAAGTGGTGTAAATGTTCATCATTCAATATGTCAAGAGTAGCAAATAAGTGTCATCATTGGCACAATTCAAATGTATGTGCAATTAGATACACATAAAATGGTGGAGTAACTCAGCATCTGTACAGAAATGGTTAGGTTAAGTTTCGGGTTGAGACTCTTCTTCAGACCGACAAAACAAGATGTCAGTACTTGATCTATTCTCTCACCTGCCCAATAACAAAAAAGAAGAATCTTCAAATTCCTCAGACTGCAGTGGAGGTCAGGTGTCACAACCGTGCAGCAGTACCTGTGCCACCTAACATCTACAAACTAGTGACATGTTCAGACACTGAAAGGCCACACACAATGCTGACCAGACTATGGGTTGGACAGGCTTTGGACTCCAACCATTGGACTATGGTTGGACATGTGGTTTTCATCTGTGGGAAAACTAGAATCTGGATCACAGCTTAAAAGAACAAGCCAAGAACTCTACAGATTGACAAGATTTGCAAGGGATAAAAAACTCAGCAATAGATGGGAATGCAGAGTTGAGATCACGATCTGATGGGCCATGATATTATTAAAATATTAAACTAGTTCAAACAGCCTACTCCTGAAAAATGAGTACGAGGAACCCATTCCCTGGAGCTTGCAGATGAATGCCCAGAGGAAACAAATTAAAAATGACAGCCCCAATCAGCCTACACATGCATCTTTTTGATGTTGGAGAAAACCAGAAAAAATCTAGAACATGTAAACACCAGACAGGCACTACCCGAGGTCAAGACGAAACCCACACCATTGGGAAACTGCACTTTAAGTCTGAGATATAACAGTGACATTATCCAATATCCTGTTTTTAATGCAAAGACATGCTGTAGGGATTTGAAGTCCAGCTGTATTTCAGCAAAACTAAAAAGATCCAGTGCTTAAAAACATTAAAAATAATCAATAAAACATTAGCTCCCTATGAGGGCAATGTAATGAAAGCACAAGTTACCTGTTTAGCCAGGCAATGGACAGCGACAAAGGCAGGCGGAATCTAGGAGGGAGCACAAAGTCAGTCGGATGCTTCACACCTCAGCCGCTACCAAGAGGCAGGACTAGCCTCATCACAAAGATTTTCAGAAACAGTCCTGACCACTACTCGTTAATCATCGGCTCGGTGGGCTGGGGCGGCAAATACGGAACTGTGCCGTTGGCTTCTGCCCTACAACAGCCTCCCCTGCTCGCCCACCCCAAAGCCACAAGCGACAGACATCCTAGACTATGTACGGTGGTGCCACACCAGGCCCAAAATGCCCGACTCACTCACCTTCCTGTGAGCTCCGTCCATAGGAAGCCACAGCACCTGGATGTGGAATTGGACTGTCTGCAAAAAAGGGGGAAAACAAAGTCAGTCTGAGCAATGAGTAGCCACTTCGAACCAAGCCGGGCCCTGCCTGCAGTCCCACTCCTTGCATATTGACCCACCACCTCCATCGTTCTTCACCACTCCCGCGCAGGGTTTCATGGGATCCGTAAAGGCACACCAGTCCTTTGATTCTAATTGGATAATAAGCCTGTCACTCATATCTTGCGAAGGCGCTGTGATCCCATTTGCCACAGCGGCCTTGCCGTCTTCACCTTATCCTAAGGCGATGGCCTACCAGACTCGGATGTTAGTAGGAAGATGACTGAACTTTATTGCCTTCCCTCAGTGGGAAACTTTGATTCAGCTGTGGGGGATGTATATGTTATATTCTATCGTGTATTGTGTTCTTTTTTATTTGTATGGCTGAATGCTAACTCAAATCTCACTGTACCAATTGGTGCATGTGACAATAAATGCAACTTGAACTTGAAGTAGGAGCGGGGTTTTACAATAAACATGCTTGATGCTGTATCCAGTTACTAACCCATCGGACCCACAATACATTGGCTGCTTGGCACAGATTCAGATTAATTCTTTTCATCACTTGTCAGTGAGAGAGTTCAAGAATTTCATCACTTCTATGCTCTGAATTCACCAGGCCAAATTGAAAATACAACAGGCACTCCTGCACACAAATGTAAGGCCACAGAATAGTACAGCAAAGGAGCAAGCACTTCCCTCAAAATGTTTATGTAGACCATTATGCCAATTTAAACTGCACGTCTGAACAATGTCTACACCCCGCCACCCCTTGCCTGTTCATGTACTTAAAAGCTTCTCAAATACATCACCTCGTAGCATGTACCAGGAACCTACCACTCTTTAAAAAAAGTCTCAAGTCTTATTAAAGCTTCCACCTCTCGTCTTAAAAGTTATAACCTCGCATCTTTCATTGACAACTCGGGTCTTCAGCTCTCATCACAGGCACTCATTGTGAAAGGAGACAAAGCAGGACACTCACCATGACTGTCTTGTTTTTTGATTTGCATCCTAATGGTCCTCTATGGTCAGTTAACTGTTGGAAAAGTCCGATCGAACTACTGATGCCATTTCATGTTGGAATGACGCCAACGGTCACAACAGCAGCCATAGGCCTGAGGGGAGAGAAAGATACATTCTGAAACTGGGCTTACGAGGGGTATTTTAAAACAAATTAACCAGCTTCAATCAGTCAAATACTCCTCATCATTACTCAGAGACCTAATTCACACATCACATTGAAGGACTAGTTAATAGAGCAGAATGAGAATCAGAATGCTCACCTGTTCAAGGATGGTCAACCGTCCCGATCCACATCTGGAAACAGAAACTGGAATCTGCAACAAGAATGCAGGAGTTATATGCCACGCTGAAATAATTAAACGTTTTATCTTCAGTTAACTGGTGACCTGTGCACTCATTCAGTCCGCAGGTTTTCATCAGATGCATCAGTTCAGGCTTTTTGCCTGCTGATGGAGCAAATCCAATCGCCATCTCAACTGCACATCTGCTGCAACCAAGACTCCACTCCATAAGAGCAGGAAACGTTGCAGATTAAAACACCCATCAGCAAAAGCTATCCATGAATTCTCACTAGCCACACACTTACAGTTCAAGTATTTTAGAAATTGCATCCACAACAAAAACGGGGTCTCATGCCAGTGTACAGCTGCTGTTGGCAATAATTTCAAGCCATCCTGGCCGGACAATCAACTACATAAAGGTACAACTCACCTTCACCTTTCTTTCAGTGACCATTTTATCCTGTAAATAGAGACAACAGTTATCAACAAGCTTACATGACCGACGCAATGCATGCAGAAGAGCAAAACCTCAGAATATAGGAACAATAGTAGAATCATCCATGATCATATGGCAGAATCATCTTCATCACAGGTTTTACATGAAAAGTCACACGGATAACATATTTTGAAGTTCAGATCCAAGAGATCGAGACAGCAGGTCACCCCCCCCCCCCCGGCCTGATGCATGAAGCAAGCAACCAAGACGAGGGCTGGCCACATCCTCACTACCAGGGGCACCACACAATTAGCAGCCCCGCCAACAGTCTGTCTGTTTATTTGTATGTTTTGTTCTTTTTAGTGCGCTTAAAAGCTTGTGTAAATGTTCTCCGGTTTGTTTTATGTTGGGGGGGGGGGGGGAACTTTTTTTTCAGTCTCTTATCTTGCCGGAGATGCAATTGTTTTTCCGGATCGCATCTCCGGCCTAACATCGTGGAGCTGGAGGACTTCGGACTGACTTTGAGCCGACTTGAGCGGGGCATGGACTCAACATCAGAACCGATCACGTGCCTGGGAAAGCTCCAGCCGCGGCCTGCGGAAACATAGAGAATAGGCACTGGAGTAGGCCATTCGGCCCCTCGAGCCTGCACTGCCATTCAATAGGATCATGGCTGATCATCCAATTTACATCGAGAGCTACGGAAGTCATAGAAACATAGAAAATAGGTGCAGGAGGAGGCCATTTGGCCCATCGAGCCAGCACCGCCATTCATTGCGACCATGGCTGATCGTCCCCAATCAATGACCCGTGCCTGCCTTCTCCCCGTATCCCTCGATTCCACTAGCCCCTAGAGCTCTATCTAACTGACGAGTCAAGATCGGCTTGTCAGCGCGGCTCAAGGCCCCTGACCGCGGGAGAACAAAGAAGGGAAAAGAGTGAACTTTTTTTCGCCTTTCATGACAGTGAGGAATGTGGAGAAGTCAATGTGGTGGATGTTTATGTTAAAATGTATTTTGTGTGTTTGTTGCTTTTTATTTGTATGGCTAACTTGGCAAATGAAATTCCTCATATGTTGCAAAACATACTTGGCTAATAAAGTATAAAGTAATATTGTAAAAAAAAAAATTATTGTAGGTATTATTGGGTGCAGAACTCGTAGCAAAGGGCCACAATCCTTGAAAAGCGTGCCAATTCTCAGCCACTTGACTAAATACTGATCCCACCAGCAAACCAATGTTTCTGGAGAGGATTCTTGGGGAAGACTTACTGCATTTGGAAGAGAATTGGCTAACTGGGGACAGTTAGGATGGCTTTGTCTAATGGCAGGCACTCAGACAAACAGTCTCAGGAGAGTTAACTGTAGCAGTTAATTCACCGAAGAGTCAATTTCTCCCTTCGAGCAGGTCCGTTTGGTGGTCTAATGAGAGGATTCGTCATTAAAGTGGTGTTCAACAGTAGATCACCAGATAGACCTGCTAGAATCATTTCAAGCTGAATTAGACAAGCAATTATCCACACCCCCCGTTTCTTGGCAAGAAACTTAACTCACCTGCAATCCTTCGATCTTCCAATGAGCTATAAATGTCCTATAAATAGAGACCATGCAGTTATTGACAAGCCCATCCACAATGTGAAACACAGCAGAGCGGAGAAACCTCAGAATATAACGGGATAGATTAGAATCAGTGATATAATCATATGGCAGAATCATAGATTCATCATAGGTTTCCCATTAAAAGCAAAAGAAAGCTTGTTCCCATCCTCAATGGAGCCTGGAGGGATCCGATTCAGACATATGAATTCAAAGGACAGCCTGCCACCTCCCTCAAGTGCTCAGATCCCAGGAGTAGACATGGCATCCAGGTCTGGCCAATCTGACACAGGGTGTAAATACCATATCACAAACTCTCTGAACAAAGGCAACTACAGATTTTTACTGTAAACCGATGTTAATCTACAAAAATGAACTGCACGTTCCGTTCCTCACCAGCTGCTGAGAGGAACACAAACTAGCGAACTACCATATTACATACCCAGAACGGGAAACAAAAATAAAAAATTCGATTCAAACACATTTCAATCCCACTGCCACAATTAGTGAATTCCACCCACCTCAAGTGGACCGCAGGCCAGCTTCACACCTGGAACCAAAAAAAAACACGTGGATTACTTGGAGCAAGAAACAATACACATCATAGCACATATTGCGAGGAACTGTCAGGTATATGCGAAAGACTAATGATAAGTTCGTCATCAGTATCTGTTGAACTATGAGTTCATCATTCAGTCCTCAGGCAGCAAACTCTGCATCAATGCAATCCAAAATATAAGAAGAATGGAGTCAGATCAACTATTTAGTACACGACTAATAAAGTTCACAGGTGATCAAAAAACAAATCTCTGCAATGCAAATTGAAAGTGGCAGTGCAATAAGTGGATCACGACTAAATTATAATTTTGCTGCTATAATTTTCTTAAAGCAGCAACATGCACTCCAACCTGCTGATTGATCGAAAAACAATTAATTTGTGGCTGTACAATCATGAAATCAGACGCATAGGGGCAAGAATGACCTACAGTAACCATTCTGTCCACTCACCTGTATGCAGTCTTGCCTTCAGATTCATGCACCTGGGGAGAAAAATCTCATGTCAAAGCATGCAATAAATTTAAACTTCCAGAAATATAATGATCATAGATTCATTCTTGTATGGGCTGAATTGTCCTCATGTAGAAGCATGGTCTGTGACAGAGAAACAAGATGGATGATTGAGCTTCTTGTTTCCTGCCTCCATAATTCCCCATTCTCATTCTGAACTAAACTGACGTGGCTTTGTACATTACAAGACCCGACAGAAGAAGCACCTTGTCATCTGTAATTACTGTCTCAAAGTCAAATTCTCTGATTTTCAACAACAATTCGTTAGTAAATTCTGACCTGTTATTCTCTTATTGATCTATACTGTTATCCATCTGTACCCCTTCTCTATCACTGTTTGCCCACCCTGCTGAACATTTCCAACATTGTTTTTCCATAACCTTTCCATTGTTTTATTTTCTGCCCCAGTTGAATGTGGTAAGTATCCAGTTTTCCTTAACCAACTCCAGATTTTGGCACGTCGTGTATATTTTTTCAGCAGAGATAGACAAATTCTTTATTAGAACGGTGTCAAGGATTATGGGGATGAGGAGGCAGAAAATCAGCCATGATTGGATGGTGGAGTAGACTTGATGGGCCGAAATGCCAAATTCCAACCCTATAACGTATGAACTTGTGAAGTCACACTTCACGGGATCAATTCACTATGCTTTGCCTATCTTGCCAACTGATCGATATTGTTCTGTAACCCGAGAGCATCCTCCTCACTAAGGTCACCACACATTTTCTCGTCACCTACAAAGAGCTAATTAGTGTACCTCCGACCTTCACATCCAATCAATAGTACATCCAAGTAGCAAGGATACTAATTCTGATCCATGCGGCACACACCAGTTAACAAGCTTCTAATCCAAAACCAAATCGAGAAAGTGAGCCGACTTCAAATAACACGTTTGAGGGTGGTCGAGGGATCTCTGTGATGCTTATGCAAATCATTACTGGAACATTTTGGTGTATTTCTCGTTACTTTGGCAAGTATACACATTTTTTAGGGGAAAAAACCTTGCACTCTCTTGGACCTCCCACTCGGCAAATATTGTCCCTCTGAGCTTCCATGGGGAGCAATGAACAAGAGAAGCAGCAAGTGCTCCCCGCTGGCGCCCGGTCAATGGCCGCATGTGGCCACCAGGCCTGCGGCCCAGGCCACGCACGGACTCCCCCACCCCACCGGTCAAATTACCTCGGCCAACCGCGTCTCTGTGCGCTCCATCCGGGCGGATCCGCAGCGCCTGGGCCTTGACGTGGCTGCAAGTGAAGATGGAGAAGACCGCGTTAACATCACGAGGCTGAGCCGCGCCGCAAATGCACACGGGGCCCGCGTCCTCAGCATGTTGGGTCCTCCTCACAGAATATCGGATGTCCCTACCAACATAAGCTCATCACTGGGACCGCGCCAGCACCGCCACCCACCCATAAACCCACTGTCCAACAACACCCACCTTCACGGCTCCAGCGGCAAGAGGGCGAGCCAGCCCCGGCAACCGGCTTATATAGCCATCCCCGCGCGGAGGCTCACGGGATCCCTGAAAGGGGAGGGCTCTCCATGCGGGGCCACAATCCCATTGGATCAACCGCACAAAGGTGGCTCCCTATTGGGCACGCGTTCTGTCAATCAGATGCTGTTCTGACTCGTTCGGTTTTTAAAAAAGAACGGGCGCGCCGAGCAGGGGCGCGGTGTCAGTACTGCGCGTGCGCTAGCACAGCCAGGATTAATCTGCTGACCACGGATCACAGAGTGGGCAACTCAGCAGGACAGGCAGCATCTCTGGAGAGACGGAATGGGTGACCTTTCGGGTCGAGACTCGCGCAGAGATGCCAAGTGTCCCGGATTCGCCGTATTTTATCCCGGCGAAATAAACTTTTTACGGTGTTCCGGCAGCCAAACATGCTGTTACGGAACACCGCCGCGCCGGTGTTCCTCCCGTGGTGAACACCGGCGCCATGTGTCCCCGGTTTGCCGGCCCGCGCGATCAGCGGCACTTTGCCGGGCCCTAGTGTCCGCGCCTGCGCAGTGGGGGAGGGTTGCCGGGCCCCAGTGGCCGCGCGTGCGCAGTGGGGGAGGGTTGCCGGGCCCCAGTGGCCGCGCGTGCGCAGTGGGGGAGGGTTGCCGGGCCTGGCGCCATTTCGAGCCACGCCTCGCCCGGCCCAGAGCCCGGGCGGCGCCGGCCCGCGCGATCAGCGGCACTTTCTTGCCGCCAGCCGGCCGCTCGCGGCAGCCCCATCACCGGGCCTCCCCCCCCACCCCCACCCAGTGCGCAGGCGCAGACCCGCCGGCAACCTTGCCAAGTGCGCATGTGCCGCACCCGCCCGCCGGCAGCCGCTGATCTGCACCAGGGCGCAGGCGCATAGCCGCCGGCAACAACCCCAGGTGAGTATGTTACGGAGAGAAATGCATTTAACCCCATTTGTTACGGACAAATGGGTTAAATGTTACTGTGAACTAAATTTAGGGTTGGCCTTTCGGGTCGAGACCCTTCTTCAGATCAAATGTCACGGGAAAGTGAAACGAAAGATATAGACGATGATGTAGAGAGATAGAGAACAAATGAATGAAAGATATGCAAAAAAGTAACCATGATAAAGAGAGCGTCACCTTCTCCAGAGATGCTGCCTGTCCCACTGAATTACTGCAACATTTTGTGTCTATCTTCTATTGACCACCATGTCGCCTGATGGAGGTCAAGGGAGTTGAATTGTCAGAGGATATGCATAAAAAGCTGGAATCACTCAGCGGGTCAAGTAGCATCCCTGGAGAAAAGGAATAGGTGACGTTTCGGGTCGAGACCCTTCTTCAGATTGTCATGTGCACATGGAATAGAACAATGAAATTCTTACCTGCTGTCGCTTTACAAACATACTAATAGCCAATAGGTGCAGGAGTAGGCCATTCGGCTCTTCGGGCCAGCACCGCCATTCAATGTGATCATGGCTGATCATTCACAATCAGTACCCCCTTCCTGCGTTCTCCCCATATCCCCTGATTCCGCCATCTTTAAGAGCCCTATCTAGCTCTCTCTTGAAAGTATCCAGAGAACTGACCTCCACTGCCCTCTATTGCAGATAATTCCACACTCGCAACTCTCTGTGAGAAAAAGTGTTTCCTCGTCTCCGTTCTAAATGGTTTACTCCATATTCTTACACTGGCCCCTGGTTCTGGACTCCCCCAACATCGGGAACATGTTTCCTGCCTCTAGTGTGTCCAAACCCTTAACAGTCTTATATGTTTCAATAAGATTCCCTCTCATCCTTCTAAACTCCAGAATATACAAGCCCAACCACTCCATTCTCTCAACATATGATAGTCCCGCCATCCCGGGAATTAACCTTGTAAACCTATGCTGCACTCCCTCAATACGAAGAATGTCCTTCCTCAAATTAGGGGACCCAAACTGCACACACCAGGTGTGGTCTCACTAGGGCCCTGTACAACTGCAGAAGGACCTATTTGCTCCTATACTTGACTCCTCTTGTTATAAAGGCCAACATGCCATTCGCTTTCTTCACTGCCTGCTTTACCTGCATGCTTACTTTCATAGACTGATGAACAAGGTCCCCCAAATCCCATTGTACTTCCCCTTTTCCCAACTAGACACAATTTAGATAGTAATCTGCCTTCCTGTTTTTGATACCAAAGTGGATAACCTCACATTTATCCACATTAAACTTAATCTGCCATGCATCTGCCCACTCACCCAGCCTTTCCAAATCACCCTGCATTCTCATTGCATCCTCCTCGCAGTTCACACTGCCAACCAGCTTTGTGTTATCTGCAAATTTGCTAGTGGTGCTTTGAATCCCTTCATCCAAATCATTGATGTATATTGTAAATAGCTGCGGTCCCAGCACCGAGCCTTGCGGTGCCCCACTAGTCACTGCCTGCCATTCTGAAAGGGACCCGTTAATCCCTACTCTTTGTTTCGTGTCTGCCAACCAATTTTCTATCATTGTCAGCACTCTACTCCCAATACCATGTGCCCTAATTTTGCCCACTAATCTCCTATGTGGGACCTTATCAAATGCTTTCTGAAAGTCCAGGTACACTACATCCACTGGCTCTTCCTTGTCCATTTTCCTAGTTACATCTTCAAAAAAATCCAGAAGATTAGTCAAGCATGATTTGCCCTTCGTAAATCCATGCTGACTCGAACCGATCCTGTTACTGTTATCCAAATGTGCGGCTATTTCATCTTTTATAATTGACTCCAGCATCTTCCCCACCACCGATGTCAGGCTAACTGATCTATAATTCCGTTTTCTCTCTCCCGCCTTTCTTAAAAAGTGGGATAACATTAGCTACCCTCCCCTCTTAAACAGAGGCCCAGGAGCCTTTGATGAGGAAGGAACTTAAATCCGTAACGTTCTAAATCCGTAACGTTCTATTCAATTAACTGGGCTTGAGGAAGCCGCTGATTGGTGGACTTGAGTACGCAGCTGATTGGCAGTCAGATTCCAGCAGTTTGTAGTGTACTGTACTTTGTATTTTGTATTGTATTTTTGTATTGTATATTGTATTTTGGGTTGTATCTAGGGTAAGGGAAGTATGAGTGCCAGGGCAGCTTACTGTTCTGGATGTCAGATGTGGGAGGTCATGGAGTCGGGTAGCCCTCCAGAAGTCCACATCTGCGCCAGGTGTGTCGTGATGGGGCTCCTAAAGGAGTGTGTTAGGAACATGGAGCAGCAGCTCGATGACCTCCCACATCCCCTTTGACATAGGTAAAAAAAGAGAAGAGATCCTGAAAGGAGAATTTAGGGAGTTAGGAAGAGAGTTAAGGAAAAGAACCGCAAGCATAATAATCTCAGGATTACTTCCTGTGCCACACGACGGTGAGAGTAGGAATGGAGCAAGGTGGAGGATAAATGCCAGGTTGAAGGACTGTATATACAATATTCAGGAGGGATAGACAGAAAGGAAAGGGAGGTGGGGTAGCGTTGCTGGTGATAGAGGAGATTAATGCAATAGAAAGGAAGGACATTAGCTTGGAGGATGTGGAATCAATATGGGTAGAGCTGCGAAATTCTAAGGGGCAGAAAAAGCTAGTGGGAATTGTGTACAGGCAAATCTAGCTCTCTCTTGAAAGTATCCAGAGAACCGACCTCCACCGCCCTCTATTGCAGATAATTCCACACTCGCAACTCTCTGTGAGAAAAAGTGTTTCCTCGTCTCCGTTCTAAATGGCTTACCCCATATTCTTAGAAAATTTAGATAGTTTTCTAAACCAACATGTAGAGGAACCAACGAGAGAGCAGGCTATTCTAGACTGGGTAATGAGGAAGGGTTAGTTAGCAGTCTTGTTGTGCGTGGCCCCTTGGGCAAGAGTGACCATAATATGGTTGAGTTCTTCATTAGGATGGAGAATTACATAATTAAGTCAGAAACAAGAGTTCTGAACTTAAACAAAGGTAACTTTGAAGGTATGAGAAGTGAATTGGCCAAGATAGACTGGCAAGTGATTCTTAAAGGGTTGACAGTGGATGTGCAATGGAAGGTATTTAAAGACTGCATGGATGAACTACACAATTGTTCATCCCAGTTTGGCAAAATCATAAATCAGGGCAGGTAGTGCATCCATGTATAACAAGGGAAATCAGGGATAGTATAAAAAAGGATGAAGCACACAAAGTAGCCAGAAAAAGCAGCCTACCAGAGGACTGGGAGAAAATCAGAGTTCAGCAGAGGAGCACAAATGGCTTAATTGGAAAGGGAAAATAGATTATGAAAGAAAACTGGCAGAGAACATAAAAACTGACTGCAAACGTTTTTATTGATATGTGAAGAGAAAGAGATTAGTTAAAACAAATGTAGGTCCCTTGCAGTCAGAAACTGGTGAATTGATCATGGGGAACAAGGACATGGCAGACCAATTGAATTACTACTTTAGTTCTGTCTTCACTAAGGAAGGCATAAATAATCTGCCGGAAATAGCAGGGGACCGGGGGTCAAATAAAGTGGAGGAACTGAGTGAAGTCCAGGTTAGCCGAGAAGTGGCGTTGGGTAAATTGAATGGATTAAAGGCCGATAAATCCCCAGGGCCAGATAGTCTGCATCCCAGAGTACTCAAGGAAGTAGCCACAGAAATAGTGGATGCATTAGTGATAATTTTTCAAAACTCCTTAGATTCTGGAATAGTTCCTGAGGATTGGAGGGTAGCTAATGTAACCCCACTTTTTAAAAAAAGGAGAGAGAAAACGGGGAATTACAGACCAGTTAGCCTAACATCGGTAGTGGGGAAACTGCTAGAGTCAGTTATTAAAGATGGAATAGCAGTACATTTGGAAAGTGGTGAAATCATTAGACAAAGACAGCATGGATTTACGAAAGGTAAATCATGTGTGACGAATCTTATAGAATTTTTCGAGGCTGTAACTAGCAGAGTGGATAAGGGAGAACCAGTGGATGTGTTATATCTAGACTTTCAGAAGGCTTTCGACAAGGTCCCACATAAGAGATTAGTATACAAACTTAAAGCACACGGTATTGGGGGTTCAGTATTGATGTGGATAGAGAACTGGCTGGCAGACAGGAAGCAATGGGTAGGAGTAAGCAGGTCCTTTTCAGAATGGCAGTCAGTGCCTAGTGGGGTACCGCAAGGCTCAGTGCTGGGTCCCCAGCTATTTACAATATATATTAATGATTTGGACGAGGGAATTGAATGCAACATCTCCAAGCTTGCGGATGACACTAAGCTGGGGGGTAGTGTTAGGTGTGAGGAGGATGCTATGAGGCTGCAAGGTGACTTGGATAGGCTGGGTGAGTGGGCAAATGCATGGCAGATGCAGTATAATGTGGATAAATGTGAGGTTATCCACTTTGGTGGCAAAAACAGGAGGGTAGACTATTATCTTAATGGTGGCAAATTAGGAAAAGGCGAGATGCAACGAGACCTGGGTGTCATGGTACACCAATCATTGAAAGTAGGCATGCAGGTGCAGCAGGCACTGAAGAAAGCAAATGGTATGTTAGCATTCATAGCGAAAGGATTTGAGTATAGGAGCAGGGAGGTTCTACTGCAGTTGTACAGGGTTTTGGTGAGACCACACCTGGAGTATTGGGTACAGTTTTGGTCTCCAAATCTGAGAAAAGACATTCTTGCCATAGAGGGGGTACAGAGAAGGTTCATCAGACTGATTCCTGGGGTGTCAGGACTTTCATATGAGGAAAGACTGGATAGACTTGGCTTGTGCTCACTAGAATTTAGAAGACTGAGGGGGGATCTTATAGAAACTTACAAAATTCTTAAGGGGTTGGATAGGCGAGATGCAGGAAGATTGTTCCCGATGTTGGGGAGGTCCAGAACAAGGGGTCACAGTCTAAGGATAAGGGGGAATTCCTTTAGGACCGAGATGAGGAAAACATTTTTCACACAGAGTGGTGAGTCTCTGGAATTCTCTGCCACAGAAGGTAGTTGAGGCCAGTTCATTGGCTATATTTAAGAGGGAGTTCGATGTGGCTCTTGTGGCTAAAGGGATCAAGGAGTATGGAGAGAAGGCAGGTACAGGATACTGAGTTGGATGATCAGCCATGATCATATTGAATGGCGGTGCAGGCTCGCAGGGCCGAATGGGCTACTCCTGCACCTATTTTCTATGTTTCTAAATACGGATCATAAGATACTAGCTAAGACTTTGGCTCGCAAATTAAGCCTAGTTATCGGTAAACTAATACATCCAGATAAAACTGGGTTTATACCTAAATGACACTCGTTTTATAATTTGAAACGTTTGTTTAAAATAATATATTCGCAGAGAATGCCAAATAAAGATCTAACAATTGTTTCTCTAGATGCAGAAAAAGCTTTCGACCAAGTGGAATGGTTTTATCTTTTCACAGTGTTGGAAAAATTACAATTGGGAGAAAACTTTACTTTATGGGTGAAGCTTTTATACACTAATCCGATAGCTAGAATACTGACAAATCAAATGCTTTCACCTAAATTTTATTTATCTCGGGGTAACAGACAAGGATTTGCTCTTTCTCCAATGTTATTTGCTTTAGCCATAGAACCTCTTGCCAAGAGTATCAGGTCCCATTCAGGCATTTATGGATATAATACCAAATATGCCTCTAATAAAATTTTGTTATATGCAGATTATGTATTTTTATACATTACTAATCCCCAAGTTAGGGTTCTAAACATTATGGAACAATTTGGTTCTTTTTCTGGATACCGAATAAATTGGAATAAAAGTGAAATCATGCCAATAAAAGAACAAGACCCATCTCAACCAACAATTTCCTTTCAAAATCGTCACTGAAGAGTTCAGATATCTTGGAATTTACGTGACTAGAAAGTATTCCTCTTTGTTCAAAATAAACTTCCCACCATTATTTACTAAATTGTATGCCTACATCTAATTTTGGAAAACATTTCCTATCTCCCTTATTGGTAGATTAAATGCCATAAAGATGATCTTTCTTCCGCAACTTTTATATTTATTTCAATCAATACCGATATATCTCCCTAAAAGCTTAAAAAAAATTGACTCTATTGTCACTAACTTTATTTGGGACTACAAAACTCACAGAATACACATAAGACATTTGTGCAAATCCACAGAAAATGGAGGATTAGCTCTACCTAATTTTCTTTTTTACTGCTGGGCAACTAATATTAAAAATATAACTTTCTGGTTGGACGATAGATGTCAACATGTAAATTGGTTAAAAATGGAGAGGGACGATTGTTTGCCTTTTAGTATAGGCTCGATCCTCCTATCTCCAATAAATTTTAATGTCGACGTATGAGCAAAACCCGATAATACATAGTACTATCTGTATCTGGAAACAGCTGAAATTCAGTCTTAAATTGAGAACTATGTCTCTCTCCTTCTTCCTATCGCAAATAATCCCTTTAAACCGTCTAGATATGGTGTTTGTTCAATGGAAGAACCTGGGAAGTAATACTGTGGGAGACCTCTATAAGAAGGGGACTCTCTCTTCTTTTCAAGAACTACAGGAGAAATATCACTTGAATGCTAATAATTTTTTTAGATACCTTCAAATCCGAGATTACGTGAAAACATATACACAAAACTGTCCTCTTATGGGTCCAGATATATTAGACGATTGTTTGGATAGACATGCCGATACAAGTAAGTTGATATCTTACATTTATAACACTCTTCTAAATATTGACACCCTGAGATTTATAGGCGAGCATGGGAGGACGAGCTGGGTTTACCCATTTCGAAAGATATATGGGAAGAAAGCCTACAATACATACACTGCTGTTCTTTAAATGCCAGGCATTGCCTGATACAATTTAAAGTATTGCATAAGTTATACTACTCAAGGACCAAATTGAACAAGATCTTCCCAACTGTCTTTCCTCTCTGTGATAAATGTCACTTTCAAGAAGCCACCCTAACTCATTCTTTTGTATCCTGTATAAAAATACAAAACTTCTGGACGGGAATATTCAATATAATTTCTAAAACACTTAAAATTCAATTGGAATCAGATTCAAAACTTATATTTAAATTCTGGAAAAAGATAACAGTCCCCACAGTGAAGATGTGGATCACAGAAATGACCGAGACACTACATCTAGGAAAAAAAAGGCTCGTCTTGACTGACAAACCAGATCAATTTTCCAAAATATGGTCTCCTTTCACTGAATTTCTTCAACAACATAATGGTTGAACACAAATTCAAAACCAACACTAGGGTCGGGTGAGCTTTTACCATCCTACTTTATATTCTTGGCTAGCTTATCTTCGTACCTCATCTTTTCTCCCCGTATTGTTTTTAGTTATCTTCTGTTGCTCTTTAAACATTACCCAATCCTCTTGCTTCCTGCTCATCTTTGCTACGTTGTACTTCTTCTCTTTTATTTTTATACTGTCTCTGACGTCCCTTGTCTGCCATGGTTGCCCCTTACTCCCCTTGGAATCTTTCTTCCTCATAGAAATGAACTGATCCTGCACCTTCTGTATTATTCATAGAAATACATGCCATTTTTGTTCCACTGTCATCCCTGCTAGTATATCTTTCTAGTCAACTTTGGCGAGCTCCTCCCTCATGGCCCCATAGTTCCCTTTATTCAACTGTAACAATGACACCTCCGATCTACCCTTCTCCCTCTCCAATTGTAGATTAAACCTGACCATGTTATGGTCACTACTTCCTAATGGCTCATTAACCTTGAGGTCCTTTATCAAATCCGGTTCATTACATAACACTAAGTCCAGAATTGTCTTCTCCCTGGTAGGCTCCAATACAAGCTGCTCTAAGAATCCATCACAAAGACACTCTACAAAGTCCCTTTCTTGGGGTCCAGTACCAACCTGATTTTCCCAGTCTACCTGCATGTTGAAATTTCCCATAATAACCACAGCATTACCTTTGCTACATGCCAATTTTAACTCCTGATTCAACTTGCACCCTATGTCCAGGCTACTGTTTGGGGGCATTTAGGTATTTTTACCCTTACAATTCCTTAGTTCGAACCATACTGACTCCACATCTCCTGTTTCAATGTCACCCCTTCCAAGGGATTGAATTTCATTCCTCACCAACAGAGCAACCCCACCCCCCTCTGCCCTCCTGTCTGTCTTTTTGATATACCTGGCCCTCTTGCAGCCATGTCTCTGTAATTCCCACAACATCACACTTGCCAATTTCTAACTGAGCCTCTAGCTCGTCCACTTTATTTCTTATACTTCGCGCATTCATATACAACACTTTGACCCCCGTATTCAGATCCCCCCTCGCAATTGGCCCCGACCTTACTCTTTTATCCCTTCTCGAACTTTCCTTCCCATTAATTCGAGAATCTTTTGTAATTTTTCCTGTACTCACTTCCCCTTCAACTCCATCTTTATACTCCCAATTTGTCAATCCCTCTGCCACACTATTTAGTTTAAACCCACACGTGTAGCCTAGCCAACCTGCCTGCCAGAATGTCGGTCCCCCTCCACTTAAGGTGTAACCCATTTGTACAGGTCACCCCTACCCCAGAAGAGATCCCAGTGGTCTATAAATCTAAATCCTTGCTCCCTGCTCCAGCCTCTCAGCCACACATTCAGATCCCCTATCTCCCTGTTCCTGTCCTCACTAGCACGAGGTACAGGAAACAATCCAGAGATAACCACCCTAGAAGTCCTGCCTTTCAGTCTTCTTCCCAACTCTCTGAACTCATGTTGGAGAACCTCCTTCCTCTTCTTCCATATGTCGCTTGTGCCTACGTGCACAACTACTGCCGGCTGTTCACCTTCTCTATCGAGGATGTTCTGAATTTGGCTCCTGACATCCTGAACCCTGGCACCAGTGAGGCAACAGACCATCCTCGCGTCTCTCTACCGCCACAGAATCTCCTGTCTGCTCCTCGGACAATGGAGTCACCTACCACTGTGGCTCTGCCTGACGTCGGTCTCGCCGGTCGTGTCCCATCTCTAGGATTGGAGCCACCGACGTGTCCGCACTCGGACTGGAAACATCGTCTCCCCTGACAGTTCCCAAGAGGGCGTACCTGTTTTCATTAGGCACAGCCACCTGGGTCTCCCTCACTCCACGATTACCACCCTTTCTCTCAGTCACACACCTTCGTTCTTCTCGCCTCGGCGTGACAACCTCACTGTAGGTCCTGTCTTGGAAACTCTCATTTTCCCGGATGGCCCTGAAGTCATCCAGCTGCTTCTCCATTGCCCCAACACGGTCCTTCAGGAGCTGAAGCTGGACGCACTTGCCACAGTTGTAGCTACTATCCAACTCATTGGAGACCCTCGGACTATCTTTGATCAGACTTTACTAGCTTTACCGTGCACAAAATGTTATTTCCTTTATCATGTATCTGAACACTGGGGAAGGTTTGACTATAATCACGTATTGTCTTTCCGCTGACTGGTTAAGCATGCAACAAAGGCTTTTCCCTGTACCTTGGTACATGTGATAATAAATTAAATTAAACTAATACTCTGTATCCTGGATCTGTATACTGGACAGCTTGATTGTAATCCTGTATAGTATTTTCACTAACCGGATCGCACACAACAAAAAGCTTTTCACTGCACCTCAGTACACATGACAATAATAAACTAAACTAGTCCGGAATAATTCAAGCCAAAATTTAGGTTTGGGTTTATATTGTAATGTGTACTGACGTACAGTGCAAAGTTTTGTTTTGCATGCTACCCATACTAATCATAACTGCAATCTTGCCGAATTCAAATACAATATGTAGAGTGAAGGAAAAGATAGTGCAGAATATAGTTCTTAGCATTGTAGCGCACCAGTTCCATTGACAAAGTCCAATGTCCGCAATGGGGCAAAGGCGAATCGGACAGTTCCCTAGCTTATGGAAGGACCGACGGAAGCTCTATAATAGGTGCTATTCTTCTTCTTCTTGCGTATGGCGTGCACAGCCTAACGTTGTCGGACAACTTGTTCTATTTGATCTTATTTTATTGTGCATGCCGGGTTGATTGCATTTGTCGACACAGAGCGGACCATGTGAGGGTTGCAATCTCCCACCCCATAGGTGCTACTCAATTAATTTTAAATTTAACTTCTATATTCTGACTCGCGTTTCCCGATATTCGTCCAACAATGACAGTATCATCGGCATTATCATCGGCATTGGAACTGTCTGATTACAATAATTGGGGTAAAGTAGAGTAGTGAACTGAGTACGCAGCCTTGAGATACACCTGTGGTGATTGATATAGTAATGTCCACTGTAAGACCCTGTTGTGTCTAGCACAATGAATACACGTCCGCCATCTTGTAAGAAAGATTTAATCTGAACAACAAACGGAAACTTCTAGAATGTCACCTGACCTCAGTCACAAGGCACAGGCACATTTGCCAGCTTCTGCTTTTGGCCTCAAGGGGCACTGGCATTTATATTACACATACATCACATCTCCCCCTTCACTTTAATTACATCACATCTCCCCCTTCAACGTTGGGGTCAAAACTAATAACTTGAACCTTTAATCAATTTAATGTGGATAAAGTACCACAAATAACACAGTGCTCTTCATACTACAAAGCTATAAAATAATTGCCCAACAACTTTACTTAACAAGTCGAGTTGAGGGTTTTGACCATCACCCACTTCTTGTGCAAGTTGTATTTCCAACTCATTCTGTGTATTTCTGTTGTGTGTGAGTGTGGCTTGGCGCGCTTCGAGCCAGTTTCCCCACCACAGAACCTTGTGATGCGGCCTGTGATAGTTCTCGAGTCTGGGAGACTAGCTCCTTCTGGGAGAGGAGTTCCTCCTTGTGGGAGAGCGTTCGCGCTCGTCTGCTGCGTGTTGCCAGGTCGTATGTCCTTCCTGTTTCTGCAGAACTCCGTACCGCTCTGTGTAGGGATGACGTAGCTCCGAGGGGACAGGCTTTCTCTTGCAATACGGCAACGTTGCCAATCGGTTGGTTTGGCACGAAACCACACCTGTTGTTGTTGTTCCAGGTGCGGCAGCGGCTCGGCACTTGCCTTATCATTGAAGTATGCTGCCTGTTTTTCTTGCAGGACGGTCAGTTGTGGCCCCATGAGAGGGACATGATGTGGCAGTAAGAGCGATAGAGACGATGACAATTTGCTTCTTATCAGTAACTGTGAGAGGGCATAGCCGCCTGCCCCATCAAGGGGGGTGTTGCGGTATTCGAGGATGGCGTACATCTAGTCATGGCCACTGCGTTTGGCTTTACTCATACTTTTTATAGTTTGCACACAGCGCTCTATCTGTCTGTTGCTCTGTGGATATATGGGACTTGAGGTGACATGGGCAAATTCCCAGTAATGCTGGAACCTGGGAAACGCAGCACAGTCAAATTGTCTCGCATTGTCAGGAATGCCATTCCGGGCAAACATGCCCGTCATCTCACGTATCACCGAATGTGACGCCATGTCTGTCAGTTGCGCAATATCTGGGTACTTGGAGTAATAGTCCATTACAAGCAAATGGTCAACTCCATCCAGATAGAAGATGTCTGCGCTGACCTTAGACCAAGGTCTGCTGGGGATGAAGTGTGGTTGGAGCGGCTAGCTTGCTTGTGCTTTCCTGGTCGCCTGGCATATCGAGCAAGTTCGCACTGTGTCCTCAATCTGTGCATTCATTCCAGGCCCCATAAATAAATTGCGGGCTCGTTGTTTAAGTTTCACTACTTCCCGATGCAATTCATGTAGCGCGTTCAGCATCTGCCTTTGCACGCATCACTTGCGGATGAGATTCCAAATGGAAGCACGAGGTATCGGTATCTCCCAAAGGGAGTATTAAATGTGGTCAGACACGAGCTGTCATCGCTCAGTGGGAACTGCCAGTACCCACTTGTAGCGTCAGATTTCGAGAACCATTCTACCTTCGGCATGCGGCTGCAATGGTCTCGAACATCGGCATCGGGAAATGCTCCCTGCGAATGGCCGCATTGAGGTCACGCGGGTCAAGGCATATGCAGACATCGCCATTAGGCTTGCTAACCACAGTCATTGAATTCACCCAATCTGACGGTTCGCTCACGGGCTTTATGACTTCCAAGCTTTCCACGCGCTCTAATTCGGCTTTGACCGTATCCCTGATCTTATAAGGGATAGTGCGGGGCGTGTTTTGCTTAGGTTGCACGTTCTCTTGCAGCGCTATGTTGTACTCATGTCTTTGTAGCCTTCCCAGCCCTTGGAAAATCTTGTGGTTTTCCTCAATGATCTTCGCAGTGTATGATGGGCTCACACTCACGCCATCAACCGCCTCCTTTCACACAAGGAGCCCTAACCTTTCACATTTTAGTTTCCCAAATATGGGTTTCACATTCCCCTACACCATTTGAAAGACAACCCTATATTCTTTCTTACCTACTTTGACATTCCCCTTTGCCTGTCCCACAGGCGTCCAGAGTATGAACTCAGTGTCACGTTCGTGTTCAGTAAGGCAAGACCAGTCTTTCTGAACAAGTGCTCTGACAGGATGTCCACTTGAGCGCCAGAGTCAAGTTTGAACTCAATGTCCACATTGTTGATGCTGCACATCTGTCCCCATTCACGCGTCGACTCAATCACGGCGTCAATGTAGAATACATCAACATCGTCATCCACTGGCTCAGGCAGCGGTGAAGCGTTCATCTGGAACTCGATGTCGTGGATGTCACAGCTCCAGTCCCCGGCCTTTTGTCTGATTAGCCAGTCATGTTGTCGGGAACGTGGGCGGTTGTTGGGCACTCTATTTACCGGGCAGTCAGGGGATCTGGAAAGATGTCCAATCTGTCCGCAGGTATAACATCTCATGTACTGAGCGGGGCAGTAGTTGCCTTTATGCCCGCGGGTGCATGACTGGCAGACGGCATCTTTACCAGAATCACGGATTTCTGTCTGGTTGTCTGGGTCGCGAATCCCTGCCTCGTCCTCATGGCGACTGGCGCTGTCCCGTTTCACGTAATCAACAGTGTCTTCGTTGTCGATGGCAGTTGGGGCAATCTGCCTCACGTGCTCGGCTGATGCTTCGGCGACCATACACATGTCACTGCATTTTTCCAGTGTTAAATCATCGCATTGTAGTAGTTTCTCCCAGAGCAACTGGCTGGTGATGCCGCAGATAATTCTGTCTCGCAGCAGCGAGTCATGGATAATGCCAAACTCGCAATCATTAGCTAAAGACTTCACCGCAGTCAGGTAACTCGAGAATGTCTCCCCTCGCCGCTGATTACGTGTATTCAATATGTATCTTGTGACCGTTCTTTTTTGGTTCCCAATATGTCTGAAACTTATTCTTCAGCGGTTGTATTTTGTCACATTCCTCCGGGGTGAACCGAAAGGTCTCATAAAGCGGCTGAGCGGCCGGCCCCGCCACGTGGAGGAATGTTGCACACCAAATCTTTTCAGGCTTACTCGTCAGTTCTGTTGCCGCCTCGTACAGCTGGAATGCCCTTATCCAGTCCTTATCATTCTTGGCCAAGTTCCCTTGTATGGAGAGTGATCCCGGTGGCTTGAGTCCAACCATTCTTTTCTTTAGTTTTTTTTTTCTTGACACCATGTAATGTCCGCTTTAAGACCCTGTTGTGACTTGCACAATGAACACATGTCCGCCATCTTGTAAGAAAGATTTAATCTAAACAACCAATGGAAACTTCTAAAATGTCACCTGACCTCAGTCACAAGGCACAGGCACATTTGCCAGCTTCTGCTTTTGGCCTCATGGGGCGCTGGCATTTATATTACATATACATCACAGATATTAAGAAGAAGGTGTTACCAATTTGTACATGTGGTCTGCCAATGATCAGAGACCCAGTTCTGTGAGTATAAGCTAGGAGAGGATGATGGTGTTGAACACTGAGCTGTAGTCGATGAACAACAGCCTGACATTTGTGTTCTAGTTGTCTGTGGTCCAGAGCAGATTGGAGAGCCAGTGAGATCACATCCACTGTTGATTATTTGTGGCAATCGACAAATTGTAATGGGTTGGCGTCCTTACTAACACAGGAGTTGTTAGGAATCATAAGCAATCTCTCAAAACACTTCATTACCACAGACATTAGTGCCACAAGTAAGTCGTCATTAAGGCATGTTGCGTGATCAAAGTTCATGGTAAATCGTTGCTGAGGTAGAATTGTGCTTAGATTTGCATAGGTCATTCAAGAGTATGACAGATGATGCGAAGAACTGTTCATGAACTATAGGTCACTATTCTCAGACTCTGCACCTCCTTCCCAACGATAGCAGAAGGATGAACGTGTAGCCTGGGTGGTTTGGGTCCTGACCTGACACCATGCTTTATCCATGTTCTCCAGAGATGCTGCCTGTTGCTGAGATTAATCCAGCACATTGTGTCTTTTATTGTAAACCAGCATCTACAGTTCATTTTTTCTTCGCATCCTTCATATAATGGGGCAACCAGGACTGCACACAATATTCCAAATGCAGCCAAACCAAAGTCACCCAAAGATACATGACTTCATAACTCTTATACTCAATGCCTCGACTGATGAAGGCAAGCATGCCATATGGCTTCTTCACCAGTCTATATACTTGTTGCAACTTTCAGGGAGCTAAGGACCTGGACTCCAAGATCCCTCTGCACATCAACATTATTAAGGATCTCGCCATTAACTATATTCTTTCCCCTTACATTCAACCTCCCAAAGTGCAACCCCCCACACTTGGTCAACTAAAATCCATCTGTCATTTTCCCACCCATTTTGGTTGTTGATCTATATCCTGCTGTATACTTTGACAACCTTTTTCACCGCCCGTTCCTGCTAAATTAGCTGGTGATTACCTATGTTCTGTCCGTTTACGAGTGCTTAAATTGTGGTGTGATCTCTCCTCTTCAACATCACCTACATCATAGGAAGTGACATGGACTCATCTCTGGCTGTTCCCTATCCCATGACATTTCTTGCAGATAATTGATGACATTTGTGATCGTGGTACCTGGGAAGCAAGAAATGAGCTGTACCACAAGTACCTCCTGGGACGTGCTCTCCATGTAACTCTCAGTCTCGCGGATGCTTTGCAGTAGCACTCGCCGCTGGTTCATCTGAAATCTGAATCTTGATTTCTTCTGGTTAATGACACCTCCTCCCGATGGTTGTCAATGATGAATATCCTACGTGGCCTAGGATGTGCTTACCATGAGTCGATTGAATCAATGATTCCATTGAATCATTCCTCAAGGCTATGAGTGCTGATAGATAAAATGAATCATTGTACAATCCCTTCCAAGAGGAATTCCTTGTATGATTAAGTGCTGGCTAACTTGGCAGGCAGTGACTAGTGGGGTACCGCAAGGCTTGGTGCTGGGACCGCAGCTATTTACAATATACATCAATGATTTAGATGAAGGGATTCAAAGTAACATTAGCAAATTTGCAGATGACACAAAGCTGGGTGGCAGTGTGAACTGTGAGAAGGATGCTATGAGAATGCAGGGTGACTTGGACAGGTTGGGTGAGCGGGCAGATGCATGGCAGATGCAGTTTAATGTGGATAAATGTGAGGTTATCCACTTTGGTAGCAAAAACAGGAAGGCAGATTACTATCAAGTTGGGAAAAGGGGAAGTACAACGGGATCTGGGGGTCCTTGTTCATCCGTCAATAAAAGTAAGCATGCAGGTGCAGTAGGCAATGAAAAAAGCGAATGGCATGTTGTTCTTTATAACAAGAGGAGTTGAGTATAGGACCAAAGAGTTGTTCAGTTCTGCAGTTGTACAGAGCCCTAGTGAGACCACACCTGGAGTATTGTGTGCAGTTTCCTCACAGAGAGTTGTGAGTCTGTGGAATTATCTGCCTCAGAGGGCAGTGGAGGCTGGTACTCTGGATACTTTCAAGAGAGAGCTAGATAGGGCTGTTAAAGATATCGGAGTCAGAGGATATGCGCAGAAGGCAGGAACGGGGTACTGATTGGCGATGATCAGCCATGATCACATTGAATGGAGGTGCTGGCTCGAAGGGCCGAATGGCCTACTCCCGCACCGATTGTGTAATGAATCTTCAGATCTTGAGCAATGACATGGGAGATCAAACAGTATATTGGCATTGTGAATCTTCCAGTTAGAGCTTTATCCATCATAGCTTTGTTATCTTAAAATGCAACTCTTTCCTCCCGATATGACAGGTGTCTAACTACTGGGCATCTAATCCCATGCAAGAAATGCCTGAAGATGATCAGAGAAAATATGCACTTTTGATGCCATTTCATTACAATACTGTTGATGTATGCACACCATATCGAGTATTTTTTTGTGTAGACACAAGAAACAATAATTGTTTGTTATCTTGGAATAAGACCTCAGACCACTTCACAGCCAAGGAAATCCTATGGTCCCTGCTGTGACATTAGGAAGAGTTGTCATCACATGCAATCTCTTTTTTCAACAAATGATTGAACGGATAGTAGTCTAAGTGATTGGGGCTGGATTGCCTGATCCTACAGTATGGCTGGAATAGGCAAAAAGGAACGCTTTAAAACAAACACAGAATATAAAATTGTCTAGCATCAGTTTATTTTCCTCATGTTCTTTGCCTACCTGCTGGAGATGTGGTGACTAATGTTCACAAGTTTTCAAGTTATCCTTCAGTCTTAACAAATTACTTGCTATCACACGTCAGCCAGCTTTTGCGTTCACATACTGTAACTTCTGTTTCATGATTACATTCACTGTTTGAAACTGGGACTTGAAAGTTTTTAAAATTGAAAACAGGCCCAATCTGACACAAGGAAAGATAAAGCATAGAATAGGAAATACAGATGGGATGGTGATCTACAAATAAATTACGTATTAGAAAACCATTAGCTGTATTAATACATCACAATGATAAATGATCCCTCTCCCCATTATAATTCCAAGTCAACCACCTCCTCCTCCCTAATAATAAACCCATGCTCAACCTCCTCTTCCTCCTCTCCTACATTGTAAACTTGAGTCAAACCTACTCTTCCACTGTTATCACTATTATTCCCAGTTTGCCTCTTGGTTATAAACTCGGGTCCAAATTTGTTTTCGATTGTTATAAACATGGGTTCAACCTTTCCCAAAATATAAACAATGATCTGTTGTCAATTTGTAGGCAATCAGCAAAAGGGCATAAATCGAAAATCCTGCAATACCATCAACAATAAAAATACTAATTTAGATAAAATAATTTTGGGTTTTAGCCCCAGGATCCATGGGAATAGTTTTCGATTCAGAGTAAAAAAGTGCGCGAGTGTGTATGTGAGAGAGCTTTAGATAAGGGAGTAGTGCTGAAATATGAGCAGCCCAAAAAACAAGACCTTACAGGACAAACTGAGGATAAAGAGGGGGAAATCACATTTCTGGGAGGGGGGAAGAGGGGAAAACATGTGGGCAAATTTATGAAGAGTGCAAAAATAACAAGGCAATGGAAATTAAACAATCCTAACACTGACTGGGATAATGCGAGCATGAAGGGTATGGAAAGAGCAGAATTTTGAAAAACAATTCTCCTGAATACATTTGAAGTCAGCATGAAGCAATCCAGTGGGTGAGGGAAGCAGCACTACTTGGTTTTGGAAGGTAACCTTGGCATGTGAAAAACATGGCACAGATCAAACATATTTGGGGGATTGATCATGATTCAGTTGGATTTATCAGTGTCAAGGGTAAAAAAACACATACAGACCAAGAGTAAAAACTGTAAATTTGGATTGGCCCAATTTTATTCAGCTAACTATCCACGATAGAGGGAGATCTCCCAATTCTAGTATCCACAAATGTTGAGGAACGTATAGGACTAAGGGAGGCTTATGACGGATATTGAGAGTGCAACATGTCATACAGCAGACAAAACCGCTCACCCAACTCATCCATGGTACCAAAGATACCATGGTATCTAAGCTAGTCTCATTTGCCCATGTTTGATCCATATCCCTCAAAACCTTTCCGATCTATGTACGTGTCCATATGTTTTTAAATGTTGTTATTGTACCTGCATCAACGACTTCCTCTGGCAGCTCGTTCCATATATGTCTGACAAGGTTTACCTGTGGATTCCTATTAAATTACTTCCCTCTCATCTTAAACTTTTCCAGTTCTTGATTCTCCCAGCCTCAGTAAACAAAAACTGTGTGCATTCAATCCATCTATGCCCCTCATGATTTTATACACCTCTATAAGATCATCACTCAGTCTCCTAAACTCCAATGAATAAAGTCCTAGTCTGCCCAAACTCTCCCTATTACTCAGTCGCTTGAGTCCTGGCAACATCCTCCTCGATAGTTTCTGCACTTTTTCCAGCGTAATGGCATATTTCCTGCAGCAGGGTGACCAAAACTGAACAAAATACACAAGTGTGGTCTTACCAATGTCCAATGAAACATAAATCTCTAACTTACATTCTCAATCCTGACTGATGAAAGCCAGCCTTCCAAAAGCCTTCTTCACAATCCTGCCTATTTTTGACGCCACTTTCAGCGAACTATGTACTTAAACTCCTTGGTCCCTCTGTTCTCCAACACTACCCGGGGCTCTTTTGAAAGTCTTACCCTTGTTTGACTTCCCACATTGCAACACCTCATACTTATCAGAATTAAACTCCATTTGTCATCCCACAGCCCACTTGGCCAATGACAAAATCCTGCTGTAATTCTTGTTAACCTTCTTCACTGTCTACAATATCACCCATTTTATTGTCAGCAAACTTACTGACCACACTTTGTACATTTTTATCCAAATTATTTGATAATGATATTAACAGCTTACCATGTGGTTCCTCATCAAAAGGTCTTGCTGGCCCATATGGATTATTTCTGCTGCCCTTCCCTTATCGCGCTTGGCTATATCTTTGCAAAACTCCAATTTGTGAGACATGGTTTCCAACTCACAAAACCGGGCTAAGAAACTCTAATCAATCCGTCGTTCCAAATGCATGTATACATTATCCCTCAGAATACCCTCCAGTAACTTACCTACCATAGATGCTAGACTTACTGCTCTATATTTATTGATTCGTATTTGATTCTGCTTAATCCTTCGCCAGAGCCATCTCATGCCCCCTTTTTGCCTCCTGATTTTATTAAGTAGACTCCTGCATCCTCTGTATTCTTCCAAGAATTTGCTAGATCTCATCTGCCTGTACTTGACCTATGCCTCTTTTATTTTTTCCTGTTCAGACCTCCATATCTCTGGCCAATTGTAGTTCCCATAGAGAATCTAGAAGAGAAAAGATACAACAATGGAATTTAAAGGGACACTAGGAGACTAATGAGATAGGATGCAAATAAATGGCAGGTAAAATAAAAAGAAAACTGAAGGTGCTCTGGAGGATTATAAAGGGAAGGCTGGGTGTTATTACAAAAACAACTGCATGACTGAGTAGGGGGTTATGTGTGTAAGGTTCTGAATGAATCCTCTATATCTGTCTTCACTATAAATATGTGTGATGAGTGTAATTGAATTTGAGGAAGAATGTGCCACAACGGAAATGATAAACAATCCAAGTATCTTCAGGAGTAAATTAATTACCAGCTACAGATAAATTGTAGTCAGGACTGTGAAAAGCAGCAAGATAGGAAATAGCACAGGCTTGCTGTCTACACGCTTGGTGTGAAACAACTGGAAGACTGCTGACGTGGTGGTGTTATACAAAGAGGGCGCCGCAGAGGTGCACCTAGAGCTGCAGTTCAGTATCAACAATCCTGGTTTAATTCTGACCTCTGGTGCTATTCTCCCTTTGCACATTTTCCCTGTGACCACGTGGGTTTCCCCCAGGTACTCCAACTATAACCAAAAGAGATGCCAGTGGAAGAGTAACAAGCCATAGTAGTCATAGAAACATAGAAAATAGGTGCAGGCCATTCAATATGATCACGGCTGATCATCCAAAATCAGTACCCCGTTCCTGCTTTCTTCCCATATCCCTTGATTCCGTTAGCCCTAAGAACTATATCTACCGCTCTCTTTAAAACATCCAGTGAATTGGCCTCCACTGCCTTCTATGGGAGATAATTCCACAGATTCACAACTCTCTAGGTGTAAAAGCTTTTCCTCATCTGTCCTAAATGGCTTACCCCTTATTCTTAAACTGTGACCCTTGGTTCTTCTCCGTGGATTGTCACCTTGTCGTGGTGGAGAAGCTTGTGTGGTACTGAGAGCAATGCCGTCTGGAGGTATGCTCCTGGTATGGCCACCAATGGCGGTAAGGTCGAGGGGGAGGACTCTGACAAAGAATAATCCAACCAAGACCTCAACGGTGGAACAGGCAGAGTATGATGGCTGACCTTAGTGAAGTGTCACAACGGCTGGGAAGACGGATGAAGGCTGGAGCAGAAAAGGGTCTCCGGTCGTCTTGGACTCCATGCCACTGGATCCTGACCCAGATCTGTCAAGGACCGTGTGGTGGCTGGTAGTTGGGACATCATAGGTCGGCATGGGCAGGTTGGGCCGAAGCTCTATGACTGTGACTATAACAGCACAAACCAGCATTTAAAGAAGGCACAAATTAATTAACAGCAGTCAGCATGGTTTGTTTTTTGTTACAGGAATAGTGGGGTTGGGCTCAAGACAGTGAATATTTTTGAGGAAATATTGATTGTGAAAGTGAAATTTCTTCATCAATCTGAGACGTTCTCACATATGGCAGTTTGATGAAGAAAGCAAACCCTGAGATCCAAGGGGAAAATCGCAAATTGCATTGAAAAATTAGCTCAATAGCAGAAAGTCATAGATATTGGTTTATGGAAATTTCAGTTACTAAGGCTGCATTTCCAGTGCGTTCCATGGGCTTATTATTGGGCCCCTTGCTATTCATGGAATTAACAATATTTAATCGCCATCTCTTTGCAGAATGAACAAACAGAACCTTTATCTTGGCTAGCGTTCCTCTTGTTCCTCATTGAATGCAAGTTTCTGTTTACGAACTGTTCTGGGAACAGTAATCCAAAACTTCTTCACAAATCACTGTTTAATTCATCCCATGCTGACCTCCATTCAAACTGAGATTGTTATTTTTTGCATTTGTCCTGGATGTGTCCATCTAATTGTACAAAGCTATTATTGGTTTAAATCATTCATGCCCTGAGTGTAGCAGCAGCTCTGACCCATGTAGCTCTTCACAACGGTGTGATATGAAGAACTTATGATTCTGATTGTTTGTGGCCACTGGGATAGAAATAAACCAGTCAATTGAGTTTGTTGTACCATTCAGTTAAATCATTGCTGATCTGTCTCTGAGCTTATAACTAATCCTATGTCATTAATTCAATCCTATGACAAAAACCATATCAAGCTCAGTTTTGATATTTTCAATCAACTCAGCGCCTCAATCCTTTGGGAGGAAGTTTTTTATGTGTGAACATATATCAAATAGTCTAACTATGACTTTGTTCATAAACCTCACTGCTTCTCCCCCTCTACCTACCAATCCTTTCAATCATCATCTGTATATTCCTCAATAACAGTAGATTTCAACCATCCCTTAAGCAGAAAACATTGCTAGAACAGTAAATATTATCAGTTGAGAGTAAAATAAAACATTTTGCAAAATGAGAGAGAAACATATTGCAATTGTGTCACAGTATAGCACCTTGTTAGAGACTCGGGGTGCAGCTGGAGGGTAGCTGAAACACTTTGATTCACTGTCCTGTCCTGTCCATTCCATCACACTGACCTATTCTGCAGAAGCATTTCTGCACCAAAGGACCAATTACTTCATTAGTTTATTCTTGGAATGCTATATTTTTTGGAATATTCTGTGCTCTGCACATTTCCCCAATCAATTTTTGATAATTGTTGCTTCACAAGCGGACACAGAAATGCTTAATTGGAGATTTCACAGGAGGTATTTTGGATAGAGAAACCATGATACACTTTCAATCCTCGAGATCTTGGGCGAAAGGGCACATACACTATGAGAAACATTACACACTCAAATCCACTCAACTGTAAATCTACTGTCAAACCAGGACACCCATGCTCATTTGGAGTATCCCCATTTCTTTTAAGTTCTATCTATGGTTCAAAACACATTTGCCAGGCGTTTACAGAAATGTACAGAACCACAGGGTTTTCCATTTGCCACCCACATCACTTCACACTGAGGAGCATAATTAGGATGTTCCACTCCAGACCCATTTACCTTCCCCATCGATTTCTATCGGCAATCTGCCTGAACAATCACATCTTTACAGAATGGATGTTCCTGATTTATTTTCTGTTATCCCTTCTAAATTATGACAGCTCTGAATAAGTCACTTTGACGTCTTCAGGGAGGCAGCTCAAGACCTGTTGAGGAATGAGCACAGGAAGGGGCTCAGACTGTTGTACAAACTGCCCAAGGGGATCACTGGGATCCATGCAGTCAAATACTTTGTATTAAATCTGCTCATTCAATATTAACTATTCGTTCTTCTAATATTCAGGGAGCTTCCTCCCCATTGCCCCTTCTTGTCTTTATACACCCAAGAATCCCTTGCTTGTGACTTTCATAAGGCGGGGAAAAGTCATGATATTAAAAGAATAGGGGTTGTTTGAATTTCGACAACCCTGCACCTGGGGAGTTTGATCTTCCTTCCTTGCAGAAAAAAAACCCTTCATATACAGTAAATGGCTCCAAATCCAAATACAATAGTCCACTCTAAAAACAACAGTTCCTCTGCAGTCTCTCGGACAGACATCTGCCTCCAGTGCAGTCAGTCAGGACCTGTAGTTGAGATGGAAGTGTGAATGAGTTCACCCACTACTTTCGCCTGGTCCTGAGGTGGTGACTGTTCTCCGTTCTGTCCCTTGGAGGTTGTCTCTGGTGAGATACTGTGCAGCCCTTCCAGCAGTGTACAACCCGGATGGTTCTTTTTGAAGTGCTGATTTAAAATGGCCTGGAATGGGAAGCTCTTGCCACACACGTGGCAGTGGAAGGGCTTATTCCCAGTGTGCTTGCGTATGTGATATTCCAGTTGGTCCTTGCGGGTGTACTTTTTCCCACAGATCCGGCACACAAATGGCGTTATGCCCATGTGCAACCGCATGTGACGGTCTAGGCTCCCCTTCTGGTTGAAAGATTTGCCACAGTACAGGCACGTCAGACGAGGATTGTAACGGTACCAGCGTTCGGCCACTTCTTGGTCCCGGAGGTATTCTTCATAACCAGTGGTGCCAAAAAGTGGGACGTCGCCAGTCTAGAAGAGAGCACAATGTCAACTCAGAAGATTCAAAGCAAGCAGGAAATATGAAGAAAGGGTTAATCAAATAGTCCAGAGGTTGGCCACCTTTACGGTACTGATTTTTATAACCTTGACCTTACATTTCATTCGCACAATGTTGCAAAGCTTTGCCTTTCATTCGTTTGATCTTCTGCAATCAACATTTTCTACATTCCAACTATGACTGTGACTATACTCTTCTGACACATTCATAGTTACAATGGAGAAAATGAAATCAAAAAGGGATAACCAATTAGCAGAGGGCAGTATAGCAGTAGAGTTACAGCGCCACAGACCCGGATACGGTCCTGTCGACGGGTGCTGTATGTATGGAGTTCTATGTTTTCCTTGTGACCGCGTGGGTTTCCTCCAGGTGTTCCGTTTTCTTCCCACACTCCAAAGATGTACAGTGCATTCAGAAAGTATTCAGACTCCTTCACTTTTTCCACATTTTGTTATGTTACAGCCTTATTCTAAAATGGATTAAATTCATTTTTTTAATCATCAATCTACACAATATTCCATAATAAAAAAGTGAAAACAGGTGTTTAGAAATGTTTGCAAAGTATTTAAAAAGAAATAACCGAAATATCACATTTACATAAGTACTCAGACCCTTTACTCAGTACTGTTGAGACATTTTTGGCAGCAAATACAGCCACAAGTCTTCTTGGGTATGATGATACAAGCTTGACACACCTGTATTTGGGTAACTTCTCCCATTCTTCTCTGCAGATCCTCTCAATCTCTGTCAGGTTGGATGGGGAGCGTCGATGCACAGCTATTTTCAGGTCCCTCCAGAGATGTTCGATCGGGTTCAAGTCCGGGCTCTGGCTGGGCCACTCAAGGACATTCACAGACCTGTCACAAAGCCACTCCTGCGTTGTCTTGGCTGTGTGCTTAGGATCGTTGTCCTGTTGGAAGTGAACCTCCGCCCAGTCTGAGGTCCTGAACGCTCTAGAGCAGGTTTTCATCAAGGATCTCTCTGTACTTTGCTCCGTTCATCTTTCCTTTGACCCTGACCGGTCGCCCAGTTCCTGCCGCTGAAAGACATCCCCACAGCATGATGCTGCCACCACCATGCTTCACCGTAGGTATGGTATTAGCCAAGTGATGAGCGGTGCCTGGTTTCTTCCAGATGTGACGCTTGGCATTCAGGCCAAAGAGTTCAATCTTGGTTTCATCTGACCAGAGAAACTGGTTTAGGTGCCTTTGGCAAAACTCCAAGCGGGCTGTCATGTGCCTGTTACTGAGGAGTGGCTTCCGTCTGGCCACTCTACCATAAAGGCCTGATTGGTGGAGTGCTGCAGGTATAGTTATCCTTCTGGAACGTTCTCCCAACACCACAAATAAACTCTGGAGCTCCGTCAGAATGACCATCGGGTTCTTGGTCACCTCCCTGACCAAGGCCCTTCTCCCTCGATTGCTCAGTTTGGCCGGGCGGCCAGCTCAATGAAGAGTCCTGGTGGCTCCAAAGTTCTTCCATTTATGAATGACAGAGGCCACTGTGCTCTTCGGGACCTGCAATGCTGCAGAAATTGTTTTATACCCATCCCCAGATCTGTGTCTCGATACAATCCTGCCTCGGAGGTCTACGGACAATTCCTTCGGCTTCATGGCTTGGTTTTTGCTCTGACATGCACTGTCAACTGTGGGACCTTATGTAGACGGGTGTGTGCCTTTCCATATCATATACAATTAATGTAATTTATCACTGGTGGACTCCAATCAAGCTGTAGAACCATCTCAAGGATGATCAATGGAAACTGCATCTGCATTCACTTCTTTCTTGGCAATCTCTCAGAATTGTAGATGACTCGATTGCGCCCTGCTTCGGTGAGTCTGATTTGGATAAAGTGGGAACTGGAAACCGTTTCACAGATGGGGCAGGAGGTGGCTGATGGGCAGTTTATGAGTTAGTACCCTCTTCCCACAATTGACACTGGTTTTCAGGGTGCTCTCTGCATGTACATTGTTCACTTTCCCCCAAGTGAACCATGTAAAGTATAACTAGGCATCTTTTTTTTAAATTTCATCACTGCAAGACACCTACAAACACCATTTTCAACCTAAGCAAAGACAGGAGAAGCAATATTGTTCATAATATCCAATGCAATCCATATACTCATTCCAGAATAGTTCTCTAGGTGAGGTCTTCTGCTCTTCCTTCTTCCTGAAAAGTGGCTTACACTCTGCCATACCTGATGGAATGCTCACACATGCATTTTTTCCATTTGCTGTGTGTCTGCTCTCGCTGGACTAACAGACTAGATAATATGAGACACTCAACCAGATGACTGTTTGAGTACACAGCGGCATGCAATAAAACATGACATGGATCTGGTCAACTAATACTGACTGATCTACACCTTTCACCAGAGAGAACAGTGACGGAGTTCCCCTGATCCTTTCCTTTCACACCAACAGCCTCTGCATCCTCCATATCATTCTTTGCTATTCTTACTAGCTCCAATGTGATCCCAGTCTCATCTTCCCCTCTCCTCCTTTCTACTTTCCCTAATAATAATAATTTTTGACTGCCTGGTCAGTTCATGATTCCCCACCCACCCCTCTCTGTCCCTTGGGATCTAAAAAGCCCTTCTAAGTAAGGCTTGTGGTTCATCTTCTGCTCTTCCAACCCAGTCCAGTGCAATCCAGCGCCATTCTACATTGGGGAAATCAAGCATAGACTAGGTAACTACTTAGTGGAACACCTGGTTGACCTTTTGGTTGCAAGTCCTTTTAACTCTCCCACACCAGCCTTATATTCCACTTGAGTAACTTAGCTCTATGATGTCAACATGGAACTTTCCAATTTCAGGCAAGCCACACCCCCAGTGCTCTCCTCCCACACCACTTGCCTGTCCACCTAGTTTCCCTCTCACTTTGTTCATTTTCCCCTCTCTCCTACCTAGTTCATCTGATCATCATTCCACCCATCCTCCATCTGGTTCTACTTATACTTACCAGCCTCTGTTTCCCTTCCCCTCTGCCTTTATACCACTGTATACTGGAACCTTATTTTCTTCACTCTCGGTCCTGATGGAAAGTCTCCACAGATGCTGCTCGACCCGAGTTCTCCTTATGTTTCTTTGTTCCATGGCAATTCTTGTCCGACAAATCTGACTGAATGTTTTGAAGAGGTAACAATGTGATAAGCATTGTACAGTAGTTGCGGTTTACATGAACTTCAGAAAGGTCTTTGACAAGGGCTTATGTGGGTGACTAGTGCAAAAGATTAGGTCCCATGGAAAATACGACAAATTGGTAAATTGGAAACAAAATTGGCTAGGCAATAGGAGACAGATGGTGATAGTAGAGTGTTATTTATGTGACTGGATGCTTGTAAGCAGTGGCGTTTCACAGGGATGTAAAGGGAGATCTGACAGTGCATGCTAAAAATGGCAACGTGGGCATAAAGGGCGATGTGTACATCAGAATGTAATCCTAATATCACACAGAGCATACCTGCTTAGTTCACTAGACAATATGGGTGTTGTATCCCACAAGAGTTTTAATTCAAATTAAACTGTCTATTCAATGTCACCACATTCTATCAACGCTACAAGTTGTTGAGCAGCCAACCACCATACCACAATCTTCTGCTGAACCCCCTCACAATTTCCAACCATGCCACCTTCATCTCAGTACTTGGCTTCCTTCTCACCATCCTGGGGGGAAGAATGTCTGCCTCAGCTCCTCAACACATCCAGGGAAGTGCCTCTACTGAAGTAGGCTACAGCCGTTGCATCACCTGGCTTAACTGCAGGACTATTCTTTCTTTGACAGCAAACACGAGTTCCTTTAACTTGCTTCATTACCTTATGCCTTGATGTACAGATAGCTGAGGTGCGTGTCCAATAAACCCCAGCCCATCATTTCAGTGTGTCAACAGCCGAACAATGGAACATATTCCTCAGAAAGGTATGCAAGCAACTGATTCATTCAAATGTAAATTAAACTAATTTTATTTAGAAAAATAATACTTTGGGATAAATATGCAAGAGATGGCACGTGTAAGTGATTGGGAGAAATGACTGACAGTGATTCTCAAAGCCTTCGAGCTCTAGTTCCGATAAGATTGGCCATAGTTGTTCATTTAACAGTTCCTACACAAAACTACACCACATAACTGTTGTATAATATCTTGAGATGGCCAGTCACGAACAGAACAACGTGATATGTATATCAACAGAATCCACATCATAATTTCAGGTGTACCACAGAAAGATTGGGGTGCATCACAGCAGTCTGGCAACTGCTGAGTCCAAGACCGCAAGAAGTTACAGAGTTGTGGCACAAGCCAGTTCATCACTCACACCTGCTACACAAACCCCCCTCCCCATATTGACTCCAATACAATACATACTGCAGCTTTCCACATTTCAATCTCAAGGATTGTTCTATATTTGGGAAAGTAAATACCTGGACCTAGAAACCAGATTTCTGTCTGAAATAAGAACTGGAAATTGGAGCAGGTTAATAATATTGTGAATTATATAACTGCCCTACTGGCGCTGATGGAATTACCTGTGAATTGGACTGCTTCTGCTCATCGATTTTGCCTGGGGACTCGCTCCTTGCTCTGTGACGCTCCGACACGGTGCAAACTACGCTGCCCGATGGGCTGAACCTGTTCAGCAAGCACAGCAATGATGAACAGTTTAGTCAGCGCCAGTATAGGGGAATCTTACAAATAGACAGGACATTGACACAAAACACCAACACACTTAACAGACCAGCAAGTGAACATTCTGAAATGAGGAATTGTGACCTCCCTTGTATGGAAAAAAAATCAAAAGGCAATATTCCATTCAATCTCCATCATAAAGTCTGCTCCCAAGCTACTGACTCCAACTCTAGCACGAGGCCCATATCTAAACCTGGACCAGACTGCTTGCAATCACAGTGTCATATTGTGACCAATGATAAACTTCAGAAAACACAGCCATACCATTACACGGACCAACTATCTCCACCAGTGTTACGACTTGTACCTCTGCCAGGTTTATCCACTTTCCTGCTGAATCTTCCATCTATTATAATAATATCAACACTGTTCTCCTGGTTTCCCTCATCCTTCTATTTTGTAAACTTGAAGTCCCCCTAAACCCTTCTTCTAGTCTCGCAAATCATACCACACTTTTCAGGCA
This sequence comes from Okamejei kenojei, assembly GCA_035221665.1. NCBI lineage: Eukaryota > Metazoa > Chordata > Chondrichthyes > Rajiformes > Rajidae > Okamejei > Okamejei kenojei. The sequence continues at coordinate 27,385,776 of CM069140.1, read as the reverse complement.
TCACTCATGTTTCCTGAAGGAGTACATTTAGACTTTCAAAATAAGGTACAATACAAGAAGTTATTAAACAAGATTCATCCACTCACCATTGGGAGTGGGGAGACTATACTGGTATAGATTAAGGATTAGTTAATGGAGAGTGGGAATTAATTCGGGAGACTCTGGTATGATAAGTAATGTGCTGCAGTGATTAGTGATGGGACCCTGTTGTTCATCAAATTTAACAATGTTTTGGATAAGGAGATGCTTAATATGCTGATGAAACAAACGGTGCAAGTGTGGATGTAACGGGATACTGGACGGCTTCAGGGTGATACAAATAGACTAAGTGAATGAGAAAGGACAAGGCAGTTGGTAAACAATGACAAAAATGTGATCTTAACCATTGTTTTTCCCACAAAGGTGAATAGCAGCGATTGGTAAATTAAAACATAGTACAGGAAATATTTGTCATGGAGAAAATGACATATTCTCTAAGAGTGAAAGAAGACGAATTTAAAAGAAAATGGGAAAAACGGATTAGGTACAGAAATAAAGACATCAACACTGTATAATTTTATAGACAATAATGTAAGTTATTGGAAAATGTTTTAATATGAAAATAGTTCTGTGTACTGCATCATTAATTGTAAACTGAACCCCCCGCTACACTGTTGTACGTTTCATTGTAATGTTGTATGTTTTGTTGTTATATTTGTGTTTTATTTGTGTATACACAAAAGCAATAAAAACTAAAGTAAAAAAAACAAAAAAAACAGAAAATTGCATTTACTGGAAGTAATGTCAAGTCAAGACTAAAACACCGTAAACAGAAGGCCAGGCAACATCTATAGAAAGAGAAACAAAGCTAATGTTCCATCTACTATTCTTTAATCAGTTAGAAATATATATATTTTAAGTTGTAGAGGTGAAGGAAATATCTCTAAAAGAGTGAATTATCTGGCAACATATTTTTGTTTCCATCTTGTTATAAATTTTAGCTTCGCTGTCATTGTCCATCCTGAAAAGGACGCGTGCTGAACCGTCCTCTCACCAGTGGTCCGGACCTCCCATCTACCTCATTGGAGACCTTTGAATCGGACTTTATCTTGCATTAAACATTATACCCTTTATACTGTATCTGTACATTGTGGGCAGCTTGATTGACTGGACAGCAGGCCAACAAAAAGCTTTTCACTGTATAACCATATAACCATATAACAATTACAGCACGGAAACAGGCCCTCTCGGCCCTTCCAGTCCGTGCCGACCATTTGTTTTCCCCTAGTCCCATCTACCTGCACTCAGACCATACCCCTCCATTCCCTTCACGTCCATATACCTATCCACTTTACTCTTAAATGTTAAAATCGATCCTGCCTCCACCACTTCTGCTGGAAGCTCATTCCACACAGCCACCACCCTCTGAGTAAAGAAGTTCCCCCTCACGTTACCCCGAAACGTCTGTCCCTTAATTCTCATATCATGCCCTCTTGTTTGAATCTTCCCTACCCTCAATGGGAAAAACATATCCACGTCAACTCTGTCTATCCCTTTCATCATTTTAAAGACCTCAATCAAGTCCCCCCTTAACCTTCTGCACTCCAAAGAATAAAGACCTAACTTGTTCAACCTTTCTCTGTAACATAGTTGCTGGAACCCTGGCAACATTCTAGTAAATCTCCTCTGTACTCTCTCTATTTTGTTGACATCCTTCCTATAACTAGGCGACCAAAATTGTACACCATACTCCAGAATTGGTCTTACCAATGCCTTGTACAATTTTAACATTACTTCCCTACTCCTATATTCAATGCTCTGATTTATAAAGGCCAGCACACCAAAGGCTTTCTTTACCACCCTATCTATCCATATAGACAACATCCACTGCTTTACCCTCATCAATTTCCCTAGTTACCGCTTCAAAAAATTCAAGAAGGTTTGTCAAACATGACCTTCCAGGCACAAATCCATGTTGACTGTTCCTGATCAGACCCTGTTTATCCAGATGCTTATATATATTATCTCTAAGTATCCTTTCCATTAATTTGCCCACCACTGACGTCAAACTAATAGGTCTATAATTGCTAGGTTTATTCTTTGAACCCTTTTTAAACAATGGAACAACATGTGCAGTACATGTATCTCTGTACATGTAACAGTAATAAACTAAACTTTTCCTAAGCTGTAATTCCTTTTGCAACTCATACAGATAGCTCTGCAATAACCATGGCAGGTTATCCGTGGCACGAATTGGATATAATGTGAGTGAAGCATTATGAAGCACTATTTACATTATGTGGAGCCAAATTGATTATAACACTATTTCAACCATGAATAAAAGAAACACATAAAAGTTACTTTGGAAATTGACAAGAAGAAAATAAGCTGTCTTAAATGTAAACAGTTTTGTGTGGGCGGGTGGGGAATCCGTCTCTATGTAGCCTCCCTGCAGTAATCGGACACCATCGTCTCTAAAGAACACAGCTGTTATTTTCACCGTCAGCAATCACTTGTACAGGCACTTGTGCAATTATACTCGATTAAACAAAGTAACATCCAGCCTTTAGTATTTTTAGTTTGCAGTAACAAGAATATATTTATTGCTATTGAAAATATGAAAGATTTGTATTTGAAAATCCTGCAGTTCTAACAAGTTGAAACTCTCTAGCCCTTAACCCACATTTCCCCATTGACACAATTGTCATTATAACACAATCAGGTCTTTGAGGAATGCAACTATCACGTTTTGCTAAAGTAGCTGTATCAATTTTTAAAACGCTAGTATTATCTATGAACCTTCATAGTTTTCAATTTAGTCCCCTAAGCAACCACAGATATCTCAATTCTCATACATTTGTCACTTTGATTGAAAACATTCTCAACAAAACTTAAAATCACTTTTAAACCCAATGTAAGTTTCAATACTGTTATAGTCACTCTAAACACCCCTGAACAAGATTATGAATGAATTATTTCTATCAAAATGCACAGTACAAGAAGGAAGGAACTGCAGGTGCTGGTTTACACCGAAGATAGACACAAAATGCTTGAGTAACTAAAGAGAAGGAATCTCTGGAGAGAAGGAATGAGTGATGTTTCGGGTTGAGACTCAACTTCAGCCTGAGTAAGGGGAGAGGGAACCTGGAGATATGAATGTGTACAAAGCAAATGTATGGTGTGAAAACAACAGATCAAAGCAGACGATGATCTCGGAAATGTAGAATGCTTCCTTGTTGGCTATGGGGAAGGTGACAACGAGGCATACAAACAGTAAAATGAATCAAGAGGACAGTGAAACTAGTCGGAGAACTAGGGTGGAGGAGGGACGGGTAGAGAGGGAAATCAAGGGTTACTTGAAGTTAAAAAAAAAAAACTGGTCTTTTTTACCCCCTTACTGGTCACCCCCTCCCCAGTTACTTTCCCCTGCAACTGCAGGAGATGCAACACCTGTCCCTCCTCCCTAAACTCCGTCCAAGGACACCAACAGTCCTTTCAGGTGAGGCAGAGGTTCACTTGCACCTCCTCCAACCTAAACTACCGTATCCGCTGTTCTAGGTGTGGACTACTACATATCAGTGAGACCAAACGCAGATATCGTGGGGTATCTGTAATGCTGAAGACACCATGGACAGCGTATTTTTGATTTTCCCATATAAAAACGTACTAGGAGTCACATCCCAACATACTGTGAGGAATTAAGAATTGCTGGAAAGGCTATCTACAAAGACGATGGGAGGTCATTGGTACTTGAAGCTTAGCTACGTTTACCTTCTCTCAAGGATTGTGTCCAGCCTGTCCACAAGATTTACAGATCCACAGATAAGTAACAACCATCACGCCACCAAGGCTACATTCATCCCTAAAAGCCTTTAGAGGTGTGAATTGTCAGATCACTGTGGCAATTAAATTCATTCACAAGTCCTCTAAAGTTCTGACAAACTTCGAACAATACCCATCAAATACCCTTCTGAGATAATGGCTGAACACCTTAATGACAATGAACTGGTTCACTGTTTGTAATTTTGCAATCCAATGAATGACACGATCAAAAATCACTAAAGAGAAGTATCAGAGGTGGAATTCAGTCATTATATATGATGGGCTAAGAACGGCACAGCTGGTAGAGCCACTGCCTTACAGCGCCAGAGATCCGGGTTCAATCCTGACCTCGGATGCTGTCTGTGTGGAGATTGCCCATTCTCCCTGTGACCACTTGGATTTTCTATGAGTGCACCGGTTTCCTCCTACATCCCAAAGACATGCAGGATTGTAGGATAATTGGCCTCTGTAAATTGCCCCGAGAGAGTAGGGAGTGAATACCAAAGTGAGTTTTACGTAGAACTAGTGGTTCTCACATGGAACTAGTGTGAGCAGGTAATCAACTGTCGGCATGGACTCGGTGGGCTGAATGGCCCATTTCCATGTTGCATCTCTAAACTAATATACTTTAAGTATATTAAAGTATACTTTAAGTGAAGATAGGGCATCAGAGAAAAATAATTTCTGAGGCGTTCTCACTTATTAAATGCCGGGGTCAAGCTGTTGTATAGCTGAAGGTAGCGCAATCGCGCCAATTGTAACTGTGGATAAGCAACGTGGAAATACTTGTCCTACAATTCCCATAGGGACCTGGACAGCTGGATCACTCCCCACTCCAAGTTTATAAACATTATCTGCTACTGAAAGTCAATTAGCTTTCTCACTTTCCTCCTTGCAAAAGGGTCGGAAATGGACCTGAAATGTTAATTCTGTTTCGCTCTCCACAAATGCTGCCTAACTTGCTGAGTATTTCCGCAATTCTGTTTTTATTTCTGATTTCCCGTATCTAGTTTGTTGATTTTGAACATTATTTTGAGTTGAAGTTCATCAATCTGCAGGCAATTATTACAGATGGGGTTGACATGGATCATAATGGTTACTATCAGCTTCTACCAATGCAGCTCAAATCTGCCGTACTTGTCTTATTTTAAAACAAGAACAGTACAGAACAGGAACAGGCCCGAACATGATGCCAGGTTAAACGTATCTCCTCTGCCTAAACATGATCTAAATCCCTCCATTCACGGCAGTGATCAATTAATTTTTTTAGTTGGACCAATAGTCTGTAACCAGTGATTTTGAAAATACCAACTTGTGAACTGTCAACGTGTCCACAAACTAATCTGTACAAGAAGTCCATTATAAACTATGGCCTCTAATGCCCATTTAAGTACACTTCCATTGTGAGTGTGTTGTAAACCATGTTCATTCTGTGCTTTAAACCCAGCCCCCACCCGACAGCTCGCCATGATGTGTGACCCACCCCAGGCCACAGACCCTTTGGGATTCTACCTCCAGCCCAACCCAAGTAACAATGAGTAAAGCTGTGCATAATCTTGCCCTCTTACCTGTCCATCTCACTAAAGCTGCTGGATGGTCTGGAGATCTTGCCGCTCGAGGCTGCGGTGTGAAATGCATCTTGGACCAGAGTGCTGTGCCCAGCACTGTCGATCACCATGGCCGTCACCTCCTCAGCACTACTGCCGTCTTCCCCGGATGGCTGATTTTCCGACACGATCCACTCATCCGGAGTCTCCGTCTTGATCCGCATGCTGCTGATCTGCCGGATCGTTTCCGGGCTGCGGTCGCTGTTCACCCCGGTCTCCACGTACCACTGACCCACTCTGTCGATGCGCACCAGCCTCTCGTCGTTGCCACCCTCGCCCACCAACTCGTCAGGCAAGGGGCTTCCGCGGGCCGCATTCCCGGAGTAGTTTGAGGATGCCCGCCCTCGCCGTGGTTTGGGCGGGAGGGCGCCGCTGCCACCGCGGGGCTGGCTCGGGCGCTGTAGCCCGTCCTGGGTCAGCCCGGCCTCCACCTCGGAGATGTCAATGCGGAAGTGAATGCTATCAAGAATCTGCGTGCACTTGTCGATGATGTACTGCATCTGGAGGAAGCTGGCTGCCGTCAGGTAGCTGATGATGTCGGCCACCTGAAGGCACAACTTGCCCGTGTAGCAGAAGGCCAGCAGGCGCTCAAACACTGCAGGGCTCTTGATGACGGAGATGGAAACGGCACTCATCTCGCCCAGGGACATGTGGTCTCGGAAGTACGGCGAGCTGGCGGCCAGCACGGCCTTATGGGCACGGAAGGATTTTCCCTGGACGTCAACCACAATGTCGCAGAGCCGCCCTTGCATCCGCAACTGGTTGAGCTGGGCCAGCACGGAGCAGCTGAAATCCGGTACCTCCAGCTGGATGCTGCCCTCCTTTTCCATGGCTTCCAGTATAGCTCACACTGACCTGCAGGGAGAAAAAGCAGTGCAGAAGTCACTAAAGGATAATTCAAAAAGGCACAGACAAATGCTGCTCCCTGTTGACTGAGACATAGCAAGACAGATTGCGCACTTCCAGTATCAGTGCACTGTCAAAAGGATTTTCATGCTGTTGGCCACTAAGTCTCATGAACAGCATGATCTCAAGGAACGACCTTATAGAGACAGGACCAGAGAGGACTCATAGAAGATGGATCTGCCACTCTCCTCTTCCCCAACTCTTTCCTGGTAATCAAAGTAGTGAAATCAAGTTTTGCTCTGGATTCTATTCCAGCACAAATCTTGCTTTCTCAAATTCAACTCATCCATGAGACTTGGTCCTTGTTCACCTGATCCTCTTGCAACCAAGTATTGAACAGCCTCTTCCCATTCTAGACTTAATGTTAGTTAATACTAATAAGAGTGGCCAGTGGGGCAGCTGGTAAAGCTGCTGCCTCACAGTGGCAGAGACCCAGGTTTGTCTGTGTGGTAGACAAAAGTGCTGGAGAAACTCAGAGGGCGCAGCAGCATCTACGGAGCGAAGGAAATAGGCAACGTTTCGGGCCGAAACCCTTCTTCAGACTTTGTCTCCCTGTGCCCAGGTGGGATTCTCCCGCTTTCCTCCCATACCCCAAAAACGTGCATGTTTGTAGGTTAATTGGTATCTGTAAATTGCTCCTAGTGTGTAGGATGAGAAAGTGTGATAACATAGTTATGTTATCTGTGAAGAAAGCGAATGGCATGTTGTCATTCATAGCAAAAGGATTTGAGTACAAGAGCAGGGAGGTTCTACTGCAGTTGTACAGGGTCTTGGTGAGGCCACACCTGGAGTATTGCGTACAGTTTTGGTCTCCTAATCTGAGGAAAGACATTCTTGCCATAGAGGGAGTACAGAGAGGGTTCACCAGACTGATTCCTGGGATGAAAAAAGACTGGATAGACTCGGCTTGTACTCGCTTGAATTTAGGAGATTGAGGGGGGATCTTATAGAGACTTACAAAATTCTTAAGGGGTTGGACAGGCTAGATGCAGGAAGATTGTTCCCGATGCTGGGGAACTCCAGAACAAGGGGTCACAGTTTAAGGGGGAAGTCTTTTAGGACCGAGACGAGAAGATGATTTTTCACACAGAGAGTGGTGAGTCTGTGGAATTCTCTGCCACAGAAGCTAGTTGAGGCCAGTTCATTGGCTATATTTAAGAGGGAGTTAGATGTGGCCCTTGTGGCTAAAGGGATCAGGGGGTATGGAGAGAAGGCAGGTACAGGATACGGAGTTGGATGATCAGCCATGATCATATTGAATGGCGGTGCAGGCTCGAAGGGCCGAATGTCCTACTCCTGCACCTATTTTCTATGACAGTGTGAACGGGTGATCAATGGTCAGTGTGGACTCTGTGGGCCTGTTTCCACTCTGTACTTCTAAACTACAATGCGGTAGATAGTTCTACCTTTGGATACTGTTTCCCATTTCCAAATTTACTATAACCAGCTGTCTCGTAAAAAACATCGGTTACTAGAGTCCTATACAAATTATTTTTCCATCCTCCCTTTCCTATTCAAAATATTGTTATCTCCAAAATAAACATCCGTCTTTTCCTCCAAACTAGTTTCCTGCCCTGCCACAGCATTGAAATGGCCATGATTGAAGTTGCAAATTACATTCTTGGAATCTCTGTATCTGGTAAAACAGTTCTTCACCTTCTGCACTACTGGCTGACAGCCGTCACTTTAACCCTCTCCAAAGCTATTCTATTAAGTGTAATTGCACTTGCTTGTTTCCAAACTGATCTCCCAATTCATGGACAGCACAATTTCTACATCTACACCATCTCTGTAACCCCCCCCCCCCCTCCCCCCCCCAAAGAGCTCTATTTGGCAATTTCTTGCAGTAACATCAATCAAAGGCACATAATTAGGCTCCAGAATATTCAAAATCACCACCACTTCGAGTCACTCCACCGCCTCATATTTAGCTGATAATCGATAATGGAATAGCCGACATTATCTACAATTAAATTTGTAGTTCTCCCCAATGGTTTTCCTCCATGTCCTCTGGTTTATTCACACATCCAAAAAGATGCGTGGATTAGTAGGTTAATTAGCCACTATGGATGGCCCCAAGAATCCTAGTGAGTGGTGAAATCTAGGGAGGTTAATGAGATAGTGTGGAGAATAAATAGATAGTGTAGGATTAATGTTTGATGGTCAATACCGACTGGGTGAGCTGTTTCTACACTGCATGACTCTATATGATATTGGCAGACATTCAGTCATAATCCCACAGATGGCAGCTTCACATCATTGGTCCCTCAGCCACACACATAAACCAAAAGACCAAACCTGTGGATCCTCTCATACTCAGGAGCATCACTATTGCACCAATATATAATCAGTGGCCATTGTGGTGAATGTGGGTGGAGATCCTTTCAAAGGTGGACGTTCTTTGGAGGATGGAGGGCAAAGGTAAAGGTGGCAAAGACTGAAATCGCCATTAGTCAGCACCGCCATTCAATGTGATCATGGCTGATCATCCCCAATCAGTACCCCGTTCCTGCCTTCTCCCCGTATCCCCTGACTCCGCTATTGTTAAGAGCCCTCTCATGAAAGCATCCAGAGAACCTGCCTCCACTGTCCTCTGAGGCAGAGAATTCCACAGACTCACCACACTCTGAGAAAAAGTGTTTCCTCGTCTCCGTTCTAAATGGCTTACACCTTATTCTGAAACTGTGGCCCCAGGTTCTGGACTCCCCCAACATTGGCAACATGTTTCCTGCCTCTAGCGTGTCCAAACCCTTATCAATCTTATATGTTTCAATGAGATTCCCTCTCATCCTTCTAAACTCCAGAGTGTACAAACCCAGCTGCTCCATTCTCTCAGTATATGACAGTCCCGCCATCGCGGGAATTAACTTTGTAAACCTGCGCTGCACTCCCTCAATAGCAAGAATGTGCTTCCTCAAATTAGGGGACCAAAACTGCACACAATACTCCAGGTGTGGTCTCACTATGGCTCTGTACAACTGCAAAAGGACCTCTTTGCTCCTATATTCGATTCCTCTTGTTATAAAGGCCAACATGCCATTCGCTTTCTTCACTGCCTGCTGTACCTGCATGCTTACTTTCATAGACTGATGAACAAGGACTGATGAACAAGAACATATGATACGATAAGATAAAATTTATTCATCCCCGGAGGGAAATTGGTCTGCCGACAGTCATAACACACAAGGTACACAAAAACTTGAAATTAAAAGTGAAAAGAAAAATACAAGCGACTATTAGCTGGCTGCCGTGTGAACAGCGCCTTCACCAGCACAAATGAACAAACAAACAGAGACTTAACCCCTGGGCAGAGGATTCTAAACTAGAGATATCCCCCCCCCCCCCACTTCGTCACACCGGGTCCCCCTTTGTTCTCCCATCATCCCTCACGGCGGTCCCCCCACACCAGGTTCCCATCGTCTTCCACTCCCCCCTCACGCTCATCGACCACGAGGCCCCACCGCCACCAAGTCACTTGACGCCGCCGAGGCCCACGTTGCCGCCGCTGAGTCTCCCATCGCCACCACCGCTGAGGCTCCTGCGGCCCAGACAGGCCTCGCCGCCCGGCTTTGTCACGGTCCCCTAGAGGCCTGTGGGGCTTCGGGCCTACTGGGGCATGTTCCAGTCTTCGTCTTATGGTTGGCGGCAGCGCGGTTGTTCGATGGGTGGATTGAACCCGCGCTGCTCCCCGGGACACCCCCGCCGCGCGCGAGGCTCTCCGAGACACAAGTAATAGAGTCCTAGCCTGTTTAACCTCTCCCTATAGCCCAGGCCCTAGAGTCCTGGCAACATCCCCGTGAATCTTCTCTGCATCCTTTCCAGCTTGACAACATCATTCCTACAACATGGTACCCAGAACTGAACACAATATTCTAAATGCTGCCTCACCACCATCTTATACAACTGCAGCATGATCTGCCAACTTCTATACTCAATTCTCCGACTGATGAAGGCCAATGTGCCGATAATTGGTACACTCATCAATTCCATATCAAACTCACCAATTATCAAACAAGTGGACCGCAGTGGGTTGAAGCTTCATCGCAAAACATGCAACAATGTTCCAGCACAGGAATCCTGTAGACCTGAGCCATTACGTATTCTCGATCTATAAAACAGAAGATATTAACTTATACATATTTTAACTCAGAATATGACATGAATTTACTCATGAAATACAAATTACATACTCAACCCTGAAAAGATTCTTGGCTCTAGATTGAAGTCCTTAATTGTTTGTAACTCTACCATATTATTTATTTTTACAGAATGAGAAGAACATGTCTTCGAATTATCCATTGTTTCATACTTACACCTAGCCTCACAAGAGCACAAATACAACGTCACGCTCAATGTTTTCACCGACGGTACTCAGTTCTATATTAGCGACATACAGTGCCCTCCATAATGTTTGGGACAAAGACCCATCATTTATTTATTTGCCTCTGTACTCCACAATTTGGGATTTGTAATAGAAAAAAAATCACATGTGGTTAAAGTGCACACTGTCAGATTTTCTTAAAGGGTATTTTTATACATTTTGGTTTCACCATGTAGAAATTACAGCTGTGTTTACACATAGTCCCCCCATTTCAGGACACCATAATTTTTTGGACACATGGCTTCACAGGTGCTTGTAATTGCTCAAGTGTGTTTAATTGCCTCCTTATTCAAGTATAAGAGAGCTCTCAGCACCTAGTCTTTCCTCCACCATTGTAAACTTTTACTGCAGTTTATCAACATGAGGACCAAAGTTGTGCCGATGAAAGTCAAAGAAGCCATTATGAGACTGAGAAACAAGAATAAACCTGTTAGAGATATTAGCCAAACCTTAGGCTTACCAAAATCAACTGTTTGGAACATCATTAAGAAGAAAGAGAGCACCGGTGAGCTTACAAATAGCAAAGGGACTGGCAGGCCAAGGAAGACCTCCACATCTGATGACAGAAGAATTCTCTCTATAATAAAGAATAATCCCCAAACACCTGTCTAACCGATCAGAAACACTCTTCAGGAGTCAGGTGCGGATTTGTCAATGACCACTGTCCACAAAAGACTTCATGAACAGAAATACAGAGGCTACACTGCAAGATGCACACCACTGGTTAGCCGCAAAAATAGTATGGCCGGGTTACAGTTTGCCAAGAAGTACTTAAAAGAGCAACCACAGTTCTGGAAAAAGGTCTTGTGGACAGATGAGATGAAGATTAATTTATATCAGAGTGATGGCAGAGCTGTGGTGCTCCAGCGGCGGCGGCTGGTTCGGAGCTACGGTGCTCCAGCGGCGGTCCACGGAGCTGCAGTGCTCCAGCGGCGACCTGGTTTGGAGCTGCGGTGCTCCAGCGGCGGTGGCGGCCTGGATCGGAGCTGCGTTGCTCCAGCGGCGGCGGCCCGCAGAGCTGCGGTGCTCCAGCGGCAGCGGCGGTCCGCTTAGAGCTGCGGTGCTCCAGCAGCGGCGGCCTGGTTCGGAGCTGCGGTGCACCAGCGGCTGCGGCGGCCTGGATCGGAGCTGCGTTGCTCCAGCGGCAGCGGCGGTCCGCTTAGAGCTGCGGTGCTCCAGCAGCGGCGGCCTGGTTCGGAGCTGCGGTGCACCAGTGGCGGCCTGGATCGGAGCTGCGTTGCTCCAGCGGCAGCGGCGGTCCGCTTAGAGCTGCGGTGCTCCAGCAGCGGCGGCCTGGTTCGGAGCTGCGGTGCTCGGCGGCGGTGACAGCCTGGTTTGGAGCTGCGGTGCACCAGCGGCGGCGGCCCGCAGAGCTGTGGTGCTCCAGCGGCGGCGGCCTGCTTAGAGCTGCGGTGCTCCAGTGGCGGCGGCCTGGTTTGGAGCTGTGGTGCACCAGCGGCGGCGGCCCAGCTCAGAGCTACAGCGGCTGGATCGCCTCAACGCAGAGGGAGAACTAGAAGGGAGGAAGAAAGGGACTTAAGACTTTTGCCTTCCACCACAGTGAGGAGGTGCCTGGTGAACTCATTGTGGTGAATGTTGGATATGTGTTTATTGTGTGTTTTGTTTTTATTATATGTATGACTGTATGGTAACAATTTTGTTCAGACCGTAAGGTCTGAATGACAATAAAGGAATCTAATCTAATCTAATCAAAGTATGGAGGAGGGAAGAAATTGCCCAAGATCCGAAGCATACCACCTCATCTGTGAAACACGGTGGTGGGGGTGTTACGGCCTGGGCATGTATGTCTGCTGAAGGTACTGGCTTACTTCATTGATGATACAACTGCTGATGGTAGTAGCATAATGAATTCTGAAGTGTATAGACACATCCTATCTGCTCATGTTAAAACAAATGCCTCAAAACTCATTGGCTGGCGGTTCATTCTACAGCAAGACAATGAACCCAAACATACTGCTAAAGCAACAAAGGAGTTTTTCAAAGCTACAAAATTGTTAATTCTTGAGTGGCCAAGTCAATCACTCGATCTGAACCCAATTGAGCAATGCCTTTTATATGCTGAAGAGAAAACTGAAGGGGACTAGCCCCCAAAACAAGCATAAGCTAAAGATGGCTGCAATACAGGCCTGGCAGAGCATCATGAGAGAAGACACCCAGCAACTGGTGATGTCCATGAATCGCAGATTTCAAGCAGTCATTGCATGCAAAGGATATGCAACAAAATACTAAACATGACTACTTTCATTTACATGACATTGCTGTGTCCCAAACATTATGGTGGCCTGAAATGGGGGGATTATGAATAAACACAGCTGTAATTTCAACATGGTGAAACCAAAAATGTATAAAATACCCTTTTTATAAAATCTGACAATGTGCACTTAACCACATGTGATTTTTTTCTATTACAAATCTAAAATTGTGGAATAATAATTGTGGCAAATAAATAAATGGTGTGTCTTTGTATCAAACATTGTGGATAGCAATATATATCACGGTAATGAGGAAGGAATTGGAACTATTCCTCCCCATTACCTTGTGACGCTCTATCCGTCGCCCTCACTTCGGTAAATCCGACCATACTGCGGTGCAGCTTCTTTGGCAGCAATGGAAGAGCGCTCTCCCAGAGGACTGCACAGAGCTGGTTGTGGGGTGTGGGGGGAGGGGGGGGGGGGGGCGCAGAGGAACAACCCCAGGACTATTTGGAGTCTGTAGACTGGGCAATGTTCAGGGACTCGGCAGCGGACCTGAACGAATACGCCACAGTCGTTACAGACTTCATAAAGAAATGTGTGGAGGACTGCATCCCAACAAAAACCTTCTGAGTGTTTCAAAACCAGAAGCCTTGGATGAACCCATGAGATCCGCATTCGTCTGAAGGCCAGATCCCGGGCATTCGGGTCTGGAGATACAGAGGTCTACAAGAAATTCAGATACGACCTTAGTAAGGCAATCCAAAAGGCCAAAAGGGACTTCGGCTCCAAGCTGGAGTATGACGGATGTTCGGCAACTGTGGCAGGGCTTGAATGCCATCACCTCCTACAAGGCAATATCAGGAAGCAGCTCAATTGTCAGCGAAGCATCACTCCCTGAAGAGTACAATGCGTTTTACGCAAGCTTTGATAGGGAGAACAATGATGTGCCTTCCCGAGCCCCCATTCGCCGTGATGGTATTTCAGTCACAGTCACAGAGGCCAAAGTCAGAAGATCTTTCAGGGGTGGTGAACCCTCAGAAAGCGCCTGGACCTGTGTTCTAAAAATCTGTGCGGACCAACTGGCTATCGACCAGCGGCACCAACGCCTGTGGTGATGAAGTGCTTTGAGAGGTTGATTATGGCGCAAATCAACTCCTACCTCGACAAGAACCTCGACCCACTGTAGTTCGCTTACCGCCACAACAGATCAACGGTGGATGCGATCTCACTAGCTCTCCACTCTGCTCTGGACCATTTGGACAACAAAAACTCATATGTCAGGCTGTTATTCATTGACTACAGCTTGGCGTTTAATACAATCATCCCCTCCAAGCTAGTTACCAAGCTCTCAGATCTGGGTCTCTGCGCATCCCTCTGCAACTTCCTCATCCACAGTCTATCTGTATTGGTGGAAATGTGTCATCCCTCGATAACAATCAGCACGGGAGCACCTCAAGGCTGCGTGCTCAGCCCCTGCTTTACTCACTCTATACTCATGACTGCGTAGCCAGACATAGTGCAAACTCCATTATCAAGTTCTGTTATGGGACGAATCACTGATGGTGACGAGTCAAGAGTATAGAAGTAAGATCAACGGATTGACTGAATGGTGTCAGCACAATAACCTGGCTCTCAACATCAGCAAAACCAAGGAACAGATTGCGGTCTTTGGAAGGGGTAGGATAGGGACCCACAATCCCGTTTATATCAACGAGACGATGGTGGAAAGGGTCAAGAACTTCAAATTCCTGGGCGTGCATATTTCCGAAGGTCTTTCCTGGTCTCAGCACACTGATGCAATTATAAAGAAAGCACATCCAGTGCCTCTACTTCCTGAGAAGATTACGGAGAGTCAGTATGTCAAAGAGGACTCTCTCGAACTTCTACATGTGCACAGTAGAGCATGCTGACTGGTTGCACTGTGGCTTGGTTTGGCAACTTGAGTGTCCAGCTGTGGAAAAGAATGCAGAAAGTTGTGACCACTGCCCAGTCCATTATCGTCTCTGACCTCCCCACCATCAAAGGGATCTATCGTAGTCCTGCCTCAAAAAGGCTGCCAACATCATCAAGGACCCACATCATCCTAGCCACACACTCATCTCTCCGCTGCCCTCAGGTAGAAGATACAGGAGCCTGAAATCTGATACATCCAGTTCAGGAACAGCTTCTTCACCACAGCCATCAGGCTATTAAACTCGCCATCAAACAAACTCTGAACTATAACAGCCTATTGCACTTTATCTGTTTATTTAAGTGCATATATATGGTCTATGCTATATAGACACACTGAACTGTTCTGTATTTATGCTTACAATATTCTGTTGTGCTGCAGCAAGCAAGAATTTAATTGTCCTATCTGGGACACATGACAATAAAACTCTCTCTTGACTTGACTTGCAGGTGCCCAGAATTACACAGCATTGAACCTTAATAAAACATTTGCAATATTCTCCTGTCCTACCTCAAGATCCACAATTTTGCATTGCCTATCTGCTGTTGATTTTCTCAAATTGCTTGACTCCCAGAATCCTGGTGATACACCATCCTGCATTCTTAATTAAAATTGATTAGTTAGTGGACTGTGGGCATTTATTGATTTATTTTATCTATCAAAATCAACAAGTTTGAAAAGTTCCTGCACTCTTACATTAACATGCATTTTGTACTATTTTTACTATCCATTTGTTTTCCAATGTTTTCCCTTGACCACTGGTGCAATGTGAAACTGCTACCATGTGCACACAAAGAGGAAAGCCGAGCTTTCAAATGTTTAGTTTCAGCACTGTAAGAAATCTACAATAGAGCTGTATAAAAGATCACACAAAAAGCAGGTTAGGCAGCACCTCTGGAGAAGAATAGGTAACGTTTCAGGTTGAGACCCTTCTTCAGACTGAGAGTCAGGGGAAATGGAAACAAGAGATATAGATGGTGAAATAGAGAGATAAAGAACAAATGAATGAAAGATATGCAAAAAAAGTAATGGTGATCAAGGAAAGGTGGAGCCCACAATTATCCATTGTTGGCTGTGGGGTTGGTGATAACAAGTTATGCAGACAACAAAACTCAACAGGACGAGTGAAACACTTGTAAGGGTTGCAAGCTGCCCAAGCAAAATATGAGATGCTATTCCTCCAATCTGCATTTGGCCTCATGCTCAGTGTTGCAGTGCTAATTTTTTAGATGCCGGAGCTGTCAAACGGGGGCATCATTTCCGGTTTTGTTTGGAGGGGGGGGGATGCTCGTCTCCCAAGAGGGTCAAACAAAATTATAGTCTATCACTACGTACAAAATTATAGTCTATCACTACTAATACAATAAAACATATAATAATTTATTAATATGTCAAAATATTGCACGGTTGCACGCACTAATGATAATGAAATATAATTATCAAGCAAGTAAAGAAAAAGACAGTAATCATGTATTTTTACAGAGGTGCCGTCCCGGCACCAACTTGCCCTGACTCTCCCGCAGCTCTTGGCCTTCACACACCCACTCACACCCTCACCCACCTACTCACTCACACCCGCAATGGACCACAACTCTACTTAATTTGACGCCAGATCCACACCCTCAACAAACGCTTCCTCGCCTACATGGACACATGCTTGCCCGCCTCCACACCGGTCCCTCCACCAACATCCCTCGACTCGACCGCCCGCAGGTGCGGAGTTCCACCACTGCGCTGACTCTGCTGGGTCCTACTGTCTCTCCCCCCCCCCCCCCCCCCCCCCCACCCACTACAGGGAACCTCAGTAGTGATGGGTTGTCCCCTTACCCCTCTTTTAACCAAATTACCCCGACCACACACACACGCTAGTTAAAACTTCCCACTGTTTATTTTGGCTTTCTTTTGGAGGTGGCGGAGCAGCGCTCCGGCAGCACTGCACCCCTGCTCACGCTGACAATGGAGGCGGCCCAGGACCTGCTGCAATTTTGATAACCATCTTTACTATCCACGATGTCATCTTTAAACTTACTAATAATGCCAAATCGTTGATATAAATTACAAACAGCAAAGGGCCCAGCACTGATTATTCTGGTAAACCTCCTCTGCACCCTTTAAAGGCCTCAACATCCTTCCTGTGATGAGGCAACCAGAGCTGCATGTAATTATCCAATTGCAGCCTAACAACGTCCAAGACAGCTGCATCTTGACTTCCTGACTCCTATAGTCAAAGCCCAGATCTCTGAACGCAAGCATACCATCAGCATTCTTTACGACTCTATCTACTTGTGTTACTAGTTTCAGGGAGTTATGGACTTGGACCTCAAGAACCCTCTGTACATAAATGCTGTTTAATTGTATATTATCGCCTTACATTTGATCTCCCAAAGTGCAACACCTCACATTTCTTTGAACTAACCTCCACTCATTTTTCTGTCGCCGATCAATATCCCGCTGTGCACTTTAACAGCCATCCTCACAGTCTGCAAACTCAGCAATCTTGGTGTCATCTGCAAATTTACTAACCAACCAATACAACATTTGCAACTAACTTTGTTTTGTGGGTCTGGGTCATACAGAGAGCATATAGGGTCTGATTTTTTTCCAAAAGACCCTCTACAGCTCGTGTTACGCAATATCCCCTGAAGAGACAGATACATTTAATAAATTTACCTCAAAAACTCACCCCGGATGTAATATTAATAGAATATTGACTGGCCTTGAGGGGGATACGACATATATTGCCTGAAGTAGATTCATATTGCCCGAGTCGAAGACGAGGGCAATATGGATCTAGTGAGGGCAATATATGTCGTATCTCCCGAAAGAGGACAGTCAATATTGTTATTATTACCCATATCAGACATCTAGAGGAAAATTTGAACATCTCAGCTCGGCGGACTTCCACGTAAAATTTAACCAAAATGGACGCGGCAGTCTTCCTGTCTGCCGTTTGAATATTCTAAATTTCCCACGCAGCGTCACGTTGCCAAGTTCCCGGATGTGAGACCAGGGGAATATAAGACTATATTCCCCGCTGTTTTAACAGGTAAAGTCCATAGGCGTTCGCAAGAAAGGGGAATACAAGAAAATATTCCCCTGTTACCCCTGCTGGCAGTAAAAACGAAGGGAATACAATTTTGTAAAAGCATACCTCAGATGTGTGATATGGGTAATAATTCGTAATATGGTCGCACGCAAAATAACAAATCTTTTGCATATAAATAGCATCCTGTGTACACTCTTCCATCTAGCCCGGTATTTATCTGAATTCTACACACCAGTATCAAATCACCTCATTCAACAGGCAGTGCACAATTTTCCCTCTACTGAAGATCACTCGTAACAGGATGGAGGCTTCAATGTTTGAATTACAGCCATATTGTCCACAACCAGGGATTTGCCCATGATCATAATTCCTAAATTAACATATCTTAACCCCCTGAAGATCCAGAGAAGAGGGTGCAACAAGAGATGAGAGGGTATTTGAGGAGGGGAGGTAAGATGCGAGTGAAAAGAATAGGAATCCAAAGCTGACTGGAGCAACGGGTGTGAGGTGGTTCCCACGCAGTATCTGTCTGGTCACAGGGCTTCGGGGATTTACCTGAACCCTCTCCAGAACAGTCTGTCCCTTGCCGTAACTTTGGTGCTGCTTCGCAACTACACTCCACAAGGGCCACGTCAGTAGAGTTGCTGACTTACAACGCCAGAGACCCGGGTTTGATTCTAACTACGGGTGTTGTTTGTACGTTCTCCCCGTGACTCCGGGTGCTCCGATTACCTGGTACACTCCAAAGCTGTATAGGTTTGTAGGTTAACTGACTTCGGTACAAATTGTAAATTGTCCCTTGTGTGTAGGATAGTGTTAGTGCAAGGGGTGATCACTGGTCTCCACGGACTCAGTGGGCCGAACGACCTGTTTCCACGCAATATCTCTAAACTATTTCATGAGACGGTATCAAGAAGATGTCAATAGTTTTAGTGTGAGATGTAGGAGATTTAAAGGGGATCTGAATGGTAAGGTTTTTTTATTTACACGGAGAACACTTGATATCTGAAACGTGCTGCCAGAGTAAGTGGTGAAATCAGATACAATCACTATTTAAGAGACATTTAGACAGATATTCAAAAAGGCAGAGAATAGAAGAATATGATCCTGATTTAGCCAAATGGGTCTAGTGTCAAGGGTGTTTGTTTGTATGACTTGTAGAAACGGAGTTTCGTTCGAGCCTCTCTGAGGTTCGAATGACAAGTAATAAAATCAAATCAAATCAAATAAATAGGTCAAGTGAAGCGCAGATAGGTCAGCACGGACGTTATGGGCCAAAGGGCCCATTTCATTTCAGTGCCTTAAGGCTCACTGACAGGGCTCCAGTTGGCCATGGTCTATTATCAGTTTCTGCAAGCCCTCGTTGGAGGTTCCCCGATGCCATAACTCTAGCGGGCACCTTGTCTGGGGTGATGGGCGTTCACAAGGGCGTCGGGGGGGGGGGGGGGGGGGGGGGGGGGGGGGGGGAAAGAAGGGCAATGGGCCCCTCTTCGAGGGCAAAAGGGAGGAGCGTGAATGCCCCCGCCCTGAGGGCGAGTGGCCACTCCTCAAAGGAGGGTGGGTGAGGGTAGAACCCCTCCCTGTGAAGGAGGAGCGGCGGTGGGCGCCGCCCAGCACCATGGGAGCACGGCCCCGGCGGGGCCCCCGGGCTGGGAGCCCCTCTGCTCTGCCCTCCCCTCCCCTCCCCTCCCCACCCACGGGCCTGATCGCAGCTCCCAGGCCCCGCTCGCCATGTCCCGCTCTCCGCCGCGCCCTGCGCTTCAGCTCGGCCATTTGCAGCCTCGGCGCCGCCCTGCCTGCCGTGGCGGGCGGGCGGGGCGGGGCAGGGCAGGGCGGCGTTGCCCGGGTACCGGCAGCGGGCCTCCTTCCTCCACTCACTCACTCACTCACCGCTCCGCTCTGCTCTGCCCGGACACTCCTCGCCCAGGCGTGCCGAGCCCCGCCGCACCGCGCATGCCCCGTCGCACAGACCCTGGGACACGTAGTTTCCGGCCCGCTGCGAGAGCCGGAAGCGGTGCGCATGGACTACAACTCCCATGCTGCACTGCGGCCAGCCGCCATCTCCGTGCGGGAAGAACGACACCATGATCTTTGGGGTCGAACAGTCCACGACGCCAATTGGAGGCTCAACACCTCATATTTCGCTTGGGAAGTTTACACCCCCAGCGGCGTGAATATTGACCTCAAACCCACACGAATTGTATTGCGATTGGGGTGAAGGGAGGCAAACAAACATCGCCAGACGTTGTCTGGATTAAAGGAGGTGCTGGACCATCTGTTGCCGGAAAATCGATGGCGGCACTTTAACGTAATTCACCGTAAATGCATACAACAATAAACCCAGCCTGACAGCGTTGCAACAGCTGTCTGTCTACCTCTTCGCTCTTATGCAGAAACCCAAACAATACTCTCAGAGAGGCAGAGATTCATGTGTACTTCTTCCAATCTGATTAATTGCATGCAGTGTCCACCATATGACCATTGTAGAAACTAAAGCAGATTGAGTGATTCACGGAGCATCCATCCTCGTGTCAGCAGGTGGGACCCCGAGCTTTCAGTTGCATCAATCCCACTCCCTGTCAGTAACCTCCTGCATTGTTATAGCTATGTCCAATATTAACTTGAAGAACAGCAGCTCATTCTTCATCTACCTGACCTCCACTAGGATGTCCCAAGCTTTCGCACCTCCAGACGCACCTCCACCGGCAAGATTCCAGCATTGCAGTTCCTTGTATCTGCAGCGCCTCATCTTATGTCTGGGCACTTTGCAGTCCTCTGGACTCCATGGTGAATTATACAACTCCCATCAACTTGCTTTCTCTGTCTGCAACTGAACTGGTCATTTGGTCAGACAACTGAACATAAAAACATTGCAGACCCCTCAAACCTGCTCCATCATTCACTAAGATAGATCAGCATAGATGATCAATGCTGATATTGATAGATCAGCACTAAACTACAAACACCCTCTCATCCTCTTTCTACAACCCACAACGTTGACGTTCAGGTTTTTTCCTAGTTTCTATCTGTGGATGCTGCCTGATTTTATTAAGGGGCTTCATATAGTTGCTGTGACTTGATCTTTTCCTTGGAGACACAAGGAACTGCAGCTGCTGGAACCTTGAGTAAAACACAAGAGTGGTGGAGGAACTCAGCAAGTCAGGAAGTGTCTGTGCAGCGAATGGATAGGGCCGACTCCTCCCTCATCTCCATCCAGGGACCTTAGCAGCCCTTCCAGGTGAGACGGGTTCACATGCACTCCCTCTAAACTCATCTACTTGGGGAGACCGAGCATAGACTAGGCAACCATTTCTCCAAACACGTGCACTAATTCTTTCAAGGCCTGCAGCATCTCCTGGTCTCTAATCATTTTAACTCCCCTTCCAATGATCACACTGACCTTTCTGTGAGGTCACACGCAAACTGGAGGAACAGTACCTCATATTTCACTTGGGTAGCTTACAGCCTAACATTGAATTCTCCAATTTTAAGTAATACACTCTCCCGCACCCCCCTTTCTTGTGTCCCTCTCATTTCATTCACAATTCCCCCCCACCCATATTACTTCCACCTATATCTCTCCATCTGGTGACACATTTCACTCGTATATCCGTGTCTGACTTTCACACCTGTCTCTTTTTCATCACTAGCCTTTGTCCACAAATACAGCATGGAAACGCCCTTCCTCCCAAGTTGCCCATACATGCCCCACACAGGTAGTCCCACCTATCTGTGTTTGACCCATATCCCTCTAAACCTATCCTAAGTATCTGTCCAAATTTTTTTCAATATTGTGATAGTACTTGGCTTAACTACTTCCTCCGGCAGCTCGTTCCATATACCTACCACCCTTTGTGTAAAACAAAAGTTGCCCCTTAGATTCCTATCAAATCTTTGCCCCCTCACCTTAAACCTGTGTGGTGCTTGATTGTGGTGCCCTTTATAATCTTCTATTTATCTATTTATATATTTATATATATATATATATACATACATATATATATATATATTATATTACTAAAACTCTCATCTTGTTTGTGTGCGTAATTTCCAGAAACTCTGCAAAAACGGTACAGAATAGCGCTACAATTTTTGGCCCACCTTACTCACCATTGTCCTGGGGTGTGCATTAGCCAAGTTTTGTTCAGATTGAAGGTATATTGTACAAGATTGACATTTTAAACTTTACAAAAAAACACTTTACAAAACAACTTTTCCACTTGCCCTGCCCACCGGCTGCGTACGACGTCACAATGGGGTTGCGAATTTCATTTACATTTAAAAAATTGCGATTTTCATTGACATTGATTTTATCCTAAACAAATGTGTTTATGTTATTTTATAGAAAAAACACGATTTGCATTGAAAATAACCCATTGTGATTTTCATTGTGGGGGGATGGGATAGGGGGGAGGTGAGGAGTGGGGGAGCAGGGGGATAGAGGGAGAGGAGGGGGTAGGGAGGGGAGAGGTATTGAGGGAGAGGAAGGGGAAAGTGGGGGAGGTGAGGAGGGAGAGTGGGGCGGAGTGGGGGATAGAGGGAGAGGAGTGTGGGAGGTAGGGAGTGGGGGATAGATGGAGAGAAGGGCAATGGGGAGGAGGAGGAGTAGAGAGTAGTGGGGAATAGAGGGAGAGGAGGGCAGTAGGGGAGGTGAGGAGGGAGAGTGGGAGGTGAGGAGTTGGGGAGGAGGAGGATAGGGAGGGGACAGGGTTATGGAGGGAGGGAGTGACTGAGGGTAGGAGAAAGGAGAGGGAGGGAGAGATGAGGGAGGGAGTGGGGAGGAGGAGGGGGGTGGAAGAAGGGAAGGTGAAGAGGGGAGGGAGTGTTTGGGGGATGAGGGGGAATGGAAGATAGGGGTAGGAAGATGGATGGCAAGGTAATAGAAATAATAAACGCAAAGTTATTAGATTTAACTTAATTTTTGCCGTTAGTGCAGGCCTGTCAGCCGCTCATGCACAGTTTGGTGGAATATTGTGTTGGGGTAGCACGCCCAACGGGTCCGCACTTGGTCATCTTGCTTGTTTGTGTGCGTGAGTTCCAGAAACTCTGCTAAAATGGTACATAATAGCATTACAATTTTTGGCCCACCTTACTCACCATTGTCCTGCGATGTACTATACCAATTTTCGTTCAGATTGATGTTATATTTTACAGGTTATTTACATTTTAAACTTAAAATAACTTAAAACAGCGACCCCACTTGTCGGCCGCACCTGCGCAGTTGGGGGAGGCCCGTCAGCCCCGCGCAAGCGCAGTGGGCCCAGTGTCCGTGCTGCGGTGGGTCCGGGGGCGGGGACCCGGGGCCTGGGGGCGGCAGCGCTGCTGCTCCGGGCCTGGGGAGAGGGAGAGGAGCGGGATCCGGGGCAAGGACTAGGCCAGTCTCGGTCTCTCCCTCTCCTGGCTGCTCTGTCCGCCCGTTCCCCCCCCCCCACAGCCCCCGCCTCAAGTACTTCATTGCCGATGTTGTGGAGAAAACAGGGCCGGCGGTGGTTTACATCGAGATCCTGGGGAAGTGAGGAGGAAGCATGCGGGGATTGAAGGAGAGGACGGGGTAGGGATGGAGAGGGAGGGGAAAGTTGGGGAGGTGAGGAGGGAGAGTGGGGGAGGATAGAGGGAGAGGAGGGGGGAGTGAGGAGGGAGAGTTGGATAGGGGGGAGGGGGTAGGGGAGAGGAGGGGGGTAGGGAGGAGAGAGGGTTATGGAGGGTGGGAGTTAGTGACTGCGGGTAGGGGAAAGGAGGGAGGGAGGGAGTGGGGAAGGGGAGGAGGAGAGAGAAAAGAAGGGTGAAGAGGAGGGGGAGGGAGTGCTGGGGGAATGGAGGAGGATAGGGGTAGGAAGAGGGATGGCGAGTTAATGGAGGAGGGGAGGGGTGAGGGGAGGAAGCAGAGGAGGGTTGGTGGAGGCTGGGGAGAGGGAGGATAATGGAGGAGGGGAATAGGGGATTGAAGAGGGAGAGTGAGATGCGTTCACATTAATCTGCCATTTTAAACTTTAAATACGTCAGCCGCGCCTGCACAGTTGGGGGCTATGGGTGAGTGGTGGAATATTGCGTTGGGGGAACGGGTCCCACTTGGTCTAGTACTATAAAATCACCTCTTCTCCTCCTGTGCTCCAAGGAATAAAATCCTAGCATGCTCAACCTCTCCCAACAGTTCAAGCCCTTGAGTCTGCCCTGGCAACATCCTCGTAAATCTACTCTGCACCCTATCTAGCTTAACAACATCTTTCCTATAACAGGGGGACTAAAACGGAACACAATACCTCACCAGCATCTTTTTCAACAGTAACATGATCTCCCAACTTCTATACTTAATACTGCGATTGATGTGTCAATGTGCCGAAAGCCTTCTTGACCACCCTATCTATCTGTGACCCCACTTTCAAGAAACTATGTACCTGCACTCCTAGAGCACTCTGCTCTGCAACACTACAAATCCCTACCATTATGTGGTGCAGGAAAATACTGAGATAAACAGACAGCCATAATCTTGGAGAATGGGATGGGCTGAATAGAAGGACTGCTGCTTTGTATCTTATGTTCTTCATCTCATTCTTGTTTTGGGCAGTAAAGACAAGAATCCTGCATCCCTATTAATCCTGTTCTTGACCTGTCCCACTGTTAAGGGTCCATGGATGTACACTCTCAACATCTCCGTGCCACTTGGTAACCTGATTAATTTTTGAGATCTCTATGGGCATCTTCTTAAATGCATTACTTCCCACATCTCTGCAATAAATTCCATTCTCACCAAATCTGCAGACCATCGACATCTCCCTCCAATCTAAAATGTCCTCCTCTCTCTCACTCACACAGCCAATGTTTGGGTTTTATTCTCCCTGTTCCCATCCAGTATTTCCAGCATTGAATCTGTCCTTACATGGTTTTGTTCCAGACGTTCAATTATGGGTGGACAAATTATGGTGTACAGAGCAAACCATGCATGGATTTTCTTGCAGAATCTTTGTAAGAGTGTAACATCGCAATCAACTGCTGGGAACCCTCGTCTCAAACCTGCTCAGAATGGGGGATGTGTGCCCAGAACAACACTGGGAACCAGTTTGTCACAAGCACACGGATGCAAATGGCAGGCACCTCGAACAACTTAAGCCAACTCTTGCCCCATCTGCAGGAGAGCCTCCACAGAACTGGAGTGGAAGCAAGTCTTCTTCGACCCTCAGTGACTGGGTGAAGATAGAGAAGAGGAAAAGACAATGCAATCGCACTTCAGAAGCAAAGAAATAAATACTCAGCAGGTCAGGCAGCATTTCCGCAGATGAATGATTAACTCTCTCCGCAGGTGCTTTCCAACTAGCTTGAGCATTTACAGCTTTATGTTTTTATTTCAGGTTTGCAGCAACTGCAGTATTTTGCTTTCCGATTATATTTGTTCACTGTGAGATGCTGTAGAATGCCCGAGGTTTGAAAGAAGTGACAGCAAAGTCTATCTTTCTTAATTTATTTTAATAAGATAACAACCCCGTAAGCACATGATTAATTTTGTGTTATTGCCAAACAACAGTGGCATTCACTCCCCTCGTTGCTGTGGAGGACTGCAGGGGTCAGATACTCTCCCCATGAAGATGATAGCGTTGATGCCAACTTCCCGAATCAGCAGGATGAAGGGCCGGTTGGCATTGAAGATCTCCAGGCTTGGCCGCAACGAACGCCCCATTAACATCACGGCCGTGGCCGCTGTCGCTTTGCTGCCCTCCTCGTTCACCTGCCAGGCAAAGTGCCCCATGTCAGTCCGACCCAACACAACAACGCAGAGTCCCCCTCAAACCCTCCCAGGGCAGGGGCATACAGTTTGATTGGCAAATATACAATGCAACACAGCCTTTACATTGCACAGTCACCCATTCCTTCTCTCCAGAGATGCTGCCTGTCCCGCTGAGTTACTGCAGTATTTTGTGTCTACCTTT
Organism: Okamejei kenojei; assembly: GCA_035221665.1. Taxonomy (NCBI): domain Eukaryota; kingdom Metazoa; phylum Chordata; class Chondrichthyes; order Rajiformes; family Rajidae; genus Okamejei; species Okamejei kenojei. Next base: position 27,359,946 of record CM069140.1, on the reverse strand, counting down.
GATTTAAACCAGCATCTGCAGTTCTGGTTAGGGAGGAGATTAATGCAATAGAAAGGAAGGACATTAGCTTGGAGAATGTGGAATCGATATGGGTGGAGCTGCGAAACAATAAGGGGCAGAAAGCGCTAGTGGAAGTTGTGTACAGGCCACCTAACAGTAGTAGTGGAGTTGGGGATGGCATCAAACAGGAAATTAGAAATGCGTGCAACAAAGGTAAAACAGTTATAATGGGTGACTTCAATCTACATATAGATTGGGTGAATCAAATTGGCAGGGGTGCTGAGGAAGAGGATTTCTTGGAATGTATGCGGGATAGTTTTCTAAACCAACATGTAGAGGAACCAACGAGAGAGCAGGCTATTCTAGACTGGGTATTGAGTAATGAGGACGAGTTAGTTAATAGTCTTGTTGTGCGTGGCCCCTTGGGCAAGAGTGACCATAATATGGTTGAGTTCTTCATTAGGATGGAGAGTGACATAATTAATTCAGAAACAAGGGTTCTGAACTTAAAGAAAGGTAACTTTGAGGGTATGAGACGTGAAACAAATGTAGGTCACTTGCAGTCAGAAACAGGTGAATTGATCATGGTGAAAAAGGACATGGCAGACCAATTGAATAACTACTTTGGTTCTGTCTTCACTAAGGAAGATATAAATAATGTGCCGGAAATAACAGGGGACCGGGGGTCAAATGAGATGGAACTGAGTGAAATCCAGGTTAGCCGGGAAGTGGTGTTAGGAAAATTAAATGGATTAAAGACCGATAAATCCCCAGTGCCAGATAGGCTGCATCCCAGAGTACCTAAGGAAGTAGCCCCAGAAATAGTGGATGCATTAGTCATCATTTTTCAAAACTCTTTAGATTCTGGAGTAGTTCCTGAGGATTGGAGGGTAGCTAATGTAACCCCACTTTTTAAAAAGGGAGGGAGAGAGAAAATGGGGAATTATAGACTAGTTAGTCTAACATTGGTAGTGGAGAAACTGCTAGAGTCAGTTAATAAAGGTGGAATTGCAGTACATTTGGAAAGTGGTGAAATCATTCGACCAAGTCAGCATGGATTTACGAAAGGTAAATCATGTCTGACGAATCTTATAGAATTTTCTGAGGATGTAACAAGTAGAGTGGATAAGGGAGAACCAGTGGATGTGTTATATCTGGACTTTCAGAAGGCTTTTGACAAGGTCCCACATAAGAGATTAGTATGCAAACATAAAGCACATGGTATTGGGGGTTCAGTATTGATGTGGATAGAGAACTGGCTGGCAGACAGGAAGCAAAGTGTAGGAGTAAACAGGTCCTTTTCAGAATGGCAGGCAGTGACTTGTGGGGTACCGCAAGGCTCGGTGCTGGGACCCCAGCTATTTACAATATATATTAATGATTTGGACAAGGGAATTGAATGCAACATCTCCAAGTTTGCGGATGACACGAAGCTGGGGGGCAGTGTTAGCTGTGAGGAGGATACTAGGAGGCTGCAAGGTGACTTGGATAGGTTGGGTGAGTGGGCAAATGCGTAGCAGATGCAGTATAATGTGGATAAATGTGAGGTTATCCACTTTGGTGGCAAAAACAGAAAAGTAGACTATTATTTGAATGGTGACTGATTAGGAAAAGGGGAGATGCAACGAGACCTGGGTGTCAAAGTACACCAGTCATTGAAAGTCGGCATGCAGGTGCAGCAGGCAGTGAAGAAAGCGAATGGTATGTTAGCATTCATAGCAAAAGGATTTGAGTATAGGAGCAGGGAGGTTCTACTGCAGTTGTACAGGGTCTTGGTGAGACCACACCTGGAGTATTGCGCACAGTTTTGGTCTCCTAATCCGAGGAAATACATTCTTGCCATAGAGGGAGTACAGAGAAGGTTCACCAGACTGATTCCTGGGATGTCAGGACTTTAATATGAAGAAAGACTGGATAGACTCGGCATGTACTCGCTAGAATTTAGAAGATTGAGGGGGGATCTTATAGAAACTTACAAAATTCTTAAGGGACAGGCTAAATGCAGGAAGATTGTTCCCGATGTTGAGGAAGTCCAGAACAAGGGGTCACAGTTTAAGGATATGGGGGAAGTCTTTTAGGACCGAGATGAGAAAAACATTTTTCACACAGAGAGTGGTGAATCTCTGGAATTCTCTGCCACAGAAGGTAGCTGAGGCCAGTTCATTGGCTACATTTAAGAGAGAGTTAGATGTAGCCCTTGTGGCTAAGGGGATCAGGGAGTATGGAGAGAAGGCAGGTACAGGATACGGAGTTGGATGATCAGCCATGATCATATTGAATGGCGGTGCAGGCTCGAAGGGCCGAATGGCCTACTGCACCTATTTTCTATGTTTCTATGCTCTTTCCTACCAGATATTCACAACATGTTGTGAAAACCCTGCTACACTGCAAAAAAAAAAGTCAGGACAGCAAAGTCAGATACAGAGTAAAACTCTCTACACTGTCCCATCGCACATTCCCCAAGCAAGGATAGCATGAGTTAGATACAGTCAAGCTCCCTCTACTCTGTCCCAAAATAAATGTCTTCTACACCACTTGCTTTTCAGGCATATTTATATTGAACAAATCTGACTCCAACATTGACCCTTTATTGGTATTAGTGTTTTTGTCATGTGTAGAGAGATACAGTGAAAATCTTTGATTTGTGTGCTATCCAGGCAGATCTTAACCACATATGAGCACAGCAGGTAGTTCAAAAGAAAAACAAAAACAAATTTTAAAGTTAAATGCAGAATTTAGTTACAACTACAGAGAAAGTGCAGACTTAAAAAAACATAAGGGCTGAAAATAAGTAGATTGAGAGTTTGGGAATATATCCTTAGCTTACGAGATGTCTGCTCAAGTTCCTGATAACAGCAGGGAAGAAACTGTTCTTGAACATTTAAACAAAATTTGAACACGTGCATGGACAGGAAAGGTTTAGGGGGGTAATGGGCCAAATGCACACAAATGGTGTCAGCTCTGGAAGACACCTCAGTCAGCATGGCCAAGTTGGGCTGAAGGGTCTATTTTCATGCTGTATAATTCTACCTCCTTAATAATGGATTCAAGCATTTGCCACCGACAGGTTTCAGGCTGACTGATCTACAGTTACAGACCTGCATTGGTGCCTGGCCTGGACAATCAGTAAAACACAAGACAAATAAAGTTAAAAAAAAGAAAATAGTATAGAGAGTGCACAACCTTCCATCAGACTGTCTAGACCAGGTAGAGTCTGATTCAAGACTGAGTAAAGCAGCAAGCGATGCTATTGCACAGATTAGTTACGGAGGTAATGCTCTCTCCGATCTATCAGACTAAAAGAGGCTCGGACAGTGATAGGAATTCAACAATTCCATCGCACCCTGACCTCCCTGTCTTTGGCATCCTAATTGCATCAACGCAGCCCAATGAAAGTGTGAGGAGCAGCACCTCACATTCCCACTGTGCATGTGACAGTCCCCAGGCTCCAGCAATTTTACGTAACCCACTTTCAGGGATCAGGGTTCTGAATGGGATTTGAATGTATAAACAAGCAAAATTGGATTACTTTGCAATGCAGGCAACTCCTGGGATGGGTGGTGAATCTGTGGAATTCATTGCCACATATGGCTGTGGAGGCCAAGTCAATGGATATTTTTAAGGCAGATTGATAGATTCATGATTAGCTGTCAAGGGTAATGGGGAAAAGGTAGAATGGGGTGGAGAGAGAAAGATAGCTCAGCCATGATTGAATGGCGTAGTAGACTTGATGGGCCAAATGATCTAATTCTGCTCTTATAACTTGCAAACGTATATTGTTATATATATTATACATTATATATGATATAATATTACATAATATATATTATATTATAACTGATCATTGTCAAATTGGAATATTACAGTGGGATATGGGACAGAGACTTTCCAACTGTGGCCACAAATATTTGTCCAGCAGAGAGTTATAAACATGCAGTAAAGCAGAACGTAAGTGGTTGCATCCAAGAAAGGCATGCAAGCAAGAGGGTTTCAATATATTTTTCAGCTGCAATGTTCCATTTCTGTAGAGCAACTGTCAGGTCAACTTAAGGCTCATTAACAAGTAAGAACTAAAACAACATACCTCCAAGAAGGCTTTGTGAAATGCATCAGAGACGTAAAGATCAGTGTGCATTCCTTCAACTATTCCTGTAAGATAAACACAGTCAGCCTTCCCCCAATCTGACATAGTGCACAGTAAGTTGTAAAAGCAAACACCAATGGTTTGGGACAGTCCATAGGCTCCTCACTGCTGTAAAACCTAAAGCAACAAGGTCGTTCTTATCCATTATGTGCATGGCTGAATGTGGTTCATGACGGCATGGTTCAAAGCTTTGGTTAGTTTGGCCAGGTGAAGAAGGGGCTCAGGAGTGACCCGACAAAGGAAACTAAATGGATGGAGGTACAATGGAGTAATACAGAGCTGCAAATGGTGGAATCTTGGGCAAAGGCTCAGACCGTCAGACAGCATCGATGGTACAGGGATAGATGATGATTTGGTTTGGAACCCTTTTACAGATGTAGATGTCAGGAGAGAGATGGGGTGGAGGTTGGGGAGAGACTGATGGAGATTAGAGAGGGAGATGGAGTGTAGGCTACTGAGGGAAATGGGATGGAGGTTAGGGAGATAAATGAAGGGAATGGAGGAAGATGGGATGGAGGGTGGGAGGGAGATGGGTAGGTGTGTGAGGGAGAAAAAGGAGATCAGAGAAAGGAAGAGCAAGGATAGGAATGTTGGACGGTTAGACAGAACAACGGAAAGGGAAGAGAAAAAATTGGAGAGAATGTTTGAAGTGGGGTAAAGGTGGAAAGCCTGAAATCAGGCAGTTGCAATTGTGATGGTGAATGGGAGGGTATTTGCAAGATGGAGAGATGGGAGACGGGAGAACTGGGTGATGGGTGTCATGGAGTGAGTGGCGTGAGATGGTAGCAGGAGATATACCTGGAAGACTGGCCTTCTCTGCGTTGAACAGGTCCACCAGGCCCATCTGCTTCAGCATGTTGGTCAGACTGAAGGTGTCCTCGATTTGGAAGCGGGGCAGCGAGAGCTCCACCTCCACTGTGCTCAGCCTGCTGAGCCAACTCACCACCTTCTCGTGGGTCAACCGGCTCTCGATCTCCTGCAGGATGCCTCCTGCCATGGGCAGGATCAGGACCATGGACACATCGTCGCCTTTGTATGGGAGCTCAATCATCTTCACTTTGTCTGCTGGGAACTTGGCATAGCGGAAGGAACCCTGTTGCTGCATCATCGGGACCTGGCACTGGCTGTTAGCTGCCTTCTCAAAGGGCCTCTGCGAAGTCATGTCCTTCTCAAACATGGATTTCCACAGGCCCTGCACAGACACATTCATTATTCTTCTCTCTGCCCTGCAGGCGTATCATGAGAGTTTTAAAAAATCAAACCAAGAGAGCAACTTGTTTAAGGCAATACGACGACAAGTGACCATAGACCTGTCCAAGATGATGGCTTTACGGAGCAATGAAATCAGTGCTCGGGACTCAGGTGGCTGCTGGCTGCCACAGTGGAAACTGAGGAGAGCAGAAGATGGGCACATACCACAGAGGGAACAGGTTACAGAGATGGTCATGAACCATGGAGTAACGGCAAAATATTTCCTTCTGCCGCATCCTCCAAGCTCCATGAACCGTTCCAGTCACCTGGACCTTTGATGTCCTTTGCATGCATGTTCTTTGGCTAGATGTAGGTCAGGAACCATAGGTTGGCCAGTCCAGGCAGGTCGATGCCAATGAGCGGGTTAACGGGAGGGACTACAGCTGGATCCTCAGGGAGAGCATCTTCACACCCAAACCCAGTTTATGTGGATGATCCATCTCTATCACTGTTCATTCTGTGAAATGTATAGGATGGGAAAAGGGGAACAGAGAGCTGAAGGAGCCATGTATATGAAATGAATCGACAAGGGAATGCTGGCCTTTATGTTAAGGTAGGGCAGTGGATGTTGTCACATGGAATTTAGTAAGGCATTTGATAAAGTCCCCCATGGTAGGCTGATCATGAAGCTGAAGATGGACAGGATTAACAGTGACTTCATCATATGAATTCAGAACTGGTGTACTGGTAGAAAAGAAATGGTTGTGTGGAAGGACTATATTCAGGCTGGATGTCTGTGTATTTCCGTGTGGAGTTCCGTGGGAACTAGTGGAGTTCCGCAGAAATCTGTGCTGGAACCTCTACTTTATACAATAAATGGCATGGCCCTTAACAGCATTGATGTTCAGAGGTATCGGGGTGTAAGTCCATAACTCCCTGAAAGTGGCAACAAAAGTCGATCGAGTGGTATAGGCATATGGTATGCTTGCTTTCATAGGTTAGGGCATTGTATAAGAGTCAGGAAGTTGTGATGCAGCTTTAGAAGACTTTGTTAGGTGGCATTTGGATTATCACGTGCAGTTCTAGTTGCCCCATTATGTGGAGGCTCTAGAAAGGGTGCAGAGGACATTTAGCAGAATGATGCCTGGATTAGAGGCTATTAGGGAGAGGTTGGACAGACTTGGATTGTTCTCTCTGAAATGCCAGAGGTTGCGGGAGACCTGATATAAGTTTATAAAATTATGAGAGGCATAGATGGGGTAGACGGTCAGAATCTTTTTCCTAAGGTGGAAAATCCAATAACAAAGGACTTAACTTTAAGGTGAGAGAGGAATGTTTAAAAAACTGTGCAAGTTTTTTTTCAATGAGGGTGGTGTCTGGAATGTGCTGCTGGGAGTGGTGGTGGAGGCAGACACAATAGTGACGGTTAAGCAGTTAAAAACATTTATGAAGCATTTAGATAGATAAATGGAGAGGATAGAGGGATATAGGCCAAATTCAGGCGTGGGACTAGTGTAAATGGGGCATGTTGGTTGGCGTGGGCGAGTTGGGCCGAAGGGCCTGTTTCTGCGCTCTTTGACTACGACTGTTAGATAGGCACATGGATATGCGTGGAAAGGAGGGATATGGATCACGTGCAGTCTGAGGAGATTAATTTAACTTGGTATCATGTCTGGCATGGACAATGTGATCCAAAGGGCCTATTCCTGCACTGTACTGTTCTGTGATCCGAGTACAAGAATAAAGATATCTTACAATAAAGGTCTTGATAACTCTAGCTGCACTGTTGCTCTCTGGTGTACAGTTTTGCTCCCCATTCCAAAATACAAATCTTTTTGCAATGGTGCAACAGCCTGGGATGGCTAGGCCATAGAGTGAGGAGAGAATCAGCAAGTCAGGCAGCGTTTGACAATAGATAATAGGCGCAGGAGTAGGCCATTGGGCCCTTCGAGCCAGCACCGCCATTCAATGTGATCATGGCTGACCATTCCCAATCAGTACCCCGCTCCTGCCTTCTCCCCATATCCTCTGACTCTGCTATCATTAAGAGCCCTAACTAGCTCTCTCTTGAAAGTATCCAGAGAACCAGCCTTCACCACGCTCTGAGGCAGAGAATTCCACAGACTGTGAAAAAGTGTTTACTCGTCTCCAATCTAAATGGCTTACCCCTTATTCTTAAACTGTGGCCCTTGGTTCTGGACTCCCCCAACATCGGGGACATGTTTCCTGCCTCTAGCGTGTCCAAACCCTTAATAATCATCTATGTCTCAATAAGATCCCCTCATCCTTCTAAACTCCAGTTTTGAAGAAGGAGGCGAGACCCCATTGAACATACACAATTCTATTTAGTGAGGAAGCCAACATTGCACACACTACTCCAACTGCAGTTACACCAAGAGGCAGTGTAAAGATGGTGCAGGGAAAGGGTGGTGAGCTAGCAGATCCAAAATGTATTTGTTGAGTGGCAAAACTGGCTCAAATGTTTCCTTCTGCTCCAGTGCCTTGTGTTATTTTATTATGTTCACCTTGTTTGAACTATGGAATTTGGCTTGGGCCTGTCCAGGAAACATCTGGAACAAAACACCAGCTACAGAGAGCTGACATAAGAGATCTCTGACTCTTTCAACTCCTGAGAAAGGCTGGAAGATCTCATATCCCTCAACAATCGGAGACACAGGGGCTTGGGGAGGTCGGCAGGTATGTTGGAGATGGGTGAACTCACCTTAAAATAGATGGTATTGATGATGACCAAGGTGGTGAAGGGAGTTATTGCATCTGGAGGGATGACGCCCTTGATAAGACCTTCAGTCTTATTGGCCACCCAAGCGTTAATGAAGTTCCTGGCAATCTTGGGCTTCTCCTACCAAAGAAAGACCATAATTTCTCTCTGTTCAACTGCCTCAAGTCGTCCCTATGCCTCGCAGCCGGAGAAGACGTTTTGCTGAGGGTCAGTCATCGTTTGACAGGAGGGAAGCATAATCTAAGCACAGCAAACTCCCATGGGATTTGACACAATGGTCGAGGTATTGTAGCAGGCTATCCCCCCCACCCCTTCTTAACACATAATGTGTATGTAAGATGGTAGATGTGGTCCTGTTGATATGGTTCCTAGGACAACAGCCCAAGGATTATTCTGGCAATGGCAGGAGCACCTCTTAATGGACCTCTTGCAAGTTGACTGCCAGATCTCCCAGGGAGGAGCAGGGGCTCTTCAGGATTTTCCACAGCACAGTGGTCCGCAGAAGGCTTTTCCCACATCTATGGAGTTCTGATCCCCACCATTCCTGTCCTCTTTCCTTCCATGTCTTCCTTAGTGCAGCTCTCCTCTTCCTCTCCCCTCTCTTCCACAGTTGCTCTTCCCCCTTCCCCACCAATCTCCTTTCCTTCCACTTACCTGCCATCCATCTCCCTTTCCCGCTTTCCAGCCGCTTTTTCCCCCCTCCCCCCCCATTTATTTCCTCACTCTCCCGCAATTTCCCCGCTCACCCTGAAGTTGACAGGTATCAGCTTTGCTTTGTACACTGCCTCACTGATGTTCTGGAAGGTTCTGTTGTAGGTCAGCGACTTGTCCCCGAAGAGGCGGTTGGCAGACACCAGTTCCGACGACTTGTTGGCTTTGCGGTAAAGCCGGCAGTTGAGTTTGGCAAAGAAGTAGTGCACTTGGTCCGAGGTCTTTTCTGTGATGGTGTCAAATCTAAAGACCTGGAGAAGGTAGGGGGAGGAGGAAAGGGAAAGAAGAAAGGAAGGTGGGAGTGGGGAAATGGAAGAGGGGTGGAAGAGAGGAAAGGAAAGCGGGTGGGGGAGACCTTCATTCATAGGTCTGAAGAAGGATCTCGACCCAAAACATCACCTATTCCTTCGCTCCATAGATGCTGCCTCACCCGCTGAGTTTCTCCAGCATTTTTGTCTACCTTTCATTCATAGGCTGGCTGTGTGGAGTTTGCAAGTCCTCCGTGTGACCGTGTGGGCTTCCTCCGAGTGCTTCCGTTCCCTCCCACATACCAAAGACGTGTGGGTTTGTAGGTTAATTGTCCTATGGGAATTGTCCCTCAGGTGTAGGGAGTGGATGTGCAAGTGGGATAACCATATAATTAGTGTCAATGGGTGATCATCAATGGTCAGTGTGGACTAGGTGGACTGAAAGGTCTGTTTCCATCTGTATCTCTAAATTAAACAGACATTCCATCATCTGCTCCAATATCTCCAGATGTAGCCTATTGCCAGGTGTATGTTAATGTCATGTCCCCAGTGCAGCACTCCCTCAGTATCACCCCTCCCACAGTGCGGCCCTCACTCAGTGGTGTGATAGTTGTGTCTGCCAAGAACAAATTGGGTTCAGGAATTGAAGGGACTGGCCCTTCAGCCCAGCAGTAGTGGGGTTAACCTACTCCTACTCCATGCCAATGCCTAAACCCCTCTCCTCTCGCTTCCCTGCGGGTTGTGGGCACTTACCTCCATGAGCTGCTGTAGAGTATCGCCGCAGGCGCCCAGCTTAGTCATGGCGAAGGCGGTGGAGATACTGAGTGGCGACATGAAGATGTTCTCGCCGTTGTTCTTCGAGTTGGCAAGGCGTTTGTAAAACTCAAAGGCAAATTTGCTGATGGCCCGAGACAGCTCCCAGACCCGAGGGTTTGTGTTGCCCGGAGGCTTCTTGGCGTTTTGCTGGCCGGCCTTTTGCCGTGTCTCGGTCGGCTGGGCGGCCTTGTCTGGAGTCCGGTACACACACATGGGTCGACCCGGGATGTCCCTCAGTCTGATGTTGCAGTGGGACAACCTGTCTTCATTGGCAGTAGAGGGCAGGGCAGCCGTGACCAACACAGCACAGAGCACCATACAGAGGAACCTCATCCTACACGGACAAAGCAGGCAAGGGGGAGGTGTACAGGTAGTCACTCAATTCATGGACACTGGCACATCCACTGTACCTCTGTATAACCTCAGCACATCCATAGCACTTCACTGTAATCAGATTGAGATATTTTAAGCTGAGGCGGGGAAAGATTTATTAGGAATCTGAGGGGTAACTTTTTCACACAAAAGGTGATGGGTGTATGGAACAGGGTGCCGCAGGAGGTAGTTGTGGCAGGCACTATTGCAACGTTTTAGAAACATTTGGACAGTTACATAGATAGGACAGGTTTAGAGGGCCAGAGTCCCACCTGCCTGCGTTTGGCTCACATCACTGACCTATCCATGTACCTATTGGCCAAACACAGGCAGGTGGGACTAGAGGAGATGGGACATGTTGGCAGGTGTGGGCAAGTTGGGCTGAAGGGCCTGTTTCCACACTGCATGACTCCATGACTCTATGTGTGATAAGGTAAAGCAAGTGAGGGACTACTGCACTGTGGGAGGGGCAGTGCGTAGAGCATAGAACAGTACAGCACAGGAACATGCCCTTCAACCCTCAATGTCTAAAACTTACAGAATAATGAAAGGCATAGATAGAGTTTATGTGGAAAGGATGTTTCCACTGGTGGGAGAGTCTAGGATCAGAGGTCGTAGCCTCAGAATTAAAGGGCGCTCTGTTAGAAAGGAGGTGAGGAGAAACTTCTTTAGTCAGAGGGTGGTTAATCTGTAGAACTCATTTCCACAGAGGGTTGCAGAGGCCACGTCAGTGGATATTTTTCAGGCAGAGATAGCCAAATTCTTGATTAGAACCAGTGTCAAGGGTTATGAGGAGAAGGCAGGAAAATGGGATTAGGAGGCAGAAATCATCCATGATTGATTGGCAGAGTAGACTCGATGGGCCGAATGACATAATTCTACTCCGATAACTTGTGAATTTGTGAATATCTGTGCCAAACACGATGTCAATGCATATCCATGTGCCTTGCCAACAGTCTTGTAAAGTCTCCATCATTTCTGCCACTAATCCCCGCCCCCACAACGCAGTACTGAGGGAGTACCGCACTGTGGTAGGGGTGATACTAAGGGTGTGCCCCACTGTGTGAGGTGCAGTATTGAGGGAGCGCCCCACTGTGGGAGGAGTGACATTAAGGGGGCGCCCCACTGTGGGAGGAGTGACATTAAGGGAGCGCCCCACTGTGGTAGGAGTGACATTAAGGGTGCGCCCCACTGCGTGAGGGGCAGTATTGAGGGAGCGCCCCACTGTGGGAGGAGTGACATTAAGGGAGCGCCCCACTGTGGGAGGAGTGACATTAAGGGTGCGCCCCACTGCGTGAGGGGCAGTATTGAGGGAGCGCCCCACTGTGGGAGGAGTGACATTAAGGGAGCGCCCCACTGCGTGAGGGGCTGTATTGAGGGAGCGCCCCACTGTGGGAGGAGTGACATTAAGGGAGCGCCCCACTGCGTGAGGGGCAGTATTGAGGGAGCGCCCCACTGTGGTAGGGGTGATACTAAGGGTGCGCCCCACTGCGTGAGGGGCAGTATTGAGGGAGCGCCCCACTGTGGGAGGAGTGACATTAAGGGAGCGCCCCACTGTGGGAGGAGTGACATTAAGGGAGCGCCCCACTGTGTGAGGGGCAGTATTGAGGGAGCGCCCCACTGTGGGAGGAGTGACATTAAGGGTGCGCCCCACTGCGTGAGGGGCAGTATTGAGGGAGCGCCCCACTGTGGGAGGAGTGACACTAAGGGAGCGCCCCACTGTGGGAGGAGTGACATTGAAGGTCTTTCACTGCAGGAGCTTCAACGGGGAGGCGGGATCTCCGGAGAGGGCATCCGGACTTCATGTCCACCGAGTTCATCCCCGGCCCCTTCCCCCCAGCACCCTACCGCGCATCCCTTTCCTCTCCCTATCTTAACCGTCGATCCCTTCCCCTTTAATCCACCTCTCTCGATCCCTGACCCAAACTTCCCTCTCTCCCCCATCAATTTCCAGCGACCCTTTTGCTCCTGATGTGTTCTCCCAATTCCTACTCTCCCCCGACCCCTTCCTCTCCCAATTCCTCCCTCTCAACCCATCCCCTCCAATCCCGACTTCGCCAAAACTCCCTTCCTCTCCGCAAACCCTCCCCCTTCCTCCCCTAATTATTTCCCTCTCCCTAATGTCCTCCTTGCTCCAATCTCCTGATGCCTTCCCCTCAATCCTTCTCTGTCCCTTCCTCTTAGACTCGCCAACCGTGGGCTCCAGAGATGCTGCCTGACCCGCCAAATTGCTGCAGCATTTAGTGTCTATCTCTGGTCTCAGGTAGGTGACCAGACTTGCTCTCTGCAGAGCCAGGACCTCTCCCCCCTGTGCAGTCTACTCCCCAAACCTCTGTACAGAACCCGGGGAGATCTAACCAACTTCGCCCTCTTCCTCTCGCCTCCCGTCTCTGTCCCAAGCCACGACGCCCCTGGAACCTGGAGAAGGACTTTCCCCGTTTACCTGTCAACGTGGTTCAATCTCACTCCAGCCGTGAAGTTTGAAGTTAAACGGTGAAAAGTTCCCCGAATCAGAATGAGCGCGGAGACAGCTGACAAGTCGACGGGTCCGTAGTTGTGATGCTGACCCCGCAGGACGCTGGAGATTGCGGAACTTGTGCAAACATCAAAAGCAAACTGCGGGCTGAGTGAAGCTGCACCGCAAACAAGTTTCAACTCGCGGTTAACCCTTGCGTCCTGCTCCTCTGACCCCTCGCAGCCGGGCCTGGGGGCAGCGGAGGAGGGGCCACGGCAGGGATGTGGAAAGCTGCAAGTATCTCTGTCTCTGACCATGCCCTGAGATGGTCGGCGGCTCTTTGTTTCTGGCAGTCACGACCTTAACCAAAGATCATATGATCTTTCACATTCACTGCACCAGTGGTACACAGTTCAGTACAAATATCACTGTACATAACCTCTTAGATATATCTTAGAGAAGCACCTTAAATAAGCTTCTCAGATCCTTATCTAGTTTTGGCGCCACTTTCAGCATCTCATCCTTATCGAGTTTTGGCGCCATTTTCAAGTTCCAGTTATAAGTGCAGGGCTTGGCCTGACCATGAAGGCCCATTGTCCTGGTGGCGTTGCAGGGTCGGCCTGGCCAAGCGTGGCTGTTGCTGACCCCCTCCTCCTCCTCCTCCTCAGGCTGTGTGTGGACCATGCGCTCGGCCTCATGGTGGAGCCGAACCCCGAGGCCGCTGCAGCCCGCTCCATAGCCCAGCCCAGCCCATCACGTAAGGCAAACTTCCCACACTCCCTTATCCCCGTGGACTTCATCTGCACTTAGTTTTAGTTTAGTTTATTGTCACGTGTGCTGAGCCACGGTGGAAAAAGCCTTTTTGTTGGTGTTATCCAGTCAGCGGAATGAATCTGTATGATTACAATCAAGCCTTCACGCTGCCTCGAAACAAAAATCTAATAATCAAGGGCCATTCACACCCTGGCCATTCCCTCTTCTCCCGTCTCCCATTGGGCAGATTATCAGACTCTTGAACAGACCCCTTATAATCTAAGGATGAATATGTTGATTTTCTAATCCACCTCATTGCACCCCATACACTTTGTTATCTGCACGTTCTCCAGCTGCAACATTCTAGTCTGCACTGTTTATTTTCTCTTTTGCACCACCTGATGTACGTATGAATAGTATGGTTTGCCTGGATAACAAGCAAAACAACGTTTCTCACGGTTTCTTGGTAGGCGTGGCAATAATAAACCATGACCAACACTAGCCAATATTTCAGTGCTCTACTTCCATCACTGGGGCAGGCCTGGTGCAGTGTGTGGGATCTCACAGTGTCTTTGCCACATTATGGGCCACTTCAGAAACTTTGAGTACAAAGTGTGTGTTCAACCTGATGAACTCAAATGGACAGGATTTCACATTCATCATAGGAGGGGCAAGGAGCAAACCATAACGGGTGCGAGAAACACCTGACAGGACAGGCAACATCCATGAAGAGTGAAACAGAGTTAATACCAGATTAAGGAACCTTCATCAGAACTGGGAAAGTAAGAAGACAACAAAACAAAGTGCAGATATTTGAAATCTGAAAAGAGGAAATGCTGGAGACACTCAGCAGGTCAGGTGTTATCCGTGGAGAGAAAAGGTTTTCGTTGCAAGCCCCTTCATCAGAACTGGGAAAATGAGAAAGCAAGTTAGTATGAAGTTGTAGAGGGGGAAGGATGGTTAGAATAAAGGGAATATCTCTAATAGTGAGACCGATGTGGTTAATGTGATTGTACTGTTTACAGGGCCACATGGTTAGCATCTTAAATGTTACCTGCCTCAACTACCTCCTCTGGCAGCTTGTTTCATACACACACCACCCTTTGTGTAAAAAAAGTTACCCCTCAGGTTCCCCCCTCAACTTAAAGCCATGTCCTCTGATCCTTAGGAGGGCCATGGCCAGGACAGGGATACAGATACAGCGGATAATGTCAATGCTCTACCTTCAGTCCAATGCTCCCCAGACCAAGCCGGTTCCGGTTGCGCTGCGAGTCGGCTGCCTCGCTTGCAGCGGGTTTGTTGTTTCGACTTTTTTTGTTCTTTTTAGTATGTCCAAAAGTATGTTTTAGTGTTTCTCTGTCTGTCTTGTGTGGGGGGTATAGGGGGGAAACCGTTTTCAGGCACATACCTCGACGGAGATGCGACTTTCTTCCTTGTCGCTTCTTCGCCCCCTCTTCCTCGCAGCCTTACAGCTGGTTTGTTGTGGCGTTTCCCGGAGTCGGGCCCAGAGCTTGAGCGGCAGCGCAGCGGGGACTTTAACATCGCGGACCTCCTTGCCGGGGGTCGCTGGAGAAGCACTCCGACCGTTGGCTCGCAGCCTACAACATCTTGGAGTCTCGGTCTGTGGAGCTTCTGGAGCGGATCTTTCATCGTGGAGCGGCGATTCCTCGCTGGAGAAGAGCTGCGACCACCGGCCTGCATCTGGAAGCCGCAGTTTCCAGTAAGGAGGTGGCAGATTTGGGAACTCCAGGCCGCGGGGTATGCTCGACCTGTCCCGTGTCCCGATCAGTGGGCTTGAACGTCGGGTCGTCCGTAGGGGCGACTACGAAGGGTCAGGGCCCCTACCACGGGTGAACAAGGGAGGAGGATTGTCTGAACTGTATTGCCTTCCATCACAGTGAATAATGCTGTAGTGGATGTCTGTGTTGCATTATGTTGTGTATTGTGAACTTTTTTAATTGTAGCGCTGCAAGGTAAATTACATTTTACTGCACGTTATGGTGCATGTGACAAATAAATTTGAACTTGAACATGAACTCAGATCAGTCACTGTGGTTGCAGTGGCGTGGGACATCTCCAGCCAGTTTGAGTGCTCAGCTTCCCCCAGTCACATTGTCCAGTCAGTGCCACAGACGAGAGGGGAGAACATGCAGAAGGTCCCAGATTTCCCATTGTGTATCCGAGATATCGCTGTGCTCCCAGATGCAGAGGGACCTGAGGTCCTAGTGCACCCTTCACAAATGGCCAGTCTGCAGATCTTAGCAACTCAGAAAGCAAACAGAACGTTTTCATTGATTGCAGGGAATTGAATACAAAAATAAAGAAGTGATGCCTCGGCCATACAGGATGCTGGTGGGGCCACATCTGGAGCATCACGTACAATATTGTTTTTTTAAAAGGGATGTTAGAAGCAGTTCAGGGGTTGGACTGGACCAGAGGGCTAGTCTTATGTGGAAAGGTTGGACAGTCAAGGCTTTGATCCACAAGGGCAAATAGTGATGAAACGCAGGTGGTCACGAGGAACAAGGAGAGGATGTTTCCTCTTGTAGGAGAATCTGGAACAAGGGGCCACAGTCTACAACTAGAGTCACGTGTTTAAGATTCTTTCTCTGAGGATTGAGAGTCTTTGTGACCTTAAAGGGCAGTGGATGCAAAATCTTTGAACATTTTAAGGCAGTGGTGGATAGACCTTTGATAAGCAAGTGGGTGAAAGATTACCTGGGGTAGTCAGGAAGGTGGAGCCAAGGTACAGTCAGATCAGCGATCTTATGGTCTGAGCAGACACGATGGGCCAATTGGCCTCCTCCTGGGTGTTCATGGGTTGGGAGATTGTCGCACCAACAATACACCTCCTCAGCCAGATTGCAGCAGGAATTGCCTCCCATTTAGCCCTGAACGTGGGCTGGAAGAGCTGCAAAAGGAAGAGGCCTCGGTAGAGAGGACCTGCCTTAACCCAGCAGGAATGCTGTGAGGAATGCTCACAGGCCAGGGGGAAGGGCTGCTGTGGGCTGGAAGATCAAAGAGTGGGAGAGAAGGGTCACGGGAATGAAGAAGCATCAATAAATAGCACCAAGGACACAAGTTGCAATTCAAAGTTTTGTTTTCTTTTTAAACAATTTATTGAAGTCCTTGTGAACTTCTCTCGATGCACGAACTGCATTTGCTTTCTGAAAAGCAGAACAATCTCATGTACAGTTTTTTTTTAACCGATTCCCTTCCCCCAGTACTGAAGCGGAATATTATTGTACTATACAAAGGCAAAAAACAATGTTCACACAGTGAATTCATTACAAAGGAAAAAGCTACATTCCACATTGGAGAAAGATATTCTAAAACATTCCATACTGGAGTATATCAAACAAAATTTTCAGGAAATTTATTTTTTTTTACCTTAATTTAAGAAAACTAAACAAGTTGATGTATGAGAAGGCAAAATTCTCTCCGTGAGGATCGGCATCAGGTGGTGTCTGGGTTTGTAACCAAGGTTCAAGCCTTAGAGCATCGATGGCACACTCTCTCTAAGGGGCCTCCGGCAACACCAACGTACCACAGACAGAGCGTCAGTATCCAGCGTGGGCTAGTGGGGGGTGGCCTGGCCATGGATTGCAGGCAGGGCAGTGGTCCCACTCATAGCTTCCTCCTCCTGGGGTGGACAACACCACCCACCACACTGACCTCCCACTACAACCTGCTGGGGGCGAGCGAGATTGCAGAAGGCAGACGCCAGGGTTGGCAGGGAGAGATTGGGTGAGGAGTTGGGATGGAAGCAGAGGAAGGGACTGAGGGTGAGAGGAGGGAAGGAAGTAGATGAGAGGGTGCACTGGTAGTGTGGGAGGAGAGTCGGAGTGAGGGGAGGGAAATAGGATACGGGTAAGAGGCAAGAGGACTTGAATGCAGGCTAAGGAGAATAATTATGAGAGGAGGGAGGTAGGGAGTGAGAGTTGTGGAAATGTTGCAAAAATGAGCTAACTATTCAGTCCACGGTCCTGTTCAGTGACTGGGTCGAACTGGACTGTACTGGTATAAATGAATAGTTTGGTGTAACAGTATTTAAGAATGTTTGAATGTTATTTTTTGGCATTAAACTGCCAAAAGAGCTAGGCTTGTTGGAGCAATGAGGTTGAGGTATAATCAGCTGAGGTCCAGGAGGTGGCAGCGGGTTGAGGGGAGGGTGGAAGAGGGAGGGAGAGGGGGCTGGCAGCAGGAGGTTGTTTTGGAACATCCTGGGCCTGAACTCAAACAGCTGTTGCCGACAGTGTGTTCAGTACAGATGTGTGGGGCTGCTGTGACTGGTCCCAGCTGTAGACAGAGGTGTGGGAGGGCAGAGGTCTGGGCCCCTGAGCACAGGCCGGTGCGGTCTGGCTCTAGAGCTGGTGCAGTGAAAGGTCCCTTCACCTCCTCTCCTCCCGACATCTGCTGTGACAATGCCCTCGACAGCCCGGGTACCCAAGAGTGGAAGCATGAGGGTGGGTGCTGTGCCCGCCAGCAGCTCGTGGCCATCTCCAGAGTCTGAGTGAGGAATAATCATTTCCATCCCCTACTGGAGAAAACAACTTCACAGAAGTCATTGCAACAAGATCAAGGATTGGGGGACTGTGGAGAGTGAAGAGGCTTCTGTGTGAGGGCGAGAGCGTGACCCACTGGCACGGTACAACAGCACAAGGCAAAGCGCCAGACACTGCCCACTCACGTTGGTGCCGGAGAACCGCTGGCCCAGTAACCGACTGAATATCAGTGCTTAGCATAGGCGTGGGCTTGATGGAAAAACAATCTAAAAAGTACCATAGTTATGATTACATAGCTGAGAAAATAGCAAGAAATACTACTTCAACAGGCAGCACTTTGCTGCAGAAGTCATTCAACTTAAAATAGCCCAGAAAAGTGGTAAAACTCCCCGACAGCCGTTCCTCGAGAGTCGACAGGCCTTTCCGAGCAGTGGGCTACAACAGATCCACAACTTCAATAGTTTGGCCACTTACACCGGCTCCCAGTGGGGGGGGGGGGGGGGGGGGGCAAAACATAAGCCAGAAATCTGACCTGGGATGGGGAGATTTTAAAGCAGGGATGTTTTTTTTGTGGGATTGTTGACATCATGCCTGGTGTGTCAAGGTCAGACCCGGATGCGGAGGGTGGGGAAGGAATAAATCCCCAAATCCTTAGACAAGGAGCGGCATCCGCTTGGGCTGGGAAAATCTCACCTAGCTTCCCAGGCGCTTGGGGATCATTTTGTGAACACTGTACCATCAATGTTTGAGGAAAATATTGACTTGTTGACTTAACCTCCTTTGACAGCACAGACTCCAGCTGTGGTCCAAGGGGTATTAACCTGTGAGAAAAGTACTGACCAAGGCCAATTCCACTAAATTGGGTGAATTCCATGGGTGAGGGAGAGGGGAAACAAATCTGAATCAAGGCGTACAGTATTGTTGGGTTCACTTCTCTTTGCCCAGTTCTTGAATGTAACTGGATTCAGTGGCCTCCCCACCCCTTCCCATCACCGCACACAGTTCAGATGACAGCAGTGCTTGAGATGATGGCCCAAGTTTAGTTGGAACCAACAAAGGCTGCTGTGATCAGCACTGTCCAACAGTAAAACAGGAGCTAACTAATAGAGCCAACACAGCCGGGTCTGAAATAAAACTGACTGGATTTTTGAAACACATTTTGAAAAACGTTTCAGCTTTCGCAGCCTTGAGGAAATTTGCAGTACAGCACACAACGATCAGTTTAAAACTTGTCATAAGGATCTTTTTCTTTAAAAACAAACTGCATAAAGCTCAAAATTGTAAGCTGAACTCTGCAATGAAGAACCCTCCCAGCCAACATTCGTAAAGCTCAAGATTCAATGTGAAAAGCAGCATGGAGGCTGGTCACCTTGGTAGGGAAGGTGTGGAGCGGGGAGGACATGCCAGCACTTGCCATGTTCCACAGGAGGGCTGATGCAACGGGCAATTGGGATCTTTTAATCAGACCCACACAAGCAGGGCCTGAGATCCACAAACCTTTTCACCCAACCAGCCCTGGAGAACATTTCTAATACCCATTCTAATTTTGCTGCAGACATGATGAGAGAGCACCCTGAAACTGCTGCGGTATGGGATTCCTGCACTTCCCCCACCAATTTCTGGATCTAGTTTATCTGAAGATTTATACTGGACAAATGACTGATAATTGACAATATTGTTCCTGTTAGCGTGCAGCTAAGTGATGGCCCAGTCTCATACCACCTTCACAGGTCAACACGGAGAAACTGAAAGGTCACCCACCGCATCATGGGATTCGCCTGTAAACAACTCTTCGCTGTACCCGAGACCTATGATTTGCCCTCCCACCCTGAACCTCTTCCACCCAACCCATCATGATGGGACACCACTGCCAAAATCAGTCCCACAATGGTTCCAGTCCCTCAACCTGCTCATGCACTGGGAACTTTTGCTGGGGCCCCCACAATCAACCCTCCCCGCACTGAAGCCAAACACCTCTGTTGGTGCTCCCCAGTCCAGGCACTCTGGCTTATTTCCTTCGGTGCAGGGAACTATGGCCCAAATCCCTCCCATATCAGGAGGTCTGACCGGCCTCCTTTACAGAATCAATCCACTCCCATGTTGATATTCTGATCCAACTTCCCAATGTGGGATGCCTGGATGAACCTATCTCAGTGGGACCGGCAGGCATGATCTCTCAGTTTCTCCGCGACCATTTGAATGAGCACACACTTGGGAAATTACGTAAGGGGAGGCAGTATCTTCAATAAAGGTAATTTTCAGAAAGCATTAACCCTTTCCTGTTAGGCTGCTCTTGGGTTAGTTAATTTCCACCCTGTGGAAAGTACAGTGACAATATTTAAGAATGTTACTTTTCCACTTGCCAAAGGCATTCTCACTTTTTTCCCTCCCCACTGTGGAGTCTGGGCCTTCTGAGGAAGGTCGCTTGAAGAAAGATGTCAGAGCTTCTTTCTATCAGAAAGTAACAGCTTTTGATTAAACGTGTTAGTGGAAGTATTTGCTCCTCACTGCAGTGGAACTAAAAAGGTTCCATTTGTGACGTTGACCTTCGTCACATCATCTCAGAATCCCATGGGAATGTGACTTCAATAACTTGCGCTGTTGCAGGCACAGTTCTGAAGTTGGGGTACATAAGGTGAGATTACTTCACTAAGATTAACCAGGTAATCATAAGGATATGTCTCATGCCTTGCGAGCCAAGGCATGCATGCTAATAAAATAAAAAGTTCACACATACACACAACAACAACAAAAAAACTCAATGCTACTTTGACGCATTGCATCTAGATGAGTGACATGTCAAGTCCATTGGTTGCAGTGCTGTATATTTTTCTTTAAACGAGCTGTTAAGTGGACTTGTTGTTGTCTTTGCTCCTTTAAAGGCCGTTCTGCTGGCTGTCGCAGTGGTCCCCAGCTCCCTCTGCGTCCAGGGCCAAGGTGAGCGCGGCGGCTTTGCTGGTCAGTGTGCTGACGGCGCTGTCTGTAGTGAAGCCCGAGGCCCCGATCTTGCATCCCTCACTTTGCAACAAGAACAGAGAAGATCTTCAGCATCTTGAGCACAGATAGGTTGTGATCTGGGATATAAAAACCTTCCTAGTCTAAATCTTCAGCTACTGCTCTCTCCCTTTATTGGGAAGTGCAGGCAGGACATTCATGTGTCTGGTATCCGGTGTGGCGATGAGCGTAGAAATAACATTACTTTAAAACCGGCCAGTCTCTCACAGATCTACACCGTACCCCTACACTAGCCCAGGATGCATTCTTCAAATTTACATGCATGTACCAGCAAGTAAAGGCAGATGAGTTTGAAGAAGCTAAAAGTGAGCAGTGACAACTCTGTAGCTGAACTAAGAACACTTCGGGATCACAGCTCCAGTGGAATGGAAACACAGAACAAAGGGCAGGAGAAGCCATTCAGCCCGTTGCCCATTCATAAACAATCTGGGCTGATCCTGTACCTCTTAAAGTTACCACCACACTCTCCCCATACCTTTGGATGCCTTTCAGATCAAGAGATCTCCCTGTCCTTCAACATATTCAGCAACTATAAGCAAGTTTAGTAATGGGACACGTGTAGTGCTAACTCTGTCCATTCAAGAAACAAAAGGTCCTGAGCTATAGGGAGAGGTTGAGCAGGCTAGGTTACTATTCCTTGGATAGCAGGAGGATGAGGGGTGATCTTATAGAGGTGTACAAAATCATGTGTGGAATACACAGAGGCTTTAACCCATAAGGGAATCGAGAACCAGAGGGCAGAGATTTAAGGTGAGGGGAGAAAGATTTAATAGGAACCCGAGGGGTAACCTTTTCACACAAAGGGTGGTGGATTTATGAAACAGACTGCCGGAGGAGGTAGTTGAGGCAGGTACTATCGCACCATTTAAGAATACTTCGACAGGTACATAGATGGGATAGGTTTAGAGAGGTATGGACCAAACGCAGGCAGGTGGTACTAGTGTAGATGGGGCATGCGCGGGCAAGTTTGGCGGAAGGGCCTGTCACCACGCTGTGTGACTATGACAAAAATGCACTAAAGAAACGTGGTCTGAACACGTTTCTAGGTAATCCTAGGTAAATCACACCTCACAGCAACTGACTTGATGAGATTAGCTGCACCCTAACCCAGCCACGGTCAAACCCAAAGGCTGGGCAGCAGCCTGGCTGTCGTCACTGGGTGCAGTGGCCGAGGACCGGGTCTGGGGTGTTTGTGTGTAAGACTGCAGGGCCACCCTCAGAACAAGGGCACTGAATCTGCAGCTGCCACCCAAACGCAGGAGTATTTAACAACTCAAGCAGGAAATGCAGTGGGGCCCTCTGGATGTGCAGGGCTGTTGGTGGTTACTGTAAACTGCCTGTAGGAAGCGGATCGCCTCCCTACAGATGGTGATGGTGAAAACCTGCATTTAGTGCCTAAGAATCGTGCTTTCAAACACATTTCCATGGGAAAAATAGCAGGCATGTTAAATGGACCAGAGGCTATCACACTGAGATTTTACACTTTAGAGATGCAACGCGGAAACAGGCACTTCGGCCCATCGAGTCCACACCGACCCAGCGATCACCCCGTACGCTAACCTACAGAGATATACCAGGGACAATTTTACTACTTACCAAACGCAATTAACCTACAAACCTGTACGTCTTTGGAATGTGGGAGCACCCGGAGAAAACCCATGCAATCACAGAGAGAACGTACAAACTCCGTACAGATAGCACCCAGAATCAGGATCGAACCCGGTCACTGGCGCTGTAACGCAGCAACTCTGCTGCTGTGCCATTGTGTGATGTCTGACACTAAATAATGATTAAATGGTTATAATTGATGACGGTGTGGTGAGCACCATCTGGATCAGTTACCTGAGGGAAGGCTGTAGGTCCTCTGGGGGCTTGTGTTGTTGCTCAGGCTGCCCGTTTTCTGCCTGATGGCTTGATGCCAGTTTATACTGCATTTCCAATGAGGGCCGACTCTCCTGCGCAAAAAATATAAAATAATTGGCTGGGGTAGATAACACGATGGCACCGATGTTGCTACAGTTCTCTGGCCACTGCCCAGCTGAGTCGAGTAGGACTACCACTGATCTTATGCAGCAGGCTGCTCCAAAGCACTTGTAACCATTTACAATGAGGAAAAAAGGACACAAAGCGTTGGAGTAAAGGACCTGTCCCACTTTCCCCGAGTTACTCACAAACTCTCCTGAGTTTTCCCCTTGATTTGAACTCGGAGAATTATGGTAATAGCCATTCGTAGGTACTCGGGGCTATTTTGTTTAACTCGTGGACATTTTTCAACATGTTGAAAATACGTCCCGACTTATCTGATGTCCCGAGTTCCTACGGCTGGCATTACAAGACGCTACGAAACATCTGCGGACTCCTATGGCCTCCCACGAGCTCGCCACCGACATTCCCAGAGTTCGATTCAAGGGAAAAACTCGGGAGAGTTCGTGAGTAACTCAGGAAAGTGGGAAGGGCCTTAACTCTGATGCCATCTACAAATTTGTCAAAGATACCATTGTTGGCCGAATGGCAGCTGATGATGAATCATTGTACAAGAGGGAGACAAAACATCTGGGTGCATGGTCCCTCAACAACCTCTCGCTCAGCATCAACTCCCTGGGAACTAATAGTTGACCAGAATGGGGAAGTCGGGACAGCATGGGGCCAGTTTTCATTTGTAGGTTAGTGGTAAAGGTTAGCAGCTTCAAATTCCTGCATCCTCCATTTCATGTCCCGACTAACAAACTCAAGTTTACTGTAGAAACAAGGAACGGCAGATGCTGGTTTACAAAAGAAGATACAATTGCTGGAGTAATTCAGGGGGTCAGGCAGCATCTCTGGAGAACATGAATAGGCGATATTTCGAGTTGTCGGGACCAGGCAAAGAGGGTCAGTCTTTCCTCAGAGTGAACAGGTGTCCTGACTAGAAACGTCACCTATTCACGTTCCCCAGAGATGCTGCCTAATCCGCTGAATCACCCCTTTGTGTCCTTTTGCAGTTCCTTGTTTCTTTTTTTTAAATTTAAACATTTCTTTTATTAGAAGTACATAATGAAAACATTTCATGTATAAGTCATACATTGCTAATATTATCAATTAATTAATAACTCTGCTTCTATATATTTTTTATTTTTTTATATAGATAGAAAATAATAAGGAAAGAGAGAAATAAAAAGTATGATAAAGGAGAATGGAATAATTTACTAATAATACAACATTGGAGATATGTTCGTAAATTATAAAGTATAACTCTTCATCTAATCCTTGATTTGGAGCTTCAGTCAGGTTCCCGTGCCGAACCAGTTTGCCCCTTCAAATAATCAATAAACAGAGACCATATTCTGATAAAAAGTTCTTGTTTGTCCATTAAGACGAGTCTGATTCTTTCCAAATGTAAGGTCTCCGACATTTCCATAATCCACATTTTAATTGTGGGGGTTATACGACCTTTCCAAAATTTTAATATTAATTTTTTCCCAATTATTATACTATAGTCGATAAAGTTTCTCTGGCTTGTAGTAAGTGTTAGACTTTGTTCTAATATTCCTAATATTATTAGTTTTGAGTCGGGGTCCAATTGGGTGTTGACAACTTCCAAAATTATCTTTAAAATTTCCGTCCAAAAGTTTTTAATTTTTATACAATTTACAAATGTGTGAGTTGTTAGCCTCTAAATGCTGACATTTTTCGCAGATAGGAGATATATGTGGAAAGATTCTATTTAATTTCATTTTTGAGTTTCTTGTTTCTAATGTGGGAAATACAGCAGAAACACAGGAGCATTGCTGGATATTTCTGGGGCACAAGGAAGAAGTTCTCCAGAGATCCAGGGATCTGGGCCTCCGCTCGGGTGCTCAGTGGCACCTGAATCCAATCAACTGGATGAAGTGTAGCAAAATACATGTCCCGGGACCCAATCCTCTTCAGGTAAGAGCAGAGATGCACGTTCACAGTAACTGTCCGTAACAAATGGAAATGCATTTCTCTCCGACTTGCAGATTGCCTTTTTACCGCTGATGGGGCACCACAGCTGGGCCCAGCTGATTCTCTACCATGTTCCCATCTCTCCTTTCTCTCATCATCCAAAAATCCATCTATGCTCTGAATATACACATGCCTCACTGCCCTGAGGAGTCGAAAAAAAATTCCCGAAATACAGAGTAAAGGAATTTCTCCACAGCTCAGGCTCTAAATGGTCGTCGATAAATCCTGCCCGGGCCACAGCAAGTTTCCATCCCTGTCAACAGTCCATTCCCTGGATAGTTCACAGCGGAAATGTGGCCACAAACTGTGTTCCCTGCAGTCACGCAGTTGGCAACAAATCTGACCCACTGGTGTCCCAAACACCTGGCTGTGGCTACAGGCTGTACGTGAGCTGCACAGAACCTGTACACCCCCGCATTCTCTCATCCCCAGGTAACTGCCTGATAGTTTTCATCCCATCAGCCCTTCTCGGATTCTTGTACACTTTAATAAGCCTCTATTTACTAATTCCCAACCTGGTTGCTTCTGCATTCTTGAGACTTGTTTTGCTAGCTCATGATATATCATTTCAGCATATCATGAGCAACATTTCTGCTTTGCAATGTAGCCTTGGCTGTGCCTTCACCCGAGCCCTGACCCCATGGATTATCTGAATGTGCAGAAATCAAGTACATCCGAGCTTGAGACCATCAGACATTTGGAGCTGGCAAGTCAACAAATGTGAAATGGGCAAAATGTAGACACGAGGACCGACCGCGGTCAAATTGACTCGAGGAGAAGTCTGAATGCTTCCCTGCTCCACTCCGTTTCCTGGTCTTTGGGATGATCCACGTACCGTCTCCAGCTCGTGCTTCCTCTTGCCAATCTCCCTCTCCACCTGGTGCAGCTCCAGGCTCAGCTGCTCGCTGGACATGCGGCTTGGCCACGAGCTGTGCTGCTGTGGGCCCAGACCGGCCACCTCCCGCTGACCCAGCACTGGGCTACTGGTGGCCTGTAGAACAGAACAAGCGGCAGGTCAGCTCCTGATCCATCCGCTCCCCGGCTGCCCAGCTCCAGCCTTTGTGAAACCCCAAGCTCATCCAAAGCCCTGCTGCCCAGACGCGCAATACCTCGCCCATTCTATGGTGACATTAACCTGCCAGCAGCTGCCCCGCCACCAACACCTCTGACCCCACCTTGGCTACGCACTCCCACCCTACAACCAGCTCTGGCCTCATTCACTTCCAAAGTCTCAATCCTAAACACAATCCAAAACTTTCTATCTCCCATCCCATCAGTTGCCCAGACTCCCAGCTCCCGAACCTTTCTTTGTTGAAAACACAGAAGACGTGGGGAGAGGTGGTGCAGGGACAAACAGCAGGTGGTATGAGTGATTGATTGATAGATAATAGCAGGGAAACTGGTCCTTCGGCCCACTGGATACATGCTGACCATCAATCACACCTTCACAGTTCTATATTTTCTCACCCCTTCCCTACAAACTGGGGGAAATTTACAGGTGAATTAACCTACAGAGCCGCACGTCTTTGGGATGTGGGAGAAAAGCGGAGCACCGAGAAGAAACCCATGCGGCCATGCAAACTCCCCACAGAGAGCACCTGAGGTCAGGGTTGAACCTAGCTCTCTGATGCAATGAGGCAGCAACTCTACCAGCTGCACCACTATGCTGCCCTGTACAGGCCCTGCACAGGCCTTCCTGTCATGTTATGGCCATTGCTTCTGCTCCTGTCCACATTGGCTCACCACCCACCAAACCCCTCCCCAACTCCTTTACTCTCCCGTCGTTCCCTTTCTGTTGCCCTCTCCTCAAGCTATCCACCTTGGGCACCTTCCCACCCCAGCCCTTGCCCCAGGCTACAACTCCTGTCCCTCTAGGTTACCCCTTGTCCCGTCCTGGTTTACATTCCTCTGACTGGTGTGCTGCTGTCTTCCTCTCCAACAGCCTCTGACCAACGAGTTCCCCTCCCCTTTAGTTTCAAGCGAGGACATTGAGGCAGACTGGAACATTCGGATACCTCGATTCCTCGGAGCTGGTTCTGCTGGGTGATCTGCTGGTTGACTTGTTGCAGCTCCATTCGCAGTTGGTCCCTGTCTGTTGGAGGTGTGTGGGGCACAGGGTGCTTCCCATGGGCACTCATTTCCTGCATGTTCAGCCTCTCTCTGTGTGGCACAAACAGCACTCATTAAACAACAAGGGGATATTTCCAAAATACTTCCCAGACCTCTCCATCCTCCCCCAAAGTGCAGCGTCTCAGTGGGCACTCATCCTTCTCCAGTGTGGATGGAGCGCGTCTGTCCCTGGGGCAATGGGCGAGACCACCTGCGTGCGTCGGGATGGTGGGGGTTGAGCGCTGCCCATCGCTAAGGAGATGACGCGATGTGCTGCCATGGCCGTGGAGGTGGAGGGGAGCATTTCCCATTGCCGGAGCAATGGAGGCAGAGCACTGCCCGTTGCCGGGGCAATGGAGGGTAGAGCACCACCCGGGGCGATAGTGAGGAGTGCTGCCCATGGTCTGGTGTTGGCGGGGAGCACCGCCCGTTGCTGGGACGATCGCTAGGGGCTCCGCGAGTTGCCAGGGTCGTGTGCAGACTGCTCTTTGTGCTGCTCTTAACAAGGCCCACGTCGTTTCCGACATGCACACATGTAATTCCTTCACAAAGGAGCTTACCCAACTACTACTGGGAGTACTGTAGGTGCGGGTCACGCAGCCCCGCTGGTCTATGCCACTCGCTCACCAGGCCTCTCAGCCCGTGGCTGTTTTGGATCATCGGCCTAGTTCTAGGTTTCTCAGACCGCAGCTGTTTTACTTTCAATCCTGTCGATTACTTGGACCGTTTCAACTCTTTTTAAATTGATGTGTCGGATGCACACGTCATTCAGTGCCTGTCCCTAAATACTCTTCAGAAATTGGCCGTGAGCTGCAAGTGTGAATTGCTGCTGTTCATCTGATGAAGGGAGAGAATTCCAGGACGGGTATAGAAACAACAGGGAAAATGTGATCTTTGTAAGGACAGCGTGTGTGAAAGGGGAACTGGCATGCAGTGGGGTTCCTATGCCCCATGTCCTTTGTAGTGCTAGAGCTAGTGGATTGGATGGCACTGGGCAAGAAGCCGGTGTGCATTATAGACAATAATAATAGGTGCAGGAGTAAGCCATTCGACTCTCCGAGCCAGCACCGCCATTCAATGTGATCATGGCTGATCATCCCCAATCAGTACCCCATTCCTGCCTTCTCCCCATATCCCCTGACTCCGCTATCTTTAAGAACACTATCTAGCTCTCTCTTGAAAGTATCCAGAGAACCAGATTCCACTGCCCTCTAAGGCAGAGAATTCCACAGACTCACAACTCTCTGTGTGAAAAAGTGTTTCCTCATCTCCGTTCTAAATGGCTTGCCCTAACCTGTGGCTCCTGGTTCTGGACTCCCCCAACATCGGGAACATGTTTCCTGCCTCTAACGCGTCCAAACCCTTAATAATCGTATATGTTTCAATAAGATCTCCTCTCATCCTTCAAAATTCCAGAGTATACAAGCCCAACCGCTCCATTCTCTCAACATATGACAGTCCCGCCATCCCAGGAATTAACCTTGTAAACCTACGCTGCACTCCTTCAATAGCAAGAATGTCCTTCCTCAAATTAGGGGACCAAAACTGCACACAATACTCCAGGTGTGGTCTCACTAGGGCCCTATACAACTGCAGGAGGACCTCTCTGCTCCTATGCCCAATTCCTCTTGTTAAGAAGGCCAACATGCCATTCGCTTTCTTCACTGCCTGCTGTACCTGCATGCTTACTTTCATTGACTGATGAATAATAATCTGCCTTCCTGTTTTTGCTACCAAAGTGGATAAGCTCACATTTTTCTACATTAAACTGCATCTGCCATGCATCTGCCCATTCACCGAACCTGTCCAAGTCACCCTGCATTCTCATAGCATCCTCCTCACAGTTCACACTGCCAACCAGCTTTGTGTCATCTGCACATTTGCTAATGTTACTTTGAATCCCTTCATCTAAATCATTGATGTATATTGTAAATAGCTGCGGTCCCATCACCGAGCCTTGCGGTACCCCACTAATCACCGCCTGCCATTCTGAAAGGGACTTGTTAATCCCTACTCTTTGTTTCCTATCTGCCAACCAATTTTCTATCCATGTCAGCACTCTACCCTCAATACCATGTGCCCTAATTTTGCCCACTAATCTACAGATGGTGTACACTACAGCCACACTGCAGGGGCGGTGGAGAGAGCAAAGGTTTAGGGTGCTCGATGGGGTGCCGATTGGCAGGTTGCATTGTCCTACAATGTGCTGAGGTTCCTGTGCATTGCCAGAGCTACATTTACCCAGATAAGTGGAGAATATTTGATGTGAGCTAGGGTGACATTATTGATTAATGATTAATCTGAAAATGAGTTTGTTAATTCAGGTATTAATGGATATGGGCCAAAGGCAGGTAGGTGGGGTTAGGTTGCATATTAGTCACAACCTCATTGAATATCCACACTGGTTTGAGCTTAAGCTATCCTACTGCTCCTTTCTCTTCCATCACTTATCCAACTTACTCATAAATGCATTTACCATCTCTCATCATAAGGTTTCTAGTTTGACGCGCCCTGAGTGAAGCAGTTACTGTTCTGTACTGGGCTATCTGGTAAGGTGGGTGGTAGTGTGGTGTGCAAGTGGTTCAAACTCTCTACCTGTCAATGAAATGTCCCTGAGTATGTAAGGTCTGGTGAGGAGAGTACGAGGCTGCCGCGTTTGTCCAGTTGTTGTGGTTGCCGTACGGATTGTAATCTGCGGAGGGAAAGAAAAGCACGTTCAGAGCAGTGTATGGTTTCAATTTTAGATTCAACTGCAGCTGGGGTGGACGTGAGCTCCCATCACCACTTCCTGCTCTCACCGCTGCCAGACCCGCTGCTTCACAATGCACCAGATGGATCACTCTCGGCTTTCTGACCCACTGCAGGCAGGGCCGCCCTCAGAGGAGGCTTGAGAACCACAAAGTTCCTTGCGCCTGTCAGATTTCTGCTGATCTGTAAATTCACCACTGGCTGCCCCGTGTCTGTAGCCCTTCAGGAAATCTTTGAGTGACTTGCTCAATTCTAATTTTAAAAATGTTACTACTTAGCATGGTGGCATCATTCAACAAAGAGAATATACAAACTCCGTGCAGACATCATCCGTAGACCCCGAGTGTCTGGTGTTGTAAGGCAGGAACTCTCCTGCTGCACCACTCAGCTGCCTAAGTGGCGTACTTGTGCATACTTGGCCAGTAGAATGCATAAGCTAATCAATAACCGCCTTTTTGTTCCTGAGCTCTACCCCGACAGACTCACTGGTTTTGGACCTCAGAAGCAGGCTATAGTAATTGCACCAACATCCTGCCAGCGTCACACAGCCGTAAGAGGGTGCAAACATCCAGGAGTACTATCAGGTAGCGGAATAACCCAGAGAGAGTTACCGCCCTTCAGTCACTGCAACACCCAGGAGGGAGTGACTACCTGTAATCACCAGAATATTGCGTTGGGTTGCTGACAATAGCAGTTGTAGCCTTGCTTACCCCGGAGCTGCATTACCTGTGACACTGATGGGCTTGGTGGCGATGGTTTGTGAAGCCATAGCTTGCACTGGCCCTGTTGTCTGATAGCTGGTTTTGGAAGTGCGGGAAATGGCACCAAACTTCGAAACAGTTGGCAACTCCCCAAAGGGTATGATGGGGTCCTCCTCTTTGTTTTCAGATGCTCTCCTCTGAATGTCGAGGTTCATTAGCTGTTCCCGCAGGCCTTTATTGTCAACATTCTGTTGAAGAGAACAGTTCATGTATAATTGACTAGAAAGCACACAAACAAGCCCAATAATTATAAAAATAACGGCAAGCCGTTTGGTGCCTCAGCCATGCCGATGACAGCAGGTTTTCTTTCCCTTGCTTCCAACATGGCCCACTACATTTGGGCTGCGGGAGGATGGGTGAAATACCAATCTCCGAGCACCAGTCAGTAGCATTCGATTCAACCAGGGCTGACTATGCTCGTGAAAACCCACCCATTGCTGGTCTTTTAACTCGTCACTGGGAACCACAGAATGTTCTCCAGTTGCAGGCTCACCTGTCACCACCCTTAAGTCAATGGACAGATTTTTAAAACATTTCATGGGTTAGTTTAAAAGTAATGTAGAACATATATAGAAATAGGGCCAAAAGTCCATGCCTTTGTTCACACTGATTAAATCCTTTCCTACTGTACTTCATCTAACCCTAATAGAACATATTTCTCCATCTTATGTTTATCTCACTTCCACTTGCTTATCCACCTCAACCATTCCTTATGGTTGGAGTGTCACACTCCACTCGTTCTCTGGGTGAAGGAATTTCTCTGAATTCATTACTGGACCTCTTTATTCACATCGTTATTCAAATCCTGGCACTGCCTCTGTCATTACACACGCACACAAGCTGACCCATTCCAAGCCTGAAGTGAATTGTGTGCAAATCAATATAACTTGTTTGGGATGGAAAGGGGACATTTTATCTCAGAACATAGACTGACCAAGTGTTCAGGATTCCAAAGATTACAACACACGTATCTCATGTTCACTTACCATTTATACCCTGTATACACAGTTCTAAGAACAACAGTACAAACTCTATTTTGACTG
This sequence comes from Okamejei kenojei, assembly GCA_035221665.1. NCBI lineage: Eukaryota > Metazoa > Chordata > Chondrichthyes > Rajiformes > Rajidae > Okamejei > Okamejei kenojei. Next base: position 27,328,369 of record CM069140.1, on the reverse strand, counting down.
TCAATGATTCATCGTGCTAGCAGGCACATGAAGAAAACCCAGCAGAGTCAACACCCGTCCCACCAACATGGTCCTATCTCTGCCCTTTGCAGCGTCCTTGGGTTTAATGCTTGGTAAACATTTACGTCGCTGGGAAATGGGCTTTGCTGTTAGTCACCACTGCCTTTCACCATTTGGGTTTTGACTGCAGTATTTCTCATTGATGAGATGGATGTCTTCTCTCTCTCTCTCTCTCTTTTGATCCATGTCGTGTAATGGTTCTACACAATATGACTGGTGCTTACATAGGCAAATGGAACATAAAAATCCATTGCTGCTAATGATGATAATACAAAATCACATAATTCTTCTGAAATGCATGCAGCTCGACACTAGATCTAGAGTTGTCCCTTCCTGGGTGTATTTAATAATAGCGACGTAGGAATATTACTCTATATCTAATCAAGGCTGTTCCTGCTCTGGATTGATTTGATGGCACAGTTTTCAAGGAACTTTATTCTATTTCCAACCCACATTGCCTTCTCCATGGGAATGTGTGATGGGATGGAGTTTTAATCTGTTTTTAACCCCTATTTGGTCCGCCCTGTTTCGACGAATGCAATCAACCCAGCGTGCACAATCAAATGAGATCAAATAGAACGAGTAGGAACAAGTGTCTTACAACTTTAGGCCGTGCATGCCATACGCAAATAGAAGAAGGTTATGGGAGTGGTTGATGGGGCAGGCAGATGGCGATTTACGTTCTACAGTGCCTGCATGGGAAATATGAGACTGCGGAGATTCACCAGGATGACATCCGAGATGGAGCATTTAATTTTGATGAGAGACAAAATAGTCTGCATTTTCCCCTTGGAACAGAGAAAGGGACCCGAGAGATGCACAAAATTATGAGAGGCAGAGAGAGAGTTAGGAATCTCTGTCCCTACTTTGCAGATGTGTCTAAGACAAAAGGACATACGGTTAAGGCGAGGAGTAAGAGGTTTAAAGGGGATCTGGGAAAGAATCTCTCTCCAGGTGTGGTTACAAACTGGAATATATCCTCTGAGAAGGATGGTGGAGGCAGGTACTTTCACATTTATGAAGCATATGAATGGGTTTTTGAATCACCATGGAATAGAAGACTACAGACATATGCTGGTAAGTGACAATAGTATAGATAGGTACTTCATATTATGAAGAGCACCACCAGGTTTATTTAAGAGCTCCTGCCTTGGATTGTATTTGATGGGTTTCAGTAGATGGAATTTTATACTTTTCAATCTGTGTTGTTCCTGACATGAGTGTGTTTGGTGGGACAGTTTAGAAAGAGCTTCATTCTAATTTTCTACTTTATGCTGTATCCAAACACCAACACTGAGCTACAGTAAACAGTGGTGTAAAACATCCTCAATGAGCACAATTTTCCACAGTCAACAAAACAATAGTGTGTTTTGTGGTGTTAAGTAGGCACTGTGTCATTTTTTTCCCTGGGCTCCAAGCTGGCCAAAGTAGTCAACATTCATGTATGGACCTGGACTACATCACATCTGAATTTACTCTCAGAAATTCTGGTGGAGAGTCTTTCTTTTGTCCAGAGATGCTGATGTACTCAGGTTGCTCTGGCCCTATTCTGGTCAATTCCTTAGTTAGAACAAGTCAGATTTGTAGAGCTCAGTTACTCCCCACCGACGACAACTCAGCCAGAAATTCTCATAATAAATTAAGAGCAGTCACTTACTGCCCGAGAAAGCCTTACCGCCATCTCCATGCCACTGGAAGTCATAACGTCTTTGGGCTGTGCGTCTTTGCTGCCAATGTAAGAACTAATTGTGTCACAAGACCAGGGCGAGTACTGAGCAGTGTAATCATGGTCCTTGTACTTCTTCACTGGTTTCAGGTCCTCATCGGAATACTAAACATGTAAAGGTACAACAGTTAAGACATATCGAATCTGAAACCCATAGCTACTAAAACTTTGATGTTTAATAACAAATCCTGTGTAAAGTTGAAGATAGACACAAAATGCTGGAGTAGGGTCAGGCAACCCTATTGCTGGAGTGGGTCAGGCAACATTTATGAAGAAAAGGAATGGGTGACATTTCAAGTTGAGACTCTTCTTCAGACTGAGAGTCAGTGCTCACAGTGCAATTGTGCACTCTCAAAGTGAAAGGAACTGTGCAATGCATAACAAAAACTGATAATTCTACTTGATACAGCACAAACTATTTATTGGACTGTGAACAGCTCTCAACAGGGTGGTGAAGGTGTTTGGCATGTACACATTAATCGGTCGGTCACTGAATACAGGGGTTGGGGCTGTATGTGACAACGTACAAGCCATTGGTGAGACCACATTTGAAGTATTCTGGTTGCCCAGCTTTTGGAAGAATGTGATTAAGGTGGAAAAGATGCAGAGAAGATTTACAAGGATATTACTGGGACTGGAAGGCTTGAAGTACAAGGAGAGGTTGGAGAGGCTGGGGCTGTTTTCACTGGAGCGTGGGTTGACCTTATAGAGGAATATAAAATCATGAGCGGTGCAGGTAAGAAGGATGGTGACAGTTTTTTTTCCAGGGCAGATGAGTCTAAACCAGAGTGCATAGGTTTAAAGTGAGAGGAGAAAGTTTTAAAAGGAACCTGAGGGGCAACCTTTTCACACAGAGGATGGTGGCATATGGAATGAGCTGCCAGCGGAAGCCATAGAGATGGGTACAATTACAATATTTAAAATACATTTAATCAGGTACATGGATTGGACAGGTTCAGAGGGATACAAGCCAAATGTAGTCAAATGGGACTAGCTCAGAGAGACATTTTCATCAGCAAGGACAAGTTGGGCCGAAGGAACTATTTCTGTGCTGTACAACTCTACACTTTTCCAGGGCTGGGTTCAGTTTAGTGACCTTTGGATGGAATGATTAACTGTGTCATTGATCAGGATAAAACCTATAACTGTGAGGATGTCGCTGTTTTAAGTTTAACAGTGTATCTTTGCAGCTTTCCTCACATAAACAACGTCCTAAGGGTGAGGCCGCAGGGTCTGACTTGGCCTGGCAGAGACTGCCGTTTACTCCCAGACTCTGTGGCAGCACAGCCTTGAACAGAAGAGAAAACCAAACATTGCAAGTACCTCCGGGGAAACATCAACAAAGGAAGATGGCATCACTGCATTGGGGGGAAATGGAGGTGGCGAGATGGTTTTGCGCTCCTCGAGCTGAGCCATGAGCTCTTTCCTTCTCCGATGCAGGTAATCCAGGCTCGGTTGGGGCTGAGGTTGGTGCTGGGGTACCCTGCCGTGAGGATCCTGTAACAAAAGAGGACAATCAGCAATGTTTACCTATTGCAGTTAGAATGTAGATCTAGCTGGCAGATGACAAGATGGATGTGCTTGGCTGGATGCTCATAAGCAGAATGACTCAAGCGGGAAAGGAGTCACAGGAGAAGCAGGTGGATTTCAGTATCGTTTGCTGCAGTATTAATGCAGGTCTGTATGTAATGAACACGGGATCAGAAAACAGAAGAATCCTGTGCTGAGTTAGCTGATCTTGGTTGGGTTCACTGTGGAAGGGCCGCTCAGCATTACACACCTGCAGCCCCAGGGACTAACACTGGAAAATACACGCAGTCTGTGCTGACATGGAGACTGACATTTGGTGAAGTTGTTGGACAGCTCACTATGATATAGAAGAGGAGTGGAAAATGCTACAAACACCAGCCAATCCCTCGGCCCATCTCCCTCATTTTATTTGGATCCCTATTAGAGCCAACACCCTGGTCACCGCCTCTACTTCCCTTGGTTCTTTACTGGTGCTAATCCCTTGGTCCGTCTCCTCTATTTCCCTTGGCTCTTGATTAGTGCTCACCCCTTGGTAATCTACTGCATTTTCCTTGCTCTTCATTAGAGGTAATCTCTTGGGAGTTCCTTCTTCACTTCCCTTGCTCTTTCCCATGGCTGTTTTCAAGTATGTATCCATTTTCTCTCATAAAAGCTATTAGGCATTCTGCTCCCCCGTTTCTCCAGAATGGGTTCACATATTCTTCAGTCACTGAGCAAGAGAAATTGAACTGAAACAACTACCTCCTGAGACACCTCCCCAATCTAAAAACCATCAGATCATCTCATACCCATTCTGCCAAACACACCCTTCCATACAATGTGCATGGTCATATTGACATGGCACCTTATCAAATCAAAAGCTTTAAAATCTTCAAATTCCCCAAATCCATTGCAAAAATGCACTTCATTATTTTCTCAAAAACTGACTGACACAATGTCCAAGTCTTTCTGGGCGATTTTGTTCACTACATTTGCACCACTTTAGAGCATGGCCGACTCTGTTCACGTTTCCACCCTCGTGGATGGGCGGACTTCCATCAAGGAATGTTGGAAGACTGCCTTTGTTCTGGCCATTCCAGGCAGCTGCATCAGGGCTGAGTGATTTCTGCAAGAGACAGCACTCTTGTCTCCCCCCTCCCCCACATTTCATCTTCATTAGTGACAATTCAATCTGATTGGTTCACTTCTTCCTTCCGAGTCATCCATTCTCACATCCTAAAACTTGAGGGCAAGGCAACAAAGTCTTCATTTTCCATCCTTCCACAGCTTCATGAGATTCTCTTCCACTATCATTAATTTCTATACACATTGACACATGGAATTGCAGATGTTGGTTTACAAAAATAGACACAGAGTGCTGGGATAACTCAGCGGTTCAGGCAGCATATCTGAAAAACATGTAGGGGTGACATTTCGGGTTGGGACCCTTCTTCCGACTGAAGGGGAGTCCCAACCCGAAACATCATCTATCCATTTCTCCAGACTGCTGCCTGACCCGCTGAGTTACAAAATCACTTGTGTACTTGTGTATTTTTAAAATTAATTTCTTCACTGTTGTTCACTATTCTTTTGTACCCTCACATATCTCGTGACCAGGCCAGCAAAGTATACGGTGCGACCTTGAAGGTAGGAGATTCCTGGGCTAGTCCAGAATTAGGAAGAAGAATAGCAGAAGAAGAAGAGAATGATTCTTGGGCTAGTCCAGATTATGGCAGAGTGGTTCCTGGGCTTGCCTGGAATAGGAGACTGGGATACCAGGATGGAAAGTATTTACTGAGGTGGTCCAGAACTGGAGCAGGGCATGTAGGACTATGGAATACTTGGATGCCAATGTGATTACTGTGCTGATCACCTATACTGGGAGAACTAGACCTTGTATCCATTCCACTCGGTTTCAAAGCTGCAAACGGATCAGGAATACTGCCTTATCTGCGAGTAACCCTGTGCCCTAAGCCAGCTAATAGGTCTATGTCTGCGACACTTGAATGGAATGATTATCCCTTCCTTGAGTTTGGGTGGAATTCAGAAGAAAAGAAAATAGTATTATTTCTGCAGTGTGCATGATACCATTAGCCTTTACACATGTACTGGACAGCGACTGGTTGCAGATGGAGTTCTGATGATGAATCAGTCCCCACAGGTTTCACCCAGTCATTTCTGACGCCTCAGGATGGGCAGAGAGCGACAGAAATACCATACAGATTGCTCAGGACACAAGGTGGTAGCGGTTTCAAATCCTGCCAATGGGACCTACCCTGTATGCAGGTCTGATGTGGCTGGGATGAGAGGTCATGTTATAGTAGCTTTCAGGAGCATAGCGTTCCCTGGGCTCTGCAATGCAGTTGGTCACTGCAGATGGCACGTCGACTGGTATCGGGCTGTTGCGAATGTCATCCCTCGGGTAAGACTGCGGAGGGTGGTAGATCCGCCGCCCATCGTAATGGGGCGGGTACATTCCTGAAACTGGTTGTGCCAGCGGGTACTGCTGAGGGCTGGAGTACTGAGAACTTCCCATCCTCTCCTGAATGTAGGATGGGTAGTGGTCCTGGTACTGGAGACTGGAAGGAGGCAGTGGGGGCTCTGGTACATTGCCAGCCCGTCTGTAATGTGGTAGGTAGGGTGCCACAGATCCGGAGGAGTGGTGAGAGTAGTAAAGGTCTGGAAAACAAAAACATCAAATTGAGAATGTTTGCAACTTCCATGGATACTCTCAAAAACAATGAAGATTTAAACACGTGAATTAGAAAGATGGATCATTCGGGCTTTCAAACCTGCCTCACTGATGCTCATAACACCAACATTACATTCCTCACTAGCCACTGCAGCTTTTCATCTTTTGCTTATCAGGAATCTATCCACTTCTCATTAGAGAACATGCAATAACTTTGCTTTCCCCTCCCTCTCGTTGTGGGAGCTCCAAATGCACAAAACACACACAGAGAAAAAATATCACTCCTCTGCAGGTGGCTAATGTTTCGAGTTCTCCATCTCTAGGCAGCATGGCCTCACTCACTGTATTCAAGAGACCAGAAGGATTTTAGATATGAAGACTATCAAGAGAGATAGGGTCAGCGCAGGCAAGTGATGCAGAGGTTGAAGATCAGACACGATCTTTGTAAATGGTGGACAGCTTTGAGGGGCCGAGTGGCCTCCAATTGCTGCATTGAAAATTAAAAATGCTGCAAATACACTGCAAACAGCAGTAAAAAAAAGGGAGATGACAAGCTGGATATAGGTTGTTCATCATCAGAATAAACAGGTCGTTCTGGTGGAGCGACCCCCTCCCTTCCTGACACTGTGAGACTACTCACTGAACCCTCCGCTTGGAATGGTGAGCAGTTGCACCACCTGGTGGTCACAGTCTACAACAGGAGAGAGCAGCAAGGCTCACACTGAGAATTCGGGAAAGTAGTGGAGCAGAAGGAATCTTAAACTGTCCACCTGCTATTTCTCTAAAACTAAGGTCCTTCCACCTCCAGTCCGCAAAATATCAAACCAGTCACTTGTCGACATCTGTCAGGCCCATCCTGTGCCCTGAATCCACTGATTTTGTACTTAAAATCTTTGGGCATCTTTACTTTTGACTATTAACGTGGAAACAGGCCCTTCGGCCTACTGAGTCTGTGCCAACCAGCTATCACCTTGTACACGAGCACCATCCTACACACGAGGGACAAGTTACATGCTAATTATCCTACAAACCTAGATGTCTTTAGAGTGTGTGAGGAAACTTGAGCACCCGGGCAAAAGCCACTCGGTCACAGGGAGAACGCACAAACTCTGTTCAGGCAGCACCCGTAGTCAGGATCAAACCCAGGACTCTGGCGCCGCAAGGCAGCAATTCTACTGCTGCGCCACAGTGCCGTCCTAATCTTTAATCACCCTAATATTATCCTTTTCCCAAATAAGCTCCTCACAATGTGGCCAGGTTCAGCTGCTCTTCTGCACACTGGTATCAATACAGACCCTTGTTGTACTAGGAGACACTTATGACTGCAGATGTTGGAACTTTGAGCAAGAAACAAGAGGTTCAATGGGTCAGGCAGCATCTGGGAAGGAGTGGACATGTGACCTTTCGCGTTGGGACCCTTCTCAAGATGGGGTCCGAAGAACTTGTCTGAGGAAGGGTCCCGACCTGCAAAGTTGCATGTCCATTCCCATCCCAGAGGGGAACTTTGCTTTTTGCTCGTTATAGTAGCCTGACAAGAAACAGGGCAGTAATTTCCACTGCCTCCCCTGTGGTTTGCCTGCTGCACTCCTCGACACTTGGAGAGCTTGTTTCCCGCCTGCTACCCTCCCATTGTCCTTCTTCTACTCCGCAATCTGTCGTCTATGGGAGCAGGTCGCACGGACTAACACTTCACAAGTCTTTGCTTACTTGGCGGATACTGTGGTGGCTCGTAGGAAGCAGCAGAACTCCTCGGGTCCTGGTAGTACACGTCTGGCTGCTGGCCAGGGGAGTACATTTGTGAACCCCGCGGTACCATCTGGATCTGTTTGGAGACTGGCATAGGTGGCATCTCAGCACTTATTCGCGGTGGCACAGAGAGGGCGCTGATTGGCACCGCACCAAGGGAGTTCTTCTGTGGCAACTCTATCCTGCTGAGATACAGGGAGAGAAAAAGATTAGCTTGGTGCAATTTGGGGAGAGCCACGGACATCGGAGAAGAGAAAGAGGAGAAGGACAGGTGTAGATATCTACTTTATTGAGCCTGGATACTGAGGCTAAGTACCCCCGTGTGATGTTTGATCAATCAATCCTGGTTAATTACACACCTTGACATTAGGTTTTGGCAGAGAGAAGCTGTTCACAGGCAGGACATCTCGTTCGAAGAGTAGGGTCACTGTAGTTTATTTGAGACATGGGGATTGTTAGCACTGGAACAAAGCGAACATCTACCACAAAGCACTGTCTTGGAGAGCTGTGAGGGCAGGGCGGGGGCTGGGGTAGTTAGAAGATGGTGACTTACAATTGGGATTGTTGTGCTGGGGGTGGAAGGATTGACGAAAGTCACCCTGGTCTCTTGGTGCAGGTCTTGGAGGGGTTTTTTTAATCTTGGGTTGCCTGATGTTGGCAAGAACCAAGCAGTGTTGCCCAATACTAGCTGAAAAGGGAAACATCTGCAAATTCAGAAAATCTTAATAGGTTACAACCAATGAAGTACTGCTGGTGCAGTCATCAAAGTAATGGAGGGAAACTGCTTAGTGCAAGGGAAATCCACCAGATAATACTAGCTGATAAATGAATATTTTCATCAGGATACTAGAGATAATTCCCCTGCTCTTCTCATTGATACCAGGAGACCCACTATCCAGAAATGGTGCTAGTGAGGGTTTTCTTCCTCCCAGAATATTGATTTTTTTATACATAGTATAGCCCACATAAACGATGCTTACTAATCTCTGACTACAGTTAGTTAATAATTTCACACATACTATGGTGTCATTTGATCTCTAGTCACCACCAGCCCTGGGTACAGGTACGTTATCACGGAATCCAACAGCACCTTATTTCACCTTGCCCAAGATGCTGACAAACTAATCCCAGCATTATGCCCGTATCCCCCTTTGCATTTCCCATCAAGGTATGTGTCCAAATGCTTTTAAAACACTGTATTGTTTTTGCCTCCACAACAGCCTCTGGCAGCTCGTTCCAGATAACAGCATCGTATGTGAAAAACCTACTCCTGAGATCTCCTTTAAATTTCTCCGCCTCACCTTAAACTTTAAACTTTAGAGATGGAACATGGAAACGGGTCCTTCAGCCCACCAAGTCCACGCGGACCAGCGATCACCTCCATACACTAGCACTATCCTACACACTAGAGATCATTTACAATTTTTACAGAAGCCAGTTAACCTACCAACCTGTACGTCTTTGGAGTGTGGGAAGAAACCGGAGCACCCGGAGAAAACCAGCACCCGTAGTCATGATCAAACCTGTGTCTCTGGCTCTAAGGAAGTATCTCTGCAGCTGCGCCACTGTGCCACCCAGTGCCCTCTGGAGACAGGATAATGATGTGTGTGAGGGGAGACTTTGATCAAGAAGCTGATTTCTCTTAATGATGCAGTGACACCACTGATACCTGATGGGCGAGGATGGGGTAACGTATGAAACCTTGGCAGGGGGCAGATCAGAGCTTGAAGGTTCAAGTTACGAGGTTAGGTTGCAATAGAGAAAATACTCCTTTGTTCTTTCAGTAAGGTTAAAGGATTTGATGAGGTGGAGACTGCAAATGCTAGTATCTGGAGCAAAAAAAAAGAGCTATTTCTCCTTGACTCTTTCAGTCCAGATGAATGATCCAATGGGAAATATTGACTGTCCTTTTCCCTCCACACATGCTGCCTGACCCGCCGAGTTCCTCTAGCAGTTTATTTTTTTGGGTGAAGAGAGAAACTATTTCTTCTGGTCGCAGAGTCCAAATCAAGAGTCATCCTATTCTGATCTGCTAACAAGAGCCGTTGCCTTAATTGAGAAGTGATGCCTGGTAGCAACTCTTCACAGCAGGTGTACTAATAATTTACAGAAGCTGAAAGTCACTTGAAAAATAATCACAGAACTATTGGTGGATGTTTCAAGGTGGGCCAGGCAGCATCTCTGAAGAACATGCATAGGTGACGTTTTGGGTCAGGACACTTCTTTGGGGCGGTGGGGGGGGGGGGGGGCTGGGAAGGGAGGGTTGTTTGCAGGCTTGTTACCTAAAATTGTAGATTTCAATGTGCATGCGGTTAGGTTGTAAGCTAGCCATGCAGAATATGAGGAGCAGTTTCTCCAGTTTGCATATAGCCTTTTTCTGGCAATGGTGAAGATCCATACGGGATTGTTCACTGTTTGGGATGTGGGTGCTGCAGAGTAGACTTGATGGGCCGAACTACCTAATTTTGCTCCTATGCCTATGACTTGTGAATGCTCCAAGTGGTTTTTCCATTTGGTAAATACTGGTTGTCCTTGATTCAGTAATCACGTTTATGAACCACAACTGACTTTTTCCTTTGCCTGATTATTTTACCATTCCCCTTTCTTAAAACTCAGAAGATAGAAGTTAAGGGTTTAGATCCAATGATAGGGCAATTAAACTGAAAAGTTAATTGTTATTTCCCTCTCCACAGATGCTGCCTGACCTGATGAGAACCTCCAACCTCTGTTTTGTTTTAGATTTCCAGCATCTGGTTTTAAATTACTTTAGTTTTGTCTCGCCGTGTCCATGCCATTCAGTGACCCCCCCCCCCCCGCACATTAACACTATCCTACACACGCAAGGGACAAATTACAATTATACCAAATCTAATTAACCTACAAACCTGTATGTCTTTGGAGGGTGGAAACTGGAGCACCCGGAGAAAACCCAGCGCAGGTAATGGGGAGAACATACAAACTCCGTATAGACAGCACCTTTAGTCAGGATCGAACCCGGGCACCTGGCGCTGTGAGGCAGCAACCCTACCGTTGCGCCACCGGTACCGCCCTAATTGTGTACAATGCATCTGAATGTCACATCTCTTGTGAATTAGGATTTTTTTTTTTGAGAATGGTGACCCAAGAGAAGATGTTGGAATCTTGAGTAAAAAACAAACAGCTGGAGGAAAATGAGTCAGGTAACATTTCTGGAAGGAAATAGATGATATTTTGGATTGAGACACGATGCTCCCTGAGCTGTCGAGTTCCTCCAGCAGTTTGTATTTTGCTCAAGGTTATTTGAAACCTTTCTCTTTATGGCATTGACAATGCGCTGGACAGACAGGGTTTGAGTATTCACGGCGAGGTTCAACATAATAGGGAACGTGGCAGTTTGTGGGAGCAGGAAGTTACAAAGTGTGATGAGACATGTGGAACAGCAAGTCCAGCACAGACCAGTTGAATTGGAAACGTGTCTACTTATCATAGATGCTGTATGATACATAATGAAGTTCCAGAGATGTGTCTGACCCACTGAGTTATGCCAGTACCTTTGTGTGTTTTTGCTCAAGATTTCAGCATCTGCAGTTCCTTGTACCTTGTCTACTGTGTATAACAAAGTTTAAGCTGGGTTTGGAACAACCCTCAAACAACACTAAACACATTATTAGTCACGGGACCCGAGGGGAAACCTCTTCACTCAGAGGGTGGTGGGCATATGGAATGAGCTGACAGAGGAGGTAGTTGAGGCAGGTTCTATAACAGTAATTAACATGGATAAGAAAGGTTCAGAGGGATATCGGTCAAATGCAGGCAAATGGGACTAGCTTAGATGGGGCATTTTGGGCAGCATGAAGGCTTGTTTCCTTGCTGTATGACCCCATATCTACCGTGTACAAATCAGCCTATTGAATTACCCACATGATAGGACAGCCAACACTTAAACGGTGTTCTGAAGGCTGATAATATTTGGGCTCAAGGTGTGAAGCAGATTATAAGAATGCAAAACTCTCTTGATTCACACACTCCATGCAGTGAGAGGGTACGATCCAGCATCCAATTGAAGGCTGAGGGAGGTCCAGAAGGAGACAGTGGTGAATGGGTGAGATCCAGTTAGAAGTGGTGCCTTTGGATGAAGCACATGAAAGCGATCCTGAGCAGTAGACTATTAATGTAGTAACTCCCAGGACAGGCGAGGAGATTCCCACCTATCTGGTGACTGGTGCACTTTTGCACTAGTATTGGGGTTATTAATTTATTGATCTTTTTTGTTTATTATGTGTGACTATTGTGTTTACAGGCCTGTTATGCTATGGCAAATAAGAATTTAATTGTTCCATTATTGGTACATATGACAATTAAACACTCTTGCGCTTTCATCATGCCCATGATAAGTGCACATTACAGTGAAGATGAAGTTTCCTTACGAGTCCGGTGGAGATCCCGACACCGATCCCGGTGCGCTCATACTCATGTCGCCCATCTTGCCCGGCTTCATGGTAATGTCGTAGGCGCAGTCAGTCCCACGGGATATCAGCTGTGCGATGCTGTTGCCCGTGGCTACCATGCCGTTCTGGATGGAGACGGGCTTCGTGCAGGCATCCAAGGAGCCCTCATCCGACAAGCTGTTGGACGTGACCGACATCACCCCTCCCACCTTGCTGAGCTGGGTGAGGGACTGGCTGAGGGGCCGCCCAGCTGCTAACCGCTTGTTCCTCATGCGAAATCTGGAAGGGACAGGCATCATCGAGAGATTAAACAGGTCAGTGGGTGTCATTGGTCTGAATCATTCTTGACTTCAACTGCACAGGGATGAGTGACTGCCACCCAAATGATATAAAATGCCCATCTTTTCTGTTGCTCGGTTTCAGATCTTCACAATGGAAGCTGTTGGTTCAGTTCAAGAGTCATCCAATCACGACAGATGCTGTTGACTAAATGCACAAGGAATATGTTTCAAGGATCATGTATGTGGTAGGCAAAGGCAGACGAGGGCACGGTAGTCTGTTCCACAAGTGCTTGTGCTGAAACTACCAGGAACACGCCCTACCCCAGTTACCACATCAAACTGCATTTTTCTTTGCATGGGAGCTGTCACTGCGGAATGTGTTCCACAGGTGACGCAGCTGCAAATCGCAGCAATTAGTCTGGGATTTGGTAAAATGTTAATATCTTGAGTTGGAAACTATGACCAATGAGCTCCCTAGGAGATGCATGTAGCAATGTACTGGCCCGACTGACATTGAACAGGCAAGTGCCCAAGCTCACCTGACCTGGCCTCTCCCTAGGTACAGGCTCCTGCTCTGATCTGTCTCCCCCCCCCCCCCCCCCCCCCCATAGATACAGGAGGCCCCTGTGGGCACTGCAGTGGCTAAAGACCAAGTGACCACTACCGTGAAACATGCTGGAGGCAGGCAGGAAATTATGCAGAGGTCTGAAATGTAAAGAAGTGAATTACTGATGCATATTTACGCATTGGTCACTGAGATCTAAGGTCCAAGGAACACACCATCATGAAGGAAACTCCTTAACAATAGCTACAACAGCGAATGTCCGTTTTTGGTGCACCCCATTGCTTGGAACATTTCCATTACTGTTTCAGGAAGAGGAATGGAATGTTTGGGATACTAAACTGCATCCCAGACATTGTGTTCCGGTACAACATATTTGAACTAGCACCAGGGATGGTTACATTTTGGCATACACACAATAATTAGCGAATGTCCTTCAGGAGAGGAATCTTACAATCCTATGACATTCCTCATGACTCCAGTTTTGCATAACATTGGTGATTCATATTACCTGTGGTGTCACTTGGTAGCTCGGATTACAAATGTCCGAACAAAATCTGCAAATTACGTATCACCATAGAACAACCTGCAATATTGCTTGACATTGTGCAATTTATTGTTCCAGGTGCAACAAGGATAAGGCACAGAGTACACCTTCCTACACCCTGTCCCATCAACAGTCCCACAGTGCTATTGGTCATGTACAAAGATATTTAAATCCTTCTGCACTCCTTACCTTTCCATTTAGATTCCTCTTACCAAACTGCATGACCTCACACTCTCCCAGATTAAACTCCATTTGTCCAATGTAAACTCCATACACTCAGAGCCAGCTTCTGTGCAGCAGTTACTATGCAGCCACTGTGATGCCACTTACTTTTCAAGTTCATCCTGGGAATGGGCAAAAGTGCAGCTTGCTCCTCGCGGACAGCCTCCCCGCTGCCTCAGGTCTCGGCACATGCTGGTTTTGTACTTGCTGCTCTGTGCTGACTGCATCACAAGAAAGAAAGAAAGAAAATAAAGAGGTGACGTGATACAAAAGTAGACAATTGCATCCTATACTGTTCTTGGACATACCTAATTAGGCCCCAGAAATGTACCTACATTCACAGATTTTAGGACAAGCACATTCTTGACTGTAATACGGATTGTTCTCAAGACATCTCGATTAACTTTTCTAAATTACATTTAAAATTTAATGCATTTAAACCTACCAGACAACACCTAACCCACACCTCCTTTTTCCTGACCAAATCCTCAATTTCTCTTGTAATCTAGGGTTCCTTATTATTGCCTGCCTTGTCTTACTCTATCTGGAACATCCATATCTTGAACTGGAGTATTGCGTACAGTTTTGGTCTCCAAATCTGAGCAAATACATTCTTGCCATAGAGGGGGTACAGAGAAGGTTCACCAGACTGATTCCTGGGCTGTCTGGACTTTCATATGAGGAAAGACTGGATAGACTCGGCTTGTACTAGCTAGAATTTAGAAGACTGAGGGGGGATCTTATAAAAACTTACAAAATTCTTAAGGGGTTGGACAGGCTAGATGCGGGAAGATTGTTCTCGATGTTGGGGAAGTCCAGAACAAGGGGTCACAGTCTAAGGATAAGGCGGAATTCCTTTAGGACCGAGATGAGGAAAACATTTTTCACACAGAGAGTGGTGATTTTCTGGAATTCTCTGCCACAGAAGGTAGTCGAGGACAGTTCATTGGCTATATTTAAGAGGGAGTTAGATGTGGCCCTTGTGGCTAAAGGGATCCAGGGAGTATGGAGAGAAGGCAGGTACAGGATACCGAGTTGGATGATCAGCCATGATCATATTGAATGGCGGTGCAGGCTCGAAGGGCCGAATGGCCTACTCCTGCACTAATTTTCTATGTTTCTATGAACTCCCACTTTTAAGAGCTTCCCACTTTCTGGATGTCTTTTACCCTCAAACAACATCAAAGTACCATCAAAATTGGCTTCTCCTCAATTTGTGGGCAGCCCTGTCCTTTTTCATCACTATTTTATAGCTAGAAGAACCGTGGTTGCTTGTTGCTAAGTGCTCGCCCACAAATCCCAGTCACATACCTTGTCCTACATTTGAATAGTAGGTCAAGCTTTGCCATCTCCCTCAGAGGGTTCTCTACATATTGTCTGAGGTAACTTCCCTGAACGCACTTGACTAATTCAAAAAACCATCTAAGCATTTGGTGCAATGGCAGTCCCCAGGCTTCACTAGGAAAGTTAAAATCCCCTGCAATCCTATTAGTCTTGCAGCTACCTGCAATCTCCCGACATATTTGTTCCTCTAATTCCTGCTGACCATTTGGGGGCCTATAGTACAATTCCAACAAGATGATCACTCCTTTTTATTTCCCAGCATCCATATAGCCTCACTGGAAGATCCCGCAGTAATATAATCTCAGACTGCCACAATGTTCTCCTTAGTCAATAAAGCAACACCCCCTCCTCTTCTACCTCACTTATATTTTGTCTGTAGCATTGAACATTAAACTGCCAGCCCTGACCCTTCCTTAGCCAGGTTTCTGTAATCGCTACATTGTCCTCGTCTCACGTAGCTGTCCACGCCCTGAGTTCACCTGCCTTTCCTGTCAGGCCTCCAGCATTGAAATAAATGCAATTGAATCTGTCTTTCTTCGCTCCCTTCCATGCTGCTGCCAGTCCTCTCTACTGAACTCGTTGTCATTGACATCTGAATCAAATTCCAGTCTCCCATCTGCCTCACTGTTTTGGATCCTGGTCAGCTGCCAATCACCCAAGGAAGCAACAGCTTCCTCTCCTTTGTTATCAAGCGTCTGATGAGTTAAGATACTGTCCAATTCTCCTCTACTTCATTGCGGACATTGGACTTTGTCTCTGGAACTGTTGCACTATAATGCTGAGAATTATATTTTGCATTCTGTACCTTTCCCTTCACTCCACCTATTGTACTTGAAGTTGGCTTGATTGTATTCACAGTGTCCTCCGTAATGTTTGGGACAAAGACCCATCATTTATTTATTTGCCTCTGTACTCCACAATTTGACATTTGTAATAGAAAAAATCACACGTGGTTAAAGTGCACATTGTCAGATTTTAATACAGGGCATTTTTACACATTTTGGTTTCACCATGTAGAAATTACAGCAGTGTTTATACATAGTCCCCCCATTTCAGGGCACAATAATGTTTGGGACACAGCAATGTCATGTAAATGAAAGTAGGCATGTTTAGTATTTTGTTGCATATCCTTTGCATGCAATGACTGCTTGAAACCTGCGATTCATGGACATCACCAGTTGCTAGGTGTCTTCTCTGGTGATGCTCTGCCAGGCCTGTATTGCAGCCATCTTTAGCTTATGCTTGTTTTGGGGGCTAGTCCCCTTCAGTTTGCTCTTCAGCATATAAAAGGCATGCTCAATTGGGTTCAGATCGAGTGATTTACTTGGCCACTCAAGAATTGACAATTTTTTTAGCTTTGGTAAACTCCTTTGTTCCTTTATCAGTATGTTTGGGATCATTGTCTTGTTGTAGAATGAACCGCCAGCCAATGAGTTTTGAGGCATTGTTTGAACTTGTCTCAACAGCAGCAAAACCAAGGAACTGATTGTGGACTTTGGAAGGAGTAGGATGGGGACGCACAGTCCTGTTTATATCAACAGTTGATGGTTGATGGTTGAAAGGGTCAAGAGCTTCAAATTCCTGGGTGTGCACATCTCTGAAGATCTTTCCTGGTCCGAGAACACTGATGCAATTTTTAAGAAAGCTCATCAGCGCCTCTACTTCCCGAGAAGATTACGGAGAGTCGGTCTGTCAAGGAGGACTCTCTCCAACTTCTACATGTGCACAGTAGAGAGCTTGCTGACCGGTTGCATCGTGGCTTGGTTCGGCAACTTGAGCGCCCTGGAGAGGAAAAGACTACAAAAAGTAGTAAACACTGCCCAGTCCATCATCAGCTCTGACCTTCCTTCCATCGAGGGGATCTACCACAGTCGCTGCCTGAAAAAGGCTGGCAGCATCATCAAGGACCCACACCACCCTGGCCACACACTCATCTCCCTGCTACCTTCGGGTAGAAGGTACAGGAGGCTGAGGACTACAACGACCAGGTTCAGGAATAGCTACATCCCCACAGCCATCAGTCTATTAAACTTGGCTCAGAGAAAACTCTGAACATTTATACCCCTCCATCTGTTATTTGCACTTTATCAATTTATTCATTCACGTGTGTATTTACGTATATAATTGTAGTCAATGCCTACTATGCTCTGTTGTACTATGCAAAGAAAGAATGTCATTGTCCTGTCAGGGACACATGACAATAAACTCTTTTGACTTTGACTTTGAACTTGAGCTGATAGGATGTGCCTATACACTTCAGAATTCATTATGCCACTGCCATCAGCAGTTGTATCATCAATGAAGATAAGTGAGCCAGTACCTTCAGCAGCCATACATGCCCAGGCCATAACACCCCCACCACCGTGTTTCACAGATGAGGTGGTATGCATTGGATCTTGTATGCAGTTCCATCTCTCCTCCATAATTTTCTCTTGATATCACTCTGATATAACTTAATCTTCGTATCATCTGTCCAAAAGACCTTTTCTCCAGAACTGTGGTTGTTCTTTTAAGTACTTCTTGGCAAACTGTAACCAGGTCATCCTATTTTTGCAGCTAACCAGTGGTTTGCATCTTGCAGTGTAGTAGGTATGTTACAAAACGTACCTTCAGCGGCGCTGCAGTTCTGTCACTGGCTGTGTGCGTGACTGGCGCCTTTGAGAGGAGGGCGGGTTTAAAATGCCGTTTTCTCCAGCCTGTTCAAATGTCAGGCTGTCAGTTTGTTTAGTTGCTGATGAAAAATTGCTCCGACTGCCGTTATATCAAGTTTATTAAAATTAGCGCTGGATAATTTAATAGCAGGAGTAAAATTAAAAGAATCTTCTAAAGCCGTGAACGCTGACAACGGGACGGATTTCAAGTACGGGACAGGTAAAGGAAAGCCGTTTATTTTACATATAAACATGCTTCTTAGGATGCCTTTAATCAAAATTTCACATTGCGAAAAGGTGATTATGTAAATATAGGAACTGGCAGTATTTTTCCTGCCGATATGGGGTTTAAATTCACTGCAACCACAATGTTCCAAACAAACGCGTTCCACAAAATCCCACTCGCAAGATGATTTAAATGGCCATTAATTTACGGGAATTAAACACAAAATTCCTTCCATTTGGCCAATAAATTTATGACAATGAGATTTAAAAATCAAGTTATATTGTGAATTCTTGTGTGAATGTTATGTGGTCACTTAGGCTATTTAAAAATGTTAACCTTTTCTTAAGAAATGGATAGATGTTTAGATCTAGTAATTGAATTTTGTAATTAGCTACAATTAGGTAACTAACCAATTATATGCTTTAATTTCAGGTCATCCAAGTAAGTTTCATATTTGTTTCAGAATGCTTCAATCTATAATAACTGAAAATTCTTTCAGTTCTCTTAATTTTTGAGAAAGTTATGGGCTTTTGACTGTCCTTGATCGTAGAATCATAGAATCATAGAAAATAGGTGCAGGAGTAGGCCATTCAGCCCTTTGAGCCTGCACCGCCATTCAATATGAACATGGCTGATCATCCAACTCAGTATCCTGTACCTGCCTTCTCTCCATACCCCCTGATCCCTTTAGCCATAAGGGCCACATCTAACTCCCTCTTAAATATAGCCAATGAACTGGCCTCAACTACCTTCTGTGGCAGAGAATTCCACAGACTCACCACTCTCTGTGTGAAGAAAGATCTTCTCATCTCGGTCCTAAAAGACTTCCCCCTTATCTTTAAACTGTGACCCCTTGTTCTGGAGTTCCCCAACGTCGGGAACAATCTTCCTGCATCTAGCCTGTCCAACCCCTTAAAGAATTTTGTAAGCCTCTATAAGATCCCCCCTCAATCTCCTAAATTCCAGCGAGTACAAGCCGAGTCTATCCAGTCTTTCTTCGTATGGAAGTCCTGCCATCCCAGGAATCAGTCTGGTGAACCTTCTCTGTACTCCCTCTATGGCAAGAATGTCTTTCCTCAGATTAGGAGACCAAAATTGTACGCAATACTCCAGGTGTGGCCTCACCAAGACCCTGTACAACTGCAGTAGAACCTCCGTGCTCTTGTACTCAAATCCTTTTGCTATGAATGCCAACATACCATTCGCTTTCTTCACAGCTTGCTGCACCTGCATGCCTACTTTCAATGACTGGTGTACCATGACACCCAGGTCTCGTTGCATCTCCTCTTTTCCTAATCGGCCACCATTCAGATAATAATCTACCCTACTGGTTTTGCCGCCAAAGTGGATAACCTCACATTTATCCACATTTTACTGCACAGATCACAGCTTGATCACAGCTTTTGAGTTGTCAATGGAAAAGCAATAGGGAACAAGATGCTAATTCCCTAGTATGAAAATGGCCATAACATTTTTAACACAGAAGATATGAAAGTGAATTAGGTGTCAAATTAAACTTCTTTTTATGCTTTATCTGATGGGATAAATTCGAGACTTTAAAATCTCAAAATTTTGTAACATTGCTAAGTGTAGCCTCTGTATTTCTGTTCATGAAGTCTTCTGCGGACAGTGATCATTGACAAATCCACACCTGATTCCCGAAGAGTGTTTCTGATCTGTCGGACAGATGTTTGGGGATTTTTCTTTATTATAGAGAGAATTCTTCTGTCATCAGCTGTAGAGGTCTTCCTTGGCCTGCCAGTCCCTTTGCGATTAGTAAGCTCACCAGTGCTCTTTTTGATAAGCCTAAGGTATGGCTAATGTTTCTAACAGTTTTATTCTTGTTTCTCAGTCTCATAATAGCTTCTTTGACACAACTTTGGTCCTCATGTTGATAAACAGCAATAAATGTTTCCAAAGTTGATGGAAAGACTGGAGGAAAGACTAGGTGCTGAATGCTCTCTTATACCTGCATTAAGGAGGCAATTAAACACACCTGAGCAATTACAAGCACCTGTGAAGCTATGCGTCCCAAACATTATAGTGCCCTGAAATGGGGGGACTATGTATAAACACTGCTATAATTTCTACATGGTGAAACCAAATTGTATAAAAATACTCTTTAATAAAATCTGACAATGTGCACTTTAACCACATGATTTTTTCTATTACAAATCTCAAATAGTGGCAAATAAATAGATGATGGATCATTGTCCCAAACATTATGGAGGGCACTGTATGTATAGTATTATCTGATTTAATTGGATAGGATGCAAACCAAATCCAATTTATACAGGTCACCTCTGCTCCAGAAGAGATCCCAATGATCCGAAAATCTGAATCCTGCCCCCTGCACCAATTCCTCAGCCATGCATTCTTCTGTGAGCTTCCTATTTCTACACTAATCAGGATTAAATTCCTTCCGTTGTTGCTCCACCCAAATTACTTGCTAATTAACATCCTACTAAGATTATCCTGCTCATTCTCCACAACACCATTAATTTCTGTAGAAACAAGGAACTGCAGACGTTGGTTTATACAAAAGGACACAAAGAGAGATTTACGAGGCATGTTTTATTTTTACAGACTGAGAATGCCGGAACAGGCTTGAAACATTCGTCTCAAAGACACAGTACCACTGACTGCTCCACACAAACCAGGTAAATGATCGAGACAGCAATCTCAGATGTGAAAGTGTAATCTGCCGCCCTGCACAATGGCTCCTCGTGTATACTTCCTTGTGCTGGGTAAATGTGCCGGGGATTTCTGCCTCCACCACCCTTCCAGTGAGTTCCAGACCTCACTACCCTCGGGGTAAAAACATTTCTTCCCTTCCATCTCCACCTTCTATTAACTAATTTCAATCGCTGCCATCTGACCATTGACTCCACTGTTGAATGAATTAAGACCTTCCCTTCCAATTGATTGCAGCCTCAATGTTATAAATCCCACTGCTTCCCTGTTCTAAATCCAAACCTATCCAATAACTCCCCACAGCTATTTTTTCTCAATCAACATCCTTGTAAATCTGCACCCTCCGTAGTGGGACCACACGCCTGGTGTAATGTGCTGGTCACAGCCTTGATTACCTGCTGCTGATCTGTTCCTTTCTTGCTATGGTTCTGTATAAAATCCACCAGTCCGTGCACAACGGTCTTTACAGCTACCAGTCCGAACTCCAACTGCTCCCACGTCGGAGGAGGGGCATCTGCAGGGAAATACAACAAACACGTACAACTTTTAGACGAGGAGAGGAAAAGCAGCTTGTGCTTCAGGAGGATCTTTGCTTGCATGACGGAAGCCAACTGAGAAACCCAGAGAGGGTCACAGAAGCCTGATCTTGGAAATCCCTGCAGAGGAAGAATGGCCAATACTTGGACATTCACTGTTGGTTAATCAATATGACACCAACCCAAGACAGCTGAAATTATTTAATGTTTAAAGTGATGCAGAATGCTTACTTACAATGCTGGCTGTTCACTCCTCCCATCTTCCCACCCTGGGGACATGATTTAATCTTTTCAAAAAACATGGCAATTCAATCTACAACTAGGCACAGATCTTACACCGGCTGAGTCTGGGAAGTTTAGGTGGCAGCTAAATCCATTTAAGGATAAGAATGGAAAAGCAAGCAGGAACCCCGAAGACTGAATTGTTGCTGGCAAATCCACAAGCTGATTTCATCGGGCATCTTCAAACCTCGATGCATGACCGTGGATGCTTCACAGGAACAGCTATCAAACAAAGGTCAATACTAAGTGAGCAGGTATTTAGCTTTGGTGGCAGAAACCGTTCAAGAGCATAGGGAGATACTGAAGGGGGCAAAAGCAGAAGGTGAGCCAGAGGTTCAGAGAGAATGTGAAGGCTTGACTGTGTAGGCAACCAACTCACTTCCCCACCTGTCCCTCTTTTAAGGGTTCAAAGGGTTAATGTGGACACGTGTGAGAGTTCTGCCTCAAAGCTGTGATCTACAACTCCCCGGCAACAAGCCGGGCCTGTTTTTGGAATGTTGCATCAAGATAATTTGAGATCCTAGATTTGCAACACTCCATCCTGAGAAGATGATGGCTTCCAGCTCCTAAACTCTGGAAATGTTTCCCTGTTACACTTGCTTCTCTCATTTTTTTAAGGCTTTCCATAAAACACACCTCTACAGGCAGTCTGCACATAACAACAGTTTAAATTTTTTTTTTAAACTACTGATGCTGGAAATCAGAATTAAAGTGGGAAGAAAAAGAGTTAATGTTTCAGGTTGGAGATTCTTCATCGGTAGATGAGAAAATAGTTTGGTTTCAGGTGCAAGAAAGGTGGGAAAAAGAAGGAAGAACAAAAATGAATATCTCCAATAGAGTGAGACCAAATAAGTAAACATGGTAATAAAAGGCAGATTATGCTAGTCTGTCTGTGATACATGTCGCTAATAGTAAGGCAGTGGAATATGCTCAGCAGACTGAGCTATAGTAACAAACAGAGGAAAAACAAATCAAAATAATCGGCGGATAAAAGGCAGAAATGGCCAGATCTGATAAGAGCAAAAACCAATGAGTGTGTTTACTGAATTTGGGGAATTTGATATTGAATTTAGAAGGCTGCAATGGCCTTTGTCCTACCTGAACTTCCTCTGCCATCTCAGGTATTGAAACAAGCTTGCTCTTTCTCTTTTCTGTTCTGACAACTAATCTCAGACCTGAAACATTAACTGCTTCTCTTTCCACGGATGCTACTTGACCTGCTGAGTTTCAACATTGATTTTCTTTATTTTGAATACCATGTTAAGCGACTTTATGCCAGATTTTGTTTGTTTGAACCTCGTGAAGCTCCTTGGCGCATCAAGGTGAGTGAGGTGAAGCCATATCACTCATCTATGGCAAGTGATATGCATACAAACATTTTAGACATGCATTTACATGTTTCGTTGCCCTTTTTGACTTAGCTGACTTGTATGAGGAGGAACAATTGAATCGGCAGTCACTGTCTGTACCTGGGCTGGGGTCAATGTTGGCCAGTAGTTCCAGGTGTGGCCTCAGCCGGTTCAGATTAGCAGGATCCCCAGTTCGTTGTAGGGCAATTGTCAGCTCCTGAACGCTCTGTGCAAAGGAGGCTGGTGTCTGCAGCTGTGAAATAATGGCATAAAGGAAAGAGTAATTAATACTGACCTTTGCCAAGTCGCATGCCTACTGACCACACCCAGAGTCCATTAGCTAATCACAACATCACATAAACACTCTGAAAAATTCCAAAACTACCTTGGAGAAACTGGTTTGGAAAAGTGAGGTGTGGGATTCATTGGAGGTAAACAGAAGAACTACATAAAGTGATAGTGCAAGAAAATCCTTTGCCTATCATCTAAAAATATAATATATGCGATTCGGTCAGAACCAGTGTCAGTTCACATGGCTTTCAATGGACCTAGGCAATGGATTTGACACACAGCATTCATGCATGCCACCACACCCCAAAGACCTTCAGTCTCAATTATTTTCTACTAAGGCAGCTCGTTAATACAACATTAACAGCAGCAACTCCATTCCGCACACTGTATCTCTGTGATAAGAATTATCTGGCATTCATAACAATTTGTACATAATCTATCTCCTCTCTCCTGTAATAGATTTGAATTCCAAACTATGCACACTACTCTTTTAAATACTTAACCGCCACCCTATATTCCAATCGACCTTCACGCATTCAACCAGCTCTGGCCGCGATCACTAACCATCAACAATATGTGCACTGTACCATAAATGGATTTATATTGGTCATTTAATCTTCCAATGAAATTCCTAGATACACGTTTGCCTGTCCGATGAGGTAACTCCTGGACATCCATCATCCTATAATCTTCAACACTGGGTCCTCAGGGCAAGTTCTTTGATCACATTTATCTCTTTCATGCAGCAAAACAATGGAGCAAGTTAAGCATGGAATCATGACAGGACTCTATGTCCATATGTAAAGAACAAGGATTAGGTTTAATTAATTATTAAGTTGAACTGTGCAATGGATGCTAAATGTCCCATGCAGCTTAAAAGGATCAGGGCCCAAGTTTACTGCATCAACAGTACCTCAAATCGCCTGGTTGCTCAGCACTTCAACTCACCCTCCCATTCCCACTCTGACCTTTCTGTCTTGGGCCTCCTCCAATGCCAGAATGAGGCCCAGTGCAAATTGGAGGAACATCACCTCATATTTCGCTTGGGTAGTTTACACCCCAGCGGTATGAACATTGACTTCTCTAATGTTAGATAGCCCTTGCTTTCTCCCTCCTCCCCTCCCAGTTCTTTAGCAACTTGTCAGTTGAACTAAATTAAGGCGCATGTTGCATTCAAAAGCACTTGAACAATGGGTTGGGAAGAAAGCCAAACTGTAAGAAAGATGACTGCGCCTCCTTTTCAAGAGCAGCCAGCCTACTGCTCTTTTCAAGAGCAAGTCCTACTGCCTCCGCCTACTTCCTTTCTTTTTCCCGACCCATTCCTCACCCCGACATCAGTCTGAAGAAGGGTCTCAGCCCGAAACGTCGCCAATTCCTTCTCTCCATAGATGCTGCCTCACCCGCTGAGTTTCCCCAGCATTTATTATCTACCTTTGATTTTTCCAC
The DNA here is from genome assembly GCA_035221665.1 of Okamejei kenojei. Classification (NCBI taxonomy): domain Eukaryota; kingdom Metazoa; phylum Chordata; class Chondrichthyes; order Rajiformes; family Rajidae; genus Okamejei; species Okamejei kenojei. Next base: position 27,303,778 of record CM069140.1, on the reverse strand, counting down.
CATCTACCGTTCTATCTTAAACAATACCATTAAGGAGTTCAGTCACTCACTCCTCTCTGGGACAAACGTCATCTACCTGTGCACAACATGGTTCTGATCTTGAGTGCCCAGTGTAACCTAAAACATTCAAGACAGTCTGTGCGGTTTCAAGGAAACAATTGTAATGAAAAGTGATTATATTCTCTGCAGAGATCGAGTGGCTCGGTTGCATGCTAAGAGTTTGTCACCAAGTCCATTTTATGAAAGCTTGGTTTACCTTGTCAATAATAGACTGCATGTGGGACTTGTGCGACAGATCTCCATATAGGAGCGAGGACCACTGGTCGGGAGCAATACGAAGCCCTGCCTCCATGGCAATCTGCACAATCTGAGAGTCATGTTCCCGCCGCAGGGCCTCGTAGGTCCGGAACTCCTCCTTCAGCTGCATTAGAGATGAATCCTCATCCCTCTTTGTGACCTGCAAACCATCAACACAAAGCCCAAAACAGTGAGACCATTAAACAGATACTCTAGTAACAGAAAACAATAACTAAACACAACCATGGTAACAGCAACTCGCAAGTAAACATTCCTGTGGGAGCATTCAATACCACCTCTGTTCAGTAACACACCAAAAGCGTTAAATGTGCCCCTGTATGGTGGTAACCGCTAAATGTGGCCTGGGTGACAGATAGGTATGGTGGTGCAGTGGTCAGGTTACTGGATCCATAACACCATGAGACATAGGAACAGAATTAGCTCTTCGAATCTTCTCCACCATTCGATCATGGTTTTATCTATTTTTCGCTCTCAATCCCATTCTCCTGCCTTCTCTGTAACCCCTTGACACCCTTATTATTCGAGAGCCTATTAATCTCCGCTTTAAAACCAATGACTTGGCCAATGAATAGAATACTTTATTATGGTGCTGACAAAGACAAAGCACGCAGGCTCCTCCTTTTGTTCTAACCCCCACAGCGGTTCCCCCACGATGGGTCTCCGTTGCCTTTTGTTCTCCCACCATCCCCCATCACGGCGGTCCCCCCATGCCGTGTCCTCCATTGTTTTTCTCCTCCCCCCTTACAGCGGTTCCTCCAAGCTCTCATCAACCGTCGGCCACGGGTCGACCCGCAAGGCATCGCCGTCGTCGCGAGGCATCACCACCCCTGAGGCCCCATCGTAGCGAGGTTTCACCGCTGCCACCACTTCACTGCCGCCGAGGCCTCACCATTGTCGACGCCCCACTTCACGCCTCCGTGGTGCCAACCCAGGTCCCAGCCGTGGGCTCCGTCGGCCGCTCCGCCGACCCGGACTCCGCCACACGTGGCCCGGCTCCTCCGTCTGAGTTTCTATGTGGAGACCGTGGTGCCTCTATAAAGGCCTCCGAACGCGTTCCCAGTCCACAGCGTCCTTTTATTCTAAGGCTGTTCCCTCTGGTCCTAGACTCACCCACTATTGGGAGCATCCTCTCCACATTCATTCTATCTATGCCTAGATCCAGAGACAATCCTACCATTGCAAATGGAAATTTTCTATTTATAAAACTCTTTTAAGAAATCTTTTCTCAAGGTACTCTCAAGGTTCCTTTCGTACCCCTGACCCTCAGTCTGCAGATGGGTCTCGGCCCGAAAAGTCACCAATTCCTTTTTTCCAGAGATGCCTGACCCGCTGAGTTAATCCAGCACTTTATCTTCTCTCAAGAAATCACCAGGTAAAATAAACTTATCTGGTTTATCTTGTCAGGGGTGGAATCTCCCATCCCCAGTCTGTCTGACCTCCATGCAATTTCTAGCCAGGGCAATAAATACTGGCATTACCAGCAGCATCAATGTAACCTGAGCAAATAAATGTGATATTTTCTTTACTAGCAGTGGGTAACCACGAGCTTAGTAACAAAATGGAATCACAACACTAGGCCCAAAGGAAGAGGGAGTACTAAATGACCATAGTAACAGTGAATGGCCGCTTAGGACTACTCCCGCAGTTACCATTAAACCCCTATAAACAGGGGGTTCAGTGGCAATAGGTAACCAGTAAACATCGCCTCAGTTACAGTGAACAAGGCCAAAAGAACAATGAGTAACATCAAACGACGGGTTCAATGACAGTACGTGACCATTAAACAAGAGTTGTATCAATGAAAAATTAAATATGCCCGTAAGTAAATATGCCTATATTATTCAGTCAGTAACCATTAGACATGGCCTCTCCAGCAGTGGGTTACGGTAAACACTGCCTTAGCAACAGAAAACCCTTAACAAGATTTCACTAACAGTAAGCAGCCATTAAATAGTACTTGAGTCAGTGAAAATGAGTCATCATTTTACTTTACTGGTAACAGTGAGTCACCAATAAAAGTCCCACTATAAACTAACTGAGGTTATTTGTTGCAATTGTAATACAATCTCACGGCACACATGTTGGGTCATTGAAGCCAGCTCACCCAGAGAAGAGTGAAACTATCAAATGCTTTCACTTCCCTGCCCTGTCTCCCCAAACATATTTTTCATTTCACAGGTGGAACGTTCTCCTGAGTTGAGGTTTATAAACAGTGTCAAGGCTTCAGAGAGGATACAGAGACATTTTCCAGAATTATGCATTGATCAGCATTGACAGGGCTCTTGAAGTGTTCGGGACATAGATTCAGTGACAATTTTTTGTAGTACATAGGATGCTTCCCATGACCAAAGTAATAATAGCTAGGTCAGCTTCAGTGGTGTTGTGTAATGGATATGGACTGGTTAGACACAAGGGAAAATTCCCCAGTTCGTTTACAAAACAGAGCCACGGGTCCTCGAATTAATATCCTGTTTAATTTGAACGAGGACACCTCCCGAGTAGTGTGATACATATATGAGGCCCGGTGCACGGTGGCACAGCAGTAGAGTCGCTGCCTTACAGCGCCAGGGACTCGGGTTCCATCCTGAATACAGGTGCTGTATGTAAGGAGTTTGCATGTTCTCCCTGTGACCGCATGGGTTTTCTCAAGGTGCTCCGGTATCCCCCCACACTCCAAAGACGTACAGCTTTGTAGGTTAATTGCAGTAAAATTGTAAATTGCCCCTTGTGTGTAGGATAATGCTAGTGTAAGGGTGATTGCTGGTCTGTACGGACTCGGTGGGCCAAAGGGCCTGTTTCCACATAATCTAAAATCGTGTCTACTACTAAAGTCCTGGGAGTATAACAATCATTCCAATTCTAAAAGTGAGAGTGATATGGTCATTGCTTCACGATTGGTGAATGAGATCAATCAGAGTTATTCAGGGTGGAGGACGGGAGGTCAGCTAAGGAAGCGATTTAAGAGGCAACAAGGCACGGACAAGTGTTTCAACTGTTGGTGCGCTGAGGAAGGGGCAATCAGGCAATGTTTTAGATGTAGAAGATTTAGATAGACAGTCAGTGCAGGAGAGAAAGTTCAGTTTAGAATCGAGGACGATGCTAAAGGTGTGAATAGTCAAAATAACAAAAACGGATACAGCTGGAAATACTCAGCCAGCCCAGGAAGTTCAGGAAGAAACAATGGTAGCATGAGGTTGATGATCTTTCATGATGAGCACAGTAAAATGTCAGCGGCCTAGCAATTTTAAACATACATAGTAGAGGAGAATAAAGAACAAAGAACATTTGAAGGCAGGAGAGATTAAATGGCATCAGGGAAATCCAGCAATGGGAAATGGAGCCATGCTGGAATAAGTAAACAAGCTAAAGGTGATTTTACAGAAGGTACTAATGAGAAAAGCAGAATCATTATCAACAGTTGGCGTTGGAATAATGTGTGAGCAAAGGTTAAGAATGAAAATTATTAGAGTTAGTATATGGGTAGCTTCAATAATGATTCGGGAGGCAAATACAGTCAGTTGATGGCCATGATTAGAGTCTTCGAGAATATGGGTACAAATGCTTCAACCTATCAACCACCCATTTACACTAATTCTACAACAAAGGCAATGGTTACTATCTTCCCAGCAATTGATTAGAGGGAACCTCTGCTTCTTCAATATTGGGTGCCCCACAGTTTGCATTGCATCTCTCTGAATTCTGTAATTTGTTGTAAACTTGTAATTTGTCTGTAAACATTTTTTAACTGTAAGGTGTTCTTGAGTGTCCTGAAAGGCGCCCATAAATAAAATGCATTATTATTATTATTACTACTGAGAACTGAAGAGAGGGGAGATGAGGTCAAGCTTAGTCTCATCAGCAGACAGGCAAAGTGCATTTCCAGGTCTTTCTTGTAATGTTTGCCCTATATAAATAGAAACCAAGTTAATTATTTGGCATAGTAGATGGCCTTGATTCAACAGCATCAACTGTGCATTTCAACTGGAGCTGAAGACAACACCAAACTTACTTTGAAACATGATGCCCTGTAGAGGAGCTGCACCACGTGGCCAATGCTGGTCTTTGAGGCTTGGGGAAATCGGGGTTCCAATCTCTGAACCACAAACAGCACCAATACTTTTCTTGAGAGTGCAGATCCATCTTCCAGTGCAAGGAGAACCAGCTTGAGAGCCTCTTCCTGCATTGCTGGGAGCCAAAAGATTATTCACTTAAGGAAGTGAAGATCAACCATTCACAGTACTGTTTTATCTTGACCCTTCACAACAGTTTCCAATGCTTCGGTTTTTCGAATCCCACCTCGTCATTGTACAACTATATATCAGTTGTACAACTATATATAACAGTGGTGTCCACTAGGGGCGCTGGACTACCAGCAGCCTCTGCCTGCAGCCCATTTGTTTTTCCATCTTTTATTTAAATTTTTAGTCAGTTTAAAGTTTGTTTTTGGGGGAGTCTTTAACTTTTCTATGTGGGGGAGGGGGGCAGGGAAAGGGGGAAACTAACTCCCAGTCACTTCCTGGTGGGGACGCGACTGTTTCTCCGAGTCGCGTCCTCGCCCCCCACCTGGATCGGAGCAGCCTTTCCTTCCGGGGACCGGGAACCGGACCAGAGCTGCAACAGCGGCGGTGCTGGAGCCACCACGGAGCGGGCGATGCCTATCTGGGTCGCCGTTTGGAGCTCCGCAGCGTTGGGCCGCTGCTCCAACATCGTGGAGCTCTGGTTTAGAGAGCTCCCAACGCGGGCGGCGCTGACCATCATTGTGGAGTCCTGGGGCCCTTTGCCGAGGGCCTCCAGCGTTGCGTCTCCACCCGGCGCGGCCAGTGGACTTTGGGAGCCGCGGACTCCGGTAGGAGGGGGCCGACTCGGGGTCCAGGCCGCTGAGAACGTCCTCCAGCCCCGACGTCGGACTTACATCACCCCGGGGAGCGGGCCTGAACATCGGGCCGCCCATAGCGGCGACTGCAGGGGGCTCGGGGAGGCCCCGACCACGGGGGAACAGTGGGGAACATTGGGAAGAGACTGACTTTGGTGCCTTCCCTCACAGTGGGAAATTTTGATCCTGCTGTGGGGTGATGTTTTATGTTTAATTCTATCTACTCCATGTTGTGTTCTTTATTTTGTCTGTATGGCTGTATGGTGATTTAATTTCGCTGTGCCAATTGGCACATGTGACAAATAAATGCATCTTATCTTATCTTATATCAACAGCTATACAACATATATCAACAACTCTTCCCAATTTCCAGATCAATAAGATGAGCAGTTAACAATTTAAAAAAGATGCAAAACAACCAAAACTCTGCTAGAGACTGCAGATGACGGAATCCGGAGCAACAATCTGCTGGGGGAACTCAGTGGATCGAACAGCATCGGTGGAAGGAAATGGATAGTTGACGTTTCCAATCCGCACATTTCATGTGAACACCCTTAATTCTGTTAAACTGCCATGGACAATGGTGATATTAAATAAACTCATCGGGTCAGGTAGCATCTCTGGAGGCACTTCATAAGACTAAATGGCAATGTTTCAGGTAGGAACCTTCTTTGGACTGGGCCTGACTCACCGAATTACTCCAGACTTTGTGTTTTACTCAAGATTCCAGCATCTGCAGTTCTTAGTGTCTCCAGTGATATTAAATAATAATAATTTATTTATTAATCATAATTTATCACAATAATTTTCCTTATTGGAATGTGTTAAAGGGAATTCCCAACTCATACCACATTAGCTCTAGGAGTGTTTATTAGAACAATGTAGATGTTATTTAACTTGTGCTGCATCTGACCCAGCTTTCACTGAATGTGTAGTGAGAGGGGTGAAACATTACTCTGCATTTACCTCTTGCCCAGGCCCTGCATTTATTAGTGTACAGATGGCTTTGGGTCATTTCAATAAGTAGTCTAGTTCCCAGCAACATTGATGCAAACAACCAGAAAACCTTTAACCCTAAAGCAATGATTGTTGCGTTGGACACTGCAAAATTACACCAGCACTGTACCTGGTCCCAGAAACTGGCAGCCCCTGGCTCTGACTGCTGCCCACAAATTAGATGACAGTTGCTGTGGGTTCTGATGCTGGAGGATGAGTTCGGTGACGGTGCGCTCCCCCAACGAGCGTGCGGCTCGCATTGCCCGGATCCGACCCTCCTCTTCCACCAGCTGACAGTGAACCAGAGTGACCAGCTTCCTCTGCATGGGCCGGCTCAGCACACTCTGCGCTGCACTGCTGAGCACCACACCTGCAACAGAACAAAACACAGCTCAGCACAGGCTATGAGGCTCCGTTTACAACTGGCCCAGACTGGGCCCAATTTTACCAAGTCAATGCCAATACATTCGCTTTTGAAACATTGCAGACATCAAATCCTGAGAGGCCAATAATTTGTCTGTGTTTCACAGAACAAATTCTATCATCCTTTTACCCAGGATGAACTAGGAACCTGGAATCCCACATTCCCGAGACAATGAACTCAATGAGAGCCCAAGGGGCTAATTTATGTGTGGATCCAGATGTGGACGAGGTCCTAAATGAATACTTTTCATCTACATTCACCAAGGAGAGAGACATAGAAGATGGTGAGTTCAGGGAGGGGTTCATTGATAGATCGCAGCATGTCATAAATAAGGAGAAGGAGTTAGCTGTGACGGAACATTTAAACGTTGATAAATCCGCAGGGCCAGATAAAATCTATACCAGGATGCAATGGAAAGCTGGGGGCACTGATGGAGATTTTTGCATTTTGGGGTTCACCGCAAGTGAGGTGCTGAAAGACTGGTGGGTGAAGTGTTGTTCTTTGATTTAAGCAGGTTTAAACCAGGTAACTACCAGTTAAGTGAGCCTTAAGTCAGCACTTGGAAAATTATAAAGAAAATTGGGATAAGATTTATTTGGCAAGGCAGAATAAATGAGGGACATCAGCATGGCTTTGTGCAGAGGAAATCACAAATTTGATTAAGGTTTTTGAGAAGATAACTTGAGAAAACAGTAAAACTGTTGCCTAGTCTACGCTTGATCTCATCGACGTGGAGGAGTTTTTGCTCAAGATTCCAGATACCTCACCCCCCCAATACTCAATGTCACAGCCAATGAAGGTAAGCATTACGTACACCTTTGTCTACCAAATGCTGCAACTTTTAGGGACCTATGTATTGTACCCCAAGTTCAATAACTAACTGCCCGGGCCAGTGTGTGCATCCTAGCTTGATCTAACTTCTCGAAAAGCATCACTTCACTCTTGTCTGAACTCCATCAGCAATTCCAGGGCTGCCAACTCGCACGGACTGAGCGTGAGACTAACGCATTTGAGGAAATTCTCGCGCTCTCACGCTGATGACAGAAGTTCTCAGACTCAAAAAAATATTTTTTTAAATATATGAATAAATAAATAAAGTCACACTCCTCCACATTCACCAATGAGAATAGTTTTTTTTGTCGGCGGGTTCTCCGTAAAGAACGAGCAATTGGCTTAAGCCCATCGCACACTATTTAAAATGGCAATGTAGACAACAATGCTGGAGAAACTCAGCGGGTGAGGCAGCATCTATGTCTGATCTTGACCCTTCTTCACACTCAAGCATTTCTCCAGCATTTTTGTCCACCGCTCCATAGATGCTGCCTCACCCGCATGCACATTCCCGTGCAGATGGTGTGAGAGGTGAGACACGGCGGTGGTCCCAGCACCGATCCCCCCCCCCTCCCGCTCGAGGCACTGCTCACACCTCCCACCCTCACCTGCGGCCGCTCTGTGGCCGTCGGCCGCTCTGTCCACACAGCATGGAGTTGCCAGGAGCGAACCGGGTGAGTGGGGGCGTCTGTGCCGTCTCCGGAGCCGCGGGGATGAATCTCGGGCTATAGCTCCTCTCCGATGCCCGACCCCCGGGTCACTGACCCTTACCTCCCCGGACCCCCGGGTCACTGACCCTCACCTCCCCCGGACCCCACCTGGACACAGAGCATCCAGGCCGGGGAAGGGGGGGAGAGAGGGAAATGTTCCCTGGACATCGCCAAGTCTCCGCTCACTCCGGGTGTTGTCGCCGCTTCACTGACACACACCCTTACACACACACACACAACCTAACACACACCCTTACACACACACACACACACACACACACACACACACACAAGGTTTAAAGGGATATGGGCCAAATGCGGATAAATGGGATTAGTTTAGATGGGGCATCTTGATCTGCATGGACAAGTTGGGATGAAGGGCCTGTTTCCATGCTGTAAGACTGTGACACACTGTAGAAAAGATACAATTGCTCTGGAGAGGATCCAGGGGCGATTTATGAACATATTGGCAGGGCTGGAATTTTTTTTTCACTTTGAAGAAAGATTTGATAACTGGGATTGTATTCTCTGTAGCAACGGAGGTGAAGAAAAGACTTAGTTGAGGTGAATAATATTATGAGAATAGGACCTGTTTCGCTTAACAAAGAGTGTAAGAAGGAACTGCAGATGGTGGTTTGAACTGAAGATAGACACTGGAAAGCTGGAATAACTTAGCAGGACATGTGGCATCTCTGGAGAGAAAGAATAGGCGATGTTTCGGGTTGAGACCTTCAGACTGAAGAGGTTGAAAACCAGCCTTAAAACACAACAACAGGAGATGTGTGTTATCCAAGGGCAGAAATTATAATCATGTGTTCATCTTTATTGACGTGACACCATAATAAATATATTACAGAAAAAATAATTTAATGGGGTGGCACGTTGGCGCAGCGGTGGAGTTGCTGCCTTGCAACACCACAGACCCAGACTTGATCCTGACTATGGGTGCTATCTGTACAGTATTTATACATTCTCCTTATGACCACATGGTTTTCTCTGGATATTCTGGTTTCTCCCACATCCGAAAGAAGTGCAGGTTTGTAGGTTAATTGGCTTCTGTAAATTGTCCGTGGCGTGTAGGATACAACTGGTGTAAAGTAGATTGCTGGTCGGTGTGGACTTGGTGGGCCGAAGGGCCTGTTTCCATATATATGTTTTACATATATATTTTAATTTCATTGAACCATATACAGTTGAATATGTGGCATTATTTTCGTCTTGTTTCTATAGTCAAAGGGTAAGGTTGATTGTTTTATTTGTGCAAAACAGTGATGGAAGTCCAACTCCTCTTGCCTCGTTTCTAGGTTTTTGTTTCTCTATATATATGCATAACAGCATGAATTATAATCTGATTTCCATACATGAATATACTAAGGTCATTCATGTGCTCCACCTGTTGATCAGAGCCTGGCTCTACTGTGGAATGTAGTTAGGAATGTAATTTAGCCTAACTTTATTCATACCTAATCCAATTTGAAGCATAAATGTTGCATTCAAGTGTAAGTTAAAAGACTCGCAGCAGTATGCACCAGATTGCACAATTTCAAGCTGAAAAATGCAAAAGCTCCCTACCAACTTCCAATGCTTGACCAATGCCTCCTTTTTCTTCACCAGAACCTCAAAATCCCAAGTCAATCAGGGTTCCCGAATCCTGCCAACCCTGTCTTTCACTCCTACAGGAACATACTGGCCTTGAACTCTCCCCATCTTACTTTAAAAACTTCCAATTTGCCATCCCTTTACCTGCAAACAGTCTCTCCAGGTTTCTGTATAAAACTTTTAAAATTACAACATTGCTATGTCATAGAAGTTTATCTTGTGAGCCAGATCTGTTTTTCCCCCCAATATCTATCTTGAAACTTGTAGAACCATGGTCACAAGTCCCAAATTGCAAACCCCGCCCACTAGCACTTCTGTCGCTTGCCCAGCCTTACTTCCTACGAGGAGGTTGAATGTAGTCCCTTCTCTAGTAAAATCATTACATACTGCTTAAGATAATTTTCCCAGATAGATTTAAATTCGGCCCCATCTGATCCCTTAGCAATAAGGTACAAGGCACCATTTGCTGGTGCTGCAATCCCCCAGTGGAGAGCATTTCATCATGCTCTTAATGTGCCTTGTAAATAGTGAAAAGGCAGAGTGTCGGGATGTGAATCACTAGCTGTGGAATACTGAGCCTCTGTTCTTCTTGTCCTTGTAGGCGTGGTATTTATGAGACTGATTTTGTACAATGTTGGACTCTGGTACGCAATGTTGGCCGTCTCAGCAATGGTCAAATGTCAAGGAGAAGCGTCACAGACATTCTATGGTTGAAAGTGGTCATTGTCAAGTTCAAGTACATGTGACAGTTAATGTCACATGCACCAGTTGGTACAGTGAAATTTGAGTTACCATACAGCCATACGAATAAAAAGAACACAATACACAATTGAATTTAACATAAACATCCACCACAGCGGAATCGATGTTTCTCACTGTTGTGGAAGGCGATAAAGTTCAGTTATCTTCCTCTTTGTTCACCCGTGGTCGGGACCTAGAAGCCTCCGCAGTTGCCGCTATGGACGGCCCGATGTATAGACCCTCTCACTGGGGTGATCAAAACTCCGGCGTCGGAACGGATCGGAACACACTCTGGGGCTTGGAGTTTCCGAATCAGCCGCTTGTAGTCCAAATGTTAACTACCATTTATGCTCATTTCTAAATTTGATCATATTTTGCTGCTTGCAAGCATCCTTGGGCATGCTCCGCCATTTTTGACACCCACTGAAGGCTTTGCTTAGACATGGTCCATATGCCGCCTGTAAACTGCATCTATCTGGCTTCTCCAGGGCCTCACAGATTGAATGGGCAATTGACATATTCAAGCCAGCTCACATATTCAAGCCAGCTCACAGCTCACAGACCACAATCAACATATCCCACTACAACCACGATATAAGGGGTACAGATAGGAGATTCTGTGGCAGCAAACTCGAAGATGGTGCATTTCTTCCCTGATACCAGAGTGCAAGATGTTTCTGAGCGACTGCATTACATTCTCAATGGCGAGGGCAAGCAGCCAGAGGTCGTTGTACACATCAGTACCAATGATACAGGAGAAATCGTGATGAGGTCCTGCGGAGTGAATACAAGGAACGGCTAAAAATGGGGTCGCGATGGTTTTAATCTTTGTTTATTCTCTGTATCACGTGCTGATTAAAGGCAGGATAGGAAAGATAAATATGTAGGCGAGGAGCTGGTGAATGGGATACAGATTCAGGTTTTTTGGATCATTGTGATCGTTTCAGGGGCAGAGTGAGATAACAAGAGGGAAGGTTTGCATCAAAACTAGAGGGGCAGCAATATCCTGGGAGGGAGATTTGCCAATGCGACAGGAGGGTTTAAACAAAACAGGGCAGAGGGTCCAGGAGCAGAAAGAAGGCAGGTGAGAAGTTGACAGCAAATACTGTAGTCAAAAAGAGCAAGGTGAGCAGATAGGACAGGCAGGTGCACTGTAAACAGAGGAAAGACCAATAACTTAAGCTGCATTTCTTTCAATCCTAACAGGTATGACAGATGATCTCAGAGTTGGATTGGCTCAAGTGTCTGGGATATTATAGCCATAACGGGAAAGATATTTGAGAAGGGCAGGTCTGGAAAGCTCAGTGTTCCAGGATATAGAAACTACAGGTGTTAGAGATGCAGGTAAGAGAGGAGGGGTTGCCTTCTTGGGATATCATACAGTGAGGCAACATAGGAAGAACCTAGACACAGGAAGGAAGATTCACATGAGATTGTGTTATAGGCCCCCCAATTATCAGAGGGAATCAAAGCAGAAGTGTGGGGTGGTTGCAGATGTCTGTAAAAATAATAGGGTGGCATTAGTAGGAGATTGCAACTTCCTCGATATTGACTGGATCTCCCATAAATAAAGGGGTTGGACATATGGAATTTGTTAAACAACTGGACATGCACATTCAATGGAAGAGCCCTGGAATGTATTGAGCATCAGAGATCTGGGAGTGCAGTTGCATGGTTCTCTGAAAATAGTGAATCAGGTGGACAGGTTGGTGAAGAAGGCATTTGAAAGAGTACAAAGAGTAGGGATTAACAGGTCCCTTTCAGATTGGCAGGCGGTGATTAGTGGGGTATCGCAAGGCTCGGTGCTGGGAACGCAGCTATTTACAGTATACATTAATGATTTAGATGAAGGGATTAAGAGTAACATTAGGAAATTTGCAGATGACACAAAGCTGGTACTTTGAATCCCTTCATCCAAATCATTGATGTATATTGTAAATAACTGCGGTACCCCACTAGTCGCTGCATGCCATTCTGAAAGGGACCCTACTCTTTGTTTCCTGTCTGCCAACCAATTTTCTATCCATGTCAGCACTCTACCCCCAATACCATGTGGGACCTTATCAAATGGTTTCTGAAAGTCCAGTTACACTACATCCACTGGCTCTCTCTCCCTTGTCCATTTTCCTAGTTACATCTTCAAAAAATTCCAGAAGATTAGTCAAGCATGATTTCCCCTTCGTAAATCCATGCTGATCGGACTGATCCTGTTACTGCTATCCAAATGTTCGGCTATTTCATCTTTTATAATTGACCCCAGCATCTTCCCCACCACCGATGTCAGGCTAACTGATCTATAATTCCCTGTTTTCTCTCTCCCGCCTTTCTTGAAAAGTGGGATAACATTAGCTACCCTCCAATCCACAGGAACTGATCCCGAGTCTATAGAACATTGGAAAATTATCACCAATGCATCCACGATTTCTAGAGCCACTTCCTTAAGTACCCTGGGTTGCAGACCATCGGGCCCTGGGATTTATCAGCCTTCAGTCTATCCAACACCATTTCCTGCCTGATGTGGATTTCCTTCAGCCCCTCCGTCACCCCAGATCCTCTGGCCACTACTATATCAGGAAGATTGTTTATGTCCTCCTTAGTGAAGACAAATCCAAAGTACCTGTTCAACTCATCTGCCATTTCCTTGTTCCCCATAATAAATTCACCTTTTTCGGTCTTCAAGGGTCCAACTTTGGTCTTAACTAATTGTTTCCTCTTCACGTACCTAAAGAAGCTTTTTACTATCCTCCTTTATATTCTTGGCGAGCTTACCTTCATACCTCATCTTTTTAGTTATCTTCTGTTGTTCTTTAAACATTACCCAATCCTCTTGCTTCCCGCTCATCTTTGCTACGTTGTACTTCTTCGCTTTAATTTTTATACGGTCTCTAACGCCCCTTGTCAGCCATGGTCACCCCTTACTCCCCTTGAATCTTTCTTCCTCCTAGGAATGAACTGATCCTGTGCCTTCCGTATTATTCCTAGAAATACCTGCCATTTTTGTTCCACTGTCATCTTTGCTAGTATATTTTTCCAGTCAACTTTGGCCAGCTCCTCCCTCATGGCCCCATAGTCCCCTTTATTCAACTGTAACACTGACACCTCCGATCTACCCTTCTCCATCTCCAATTGTAGATTGAACCTGACCATGTTATGGTCACTACCTCCTAATGGCCCATTAACCTCGAGGTCCTTTATCAAATCCGGTTCATTACATAACACTAAATCCAGAATTGCTTTCTCCCTGGTAGGCTCCAATATAAACTGCTCTAAGAATCCATCACAAAGGCACTTTACAAAGTCCCTTTCTTGGGGTCCAGTACCAGCCTGATTCTCCTAGTCTACCTGCATGTTGAAATCTCCCATAACAACCACAGCATTATTTTTGCTACATGCCAATTTTAACTCCTGATTCAACTTGCGCCATATATATGTCCAGGCTACTGTTTGGGGGTCTGCAGATTAGTCCCATTAGGGTCTTTTTACCCTTACAATTCCTTAGTTCTATCGATACTGACTCCACATCTCCTGTTTCAATGTTACCCCTTGCAAGGGACTGAATTTCATTCCTCACCAACAGAGCTACCCCACCCCCTCTGCCCACCTGTCTGTCTTTTCAATAGGAGGTATACCCTTGAATATTCAGTTCCCAGTCCTGGCCCTCTTGCAGCCATGTCTCTGTAATTTCCACAACATCATACAAGCTCGTCCACTTTATTTATTATACTTTGCGCATTCATATACAGCACTTTGACCTCCGTATTCACTTCCCCCCTCGCACTGCTCGCAATTGGCCGTGCCCTTACTCTGTTGTCCCTTCTCGATATTTCCTTCCCATTAATTCGAGAAACGTTTGTAATTTTTCTTGTAGTCACTTCCCCTTCAACTCCATCTTTATACTCCCAATTTGTCAATCCCTCCCCCCCACTATTTAGTTTAAACCCACACGTGTAGTCCTAGCAAACCTGCCTGCCAGAATGTCGGTCCCCCTCCAGTTAAGGTGTAACCTGTCCCTTTTGTACAGGTCACCCCTACCCCAGAAGCGATCCCAGTGATCTATAAATCTAAATCCTTGCTCCCTCCTCCAGCCCCTCAGCCACACATTCCGATCCCCTATCTCCCTGTTCCTGTCCTCACTAGCACGAGGTCCTGGAAGCAATCGAGAGATAACCACCCTAGAAATCCTGCCTTTCAGTCTTCTTCCCAACTGTCTGAACTCATGTTGGAGAACCTCCTTCCTCTTCTTCCTGATGTCGTTTGTGCCTACGTGCACATCTACTGCCGGCTGTTCACCTTCTGGCTCTCTCGAGGATGTTCTGAATTCAGCTCGTGACGTCCTGAACCCTGGCACCAGGGAGGCAACAGACCATCCTCGCATCTCGTCTGCCGCCACAGAATCTCCTGTCCGCTCCCCGGACAATGGAGTCACCCACCACTAAGGCTATGCCCGATGCCGGTCTCGCCGGTCCTATCCCATCTCTAGGATTGGAGCCACCGACGTGTCTGCCGCTCGGACTGGAAACATCGTCTCCCCCGACAGTTCCCAACAGGGCATACCTGCTTTCATTAGGCACAGCCACCTGGGTCTTCTGCACTCCATTATTTCCACCTTTTCTCTCCGTCACACACCTTGGTTCTTCCTGTATCCTTGGCATGACTACCTCACTGTAGGTCCTGTCCAGGAAACTCTCATTTTCCCGATGGCCCCGAGGTCATCCAGCTGCTTCTCCATTGCCCCAACACAGTCCTTCAGGAGCTGAAGCTGGACGCACTTGCCACAGTTGTAGCAGCCAGAGGCTCCATCTGTGTCCCTGGGCTCCCACATTCTGCAAGCCTCACACCGTCTCATCTGCCCCGACATGTGTTCACCGTGTTCCGTCCTCTCGAGCTTTATGCGTAGCCTCCTCTCCTGAGCCTCCTCGCTGAAGACTCTCGAGTCAAAGACTCACACTTTACTCATAAGGCCGCTCCCTCACTTAAGGGTTTGGACATGCTAGAAGCAGGAAACATATTCTTGATGCTGGGGGAGTCCAGAGCCAGGGGCCACAGTTTAAGAATAAGGGGTAAGCCATTTAAAACGGAGATGAGGCAACACTTTTTCACACAGAGAGTGGTGAATCTGTGGAATACTCTGCCTCAGAAGGCAGTGGAGGCCAATTATAACCATATATAACCATATAACAATTACAGCCGGAAACAGGCCCTCTCGGCCCTTCCAGTCCGTGCCGACCATTTGTTTTCCCCTAGTCCCATCTACCTGCACTCAGACCATACCCCTCCATTCCCTTCACGTCCATATACCTATCCACTTTTCTTTTAAATGTTAAAATCGATCCTGCCTCCACCACTTCTGCTGGAAGCTCATTCCACACAGCCACCACCCTCTGAGTAAAGAAGTTCCCCCTCACGTTACCCCTAACCTTCTGTCCCTTCATTTTCATGTCATGCCCTCTTGTTTGAATCTTCCCTACCCTCAATGGGAAAAACGTATCCATGTCAACTCTGTCTATCCCTTTCATCATTTTAAAGACCTCAATCAAGTCCCCCCTTAACCTTCTGCGCTCCAAAGAATAAAGACCTAACTTGTTCAACCTTTCTCTGTAACATAGTTGCTGGAACCCTGGCAACATTCTAGTAAATCTCCTCTGTACTCTCTCTATTTTGTTGACATCCTTCCTATAACTAGGCGACCAAAATTGTACACCATACTCCAGAATTGGTCTTACCAATGCCTTGTACAATTTTAACATTACTTCCCTACTCCTATATTCAATGCTCTGATTTATAAAGGCCAGCACACCAAAGGCTTTCTTTACCACCCTATCTACATGCGATTCCACCTTCAGGGAACTATGCACAGTTATTCCTAGACCCCTCTGTTCCACAGCATTCCTCAATTCCCTACCATTTACCATGTACGTCCTATTTTGATTTGTCCTGCCAAGATGTAGCACTTCACACTTATCAGCATTAAACTCCATCTGCCATCTTTCAGCCCACTTTTCCAAATGGCCCAAATCTCTCTGTAGACTTTGAAAATCTACTTCATTATCCACAACACCACCTATCTTAGTATCATCTGCATACTTACTTATCCAATTTTCGACCCGATCATCCAGATCGTTGATGTACATGACAAACAACAGTGGACCCAACACAGATCCCCGAGGCACCCCACTGGTCACCGGCTTCCAACCTGACAAACAGCCATCCACCATTACTCTCTGACATCTCCCATTCAGCCACTGTTGAATCCATCTTGCTACTCTGCCATTAACACCCAAAGATTGAACCTTCTTAACCAACCTTCCATGGGGAACCTTGTCAAAGGCCTTACTGAAATCCATATAGACCACATCCACTGCTTTACCCTCATCAATTTCTCTAGTTACCGCTTCAAAAAATTCAAGAAGGTTTGTCAAACATGACCTTCCAGGCACAAATCCATGTTGACTGTTCCTGATCAGACCCTGTTTATCCAGATGCTTATATATATTATCTCTAAGTATCCTTTCCATTAATTTGCCCACCACTGACGTCAAACTAATAGGCCTATAATTGCTAGGTTTATTCTTTGAACCCTTTTTAAACAATGGAACAACATGCGCAGTTCGCCAATCCTCCGGCACTATTCCCGTTTCTAATGACATTTGAAATATTTCTGTCATAGCTCCTGCTATTTCTACACTAACTTCCCTCAATGTCCTAGGGAATATCCTGTCAGGACCTGGAGACTTATCCACTTTTATATTTTTCAAAAGTGTCAGTACTTCCTCCTCTTTGAATCTCATAGTTTCCATAGCTACGCTACTTTTTCCCCTTAACTCACAGAGTTCAATATCCTTCTCCTTGGTGAATACTGAAGAAAAGAAATTGTTCAATATCTCCCCCAATTCCCCGGATGCTTTCAAGAGAGAGTTAAATAGAGCTCTTAAAGATAGCGGAGTCAAGGGGCATGGGAGAAGGCAGGAATGGGGTACTGATTGTGGATGATTAGCCATGACCACAGTGAATGGTGGTGCTGCCTCGAAGGGCCGAATGGCCTACTCCTGCATCTATTGTCTATTGAAAAGGTTATTGAGTGCAAAGTTTGGGACATCATGATGCAGCTGTACAAGTCATTGGTGAGACCATACTTGGAGTACTGTGTGCAGTTCAGGTCACCCAGCTACAGAAAGGATAATATTAAATTGGAAAGGGTGCAGAAGAGATTCACCAGGATTTTCCCTTGGCTTGCAGACTTGTTATCGGGAGTTTGGATAGGTTGGGTTCGTTGATTTAATATGGTATAAACTATATTTTGCTTCATTATTGTTTGTTACGATGGAGATCCCAGGGGATTGCTCAGGTGGTTTTGGGGCATTTTTGATCAATGGAGCTTTTTGGGCATGTCAATGTTTTGCTGCTTGATAAACAATGTTGAAGGTTGTGATTTTCCAACATTGTTAGCATTGGTAGCTTGCACAAAAGGTTTGAATCATATCTAAGCCACGTTTGCAAATGTGGCCTAAAGGGTTTGGACACGCTAGAGGCAGGAAACATGTTCCCAATGTTGGGCGAGTCCATAACCAGGGGCCACAGTTTAAGAATAAAGGGAAGCCATTTAGAACGGAGACGAGGAAACACTTTTTCACAGAGAGTTGTGAGTGTGTGGAATTCTCTGCCTCAGAGGGCGGTGGAGGCCGGTTCGCTGGATACTTTCAAGAAAGAGCTAGATAGGGCTCTTAAAAATAGCGGAGTCAGGGGATATGGGGAGAAGGCAGGGACAGGGTACTGATTGCCATGATCACATTGAAAGGCGGTGCTGGCTCAATGGGCCAAATGGCCTACTCCTGCACCTATTGTCTATTGGTTCTTATTATGATGATATTGGCCTAAAACTGAGTGTTTCCAGTATATTCTGTTTCAGAATCTTTACTCTTTTTTGGCACATAACCTATTCTACAGCTCCTACAGTTTATAAACCGGTCAGTCATGAAAGAACAATTCACAACACAAATATTGCCCTGTCAACAATATAAAGCATGGGACTCCTCCCACTTCTTCATCTATTCCAGTAATTTATTCTTAGTTGTTTACAGTTCCACATAACAAATATGAACCCCGCAATGAGATTCCAGCTATAACTTGTGATTTGTTCATCCACAAAAGACTGCTTGAACTCTATGAACAGATTCAACTTTACATTTCACTTTACCCAAATCAACATTAGATTTTGGGGGTGGAAGATTGCAACCTTCACGTGGTCCGCCCTGTTTCGACTAATGCAATCAACTCGACGTGCACAAACGGAAGATCAAATAGAAGAAGTTGTCCAACAACTTTAGGCTGTGCACGCCACACGAAAGAAGAAGAAGAAGATTAGATTTCACTATTTTTTTCTACATTCATGGGATTTGGGCACTGTTGCAAGGCTGATGTACACTGTAGATAGTGAAAGGGCTTGGGAAGGGCAGGGGGCGTGAACCGAGATGGTGGATGGTCAAGAAGCAAGTTATTTGCCAGAATACCCACACTCTGAACTGCTTTGGTTATGTGACTGCAGCACAATGGCCCAGCAGTAGAGTTGCTGCATTACAGTGCCAGAGACCAGGGTACAATCTTGAATGCGGGTGCTGTCTGTACGGAGTTTGTACATCCTCCCTGTGACCGCGTGGGTTTTCTCCGGGTGCTCCGGTTTTTTTCCTGCACTCCTAAGACGTACAGGTTTGTAGGTTAATTGCCTTTGGTAAGTTGTAAAATTGTTAGTAATATGTAGGATAGTGTTAGTGTACTGGATGATCGCTGGTCGGTGTGGACTCGGTGGGCTGAAGGGCCTCTTTCTGTATCTCTAAAGTCTAAAGACTGATTCTGTTAATTTTCAGCCCAACGATGATCTCCACGATGTTGTTGGTGGACATGGAACCTTATCGTTGAATGTCAGCAAAGTTGGTTAAATTATCCTAGGTTAGCGAAAACCATTACCTGGCACTATCCTCTGTGAAAAATCTTCAACACTGGTGCACCGCAACAATACGTTCTCAGCCCCCGGCTTTACTCCTTATAGTGCATAAGGTGATGGTGCAAACAAATACCAATCCCACAGTTCACTGATGACACCACAGTAGTGGGCCAGATATCAAATAACAATGAGACAGAGTACAGGAAGGAGATCGAGAACCCCTTAACCTGGTGCCAAAACATCAACCTCTCCTCAACGTCAGCAAGACAAAGGAGATTGTGATTGACTTCAGGAAACGAAACAGTACACACCTGGGAATACATTGATGGAACCGAAGTGGAGATGGCCTAAAGCTTCAAGTTCTTAGGAATAAATATCACAAACAATGTGTCCTAGACCAGCCACATTGAGCTACGGCCAGGAAAGCAAACCTCTACCTCCTCAGAAGGCTTAGGAAGATCGGCATGTCCCCAACAACACTCACTGACTTCTACAGATGCACCATAGAAAGCATTTTATCGGGATGCATCACAGCATGGTTTGGGAACAGCCCCATCCAAGACTGTAATAAATTGCCGAGTTGTGAACATAGCCCATACCATCACACAAACCAACCTCCACTCCATTGACAATCTATACTTCACGCTGCCTCGGCAAGACCATCAGCATAAACAAACACCAGTCTCATTCCAGTCACTCCCTCTTCTCCCCTCTCCCATCAGGCAAGAAGTACAGAAATTTGAAAATGCACAACTCCAGATTCAGGGACTGATTCTTACCTGCTGTTATTAGGCAACTGAACCATCCTCTCACCAACAAGAGTGCGGTGCCCATCAACCTTATTGGAGACCTTTGAACTATCTTTAATCTGACTTTTTCTTGCACTAAATGTTGTACCCTTTATCTGTACACTGTGGAAAGCTTCATTGTAATCATGAATAGTCTTTTCTTTGACTGGATAGCACGCAACTAAAGCTTTTCACTGTATCTCGGTACACACGACAATAATAAACTAATCTAAACTGTGTGGTACAAATGTTAGTTGCTACAAATTGGCTTATGCCTAACTATTGATTGAGTGTAAGTTCACAGGGAAGTAAGTAACCATTTTAGATTTGTCCTTATTGTGGAAATTTCTACATTGTCAGGGAAATATCACTGTTGTATTTGTACTGTAATTGCTTGGCAAAGCTGTAGCTTGTTCTGGAGTGAAGCACAAAATCACGATGCTGTGTGGGCCGAGAGCCTTTGGTGTATTCAATCCTCTTAGCTGTTTCTGTTTTAATTGTGTGGAATGAATCAAATTGAACAACTAGTGCTGGAGTACAGGTTTCCATGACTGCAATTGGGATGTTGAGGGAATCAACCAGGTAATGAAGGATCTCATTGAAACCTACTGGATAATAGTGGACGTGGAAAGAATGTTTCCAGTAGTGGGAGAGTCTAGAACCAGAGGACACAGCCTCAGAATAAAAGGAAGTACCTTGAGAATGGAAATTGATAGGTTCTTGATTAGGAAGGGCTTCAAAGGTCACAGGGAGCAGGCAGGAGAAAGGGGTTGCGAGGGAAAAAAGATCAGCCATGATTGAATAGCTGAGTAGACTGGATGGGCGAAATGGCTTAATTCTATATCTATGTCTTATGGAGTAAATTTAAATGGTTAAAGAATGGCATCAGCGATGATTGATAATCCAGAAGGCAGTTGAGATGGAGTGCCCAGACACAGTATGCCACAGTATGCACAGGCTACCACTTCCTGACTATTCCATAGAACCATAAGCTTTGGTGTGTCTATCCTGCTGTGGGAGTGGGCATGCCTAAGGTTCCTATGGGATCTCGGTTGAAAGGTGTCTGTGAATACGACAATGTCAGGCAGTCGCTTGACTATACTGAGGGAAAGCACTCTAATTTAGATATGACATCAGGTAATTATGAAAACAACTTTGCAAGGATGAAAGGCTACTCCTTGGTATGTGTTATTTTATATATAAACCACCAAGCATAAAGATTCATTGCCAGCTTGTAACACCATCCCAGGCATTAATGATTTTCCACCAAATCATTTAATTACTCAAATCAGTAACATGATCCTGGCCATTTGTTATTTTGTAGCTTACATTACCCAAACATCTTAATAAAATTCTACCCTGCATTTCGTTCCCAGCTATTCATTATTCTACATACAAATCTTGTAAATCATTTGATTAGAGCTTATAACATTCCTAAGAAACTGTCAAACAACAATTACTGTGTTCAAATGTTCCTGAAAGTAGTTCATACCTCTGGTGCTGCTCAGTGGTTTGAGGTATAGGGCCAGTTCCTCGACACATTTCTTTGCCTCCTCATAGTGTTTGGTGTTTTCTGCTCCGGTACACAGGGTAACAGGTTGTGGTTCTGGAATCTGCACATGGTCAGAGAATAAAATCAGGCTGACTGCATACGATAATGACTATGCCAAAAATATCCTCATATTTCATAATTATAGATGCTTAGCACTTTATACTTTATGTCACGGCTAATATTGGAGTTAACATCACTAATTTAGGGCAGCACTTGGACACCCAGTTTTAGACATGTTGGATGTTATGTATACGAATCACTGAGAACATTTGTACTTATTAAGGGCCTGTCCCACCAACGCGACTTTTCAGCGACTGTCTTTGACCTTCAAGCTCGAGGGCACTCGCCTGAAAAACCTCAAGCTGAGTCGACCGTCAGCGATGAAACCACGAGCCAGATCGACCGTCTACACGCACACACACACACACACACACACACACACACACAAACACTTGGTAAAGGCAGGGCCAGGGAAAGTTGGGGAGCACTATCTGAAATTCACACCCGCAATGAACAGGAAGATAAAAGATGGCTGGCAGTGTATGCTAAAGTCCTTTAGAGAGAGCAGGGGGAGAGAGAAGGGGAGAGAATGGGGGAGAAGGAGTGGAGACACTTTTAAGAAGCCAGACAATTTTTAATAAAGTTTAGCAGGCATTTAACATTACCGGTCGGCTTTCCCTGGTTCTGAAAACTCCAATGAGCCAATTAAAATGCCCGGTCACCAAAGGAGATTGCCTACGGCTACCTCAACTGCCTAGCGACCCCACTCCATTGCACTACGAGCTTAAAAGAGCCACGCCGACCAATTTTTACTCACGGAAAAAATTTCAGCATGCTGAAATATTTTCCTCGATCAAACTGAGGCCGCGAGTATGCGGGAACTTCTCTCAAGCATGAAGGAGAGTTCCAGTCACCTCCTAGGACCACGCGTCGATCATGCTGCGAGTTTGAGTCGAGAACAAACTCTTCTAAACTCGCAAATTAGGTCACCGCAGTGGGACAGCCCCTTAAGTTCATTTCAACAACTTTACAGGATTCCAAAGCACTTCAAGAACGTACAGTGCCCTCCATAATGTTTGGGACAAAGACCCTTCATTTATTTATCATAATGTTTGGGAAAAAGACCCTTCATTTATTTATTTGCCTCTGTACTCCACAATTTGAGATTTGTAATAGAAAAAAAATCACATGTGGTTAAAGTACACATTGTCAGATTTTAATAAAGGCCATTTTTACACATTTTGGTTTCACCATGTTGAATTTACAACTGTGATTATACATAGTCCCCCCATTTCAGGGCACCATAATGTTTGGGACACAGCAATGTCATGTAAAGGAAATTAGTCATGTTTAGTTGTCGCATATCCTTTGCATGCAATGACTGCTTGAAGTCTGCGATTCATGGACATCACCAGTTGCTGGATGTCTTCTCTGGTGATGCTCTGCCAGGCCTGTATTGCAGCCATCTTTAGCTTATCCTTGTTCTGGGGGCTAGTCCCCTTCAGTTTTCTCTTCAGTATATAAAAGGCATGCTCAATTAGTTTCAGATCGGGTGATTAACTTGGCCACTCATGAATTGACCATTTTTTAGTTTTGAAAAACTCCTTTGTTTAACAGTATGTTTGGGATCATTGTCTTGCTGTAGAATGAACCGCCGGCCAATGAGTTTTGAGGCATTTGTTTGAACTTGAGCAGATAGGATATGTCTATACACTTCAGAATTCATTATGCTACTACCATCAGCAGTTGTATCATCAATGAACATAAGTGAGCCAGTACCTTCAGCAGCCATACATGCCCAGGCCATAACACCCCTACCAACATGTTTCACAGATGAGGTGGTATGCTTTGGATCTTGGGCAGTTCCTTCTCTCCTCCATACTTTGCTCTTGCCTTCACTCTGATATGTTAATCATCATCTCATCAGTCCACAAGACCTTTTTCCAGAACTGTGGTTGCTCTTTTAAGTACTTCTTGGCAAACTGTAACCTGGCCATCCTATTTCTGCGGCTAACCAGTGGTTTGCATTTTGCAGTGTAGTCTCTGCATTTCAGTTCATGAAGTCTTCTGCGGACAGAGATCATTGACAAATCCACACCTGACTCCTGAAGAGTGTTTCTGATCTGTCGGACAGGTGTTTGGGATTTTTCTTTATAGAAAGGATTCTTCTGTCATCAGCTGTGGAGGTCTTCTTTGGCCTGCCAGTCCCTTTGCGCTTAGTAAGCTTCTTTCTTCTTAATTATGTTCGAAACAGTTGATTTTGGTAAGCCTAAGGTTTGGCTGATGTCTCCAACAGTTTTATTCTTGTTTCTCAGTCTCATAATGCCTTCTTCTCATAATGACTTTCATTGGCACAACTTTGGTCCGCATGTTGATAGACAGCAATAAATGTTTCCAACGGTGATGGAAAGACTAGGTGCTGAGAGCTCTCTTATACCTGCATTAAGGAGGCAATTAAACACACCTGAGCAATTACAAACATTCATGAAGCCATGTGTCCCAAACATTATGGTGCCCTGAAATGTGGGGACAGCTGTAATTTCTACATGGTGAAACCAAAATGTATAAAAATGGCGAGGGCAGGAGGGACTAGTGTAAATGGGGCTGTATGATGTTATGACTCTATAAATAGGCACAGTTATAGATATTTCAGTTTGTGTTTTGTCTTCACAGTCAGGGTTTCTCCATGTCAGAAGTTGTAGGCTAAATTATCAACTCTAGTCAGTGTAGGCTATAATCAAGGAATGACTCTTCACCATCGGAGAGGCAGCAATGAGAGAGTGCTTGATCGCCGAGAGTCTGTTAATCACATTTGATGCTAAAACCACAACCCCAGCTCCCTTCTCAGCGGAATTTAAAGAATCCCAAAGTTGTATTTCAAAGATTCAGGACTTGAACTCCAGGACGGACAACACTCATCCATCAACCACCATCATATCTAGAAGTTTGTTGATCATCACATTCTTGTTAGTGGAAGCTTGCCATGTGCAAATTGTCTGCTGTGCAACACTTTAAAAGTATTTTGAAGCTGTAAAATATTTTGGAATGCGCTAAAGTGGCCAAATGCACCAAATAAACACGCATTTCTTTACCATTGTTCTGTCTGATCATTACATTATTATTACGTTTAATGTGAGCTACATTGTGTGCTTTGGAAATTGGCTCATTTTTTAAAAAAAGACCCAGCTTAGATCCTCAATCTATGCTGTGACAATAAACCCCAAAACGTGGTGTCTGCTGAGTTAAGTGGTATCATGACTTCATTGCTGAGGGAGTTTACTCTTTGCTAGTACCCTCTTCAGAATTGTGTGCGTGTGGATCCCAGCTGGGAACAGGATTGAGCAAAAATCAAACTGCTGGAGGAATTCAATAGATCAGTGGAGAGAATGGGCAGTTGACATTTCTGGTCAGTACCCTCCTGCTGACTGCCCCAAACTACCCTGTCCCAAAATGTCAATCCATTCCCTCCACAGATGCTCTCTGACCTGCTACGTTCACCCAGAGTTTGTATATTGCTCAAGATTCCACCATCTGCAGTTGCTCATGACTCCTGGGAATAGGATCGGGTCTGGCTTCAATCCACCCTTATGTTCACCATATTGGGCACTAACTTGGATGAGGCTGAGAAGTATTGGCCACCTGTGGGAACTGTGTAAACGCCATCCCCAACCTCCTACAGTTCAACCAAAATTAGAACTGGAAAGCCCCAGAGTCATCAGCGCAGGAGAAGAGGTCACTTAGAGCCAAGTCATTAAATGCTTCACAATTAGTCCCACTGTTCCACACAGCTCTGTAAACATAGTCTTTCAATGTAAAGTATTTCACATTGCTCTTTCAAAGTTAATGTGGAAATCACTTACACCTTTACGCAACATATTTTAATTCAGTACAATCAGCTTCAATAGAGTAATTCTCAATGCTTCGGTGGATTATTTTTTGGCAATTAGCTTAAACTTTGTCTTCTGGTTATTGCAGGGCTCGAAATTAGCGGTGGCCCGGGTGCCAATGACCACCCAAAGTGCCGCCGGGCAACCTAAACGCGACTCATTTTGCGCGGCTTGGCAAGCAAATACTGGTTATCACGATAGACACAAAAAAATGGAGTAACTCCGCGGGTCAGGCAGCATCTCTGGAGAATAGGAGCATGATGTTTCGTGTCGACGGCGGCGGCTGTATTCCTCTAGTACCTTTGATTGCGGGGCAAAGATACCAGGTGCGTGGTGACGAAGGGTCGGAGCGAATGACGGGCCCTGAACAGCGGCAACAGCGGCTGCACCGCCTCCTCCTCCCACACCCCGCCCGGCGGAAGGAGACCTCCCTCTCGGCGTGCGAGAGGGGTTGTTTTGAAAGGGCAGTTGGTGGATTTGCAGCAGATTTTGATTTGCAGGCAGCGGCCGCTATCGCCCTGATAACGGCCGCTGCCTGCAAACCCGTTAACAGCGCTTTCAATACAACCCCTCTCGCACGCCGAGGCCGGGAGGAGGGAGGGAGAGAGGGAGGCGGAGGACTCCTTCCGCCGACTGAAGCAGCTGCACCAAAGATCCTACAGCTATAGGATCTTTGAGCTGCACCGCTCGGCCCCGCGCCTTCCTGTTGGCTGGCGGAGGAGGGGAGGCGGTGGCGACGAGTTCCCAACCACCTCCCCCTTTGGAGGCGGCATTTTGGCGTTGGACGGGGACGGCCAAGGCAGCGGGGCGATGTTGTCCGAGGAGTGCTGACCTTCCTCCCTCCCCACCTCCTTTGCCCCTCTTTCCCTCTCTCCCCCTCTCTCTCTCTCTCTCGTACGCCCCCTGCACCCCTCTTATCCTGGGACCCCTCCTCTCCATCCCGCACTGATCCCCATTCCCTCCTCTATTCAGTCCTCACTGACATCCCCTGTGCTCCCCTCCCCATCTACCTCCCCCCCCCCAATCTATTCATCACCCTACCCACCTCGCATTGATTCTCCTCCCACCCCCCATCTATCCTACACTGGTCCCCCAATTCATCCTGTACTGACCCCCCTTCCCATCCATCCTGCACTTCTCCCTCCCCATTCATACTGCACTGAACCTCCCATTCATCCCGTACTGACCCACCTTCCATTTACCCTGCACCAGACCTCCCATCCATCCTGTTGTGATCTCCCCATTCATCTTTTACTAATCCCCCATTCTTCCTGTACTGATCCCCTCATGCATCCTGTACTGATCCCCTCATTCATCCCGTACTGATCTCCCATTCATCCTATACTGATCCCCCCCCATTCATCCTGTACTGATCCCCCATTCAAGAAGAATGGGGGGAACATTCTGAAGAAGGGTCTCGACCCGAAATGTTGCCTATTTCTTTAGCTCCGTAGATGCTGCCTCACCCGCTGTATTTCTCCAGCATTTGTGTCTACAACCATTCATCCTGTACTGATTCCCCCCCATCCATCCTGAACTGATCCCCCCTTCAACACCACTGACATCCCCCGTGCTCTCCCCTCACAATTTTACATACTCCAACCAACACGTACTAATTCACCTGCCTCAATCCATCCATTCTGCACCGATTGCCTTCTCAACACGCCCCCCCCCCCCCCCCGCCATCTATCCACCCCGCACTGATTCACACACCCCCGGACCCTATTGTGATTCATGGTCTTCAGAGCAAACATTGACTATGTTTGATAACGGAATGCAATCAAATGTGTTTTAATTATCAATGTTATTATTTGTTTTGGCACCTTTAAACATATTACCAAAATAACATTTGCTGCAGCTATGTCCTTTGGCCATCTCTTGTCAGTTTAACCTGTTTAATAATGTTTAACCTGTCAGATGGTATAGTCGGTTTTAACAGCTATCATAAAATGCCTTTAGAAATTTCCTTGCAACCTGTATATTTTGTTATGGATAAATTATGTGGGAAGCGAGAGTGTTTCTGTGCCAATAGCAATAACAACCCATGCTATGGCCATGTCATGGTACTTTTCGGTCCTTCACAGAAAACATGCTTGCATCAATGTGTATTGTGCATGGTCCAGGATTTATTGACACAGGTTGATCATTTGCTGAATAATCCAACCACATTTTTGTTTGGAAGTGGAAAGAACTAATAGAAATTGCATTAATTGCAATATCTAAAAAGAGTTGAGATATTGTATTACAATTTTGCTTGATTGGTGAATATGTTTAGTTTGTGAGTTATTTGAAGCAGAAATAATATGTGAATGTAGACAAAATGCGGGAGAAAATCAGCGGCTGCGGCAGCATCTATGGAGCGAAGGAAATAGGCAACGTTTCGGGCCGAAACCCTTCTTCAGACTGATGGGTTTGGGCCTGAAACGTTGCCTATTTCCTTCGCTCCATAGATGCTGCTGCACCCGCTGAGTTTCCCCAGCACTTTTGTCTACCTTCGTTTTCCAGCATCTGCAGTTCCTTCTTGAACATAATATGTGAATGCTTCATTGAGCATAATTCTGACTGGTAACTACGCACTTCGTCCGAGCACATTATCACACGCGTCATGCAAACTGTCTTAAATGACCACCTAAACTGTAATTTGGCAACCTAAAATGCTGTCAAGGTTGCCCAGCTGGCAACAGGGAAAAAAAGTTAAGCGAGAGCCCTGTATTGGCTGTGCAATTAAAATAAACAAATTCTTCATCTATCAAATTCCTCATTATTTTTAATGAAGCGGTGAACTTCTCTGTTCTTTAAGCAAAAGAGGGGTGGGGGGAGAGAGGAGGGGGAGGGGGAGGCGGGGAGGGGGAGGGGGAGAGGGAGGGGGAGAGGGAGAGGGAGGGGGAGAGAAATCTCAGAGTGAGTTGGTGGTGATGAAACAGACAACATGAAGATAGATACAAAATGTGGAGTTACTCAGCGGGATAGGCAGCATCTCTGGAGAGAAGAAATGGGTGATGTATTGGGTCGAGACCCTTCTAAGTGCTGTTCTAGGAATAGGAATAAACAGGTACCAATCTCTCCAGTGATTCAGCGACTGCAGTTCTGAAAATAACTCCGACGGGCATTCAGATGTCATGGGCAGTGACTCTGCTCTCCTCTAGCCCTCTGCACCACGTGCGTCAGTATAACACACTGTGCAAACATCTCTTCCTTGGCTTCATTTACATCCCCACCATCTCTACGTCTCCTATTCCACTTCAGCCTTGCTTTACAGACACCATAACTCTGAAAGCCAGTGAATCATTCAGCTGACATGCAATCGTGTCGAGAGAAACGTGGAACTTTCAGCAAATCTTTCCACAGTATGCTTGGAGCAATCGATATAGAAAGGTGCTCTTTGTCATTGGACAAGAGTGGACTGAATAGCTTTAGTGTGTTGTATACACTGATAAGCGTGTTACACAGTGAGAACTATTGAAATAGGGAGCTACATGTAATATTAGAAAAGACTTGCATCTTTCACAACTTCCTGACAAGTTAAAACATTTCACAACTAATGCAGAGCTTTAAGTATTGTCACTGTGATAATTCAGGAAACTAAGCAACCAATTTGCACAAAGCAATGTTCCCACAAACAGCACATAGTGAAATGTTTTATTGATGTTTATTAACAGATAAATACTGGTCAGATCAATCCATATCATACTGCTGTGCCACAGTGAAATGTTACCATGGCATTGTTTATGCCCACTTTCTTTCAATGATTTGCACCATTATGTAACACTATTTTGTGTTCATATCTCAGCAGTGAACCTTGCACGCAACCAACATCTTAGGACTCAGATGCAAAAATCTTGCCAATTAACAAATCTATATATTGACCTGTGTTATACTGTGTAATAAGTTAAACAAAACACTACCGTTTCTTGATAATGTGCCTTACAAGGATTGAAATGTTACAATGAGTGTTACAGGGACTCAATCACAACATGCAGAAGACCTAGGGCCGAACACTACATTACGCAGGAAGTCACAGGGACTGAACATCATGTTACACACCGAGACTTGGAGAGACAATATGTTGCAAAGACTGATGCGAATACTGAACAGATGCTATGCAGTTGCCCCTCGATCTACGATGGGGTTACGTTCCGAAAAACCCATTGTAAATCGCAAGGCAAAACGCATTTAATACAATGCAACCGCGTGACCGGAAGTGACGTGCGGCTCGCTGCCGTTGCCCAGTGTTTGCACCATCGTAAAGTCGGAATATCGCAAGTCGAAGCATCGTAAATTGGGAGCATCTGTATTGAAGAAGGTGTTTTTCTGGCAGGTGTAACGATTGAAAGAGAGAGAAATGGCATGGTTCCGTTTGAAAGATTGAAATAAGAAAATAGATCAGGGAGTTCCTACTGTTGAGCAAAAATTCACTACTGGTAGCTTGCAAGTACACTTCAACCCAGAGTCTTTAGCTATTAAACACAGCTGTGACCAAACCCAAGAGAAGAATAGCACCTCATATTCTGCTTGGGTAACATACAACACAATGGTAGACTTTAGTCTTTAGAGATATAACACGGAAACACAGAGTCCGCACCGTCCAGTGATCACCTCGTACAGTAGTACTATCCTACACACTAGGGACAATTTACAATCTTACCGAAGGCAATTTACCGAACTTGCAAACCTGTACGTCTTTGGGATGTGGGGGGAAACTGGAGCACCTGGAGAAAACCCCACACGAGGGAGAACATACAAACTCCGTACAGACAGCACCTGTAGTCAGGATGGAACACGGGTCCCGAGCAATGTACGGCAGCAACTCTACCCTCTACAGCAACATTGAAATCCTCTGACCCTCCAACTTCTCTTTTTTTTGCCCCCCCCCATACATTTCCCCCACCGCCGTGTCATCCAGCTCCTTTCCCATCCTCCTTCCACTCATCTTCCATCCTACTCCGAGCCCCTCATTTACCCTTTTTATTGCCCCTCCACCCAACCTCTTCCGCCTCTCAATCTCTCCGTCTTTCCGTTCCACTCCTCCTTTCATACCATATCCAACACTCTTTTGTCTACCTCTCACCTCTAGCCAGTGTCGCTATTTCCACCCATCTGCTAATCAACCCCCCCTCCCCTCAGTTGTATCCACCTATCACGTGCTAGGCATTGCCCTACCCCCAGGTCTCTTTTACAGCTTTTGCCCTTCCCCCCACTCCATAAATCAGCCAGAAGAAGGGTCCCGGCCAGAAGCATGGTCTGTTCATTTCGCTCCACAGCCGCTGCCTGACCTGCTGAGTTCTTCCATCAGTTTTTTTTGTCAAGATTCCAGCACCTGCAGTTTCTTGCGTTCTTCTATTTTTGATTTAATGCTTTTGTTTGAAAAGCTCTGGCAATGGGAAAAATTGTTAGTCTAGGCTCCTCCAATGGGGTAACAAGCAGTGGGAGGGGGTGGTGCTAAGTGAAGCTAATACACGATCGGTGGTGGGAGTGGCCAGCCTACAGCAATGTAATAAAACCTATGGAGCATGTCTAATCAGATTAAATGACATTATTTGTTAAATTAAGGCAAACAAGCAAACGTAATAATGGAGAGGAATTCTTACCTGGGCTCCCACCAGCTGTAATAATGCAGAGTTCACAGGTAACAAGTCTATGTCTGTGTTGATAGTGGTTTGATCGAAAGGGCAAGCCTTGCGATGGAGTTTGTTGAGACACATCTTACAGACTGTGTGTCCACAGCCTAGGCTGATGGGCTTGCGAATGTTCTCATCAAAGGTCTGGCAGCAGATTGGGCAGGAGAGGAAGTCCGTCCATTGTGGAGCCTGCACAGGCATTGTGGCAGTGAGTAAATGGGAAGATCCCAGTGGAGTCGGGTTGTTAGTAACAGGGAGTGATCATCGTTGTCCCAGGCTCATTGTCTATCATCTGCAATCTGCAATCAATAAATCAATAGATAAATTAGACAAATGGTGTCACGGATAGTCTTGAACTGACTTTGCGCATCAGGCAGAGTACATATGGATGTACACAAGCGCTCGCACACAGGCTCAAACAGAAACACACATTTATTTATTTTAATCATCCATACTCAATATGGCGGCATGGTTGCGCAGCGGTAGAGTTGCTGCCTTACAGCTCCAGAGACCCGGGTTCGATCCTGACTGCGGGAGCCTGTCTGTACACAGTCTGTACGTTCTCCCTGTGACCTACATGAGTTTTCTTCGGTTTCCTTCCACACTCCAAAGATGTACAGGATTGTAATTTAATTGCCTTGATATAAATGTCAAATCTCCCCGAGTGCAGGGTGGTGTTAATGTGCGGGGTTCGCTGGTCGGCACGGACTCGGTGGGCCGAGGGGCCTGTTTCCACGCTGTATCTCCAAACTAAACTAAAATTACTAGAGAGAGGGCAAAGGGAAGAACCAGGGCAGAAAATAAGACTAAATGAGACAGACAAGGATAATACCATGGAATTCTACAGTGATATTGAAACCATCTAAGAAGATTCAGAATAGAGCTACCAATAGACCAAAATGGTACCAGGTATCTTGAATGTGACTGTCCTGTATGATTTTGTGTGGTAGGATTCAAATTTCTAGTAAAATCACAAAGTTCATGCAGGAAGGCCACAACTCCTTAAAACAGTCTAGGGAAACTCAGAGAGAGGATTGTACCTTGGGCAAGGGAACCAGGGACAGAAAACAGGGTACATACTGGCCTGTGGGTCTGTCAGTGCATAACACTGGTGGGAACGGGCCTGTCACTGTCTAATTCCGGGGGGCAGTACAGGTGGGATATATCTGTCAATGAATAATACAAGGGCACAGTGCCACTGGGGACAGATCTGTCAGTTTACAAGACAATGTGCTGGAGTAACCCAGCAGGTCAGGCAGCATCTCTGGAGAATCGCATCGGTATGTTTGTATGGTTTATAAACCAACATCTGTCAGTTTATAACACTGGGGTACAGTAATGATGGGGCAGACTTAATGAACAACACTAGAATGCATCACTGGTGGGTATAAGTATGTCACTGTATAACAGTCATAGAGGACAGTTGGGGACAGGTTTATCGTATAACAATGGGGTCCAATATGGATGGGGCAGGTCTATCATGACATGATGCAGAGGTACAGTATTGCTGGGGACAGGTTTGTCAGTTTAGAACACTAGGGGACAGTAATGGTGACGACAGATCCATCCCTGCATAACACTGAAGTACTGGTGGGGGTTATGTGTAACACTAGGGTGTAGACTAGTGGGGAGTGGTCTGTCACAGTATAACACTAGGGTACAGTGCTGGTCAAGATGTGTCTCTCACAGTATAACACTGGGGTACAGAACTGGTGGGGAGAGGTCTGTCACTGTATAATACTGGGGTGTATAGGTGGGGATGTGTCTCTCACTGTATAACACTAGAGTGCAGTACTGTTCGTGATGTGTCTCTCACTATAACACTGGGGTATAGTACTATTAGTGATTGGTCTGTCGCTGAATAATACTGGGGTATAGTATTGTTGGTGATTTATCTCTCCCTATATACCACTGGAGTACAGTGTTTGGTCTGTCCCTATATTGCACTGTTGTGCAGTATGCGTGTATCGATGTGGACTGGGAAAGGAATGGGTAACTGATTCTTCCTGTATTATATTTCCCTTTTCCCATATTTCCCTTTTTTCCTATTTAGGAGCCGAGGTGAAAGTGGGCCAGAATGGAATCTGGGTCGAGCGTACTGGGTACAACAGGGAAGGGCCCAAAGTTATGTTTGTGATACACAATATCTGCTAAAAATTAAAGCCACATTCGATCTGGTCATAATGCGCTTGCCTGGAAGATGAAATTCTGATCTTTAATCTTGCACTAAGCCGTATTGGAACAGAGCAAGAGACAAAGACAGTGAGGTAAGAATGTGAGAGGTGGGGAAAAGCGACAGGAAGCAGAAATTGTCTGGCTCACCTGTCCCTTTACCTTCTGTTGTTCAGCGTCACAAATACAGCTTCAAGCTGAAGCGAGGTTCAGCTGTTGACGATCGCCAGGAAGCTACGCTGGAGGACGGGCTGGGACTGAGCACTGGGTGCTGATTGACATACAGTGGCTTGCAAAAGTTTTCATACCCCTTGAACTTTTCCACATTTTGTCACGTTACAGCCACAAATATGAATGTATTTTATTGGGATTTTATGTGATAGACCAACACAAAGTGGCGCATAATTGTGAAGTGGAAGGAAAATGATACATGGTTTTCAAATCTTTTTACAAATAAAAAACTGAAAAGTGTGGCGTGCAAAAGTATTCAGCCCCCTTTACTCAGATACCCCTAAATAAAATTCAGTGCAACCAATTGCCTTCAGAAGTCACCTAATTAGTAAATAGAGTCCACTTGTGTGTCATCTAATCTCAGTATAAATTCAGCTGTTCTGTGAAGGCCTCAGAGGTTTGTTAGAGAACATTAGTGAACAAACAGCATCATGAAGCCCAAGGAATACACCAGACAGGTCAGGGATAAAGTTGTGGAGAAGTTTAAAGCAGGGTTAGGTTATCAAAAAAAATCTCAAGCTTTGAACATCTCACGGAGCACTGTTCAATCCATCATCTGAAAATGGAAAGAGTACGGCACAACTGCAAACCTACCAAGACATGGCAGTCCACCTAAACTGACAGGCCGGGCAAGGAGAGCATTGATCAGAGAAGCAGCCAAAAGGCCCATGGTAACTCTGGAGGAGCTGCAGAGATCCACAGCTCAGGTGGGAGAATCTGTCCACAGGACAACTATTAGTCGTGCACTCCACAAATCGGGCCTTTATGGAAGAGTGGCAAGAAGAAGCCATTGTTGAAACAAAGCCATAAGAAGTCCCGTTTGCAGTTTGCCACAAGCCGGGGGGGGGGGGGGGGGGGACAGCAAACATGTGGAGGAAGGTGCTCTGATCTGATGACACAAAAATTGAAGTTTTGGCCTAAATGCAAAACGCTATGTGTGGCGGAAAACTAACACTGCACATCACCCTGAACACACCATCCCCACTGTGAAACATGGTGGTGGCAGCATCATGCTGTGGGGATGCTTTTCTTCAGCAGGGACAGGGAAGCTGGTCAGAGTTGATGGGAAGATGGATGGAGCCAAATACAGGGCAATCTTGGAAGAAAACCTGTTAAGAGTCTGCAAAAGACTTGAGACTGGGGCGGATGTTCACCTTCCAGCGGGACAACGGCCCTTAAACATACAGCCAGAGCTACAATGGATGGTTTAGATCAAAGCATATTCATGTGTTAGAATGGCCCAGTCAAAGTCCAGACCTAAATCCAATTTAGAATCTCTGGCAAGACTTGAAAATTGCTGCTCACAGATGCTCTCCATCCAATCTGACTGAGCTTGAGCTATTTTGCTAAGAAGAATGGGCAAAAATTTCAGTCTCTAGATGTGCAAAGCTGGTAGAGACATACCCCAAAAGACTTGAAGCTGTAATTGCAGTGAAAGGTGGTTCTACAAAGTATTGACTCAGGGGGGCTGAATACTTTTGCAGGCCACACTTTTCCGTTTTTTATTTGTAATAAAATTTGGAAACCATGTATCATTTTCCTTCAACTTCACAATTATGCACCACTTTGCGTTGGTCTATCACATAAAATCCCAATAAAATACATTTACGTTTGTGTTTGTAACGTGACAAAATGTGGAAAAGTTCAAGCGGTATGAAAACTTTTGCAAACCACTGTATACCTATTCCCAGTACGCTGAAGCTTTACAACTTTATCTGTATCTGCGCCAGTGGTCTTGCACCTTCTTGGCTCAGTAAACCCCTCAAGCCTTGTGTCAAGGTCTGGTATCCCACGACGTGCTGAATGGCTGATCCATCTCCACGTTTCCCGAAAATCCCGATCATGGATGTCAACTTTCCCTCAGTTCGATTCATCCCATGCCTTAAGGGCAGCACAGTGGCGCAGCGGTATAGTTGCTGCCTTACAGCGCTTGCGAGACCCAGGTTCGATCCCAACTACGGGTGCTGTCTGTATGGCAGTTTCCACCGTGGGTTTGCTCCGAGATCTTCGGTTTCCTCCCACACTCCAAAGACATACAGGTATGTAGGTCATAAGGAATAGGAGTAGAATTAGGCCATATGGCTCATCAAGTCTATTCCACCATTCAATCATGGCTGGTCTATTTCTTCCCCCTAACCCCACTCCCCATAACCTTGGACACCTGTACTAATCATGTAGGTAAGTTGGCTTGGTAAATGTAAAAATTGTTCCCTAGTGTGTGTAGGATAGAGTTAATATGTGGAGATCGCTGGTCGACACGGACACGGTGGACCAAAGGGCCGTTTTCCACGCTGCATCTCGAAACTAAACTAAATAGCTCAGTGTAGTGGATAAAGAGAGTTATTAGACTTGAAACCATCCAGCCTGTTGAAGACCTACTCTCCAGAACTGCTCTTGCTAGGGGCATAGCCACAATGTAGAAACAAAGAACTGCAGATGCTAGTGTATACCAAAGATAGACACAAACTACTGGAGTAACTCAGTGGATCAGGCAGCATCAACGGGGAAAAAGGATGGGTGACATTTCGGGTCAGTCTGAAGGGTCCCGACCTGAAACCCATCCTTTTTCTCCAGAGATGCTGCCTGACCAGTTGAGTTACTCCAACGCTTTGCATCTGTCTTTGGTATAGGTGCAACGCTGACAACTATTTGCAATCTGGAAAATGGCTCAAGGATATCCTGTTCACAAAAACAGACGCATCCAAAACTGACAATTACCACTTGATTTCCAATTACCACCATTTGCCCCCCCACATATTTTTCGTCTTTAAGATGACAGCTGTACTTTTACCACAATGCCTCATTTCATAATGTTCTCATCTTCTACGATGGCCTTAAAATCCAAGTATCCATGAATCACTGTTTTGAATACCAGTGAGCCTGTATAGCCCTCAATTAGAGAATTCCCAAAACTTGACACCTTCAAGAAATGTCCTCATATATCTGCCCTGAGTGGGGTGACCACCTAGTTTGAAACTTGTGACCCCTGGTTCTACATAGTTCAGCCAGGGGAAACATCATTCCTGTCAAAACCCGTTTCATAAATCTCATTCTTCTAAATTCAGAGTAGACCAACATCGCTGAATTACTCCTATGAAGACAATATCTCCACCGTCAGAAATCCACTCAACGAACCTCTGCTCCATTCCCTTTTGTCACATGGGGGTGGCTCAGTGGTGCAACGGTAGAGTTGCTGCCTTACAGCGCCAAAGACCCGGGTTTGATCCTGACTACGGGTGCTGCCTGTACAGAGTTTGTACTTTCACCCCGTGACCGTGGGTTTCCCATGGGTGCTCCTTTTTCTTCCGAAACTCCAAAGACGTGCAGGTTTGTACGTTAATTGGCTATGGTAAAAGTTATAAAGTGTCCCTAGTATGTAGGATAGTGTTAGTGTATGGCGATCACTGGTCAGCGCTGACTCTGTGGGCCAAAGGGCCTGTTTCTCTAAACTAAAACTAAATTAAATTTGGGTATGGAAACCAGACCTGCACACCATATGCAGGCTAGGTCTCAGCAGGACTCCATATATTTGTCATGCATCTTTATTCTTGTACTCAAGCATAATTATGATAAAGATGCTTACTTGCATACCATATGCCTTCTTGTGCCTGCATGTTAACTTTCAGTGATTCAATTACATGGACATCTCAGTTTCTCTGAATACCAATACCGTTCCAATTTCTCACCATTTACTCTGTTTTTCCACCATTTCCTTCCAAAGCAGGAAACTTTAGATGTTTCTATATCATATTCAAACTCCCATTTCCCTTTCACTTAGCATTGGTCCAAAAATGAATTCAAGAGCTGAATTTCAGAGGTAAAATGTTTTGTCCTCGATATCATCACGGCAGCATCTGACCATGTGTGCATCAAAGGGTCTTGGTAAACCAAATCACTGGACAACAAGAAGAAACTGCGACGGTTGAGTCATAGCCCACATAAACCACATTCATGCTGGAGCCCATACTAATGTCTCTGCTTCCTCAGAAGGCAAAAGAAATGCAACAGATCTCCAATGGCTGAAGAATTTCTACATATGCACCACAGAAAGCAAACTATCTGAGAATGCATCACAGCTTGGCATAGCAAATGCATTGCCCAAGATCGCAAGATATTACAGAGAGTTGTGTACGCAGCCTAGCCCAGCATGCAAACCTGGGCTATCTACCACCATTGACTATCTATATTTCATGTTGCCTCATAATCAATGACGACTTGCACTCTGGTCAATCTCTTTTCTCGACACTCCCGTTGGGGGGAGGATACAAAAGCTTGAAAAAACATACAACAGATTCAATAACAGCCTCTTCCCTTCTGTTATCACACTCCTGAATAGACCTCTCAAGTGCTAAGGATGAATTCCTAATCTTCCAATCTACCTTTCTGTGGCCCTATACTGTTTTATATCTGCACCATTTCCGTTGTTGTAACAGTATCAAGTAGCCCATGGTCTCGCACGGTAACATTCAGCCAATGTTCAGGCATGCGTTGATAAGTGGCAAATGCCACGGAAGTACCAGTGGTCACCTCCAACATGAGAGCCTAACCATCTACCCTTGATAATCAATGGTATTATCATTGCCTAAAGTCCCACCATCCATACCTTGGTTGTCATCATTGTCCAGAAGCATAACTGATCGTCCAAATAAATGCAGAGGTCACAGCAGCAGGTCGGACTGTATTTTCGGTGGCAAGTGATTCTCCTCCTGACACTCTAACACATTGGTGGTGTGATGAAATGATCTTCTGTGGCTTGGACGAGTTCAGCACAAATATGTTTAGGAAGCTCAACATCATTCGGGATAAATAGCTCATGTGATTGGCATCTTATCAACCATCCTAAAAAAATCATTCCCTTCAACACTAGTGGTTGCAGTGTGAATCTTCAACTAAACTCCCTACATTTATTTGCATAGACAACTCCAATGCCACGTCTCCAACTTTTGATCTCTACCATGCAAAATGACACGGGCAATAGGTGCATGGGAACATCACAACCTTCAGGATCTCCAAATTCCACATAATCCTGACAAGGAAATATACTGGAGACACAAGGAACTGCAGATACGGTAATCTTGAGTAAAACACAAAGCATTGGAGTAATTCAGCGGGTCTGCAGCATCTTTGGAGAACATGGATAGGTGACATTTCAGTTTGGGGGTCCATCTTCACACTCTCCAGAGATGTTGCCTAACCCACTGAGTTACTTCAGCATTCTGTATTTTACTTAAGGAAATATCCTGCAAGCTGGTTCTATATTTTGACACTCACTATCCATAGCATTGTGAGAGCATCTTCACCAGAAAGCTTGTAGTGTTCAGGAAGGCAGATCACCATCACCTGTTCAAGCACAGTTAGGAAGGGCAATAAATGCTGGTTGTGCCAATTAAGTCAAAACGATCCGAAAAATGTTTTCCCCAAATAATGAAATCAGTCATCAGGTGTTTCTGTGTCTAAATACACTTTAGAACTGTTCCAGTCAGTCTACAATATTCTTCTCCATCGCTTCTGCCAAAAACATCACATCATACTTCTCTGCAGTAAATTCCTATTGTCACATCTCGGTAGTCACCATTGTTCAGAAGCAGAACTAGATCATCCACATAAATATTGAGGTTATAGTAGGTCAGACTGGATGTACTGTGATGAGTGAATCATCTCTTGATATTTTAAACCATATCCACTATCTACGAGGCAAATTGTAGTGTGATGGAATGATTCTCATCTGCTTTTGGTGGACGGCCACTTTTCCTACTATCTCAACACCCATTTCAGATCACCACTCAGTCTCCTCTGCTCCAAAGAAAACAAAGCATGCCCATCCAGTGTCCCCATCACTGCAAAGGTCCTTCCAAGACAACTTCTCCTCTGCTTCTTCCCCAGCGCAATGATGCGTTTCCTACCTGTGCTCCAGATCCTATGTTAATAGGTGGTTGCTGTTCTTGCTTCTGTATTAATCTGCATTGACTGTGTTTAGTTCCAAGTTGTGTTGGGTGTGTGAGTGAGAGTGCGTGCGTGTGCACACGACTGGTCTCACTGTGCACACCAACTATACTATTTCCTGTTTAGGTGTTGAACAGCAAATGTTAACATGCAGGAACAAGGAACTGCTGATACTGGTTTACAAAGTGTGGAGTAACTCAGCAGGTTAGGAGAACACACATACATGACGTTTGCAGTCTGGATGTGGGGAGTGGGTGGGTGGGGGAGGGAGGGAAGAAAGCTGGAAGAGACAAGGGGCGGGACAAAGGTGAGGGATTTTGATAGGCAGATGGTTGGACAAAGGGCAGAGATGAACAGACAGGTGTGAGACAAAAGAATTGATGAGTTACAAATTGTGAAAGGAAAGTAAGTAAAGGAGTGGTGGAGGTAAGAAATAGCTGAGACTCCAGGTGGGATACAGGAGAGGGGTTGGATGGGAAGAAAGGGGGATGTGGAGTTAAGGGGAAGAGATTTTGAAGTTACCTAACACTGGAATGGTCAATGCTTGAAACCACTGAGCTGTAAGTAATACAAGGTCGTGTTCCCTCCGTGTGGCCTCAGTCTGGCAATGGAGGAGGCCCAGGACAGAAAGGTATGGACTAGGAAGAGGTGTTAAAATGGTTGGCAATCGTGAGCTCCAGTATCCCTTGGCAGACCAAGCACAAGCGTTCGGCAACATGGTCACCGAGTCTATGCTTGGTCTTGCCAATGTACGGGAGGCCAGAATGGGAACATTGGATGCAGTAGATGTGGTTGGAGGAGGTACATGCAAACCTCTGTCTCACCTGGAAGGACGGCTAGGATCCCTGGATGGAGGTGAAGGAGGAGATATAGGGATAGGTGTTACATCTTCTGTGGTTGCAAGGGAAAGTACCGGGGAGGGGTGGTTTGGGTGGGAAAGAAGGAGTGAACCAAGGAGTTGCGGAGGGAGCGGTTTCTGCAGAAGGTGGAAATGGGTGCAGAGAGCAAGACGTGACCAGTGGAGGGATCACGTGGGAGCAGATGTTAACATATCTTTTGCAATGTTATCACATTGAGGAGGCACTCAATCCCTAGCTCTGACATGGAGCTACACAACGCCTTCAGACACCTCTGCAGAACCATGAAGCGTTGAATGCAAATGTTGAATAAAGTGCTGTAGTGACATACAGAGACTAAGCATGTCAAGTCAAGAGAGTCAAGTCAAGTGAGTTTATTGTCATGTGTCCCAGATAGGACAATGAAATGCTTGCTTGCTGCAGCACAACAGAATATTATAGGCATAATTAAGGTCAGTGTCCCTCACGTGTTATTAAGCATAACCTTTAAGGAGGCACTAATGGGGGATAGAGTTGAGCCTGCAACTACTAATTTGAAATTGAACACACACTCTATACTTTGGACCAAACACAGTATTCCAGACTGCCAAAGCAAAGCATCCATCCGCAACACAGGATATAGGACAGAGTGCACACTAACATAAGAGCTGGGACGTCTTGTAACAACTTTAGAAAACATTGTTTGCCTACACCTGGAGCATGGCATGTATTTCTGGTCACCACACTAAAGTAGAATGTGATTGCAGGGAAAGAATGCAGGAAACATTCACCAGGGTGGTGAGATTCGCCTAGGATGGAACATTTCAGTTATGTGGAGAAGCCAAGTTTGTTTCAGACAGTAGGTGGCTAGGAGGATAACCTGATAGACATATAAAATGATGAGGGTGATAGACAAGTTAGGTAGCAAGAATATTTTCCCCACACTGGAGATGACTAAAACACGAGAGACATGGGTTTAAGGTGAGTTAAGATATTTAAAGGGGATCTGAGTTTAGATTTGTTTAGAGATACAGTACGGAAAAAGGACCTCTGCCCACCGGGTCTGCGCCGACCAACGATCCCCAGTTACACGAGCACTATCCGACACATGAGGGTCATTTACACTCTTTACCAAAGCATATTAACCTACAAACCTGTTCGTCTTTGGAGTGTCGGAGGAAGCTTGAGCAACTGTGGAAAACACACGCAGTCACGCGGAAAATGAGCAAACTCCATACAGACAGCACGCGTAGTCAGGATCTAACAGGAGTCTTCCACGCTGTAAGGCAGCTACTCCACCACGGTGTCACCGTTCTACTCTACCACTGTTAACGGTCCCGAGGGACCATTCTTTAATCCAGAATGTTTGGAATCAGGAATGCAGTGGCTGAGAAGGGGGAGAGGTACTCGCAC
Organism: Okamejei kenojei; assembly: GCA_035221665.1. Classification (NCBI taxonomy): domain Eukaryota; kingdom Metazoa; phylum Chordata; class Chondrichthyes; order Rajiformes; family Rajidae; genus Okamejei; species Okamejei kenojei. The sequence goes on along the minus strand of CM069140.1, from coordinate 27,261,908 downwards.
AACATTTAAGAAGTACCAAGACAAATTGAGTCACCAAGATACAGAAAGCCACGGACCAAATATGGACAAATGGGACTGGCATAGTACAATGGACATGGTGTACTGAAGAGCCTGTTTCTGTACTGTACTATTCTATGACTAACAGCACCTAATTGAGCAGCCTCTCCGGACATTAACATGGAATCAATATTCCCCGGTGTAATGTTGTAAGAACAAGCATGGGCTCACATTCAGGTGTGATTGATGAATGCAAGATCTTCAGTGGTCGAGGGTAAATGGAGGAAAGCTCGTTAGTGTGCTTTGAGGGCTGGGGATACAGGTTTAAATTTTTGGGGTACAGATGCAAAGGAGGAATGGGGAAAAACCTTTTCAATGCAATGTGTTGTTATGACCTGGAATACCTTGCTTGCAAATGTGGTGGTTTTGCAAGCAAAAGGTTTTAAAAGAGGACCATGAATGTTATTGTGAAATAGCTAGGGACACATGGAGGTGCTTTAACACAGGCTGATATGGAACTCCAACGGTTGAATGGTGGGCTAGGCCGGGTCTCCCCTGACCAGCTCCGTGCAATCCTCTCCGTTGGATCTATGTCCTGCAGTCACGGCCTATTCACAGGACCAAGGAGCACAGCCAGGTGGTCTGATTTTTGAAAGGGTGAGGGATGGGCTTTGATGGGGGAGTAACAATGGTCGAAAGAATTTGATCCTCTGATGCTGCAGACAGTGGTAATTAGGAAGTGAGTTCTTCAAATTGGCCTTGTTGAAGTCCCCGGCAATGATGGGAACGGCAATAGACAATAGACAATAGGTGCAGGAGTAGGCCATTCAGTCCCTCGAGCCAGCTGATCATCCCCAATCAGTACCCAGTTCCTGCCTTCTCCCCATATCCCTTCACTCCGCTATCTTTAAGAGCACTCTCTAGCTCTCTCTTGAAAGCATCCAGAGAACCAGCCTCCACCACCCTCGGAGGCAGAGAATCCAGACTCACAACTATGTGAAAAGGTTTTTCCTCATCTCTGTTCTAAATGGCTTACCCCTTATTCTTCAACTGTGGTCCCTGGTTCTAGACTCTCCCACAATCGGGAACATGTTTCCTGCCCCTAGCGTGTCCAGACCCTTAACAATCTTATATGTTTCAATAAGATCCCCTCTCATCTTTCTAAATTCCAGAGTATACAAGCCCAGCCGCTCCATTCTATCAACATATGACAGTCCCGCCATCCCTGGAATTAACTTGGTGAACCTATGCTGCACTCCCCAAATAGCAAGAATGTCCTTCTTCAAATTGGGAGACCAAAACTGCACACAATAAGTCTCACTAGGGCCCTGTACAACTGCAGAACTGAACAACTCTTTGCTTCTATACTCAACTCCTCTTGTTATGACGGCCAACATGCCATTCGCTTTCTTTACTGCCTGCTGTACCTGCATGCTTACTTTCAGTGACTGATGAACAAGGACCCCTAGATCCCGTTGTACTTCCCCTTTACCCAACTTGACTCCATTTAGATAATAATCTGCCTTCCTGTTTTTGCCACCAAAGTGGATAACCTCACATTTATCCACATTAAACGGCATCTGCCATGCATCTGCCCACTCACCCAATCTGTCCAAGTCACACTGCATCCTCTTCACAGTTCACACTGCCACCCAGCTTTGTGTCTTTGTTCCTGTCTGCCAACTAATTCTCTATCCAATGTCAATACCCTACCCCCAATACCATGTGCTCTAATTTTGCCCACTAATCTCCTATGTGGGACCTTATCAAAGGCTTTCTGAAAATCCAGATACACTACATCCACTGGCTCTCCTTCATCCATTTTACTTGTGACATCCTCAAAAAATTCCAGAAGATTAAAGCAGGATTTCCCCTTCATAAATCCATGCCGACTTGGACCAATCCTTTTACGGCTATCCAAATGAGCCATTATTACTTCTTTAATAACTTCCAGCATCTTCCCCACCACCGATTCAGGCTAACTGGTCTATAATTCCCCGCTTTCTCTCTCCCTCCTTTCTTGAAAAGTGGGATAACATTAGCTACCCTCCAATCCACAAGAACTGATTCTGAATCTATATAACATTGGAAAATGATCACCAATGCATCCACGATTTCTAGAGACACCTTCTTGTGTAACCCTGGGATGCAGACCATCAGGCCCTGGGGATTCATCAGCCTTCAGTCCCATCAGTCTACCCAATACTATTTCTCGCCTAATGCAAATTTCTTTCAGTTTCTCGGTCTCCCTAGATACTCTGGCCACTACTACATCCAGGAGATTGTTTGTGTCTTCCTTAGTGAAGACAGAACCAAAGGACCTGTTCAACTCATCTGCCATTTCATTGTTCCCATTAATAATTTCACCAGTTTCTGCCTTCAAGAGACCCACATTTGTCTTTACTAATCTTTTACTCTTAACATACTTAAAGAAGCTTTTACTATCCTTCTTTATATTAGAAACATAGAAAATAGGTGCAGGAGGAGCCAATCGGCGTTTCGAGCCAGCACCGCCATTCATTGTGATCATGGCTGATCGTCCCCTATCAATAACCCATGCCTGCCTTCTCCCCATATCCCTTGAATCCACTAGCCCCTAGAGCTCTTGGCCAGCTTCCCCTCGTACTTCATATTTTCACCCTGCATTGCTGTTTTCGTTACCTTCTGTTGTCCTTTGAAAGTTTCCTAATTCTCTGGCTTCCCACTACTCTTTGTGATGTTATACACCTTTTCTTTTAGATTTATTCCATCCCAAACTTCCCTGGTCAGCCATGGTTGCCTCTTACTCCCCTTAGAATCTTTCTTCCCCTTTGGAATGAAATTATCCTGCATCTTCTGATTATGCCCAGAAATTCCTGCCATTACTGTTCCACTATCATTCCCGCTAGGATCCTTTTCCAGTTGACCGTGGCCAGCTCTCATGCCTTCATAGTCCCCTTTGTTCAACTGCAACAGACACTTCTGATTTCCCCTTTTCCCTCCGGGTCCTTTACCTTAACTTCCCTTATTAAATCTGGTTCATTAGACAACACTAAATCCAGAATTGCCTTCTCTCTTAAGCTCCAGTACAAGCTGCTCTAAGAATCCATCTCGGAGGCATTCTACAAACTCCCTTTCTTGGGGTCTAGAACCACCTGATTTTCCTAGTCTACCTGCATATTGAAATCTCCCATTACCACAGTGGCATTACCTTTGTTACATGCCAATTTTAACTCCTGCTGCAACTTGCACCCTATATCCAGGCTACTGTTTGGGGATCTGTAGATAACTCCCATTAGTGTCTTCTTACCTTTTCAATTCCATCCACAGCAACTCTACATCATCAGTCCCTATGTCACCCCTCGCAAGGGACTGAATTTCATCCCTCACCAACAGAGCTACCCAACCTCCTCTGTCCACCTGCCTGTCCCTTCTATAGGACGTATAACCCAGAATATTCAGTTCCCAGTCCCAATCCTCCTGCAGCCATGTCTCTGTAATCCCCACAATGTCATATCTACCAACCTCTAACTGAGCCTCAAGCTCATCCACTTTACTTCTTATACTTCGCGCATTCATATAATACGTTTAATCCATTACTCACCTTACCTTTCACATCGATTCCTATTTCACTTGGCCATACTCTCCTATCCCTTTGTGAGCTTTCTGTCCCGTTAATTCTGGTGTCTTAACTTTTCCTATATTCTCTTTCCCTTTAACTCCATCCTTATATTTTCAATTTGTCTCCCCCCCCACTATTTAGTTTAAACCTGCCTGCCAGAATGCTGGGCCCCAGCCTGTTAAGGTGCAACCCATCCCTTTTGTACAATTCACCCGTACCCCAAAACAGATCCCAGTGGTCTAAGAATCTAAATCCCTGCCCAGCTCCTCAGCCACACATTCAGATCCCATATCTCCCTGTTCCTGCCCTCACTAGCACGAGGAAATGGAAGCAAACCGGAGATAACCACCCTGGAGGTCCTGCTTTCAGCCTTCTTCCGAGCTCTCTAAAGTCATGCTGCAGAATCTCATTCCTCTTCATCCCGACTTCATTTGTGCCGACATGCACTATCACTTCCGGCTGCTCACCTTCACCCTTAAGGATGCCCTGCAAACGGTCCGTGACGTCCTGGATCCTGGCACCAGGGAGGCAACACACCATCCTTGAATCCCGCCTGTTGCCTCAGACACCCTTATCTGTACCTCTCACGGTGGAGTCCCCGACTACTACGGATCTGCCTGACATCTGTCTATTCGGCTTTTCTTCAGAGCCACGTTTTGAATTGCAGACCTGTCCGTCGTTCAGAATGGCAGTGGCTTCTGTCCCGACAGCTTCCAAGAGGGTGAACCTGTTTTCAAGAGGTACATCCCCCGTGGGTCTCCGGTACTCCAAGCTTCCTTCCCTTCCTCATCACCCACCTTCTCTCTTCCGGTATCTTCAGTGCAACGATCTCCCCATCGGTCCTGTCCAGGAAACTCTTGTTTTCCCGGATGATCCTGAGGTCACCCAGTTGCCTCTCCAGTGCCCCAACACAGGTCCTTCAGGAGCTGAACCTGGATACACTGTCCACAGTTGTAGCAGCCAGAGGCACCAGCGGTGTCCCTGACCTCCCACATCCTGCAAGCATCACACTGAATCAGCTGACCTGTCATTTCTTCGCTGCGTCTCACCCTCTCCAACATTTGGCATAGTCTCCTCCCCAAGCCTCCTCGCCGAAGACACTCGAGCTAAAGACTCGCACTTTTCCCACAAGACTCGGGTCAAGAGACGCAGGACCGGACGGACTGAGTGTCTCAGTACAGACGCAGGTTCGGGCGACGCCGCCAGACACAGATAGCTCTGCCACACATTGCGTCAGGTGGGACTGCACTGTCACACACTGACGCATGGCTGGGCACTCCCGTCACACTGCACTAGAAGATTGAGAAAATTCACCACCCAATAACACTGAAGGGTGTTCAATCTTCACACAACAACACAGGACCAAACACAGTCTTCAAAAGCATACAATTGGCCAGACGCTGTCTCTGCACATTACGAAGAGGCCAGGCACCACCTGTACACAATGACATTGACATGAGTATACACCCCACAAACTAACAATGAGTAAGGCAGAGCCTGCACATACCATGGGATTGAGCAGTACTGCAGCAACTGACCAGGGCACAATCTCCACATACTCAATTGGGTTCATGCTCAATTGTCACACTCTGAAGGCAGCACCACACACAATCTGTACCAGCTGACACAGATTTGATCACAGCCACCATTCACTGATACAAGGACAGGCTCAACAGTAACGTGCAACCAAGCACAGTTTTCACTCACTAACTAATCTGAGCACATATTAAACACAGCACCAAACAGTCCACAAACCCTCCACACCTGGTGTTCCACACCAGGTCATCACAAATGGCCTCATTCTTCAGAGAACGGGGATTCCCCCCCCCCCCACTATTGATGAGGCTCGCACCATGGTCTCCTCCATACCCCGCAACACTGCCCTCGCTCCCCATTCCCCCACTCACAAACAGGGCAGAGTCCCCCTGGTCCTCACCTTTCACCCCACCAGCCGGCAAATACAACAGATAGTCCTCCGCCAGTTTCGCCACCTCCAACGTGACCCCTCCACCCGCCACATCTTCCCATCTCCCCCCCCCCCCCCCGTCTGCCTTCCGCAAAGACCGCTCCCTCCGCAACTCCCTTGTCAATTCTTCCCTCCCCTCCCGCTCTACCCCTTCCCCGGGCACTTTCCCTTGCAACCGCAAGAAATGCAACACCTCCCCCCTCCACTCCTTTCAGGGACCCAAGCAGTCCTTCCAGGTCCGACAGAAGTTCACCTGCACCTCCTCCAACCTCATCTACTGCATCCGCTTGCTCCAGATGCCAGATGACCTATATCGGTGAGACCAAGCGGAGGGTTGGCGATCGTTTCGCCGAACACCTCCGCTCGGTCCGCAAAAACCAACCCGACCTCCCGGTGGCTCAGCACTTCAACTCCCCCTCCCATTCCGTATCCGACCTCTCGGTCCTGGGCCTCCTCCACGGCCAGAGTGAGCAACACCGCAAGTTGGAGGAACAGCACCACATATTCCGCTTGGGGAGTCTGCATCCTTTGGGCTTGAACATTGAATTTTCTCAATTCTGTTAACCCTTGCTGTCTCCTCCCCTTCCCACCTCCCCTCAGCCCTCGGGCCCTGGCATTCCCTCTATCTCCCTCCCCCACCCTAGTCGCACTAGCTTCTCATTTTCACACCACAAACAGCTTACAATGGCTCGTTCCCTTTATCATCGATACTTTTTTGCATATCTTTCATTCATTGTTCTTTATCTCTCCACATCACCGTCTATATCTCTCGTTTCCCTGATCCCTGACCAGTCTGAAGAAGGGTCTCGACCCGAAACGTCGCCTATCTCCTTCGCTCCTTAGATGCTGCTGCACCCGCTGAGTTTCTCCAGCTTTTTGTGTAACCGTCGATTCTCCAGCATCTGCAGTTTCTTTGTTAACACAAACCCTCCAATACGGGTGTCAAGCAATGCCTTGACTCTTGAACCAAGGGTGGGTCACTGCTTTTAGACAAAGTACGGGGTTGTGCCCTGCTATCACTCGTAGGTAGCATAGCCTGTATACCCTAACACAGCACTAAGCAACTATATGCCGACACAGCACCCACTCACTACGCCAACAGAAACAAATGCAGCCAATGCATGCCAGTCCAAGGGAACTGTGACCACAGACAAAACCTGGCCTCCACATATCAGCAGGCCGAGTGTTGCCTATCTCACATCTCACACATGACCCTCTGCTGCCTCTACACTTTAATAATGGACCTGCACACATTCAACATACCTAGAACTGAGGATACTTTTACCCAACATCCAGTGGACCTGCACAGGGGACAGAACAGCAACTGTCAATAGCATGGAAACACTTGCTCCCTTTACACAACAGCACAGCTTTTACATTGGTACGGGACTGAACAAAGCATCCACACACCATTGTACAGGATTAAATGTAGTATATATATTGTCACTAACCATCAAACATCACATCAACCTCTCGGTGTTAATATTAGGTCTGGCACAGCCTTCACATGCTAAGATGGCAGCAAAGAGCACAGTTTCTACGCAGGAACTGAGCAAAATGCAAAGTATAAATGCAGATTGAAGGACACAGATACATGCAAACTCAGGGCTGAATACAGGTGTGACACACAAAGAAGAGAAACACACACTCCCAAGTTTCAAACACAAGACCAAGCATCACTGGCACACACATTGACACCAGAGACACAAGGAACTGCAGATGCTGGAATATAGCAGAGAATTCAACGTGCCAGGCAAACCGACACAAACTGAGCATAATCCCTGAACACAGAACTCAAGTTAAAACAACCAATTCATGTAGATTAAAAAGCACCCACTCCACCATCTTCCCTCAAACACATATAGAGAAGCAACAATCGAAAGATGCAACATGTTGACAGTGAAGTTGCTATGGTTGTAGTAACAACACCATGGTTCCCCATATCAATCCAGACCTACCTTGTGTATAGATTCAGATAATCTTGCAGTGTCAAGTAGATATTAACAATGCTACCCTCAGTATTATTTCCACACACAAGGGCAGGAGTACTGGCAAGTTATTGAGATATTCAAGGACCTGGTTAACAAAGACATTTCTAGTTGTAGCTCCCAGCTTAAGTCAGTGACTGTTCAGCTCTCACCCCACTCCAACACCTATTCACTGTGTCACTGGGCCCGCTGCCAGGTGAACTCTTCTCCAGCTGTAACCAGAGCCTTGAAAGTCTCAGAGAGAAAAGTTGCTTGTCTGAGGTTAAAACAGCCACGTGCCAGGGCCCAAAACCCTGTAAAAAGTACCGGAGTGCAACACACTGGAACCAGGAGCTTGCTGTAGGCCTCTCTGCTCTTTGTCTTCAGAGACTGTTCCATTCCATCAGTCCTCCAAGGGTTAATTCAATCTGCCTCCGCTCAGCACCCACTCCACTCTAGTGCCGTCCCCTCCCCCACTCACGACGAATAGAGAAAAGCAGCAGGATGGGAGGAACGCCACAGCTCAGCTCGGGCCAAGCCAGTCGCAGCCGGTCAGGAGAGCTCCATGTATCCATTCACACTGGCCCAGAAAGCAAATATCCCGGGCACCATCGCAGTCTTCCGCGCTTAAAACCAGAGACGGTCGGCACAGGAAGCTGCACAGAAGGCTATTTTTACAGTCTTCTTCTGGGCAGATGCCTACCTTGTTTAAATTTGTTTCCTCTCCTAGGGCTTTCCACCCTTACAATCCCCCACTTCAACTTCCTCCTTATTGTTTGTGGGAGGAATCACCCCCACCAGGAAACAGCTGCCCGAGCAGCACTCCATGAACTTGCACGCATGCGCGCACAGACACTACCGGATGAATCAGGCACTCGCCTAGTCAGTCAACACTCTCTGCCGAACTGTACAGGCCCCAACCTAAGTCCACCCATTTAACCCCTGGCCTACCAAAGCTCAGCAACTACACATTCAATTTGTGCCAACTATCGAAAATCCATGATGTGAATCTCTTTTTATTCTCCCCACAGGCTTAGCTGCCAGGTGCCATGTGTATAAGCATGCTTCCATGCTGTATCTTTCCGTTAATTAATCAATGCCCGTTCCAGAAATGTAGAGAAAGGAACTGCAGATGTTGGTTTATACCAAATATAGACACAATGCGCCGTAGTAACTCAGCGTGTCAAGCAGCACACCTCTGGAAAAAAAGGAAGGGTGACATTTTTTGTCGAGACTCGACCCGAAACATCACCCATCCTTTTTATCCAGAGTTGCTGCCTGACCCACTGAGTTACTCCAGCACTTTGTGTCTCCCTTTCCAGATATCTATGCCAACAATGTATTTCCGGAGTAAAGGAAACATTCCTTTGCACTTCTCCTAACGCTGCTACGATCAAGAATTATTAGCAATAGGCAACAGAGCGACACAGCCAATGGAGCCACCACCTCACAGTTTTAGTGATGCAGGTTCAATCCTCACCTTGGGTGCTGACTGTGTGGAGTTTGCATGTTCTCCCTGTGAGCGTCTGGGCTTACCCCAGGAGCTCTGGTTTCCTCCCACATATCAAAGAGGTGCCGGTTGGTAGCTTTAACTGGCTGCCGTAAGTTGCCCTTCATGTGTGGGTGGGGGAGAATAAATCCAAATGTACTTGGATGCTGATGGTCAGGGCAAACTTACTGTCTCAGGGTCAGTTTCCATGCTGCTATGGGTCAGTTTCTATGGCTCTACTTCCCCCCCAAGGCATTTTGATGCTCTCTGCAGTATTTGTTTTCAGTCACAGCCCAGAAGCAGGCCCGTCAGCCCACTGAGTTTGTGGCAACCATCAACCTTCCATCACATTCATCTCTTTTTACTCTTCCCACATCCTCAACAATTCACCCCAGATTCAACCACATCTACATTTAAATCAGGCCAGTTACAGTGCCTGATTAGATTAGTTTATTGTCATATACACCAGGGCTCAATGAAATTCCTTGTTCATATGAAGCTTATAAAGTATGCCGTATAATACGGTAATAACAAATACAAAAATAAATACAATGATGAGTGCAAGCTTGTGGTGCAAAAATGAAGTAGTGCAAAAGAATATTGAAGTATTCAATATTAAAGTATAATAATGTTCAAAAAATCGAGAGTAAGAGTTCATGGCAGCACCTCCAGGAATGGGTGTGAAGAAAATTCAGTATTCGAATAGCAGTGGGGAAGAAGGTGTTCCGAAGACTGAACATGTGAGCTTTCAAGCTTCTGTATTTTTTCCCATAAGGTAGTAGAAAGAAAAGGGAATGGCCAGGGTGACAGACATCTCTTACAATACCTTCAGCCTTCCAGGTGCAAAGCACTGTAAAGATGGGCCTGGGTGGAGGATTGTGACAAGCCTGTGAAGGATTGGGCTGTGTTCACCATTCTCTGCAGATTCAGGTGATCAAGTGCACCGCAGTTGCCATACTAGGCTGAGATGCAGTCCATCAGAATAATTTCAATCGCACATCTGTAAAAATTTGAGAGAAGCCTCGTGGATATGCCAATGCTTCGGAAATGCCAAGAACGTAAATACACTGATGTGGTTTCTGAATCAATTTGCACATCTTTGGGTTGTGTGTGGAATTGGGGAACACACGATAAATCCACATGATCACTGGGAGAACATGCAAACGCCGCACAAAAAACACCTGAGGCCAGGAGCGAATTCTGGTTTCTGGCACTGAGGCAGTGACTCTACTAGTTACACCATTCTGACACCCAGTTAAGCCGAACTTTTGCAAATTTGGAGTCCACATTGAACCTACAATCTTCTGACCTGATAGCATAAGGTATCAAGTAGTGCAAGATCAATGTTGATTTTAAATCTAAGAACGACAGACCGTAGGATATTAAGGGACATGGAGTTTGCCTGTGGGTCATCCATAAACTTACTTCAAACTACATGGGGTTCACTGGATGAGTCAACATGAAACTTTTCTCTCTATCACCAGTGAATAAAGTCATGGATTCATTATAGCACAGAAACAGAACCTTCAAACCACGACATTCATGCCTATCATTGATGATACATTTATACCAACACCATTTTTCAGCATGCCTTGGTGATTTAAGTGCTGGTCTAGATAGTTTAGTGTTGAGAGTACCTGTTTCCACCACACCCACCTAGGCAGTGAATTCTAGATTCCAACCAAGCTCGGGATGAAACAATTCCCCCTTAGATCTCTAAATTCTTACCATTTATCTTGGATCTATGCCATCGGGTTTCAAATATCTCAACTGTGGAAAAAAGCTACCTAAGACCAAACTTATCCACACTCCTTATAATTTTGTACACCTCTGTTAGAGAAAATGATCCGCTAGTAGCCCAGGGCTACTTAAAGAACAGGCTGAGCAAGTGAATTTCCAAAATGGCCTCATCCTACAATATCTGGATTGTTATTTCAAGCTTGCACGGTGACTCACAATAAGCCACATTTACCTTGGACTGAAGGGGGAAAATCCAAAATTGCCCCCTTCAGTCCAAGGTAAATGTGGCTTATTGTGAGTCACCATGCAAATTGACTTTGTGAACTCTTTCACCTGTCGTCTCCACTAACTACACAAGCAGTCAACTCACAGCCCAGCATTGAATGCTTCAGATTTAGTTTTATTATTCTCACATGTACTAGGTATAGTGAAGGGCTTTGTTTTGCTTCTATCCAAACAGAGCAGATATACCATACATAAATACAATCGCTGTGGCGCAGCGGTAGAGTTGCTACCTTACAGCGCCAGAGACCTGGGTTCAATGCTGACTATGGGTGCTTTTGAACAGAGTTTGTATGTTCTTCCTACGATCGCGTGGGTTTTCTCCAGATGCTCCAGTTGGGAGAAAGGTGGGGGGGATGACCAGGGTGGGACAAGCCTTTGATTATGTTGGCTGCTTTTCCGAGGCAGCGTGAAGTGTAGAAACATAGAAAATAGGTGCAGGAGTAGGCCATTCTGCCCTTTGAGCCTGCACCGCCATTCAATATGATCATGGCTGATCATGCAACTCAGTATCCTGTACCTGCCTTCTCTCCATACCCCCTGATCCCTTTAGCCACAAGGGCCACATCTAACTGCCTCTTAAATATAGCCAATTAACTGGCCTCAACTACCTTCTGTGGCAGAGAATTCCAGAGACTCACCACTCTGTGTGTGAAAAATGTTTTCCTCATCTCGGTCCTAAAGGAATTCCCCCTTATCCTTAGACTGTGACCCCTTGTTCTGGACCTCCCCAACATCGGGAACAATCTTCCTGCATCTAGCCTATCCAACCCCTTAAGAATTTTATAAGTTTCTATAAGATCCCCCCTCAGTCTTCTAAATTCTAGTGAGTACAAGCCAAGTCTATCCAATCTTTCCTCATATGAAAGTCCTGACATCCCAGGAATCAGTCTGGTGAACCTTCTTTGTACCCCCTCTATAACAAGAATGTCTTTTCTCAGATTTGGAGACCAAAACTGTATGCAATACTCCAGGTGTGGTCTCACCAAAACCCTGTGCATCTGCTGTAGAACCTCCCTGCTCCTATACTCAAATCCTTTCGCTATGAATGCTAACATGCCATTTGCTTTCTTCACTGCCTGCTGCACCTACATGCCTACTTTCAATGATTGGTGTACCATGACACCCAGGTCTCGTTGCATCTCCCCTTTTCCTAATTTACCACCATTAAGATAATAGTCTACCCTCCTGTTTTTGCCACCAAAAACTGTTTTAACCTCACATTTATCCACATTATACTGCATCTGCCATGCATTTGCCCACTCACCCAGTCTATCCAAGTCATCCTGCAGCCTCCTAGCATCCTCCTCACAGCTAACACTGCCCCCCAGCTTAGTCATCCGCAAACTTCGAGATGTTGCATTCAATTCCCTCGTCCAAATCATTAATAGATATTGTAAATAGCTGGGGTCCCAGCACTGAGCCTTGTGGTACCCCACTATTCACTTCCTGCCATTCTGAAAAGGACCCATTTACTCCTACCCTTTGCTTCCTGTCTGCCAGCCAGTTCTCCATCCACATCAATACTGAACCCCTAATACTGTGTGCTTTAAGTTTGTATACTAATCTCTTATGTGGGACCTTGTCAAAGGCCTTCTGAAAGTCTAGATATAACACATCCACTGGTTCTCCCTTATCCACTCTGCTAGTTACATCCTCGAAAAATTCTATAAGATTCGTCAGACATGATTTACCTTTCGTAAATCCATGCTGACTTTGTCTAAAGATTTCATCACTTTCCAAATGTACTGCTATCCCATCTTTAATAACTGACTCTAGCAGTTTCCCCACTACCGATGTCAGACTAACTGGTCTGTAATTCCCCGTTTTCTCTCTCCCTCCTTTTCTAAAAAAGTGGAGTTACATTAGCAACCCTCCAATCCTCAGGAACTACTCCAGAATCTAAGGAGTTTTGAAAAATTATCACTAATGCATCCACTATTTCTGTGGCTACTTCCTTGAGTACACTGGGATGCAGACTATCTGGCCCTGGGGATTTATCGGCCTTTAATCCATTCAATTTACCCAACACCACTTCTCGGCTAACCTGGATTTCACTCAGTTTCTCCACCTTATTTGACCCCCAATTATTTATGTCTTCCTTAGTGAAGACAGAACCAAAGTAGTTATTCAATTGGTCTGCCATGTCCTTGTTCCCCATGATCAATTCAACCGTTTCTGACTGCAAGGGACCTACATTTGTTTTAACTAATCTCTTTCTCTTCACATATCTATAAAAACTTTTGCAGTCAGTTTTTATGTGCCCTGCCAGTTTTCTTTCATAATCTATTTTCCCTTTCCTAATTAAGCCCTTTGTCCTCCTCTGCAGAACTCTGAATTTCTCCCAGTCCTCTGGTAGGCTGCTTTTTCCGGCTAATTTGTATGCTTCATCTTTTGTTTTTATACTATCCCTGATTTCCCTTGATATCCATGGATGCACTACCTGCCCCGATTTATTCTTTTGCCAAACTGGGATGAACAATTGTTGTAGTTCATCCATGCAGTCTTTAAATACCTTCCATTGCACATACACTGTCAACCCTTTAAGAATCACTTGCCAGTCTATCTTGGCCAATTCACTTCTCATACCTTCAAAGTTACCTTTGTTTAAGTTCAGAACCCTGGTTTCTGACTTAATTATGTCACTCTCCATCCTAATGAAGAACTCAACCATATTATGGTCACTCTTGCCCAAGGGGCCCCGCACAACAAGACTGCTAACTAACCCTTCCTCATTACTCAATACCCAGTCTAGAATAACCTGCTCTCTCGTTGGTTCCTCTACATGTTGGTTTAGAAAACTATCCCACATACATTCCAAGAAATCCTCTTCCTCAGCATCCCTGCCCATTTGATTCACCCAATCTATATGTAGATTGAAGTCACCCATTATAACTGTTTTACCCTTGTTGCACGCATTTCTAATTTCCTGTTTGATGCCATCCCCCAACTCCACTATTACTGTTAGGTGGCCCGTACACAACTCCCACTAGCGTTTTCTGCCCCTTAGAATTTTGCAGCTCTACCCATATCGATTCCACATCCTCCAAGCTAATGTCCTTCCTTTCTATTGCATTAATCTCCTCTCTCCAGCTACCCCACCTCCCTTTCCTTTCTGTCTATCCCTCCTGAATATTGAATATCCCTGGATGTTCAGCTCCCAGCCTTGGTCCCCCTGGAGCCCAACTATAGCATAGTCAATAATAGCTATCTGCACATTCAACTTGTCCACCTTATTACGAATGCTCCTTGCATTGAGATACAAAGCCTTCAGGCTTGTTTTTACAACACTCTTACTCCATATACAATTATGTTGACAAGTGGTCCCTTTTGATTTTTGCCCTGGAAACCCACCACCTCTTATTCTCTGTTTATTATTTTTTTCTTCTTTCCCCCCTACATGTTGGGTCTGAGTGCTTCCCTTCGTTGCCTCCTGCCTCAGATCCTGTCTACTGGCTTTCTCTATTTGAGTCCCTCCCCCCAACCGTTCTAGTTTAAAGTCCCCCCCGGTAGCCTTTGCAATTTTCCCTGCCAGGATACCGGTCCCCCTCGGGTTCAAGTGCAACCCGTCCTTTTTATACAGGTCACTCCTTCCCCAAAAGAGGTTCCATTGATCCAGAAACTTCTTTTCCTTACCCTTCTGAGCAACAGGGCCAGTGTCAAACAGGAGTACTTATTTCCAAGCTGTACAGCCACTGGTGTAATCTCTAGCGCCCGCCTCGCCCCTTGCCTCTCCTAACCATGACCCACTTGTCTGCCTCCTGTGGTTTTGGAGAGACTACCACCCTGTAATTCCTCTCTATGACCTCCTCACTCTCCCTGACCAGACGGAGACCAGACTCCAGGTTCCTAACACACTCCTTTAGGAGCCCCATCTCGACACACCTGGCGCAGATGTGGACGTCTGGAGGGCTACCCAACTCCATTACCTCCCACATCTGACATCCAGAACAGTAAGCTGCCCTGGCACTCATACTTCCCTTACCCTAGATACAACACAAAATACAATATACAATACAAAAATACAATACAAAATACAAAGTACAGTACACTACAAACTGCTGGAATCTGACTGCCAATCAGCTGTGTACTCAAGTCCACCAATCAGCGGCTTCCTCAAGCCCAGTTAATTGAATGGAACGTTACAGATTTGGAACGTTACGGATTTCCCTCACCGCTCGGACGTCGCTCCTCCCTCACCAACGGCTCCTGGGCCTCTGTCTAGATGATGTCAATGGTGGCATATCCTCCCGTTAGTTCCCAGTCACAATTCTCATCACACCACGTAACAATTGGGCATAACTGTAAAGCCAAATCACTATTGATTCAGTTCACATCTGTAAATTGTCCCTAGTGTGCAGAACTAATATACGGGAGATTGTTGGTCGGAGCGGACTCGGTGGGCTGAAGGGCCTGTTCCCATGCTGTATCTCTAAACTAACTAAATCAAGTCAAACTCAATTACAATAGATAGAGCAAAGGGGAAGATAAGAGTGCAGAATATTCATCCCTCCTAGTTCTAGTGCATCCAATATCCAGATTGGAGGGCACTAATGTATGGGTACCATCAATAGTGACAACAGCTAATTTGCATTCTAATCTTATCCTGCCATCTTTGGCCAAAGACAATATACATTCACATCCACGGCAATATACATTGCACACCTTTGGGTATAATCATTCATGCAGAGTACAGCTTTTTTTTTAGAAATACAGCATGGAAACAGGCCTTTTGTTGACCATCGATCACCTGTACACAAGTCCACTGTTATTCCACTTTCCTATCCTACACACTAGGGACGTTTACAGAAGCTAATTAACCTACAAAACTTGCACGTCTTTGGAATATGGGAGAAAATTGGAGCACCCGGAGAAAACCCACTTGGTCACAGGGAGAACGTGCAAACTTCGCCCAGAGAGCACCCGTAGTCAGGATCAGACCCGGGTCTCTGGCGCTGTGAGCCAGCAACTCTACCGCTGTGCCATTGTGCCGACCACTGTCCTAAGGACAGAACAAGAATGGTCAGATTCTCCCTCTGAGCATTCCTGTGTACATCATACCAAATGAACAGGTTCACAGTAGCAATGACAGACTCAGATGGGCTCAGAAGCGCCACATGGAATAATTGCTCAATGGGATAGTGTCAGAGTGCAAGGCAATGGTGTACTAATAATAGTGTATTTTGCAATAGTTACAGTTGGCATCAACCAATTAACATCGAAGATTGGAATTATGAAACAAAAACAGAACAAACAGGAAGCCTCCCATGTATTTCTTCCAATGTAGTATTTCAGTGGTATATGCCACCCCACATAGTCACACCACATGAGCGAATATGGCAAATCATAGTGAAAAGTCACAGTGTATCAAAGCAGATGTGGTGTCAAACAGCATCGTCACCTTCCGCTCAGTCAACAATGAACCATTGTACATTTCCTTGTTTATCGTCTACTTTGATCTGTCCTTTTCACACCATACATGCTCTATGTACCCTTCCATATTTCTAGCTTCCCTCTCCGGGAAAACGGCACTGAAGAGGTGCGACCTGGGGCAGATCAGGCACGGTCATATCGAATGACTTGAGAGGCTGAGTGGCCTACTCCTGCTTTCTTGTGTTTTTGATTACTCACCTCTCCTACCACCAATGCATCACGACAGCGGTGCGCACCATCTACAACATTTGCTGCAACTACAGCACCTTCCAACCCACGATCTCTACCATCGAGACTTCCCTCCAATTTGCAATCTTGAGTTGGAAATAAATTATGAATAGGAAGGAACTGCAATTTCTAGGCTATACTGAAAATATGGCACAAAACGCTGGAGAAACGCAGCGGGTCAGTCAGCATCTCTGGAGAAAAGGATTAAGTTCATAAGACATTGAAACTGCTCTGCCATTCAATCATGGCTGATCCATCTTTCCCTCTCAACCCAATCAACTTGCCTTCTCCCTGTAACCTTTGATAACTTCAGAAACATTTTGAGTCAGAATCCTTCTTCAGTCTTACTCCAACTTATTTGTGCTTATTTTTGGAAATAAATCTTTCGTCATTGTTGTTGGGTCTAAATCCTGCAGCGCCCCCCCCAACACCATTCTTTACTAGAAAGAACAGCTCACCAACACCTCAACTTATGCTGACTAACCAGAAAGTCCAAACCAGGTAAAATAAATAAAATGAACGACTGCACCTGTTACAACGACTAACCATTTGCTGTGAGTATTCAGGGCTGTCAGCCTGCTACGTGATCACATCAAGAGTGGCAATTTGTTCTCAGTATGGACTGTGGTACATTGAACCTTGAGACAATTTCAGATAACGTCAGCTGAGGATCAACTGGACCGTTATGTTTGGTTGTGCTCTTTTGAAATGTCAAAAATGTATGCCAAATACAACCACGCCTTATCTTAAAATAGATATTCACCGTTGCTGCTTCTAGATCATAACAATCTAATTTATTTGGCTCATGAAGAATGTTATGTGGAGGTTGAAAGGTGGCATATCATTATATAAATTGTCGGCAATAATAGTTCCAGTACTATTCCTCTAGAGTTAAGTCAAGAGAGACAAGGGTCATATGTCTGTAGGCCCCCCTCGGTCATGACTGACCATGGGTGATGCATCCTAGTTGTTGGCTGCTTGCTCCAAACGTCGGCTAGAGCAGCGTCGCTTGCGGCTGAAGAGCCCAATGCGGGAGTGAAGGCTTCTGTTGTGAAGGTCACATTAGAGTGTGGCCCCTGGTCTGTTGAAGTCGCTGCGCTCCTTCCTGCGCGCCCGCTTGTCTGCTGCTGCATTCATCAGTTTCTCTTCCCCCGTTTTGAGATGTTGATTCAGGGTACCTCTCCACCTCGTGTGGTCAGCTGCAACGCTGCCATCACAGTCTGCGCTGTCTGAGAAGAGTGTACATGCAGGGAAGGCCAGCACAAGACAGGATCTCGGCGTTGGACACTCTGTCTTGCCAGGATATGCCCAGGATACGGCGGATGCTTCCAAGGTAGAAGATGTTGTGTTTTCTCTCCTGTCTGGCATATGTTGTCCATGTCTCACTGCCCTACAGCAGCGTGCGGTTGACACAGGCGTTGTAGATTGCTATCTTGGTCTTCACTGGCAGCTTCTAGTTGTGAGGCGAGCGAGAGTTGTAGCTGTCTTCCCGATCCTCTTATCAATCTCTGTGTCCAAGGAGAGGTTGTCGGTGATGGTGGAGCCAAGGTATCATATGTACCAATACCGGAATTGTTCAATTCTTATTTGCAACAGCATAACAGGCCTGTTAATCCAGATGGAACACCCACACCCAAATTTTACAAGTTTATACAGCTATCCCTAATGCTGATAGTTTGGCCTCTGTTAATAATAGTGTACATTACCAAATGTATTTTGAAAACCCAGATATATTAATATTCTACCATCTCTCTGCACAGTTAACTTCCCTAGTTTCATCATTACCCTCTCAAAATTTGCTTTATTCCAGTTTATTATCACATCCTCGTTTTGGTTCAATTTATTATAAGGAAGTAACTATTCTATGATATTACGACAGGTCAATATTATTTAGATAAGGTACATTGACTATTTACGGGAAGGAGGTATTGGATCCTGATAGGGAAATAATACCATGATTATGATTGAATTATTAATCTTTAGGTTACAATGGACATATCACTTGGGGTTTAAGTTTGAAGTTATGATGGGAAGATTCACTAGTTGTACAGCCCTATAATCTTACCTGACAACATGTGACATTTTGTTATCATAGGCCTCTTATGAAAGGGAATGGTGTAATGGTGAAATATTGGTTCTCAAAGTTATGATGAGGGGATGTGTTAATATGTTTATGATATGGAAATATGTTCTTGGTACAATGGGAAGATAGTAATAGAGATTGCGGTGGAGGAATAACAACTATGGGTTATGATGGGAATTATTATAATGTGGTTATGCTGGGAGAAATTTAAGTATTTCCTTATGAACCATAAGCATTCAAACCCCCGCCATTCCTTCGCAATTCCCCATTACTGACTGCAAGGATTTGCTAAATTGGCTCCATAACACATCCATGCAACACACAAACTGAAAAATCATGATTCCAGATCTAAGCTCTGATTTAATAAAAAGGAATTGCAGATGCTCGTTAATACTAAGAATGGACACAAAATTCTGGAGTAACCCAGCAGGTCAGGCAACTTTGAAGAAGGGGCCCAACCCGAAATGTCACCTGTCCATCAAAACGTCACCCACCCTTCAGAGAAGAAAGGTGCCAACCTAAATATCACATCCATTTTCTCCAGAGATGCTGTCTGATCTGCTGAGTTACTCCAGCATTTTACATCTATCTTAGCTCTTATTTCTTGGTTTTAACCCTATCATAAACATCTCCTCTTTTCTCTCGACCTCTTCGCCACACTTACAAACGAGTTTGATTTGCAACTTTTCCCAGTCAGCCGAAACATTAAGATAGAAACAAAGTGCTGGAGAAACTCAGCGGGCCAGGCAGCAAATCTGGAGAAAAAGAATGGGTAATGACCCAAAACGCCACCCATTCTTTTTCTCCAGAGAAGCTGCTTGATCCACTGAGTTACTCCAGCACTTTCTGTCTATCTTTGGTATATGCCAGCATCTGCAGTTCCTTTCTACCCCTGAACCATTGTTTCTGTGCTTTCTCCACAAATACTGCTTAACCTGCAGAGCGGTTCAAGCATTTTCTGTCTTTATTCCAGACTTACCATAGGTAACTGTCTGCAATTCATCCCCACATCTGGAGTTTTAACCTCGTCAGCAATCCATTATTCCAGGAGCATCGGGCAGCATCTGCAAAAAAAAGATTCAATATTACTCTGTGGGATATAAACATGTATCATTACATTATCAACACTATCAGATGCAAGAGGTTAGCCTGGTTTTTCAGAAATCAGAACAAAGAGAAAATTCAGAAGGTTGACGGGTTCAGATTCAACCGCGATTAACACATTACTTCCAATATTTTGCAATTGAATTTGTGCCTCCTCTCACGTCAACAACTATTCACAACACGTCATGTAGCCTTCTCCTGCTACATTTCTATGCTTGAAACGTTTACTGTTTTGCTAGCCCAGTGCATAAAACACAAAGGTCTCTTTGTGCCTGCAGCTACTGTGCTCTCGGTTCAATCCTTTTAAGGTACAGTGCAGGGATGATTTGGAAACAAAGCAGCAGCAATAAAATGGCAAATAACTTCCTTGTCAAAAAACATGAACTCATGCTTCTAATGCATGACCAAGCATTTGTGCAACAGGTGGAACTCGCTGCAAATGGGCACACCGGACTTGCTTGGAAACTAACGGAGCACCAGTAGTAATGTGTAGGAAGGAACAGCAGATGCTGGTTTACACCATAGACACAAAATGCTTGAGTAACTCAGTGGGTCAGACAGCATCTCTGGAGAAAAGGAAAGCCTTTCTTTATGGCCCAGCTTTCCCAGAGTCACCCCAGGTCCCAACTCAACACCTTCTTCCATCTAACTGGTGATTACTGACTTCAGGCTCACAGATGACATTGTGGAACAGTTCGGTGATGGAAGGAACAGCTGAGCCATAAAGATCAGTGAAACTTCGTTCACCAACCAGTGTTCGGGGTAATAAATATATGCTTGCCCGAGATGTACTTTGATCCTGCAATTGACTCACTCTCAGAAATGTGCACGCAAATGGTGGCAAGGAGCATCAATAAGTCAATTGCACGTGTGTCGAAAGGCTCTTCACCTAGCGATATTTGCCCACTTCCCTGCCATTTTGACTACGCCTGTTAAATTGATGATATAATCTTCACCTCAATAACCACGTGTACTATTATTAGACATTATGATCTGAAATTTGACCTTTATTGTCGCAGTGGCAGTCGTCAGGCAATAGAAACAGGTCGTTCATACTCTACACCAACCTTCTGCCACCTCTCTCCATTTCACCATGTCAGCATTCTATTCACCCTCGCTATTTATTTACCGATATCCACTTATTCAATGATCTTTCACTCGAAACCCCCAACAGGGATTCAGAGAAGGCACTCAAAGCCTGGACTGGCAGTGGTGGAATAGGAAGTAAACTGGGATGTGTAGGAAGGAACTGCAGATGCTGGTTTAAATCGAAGGTAGACACAAACGGCTGGAGTAACCCAGCGGGTCAGGCAGCAACTCGGGAGAGAAGGAATGGGTGACGTTTCGGGTCGAGACCCTTCTTCGTGGCACAAAATGTGGCATAAAATGTGAAGAGAGGAAGGAATAAAGATGGAAAGGGAGAATGGGTAAACATTGAATTCTCCCATTTTTAAGTAACTAACCTACAAGCACCGCCCTCCCTTTACCCCCCCACTCTCTCCAGTGCCCCACCTGCATACACTCCCAATTCTCCCTTCCAATTGAATTATTTTATCTGGATTCACATTTCATGCACATCTATCCTTAACTCACATCTTTTGGCCTTTCATCTCTGGCCTTTGTCCAACCATCTGACAATAACCCCCCTCGCCCGTATCCACTTCTACTGCCACCACCTCTCTTCCAGCATTTTTGTTCCCCTCTTTCAGATCTTTCTTCAGATTGAAGAAAGATCTCAATCTGAAAAGTCACCTATCCCTTATCTCAAACGATGCTGCCTGACCCGTTATGCCAGCACTTGTGTCTATATTTAAGAAACATTTGTATGAGAACTTGAACCAGCAAGGCATAGTAGGCTGCAGACCAAGGGCTGTTAATAAAGATATAGTATAGACTAGACTAAGTGGGACCCGTTGGGTCCCAGCCACACGGGAGGCCTGGTCCCCCAACGCAACCCATGCCCCAATGCAATATTCCACCACTCACCCATTCCCCCACGCATTATTCAACCACTCACCCATAGCCCCTAACTGCGCAGACCGGGCTAATTTCCCCTCATCCCCGAGCACTCCCTCCCCTCCTCTCGAAGGGAGGGGAGTGGAAAGTGGGGTATGTGGCGGGGGTGGGGGGGGGGGGGGGGTTGGGGTAGGAGGGGAGGAGGAGTGTGTGTGGACGGGGAGGTGCAGATGGGGGGGGGGGGGGTAGTGTGGGGGGAGGGGGTGTGTGGGAGGAGGGTATGTGGTGGGCAGTGGAGTGGGGGGGAGGTGTGTATGTGGGATGTGGGGGCGCGGGGTTGTGCTAGGTTTGTGGGGTCGGGGAGCTGTAGGGGATGTGGGAGAGGGGGGGGTTGTGGGGGAGGGGAGGGTTGTGGGGGTGGGGGAGGCGAGGGGGAGGGGGGAGAGGGGGGCGAGGGGGAGGAGGGCGAGGGGGAGGAGGGCGAGGGGGAGGAGGGGGAGGAGGGCGAGGGGGAGGAGGGCGAGGGGGAGGAGGGCGAGGGGGAGGAGGGCGAGGGTGAAGAAGGGCTCGGAGAAAAGGCAGGGGAAGAACCATGGGGAGCATCATGGGGGCGGAGCCAGCGAGGGGGACCAGATGGTTAGTGGCTGGAATTGGCGACGTGATGGGAACTCACAGCGGGCGCTGGTCATTCTCCACCACCGGGATCAGTCTCCGCTTTTGGCGACATCTCCGACTCTGGGCTGCTTCGGGGTCCCTCCAAAAATTGAATCCGGTTGGAAACCTCCGCCGGCCATCCTCGGCTCCAGTAAAGATGCAGGAAGGGGCAGACCATCCCGGACAGTGACTGGGAAAGAGACTAATCCGCGCGGCGCTAACTGGCAGGAGAAGAGATCGATCTGCGCACGCGCACTTTTAAAGATTTTTAAACCTTGCTAAAATTTACGGCATTCAACCGATTGGAACGAAACTTGGTGCACTCTCAGCACAGGAGAACGGCGAGTGAACTGGCAAAAAAATTGTTGCATTATCGCGTAAATAGAAGGACTGCCAAACCGGAAGATAACAAGATCAGAGTTTTAGTTATGTAAGGATGATTGTCACAGACAGTTGGGCCAAAGGTCCAGTTTCGGCACTGTGGGTCGATGACAATTCAGAGGGCAGTCACACTGATGAGAGATCAAAGTCATGTATAGGTCAGAGTCCTTTCCCAGAGGACACTGGAGAGGTTTACAACAATCTGTTGTGTTATGGTCATCATAACCATGAATAGTTTTTTTAAAGGATCAAATTCTAATTATATTTAACATTACTTAAGTTACCATGATGGTAGTTGAATTATCTTTTCATTGCCATCATTTTGGATTACAATTTTAACTGCAGCCAATTAACCTACAAACCTGTATAATGCACTACATTCTTTCAGAACATGGATGCACGAGGTTAACTTGAACTGAGTTCAAACCCTGAGAATTTAATCAGTGTAGCCATTGATTCCAGTATGGGATGTAAATTTATTTAGACTTTAGTGGTACAGCATGGAAACAGGCCCTTTAGCCCATGCCGACCAGCGACCTACATTGCTACGCACAGTTTACAATATTATCGAAGCCAATTAACCTACAAACCTATACATCTTTGGAATGTGGGAGGAAACCGGAGCAGCCGTAGAAGACCCACGCGGTCACAGGGAGAACATACATAGTCCGTACAGACAGCACCCGTAATGAGGATCAAACCCAGTTCTCTTGCGCTGTAAGGCAGCATCTCTTCCTCCTTTGTAGCTGAGGGGTGCCTCAAACAACAACTGGAGTGACGAGTAAGAGTTACAATGGGATTGATAGGAAGTATTTTCCTGTATCCCACACAACCACAGGCAGGAGGTGTCAGCCAGATGGACAAGATTCTGATTTCAGACTTCAGACGGTGTCACTACAGAGCATCCGTGGCTCTGAGAGTCATATAGACAGTATGTTCCAGGAAGTGGTCACCCCAAGAAGCATGGTGGTGATGGGCGACCTCTAGACAGAGCAAGAGGGTCAAGTAAGTGGCACAGGAATTCTCTGGGTGCGCTGGGCTCTCTCACTGCGATTCACCTCTGAATACTGGAGGTATTCCTCAGAGGGAATACAGCCAATTCTACTCCCTGTACTGTGGTGAACTACAGGCTGGGAGGTGGGAGGGAATGAGAGCTGCAAAGACAGAGGCATTCGCAATGAGGGGGCAAGAAAGGCAGTGCTTTGGTCCCAGATGATTTGACCACTTGAAGAGTCTCAATCTAAAACATCATCTATCCAAGTTGGTCTCGACCTGAAGCAACATCTATCCATGTTGAAGGGTCTCAACCCAAAACGTTACCTGTCCATGTTCTCCAGAGATGCTGCCTGTTCTGCTGAGTTACTCCAGCATTTGTGCCCTTTTTTTATCCCTTATTCACCATGTTATCCACTGTGCTGCCACCTCCAGGGATCTTTGGGCATGAATGCCAAGGCGTGTCCATTTCTCAATACTCCCAAGGCTCTACCACACAGGGTTTATGTCCCACTTTTATTAGTTCACACATATCACGATTACATTCCATCTGACATTGCTCTGCTCATTTTACCAACTAATCAATAGCATCCTGTAATTCACGACTATCCTATCAATATCATTTTCATGCGATCTGCTCATTCTTGATCATATCTCCCACATTCATCTCCAAATCGTCAATGTACATTGATATGGGTCGCGGCACAGGCTTCTAATCTTTTCAGCAACCTTCCACCATCTCCCTCTGTCTCATGCCAATTTTAGTTCCAATTTGCCAACCTGACTTGGATCGTATGGGCTCTAATGTTTTAGACCAGTCTACCAGGTGGGAGGTTGTCAAATATCTCACAGAATTTACCTTTTCTAAAACATTCCATCAAATTAGCTAGATCTGAGCTTGCTTCACAAAAACCATGCTGACTACATTGAATAATCACTTCCTTTCCATGTACAGATTTAGCCCATCCCTCAGGTCTTTTTTTCCTCCCAATAACTCCCTTACCACGTACGTCAGTCTAACTGGCCTGTAATTGCCTGGCTTAGCCTTGCACCTCTTCTTCAATATGGATAGCACATGTGTTGTCCATCAGTCAGTGGCTGGAGAAGATTTTAAAAAACTATCAGAGCCACAGCAAACTAAACCCTCAACCACCATTCAAAGATCAAATAATGAAAGCTTAAGGCCAATGTATGAGGGTGAAAGCTACAGACAGTGAATCCAAGCAATGTTGGATTTCACTGGCAGATAGATTAAGACAAATTACAAGACATTTTATAATTATATTAAGACATGGCGATGTCCAGGGAAAACAGTTATTTCCATTTGAGACCAAAGGAACAAATCAGTTTAGTTTAGACATACAGCAGGGAAACAGGCCCTTTGACAATAGACAATAGGTGCAGGAGTAGGTCATTCAGCCCTTTGAGCCATTCAGTGTGATCATGGCTGATCATCCCCAATCAGTACCCCATTCCTGCCTTCTCCCCATATCCCCTGACTCCGCTATCTTTAAGAGCCCTATCTAGCTCTCTCTTGAAAGTATCCAGAGAATCAGCCTCCACTGCCCTCTGAGGCAGAGAATTCCACAGACTGGAATTGGCCCATCAAGTCCACGCTGACCAGCGGTCCCTGTACACCAACACTTAACCTACACACTAGGGACAATTAAATATGTCTTTGGAGTGTGGGAGGAAACCGGAGCACCCGGACAAAACCCGCGCGGTCACGGGGAGAATGTACAGATGGGATTGAACCCTCGATTTCTGGCGCAATAAGGCAGCAACTCTACCGCTGCGCCACAGGGCTGTCCCTATTTGTGTGTGGAGCCGGAGGAGATGTACCCCGTCTTGAATGATCATTTTTCATCTGTATTCAGCAGGGAGGACATTTGGAGATTTCAGGGAGGTGACAGCAAATTCTTGAATACATTACAATTAAAAAGGGAGATGCGTTTGTGGACACCCAGCAGATATTTGATAATGTATGACTAACAACAATCAATTGTTTATGGAGGGAACAAGAATGGATGACAATGGTGCTAAGTCCTCGTTACCCACTGAGTTGCTGTCTGTAGATCCATGAAGCCACGAGGTTGGCTGTTTATGGCTGGGAGTACTGGTAAGCATAGTATGGTCCTTTCTCCACAGCCCTCTCCTGTGTGTCAATGAGTTGGATGAAGGGATGGGTTCATCTTCCAGAAGCATACCAAGAATCTTGCTTTGCTCTAATTTGGATGGGGTCTAATTATGGCGAGTGGACTTGTGCAATGCCTGGAAATCCTTCCAATCGCGTCAACTTCAGATAGAATTGGATGGCACAGTGGTGCAGTGGTAGAGTTTCTGCATTACAGTGCCAGAGACTGGGTTTGATCCTGACTACAGGTGCTGTCTGTATGGAGTTTGTACATTCTCCACGTGACCATGTGGGTTTTCTCCCACTCTCCAAAGACATACAGGTTTGTAGTTAATTGGCTTCGGCAAAAATGTCAAATTGTCCCTAGAGTATAGGATAGTGCTAGTGTACGGGGATTGCTGGTCAGTGCAGACTCGGTGGGCCGAAGGGCCTGTTCCTGCACTGTATTTCTAAACTAATGGAAAGAGGAGTAACGATTGTCAACAGTGGGATTTGAGAGATTTACAGATGAAAGTCGCTGTGGAGAATCTTAGCAAAGTACCTCCTTCCCAGCACTACAACCAAAGACAATATACAATAGACAATAGGTGCAGGAGTAGGCCATTCAGCCCTTTGAGCCAGCACCGCCATTCAGTGTGATCATGGCTGATCATCCCCAATCAGTACCCTGTTCCTGCCTTCTCCCCATATCCCCTGATCTATCTTTAAGAGCTCTATCTAGCTCTCTCTTGAAAGTATCCAGAGAACCGGCCTCCACTGCCCTCTGAGGTAGAGATTTCCACAGACTCACAACTCACTGTGAGAAAAAGTGTTTCCTCGTCTCCGTTCTAAATGGTTTACCCCTTATTCTTAAAATGGTTCTGGACTCCCCCAACATCGGGAACATGGTTCCTGCCTCTAGCAAACCCTTAACAATCTTATATGTTTCAATAAGATCCCCTCTCATCCTTCTAAACTCCAGAGCATACAAGCCCAGCTGCTCCATTCTCTCAGCTTATGACAGTCCCGCCATCCCGAGAATTAACCTTGTAAACTTACAAGGTGCACTCCCTCAATAGCAAGAATGTCGTTCCTCAAATTAGGGGACCAAAACTGCACACAATACTCCAGGTGTAGTCTCACTAGGGCCCTGTGCAACTGCAGAAGGACCTTTTTGCTCCTATACTAAACTCCTCTTGTTATAAAGGCCAATATGCCATTCGCTTTCTTCACTGCCTGCTTACTTTCATGTACTGATGATCAAGGACCCTCATATCCCATTGTACTTCCCCTTTTCCCAACTTGACGTCATTTACATGATAATCTGCCTTTCTGTTTTTGCTACCAAAGTGGATAACCTCACATTTATCTGCATTAAACTTCATCTGCCATGCATCTGCCCACTCCCCTAACCTGTCCAAGTCACCCTGCATCTCATAGCATCCTCTTCACAGTTCACACTGCCACCCAGCTTTGTGTCATCTGCAAATTTGCTAATGTTACTTTGAATCCCTACATCCAAATCTGATGTATATTGTAAATAGCTGCGGTCCCAGCACCAAGCCTTGCGGTACTCCATTAGTCACTGACTGCCATTCTGAAAGGGACCCGTTAATCCCCACTGTTTGTTTCCTGTCTGCAACCAATTTTCTATCCATGTCAGCACTCTACCCCCAATACCACGTGCCCTAATTTTGCCCACTAATCTCCTATGTGGGACCTTATCAAATGCTTTCTGAAAGTCCAGGAACACTACATCCACTGGCTCTCCCTTGTCCATTTTCCTAGTTACATCTTCAAATAATTCCAAAAGATTAGTCAAGCATGATTTCCCCTTCGTAAATCCATGCTGACTCGGTCCGATCCTGTTACTGCTATCCAAATGTCATCTTTCATCTTTTATAATTGACTCCAGCATCTTCCCCACCACCGATGTCAGGCGAACTGGTCACTTAAGGACGCTTAATGCTTCCAGAGCTGTGATTTAGGATCAGGAGGAGGCCACTTGTGTGCAAGCTTTTACATGGAAGAGGAAGTTAGCGGCATCTGTGTGTTTTACTATCTGTGCGAAGTCTGTGCAATTTGAGCAGTCCACGCAATCAAAAGGAATGTGGTGAGTTGGATGTCCTGTCCAGTTCTAACCTGTCCAGTCCTAGGCCCAACACAAAGATGTAATCACGATGAAGACACATCAGCATCTTTACTTTCTCAGGAGTTTAAAGATATTTGGCAAGTCACAGAATACTTTGACAACATCTACAAATGGATTGTGGAATGTATCCTAACTGGTTTCATCATGGCCTGATATGGCAATTCCAATGCACTGAGTGGTGTACTCAGCCTGGCCCATCACGAGCATTGCCCTCTCCATCATCAAAAGCATTGATGTGGAACGCGGTCTCAAGAAGGCATCATCTATCATCAAGGATCCTCACCATCTGGGCCATGCCCTCTTCTTGCTGCTACCATCGGGCAGGTAGGAGGTGCAGAAGCCTGACGTCACAGGCTACCAGATTCAGGAACAGCTTTCCTCCAACCATCAGGTTCTTTAACTAATTTACATAAACCCCATCTAAACTCAGCCACAGAATACTACCGACTACAATTATTTGTTGTTCTAATTGAGCTTTGCCACTAATGTCTTTTTTTTGCAGTCTTTTTCTTTTCAGAGTCTTGCAGAATTTGAACGAGATTTGAGTGAGATTTTTGTTTTGGTGTACACAAAATGCTGGAGAAACTCAGCGGGTGCAGCAGCATCTATGGAGCAAAGGAGCTAGGCGACGTTTCGGGCCGAAACCCTTCTTCAGACTGATCATTTTGTTTTGGTGTGTTGCCCGAGTCTTGCTTGTCATGCTGCTGCACTTTTGTTGTACCTGTATTTCACCACACTTGTGCATGTGACAATAAACTCAATTTGACGTATTAAAAGTTGGCTCAATGGAAGCACAAAGGCAACGTTCAACCAAGGTTCTAGTGTCTGAAGGGCTTGTGTTGTGGGCTATTGAATGAGAGCTGGAAACAATTATAACTAAAATAACTCATCTTTGATCAACCTGGAA
Organism: Okamejei kenojei; assembly: GCA_035221665.1. NCBI lineage: Eukaryota > Metazoa > Chordata > Chondrichthyes > Rajiformes > Rajidae > Okamejei > Okamejei kenojei. Next base: position 27,232,862 of record CM069140.1, on the reverse strand, counting down.
ACTGGCCTTCCTGTTAAATAAACTTCCACAATTCAATAAACTTAACAGAATATACAACACAGGAATCAGACATGAACTTGCAGCTGATGTTTTGAATGAGAAAAAGTGCTAGAAAATAACCTACAGTGAGAGGATTGCCGGAAGGAAGTGGCGGCAGAAGAGGTTTATCAAGATGCTAAAGATAGACACAAAGTGCTGGAGTAACTCAGCAGGTTGTGCAGCATCTCTGGGGAAAAAGGATGTGACGTTTTGGGCCGGGACCCTTCTTCAGACTTGCCTGGATTAGAGGGTATTATTGATAGGAGAGGTTGGATAACCTTGGATTGTTTTCTCTGAATTGTCAGAAGTTGTTAGAATTCTGATGATTTCTAATGATCTGACAGAAGTTTAGTAAATTATAAAAGGCATCGACAAACAGAATTTTTTACCAAGGTTGGAAATGTCAAATACTAAATGCCATATCTTTAAGGTAAGAGGAGGAAGTTTTAAAGGAGATGTAATGGGCAAATATTTTTACCCACAGTGGAGGGTGCCTAGAACAGTCTAGCAGGTAGAGTGGCGGAGGCTGATGTGACAGCAGCATTTAAGAGGAATTTAGACAAGGTAGGGAGGGGGGTTAGATCATGTACAGGTAGTTGGAATAGATTGGCATCGTGGTCAGTACATATATGGTGGGCTGAAGGGTCTTTTCCTGTGTTGTACAATTTATAGTAAAGAAAGGAACTGTAGATGTTGATTTTTACCGAAGATAAACACGAAGTGCTAGGGGTAACTCAGTGGTCAGGCGGCATCTGGGTCCCCTCAAACTCTAGACCCTTCTTGTACAATTTACTGTCAGATTAAAAAAAAACACCTAGGATTTCACAACTGGTGAAGCTGTATCTTATCTCCACAAACTCCATCGGATCAGATATCGTCATGGGTTTGTGTTAAAGCAGAAAGTACACGGGGGACCATCACAACGCAGGGGAGGAGAGAGAAACCATCGCCGGGGAGAAAGAGAGAGAAACCATCGCCGGAGAGAGAGAGAGAACTGTCATCGGGGAGGGGAGGGGAGGGGATGGGGAGACCCGTCGCCCGGGCCTCGATCCCCAGACAACCGCCGCCGCCGCGCTCTCTCTCCTGGGCCCGACGCGAAACGACCCCCCGGCCGCCGGTGCAGCGGGCCCGACCCAACCCGGCCCGGCGTCCTAACCGCCCGCCTCCCTCCCTCCCTCCCTGGCCCAGCTGCTCGGGCCTCGGCGGCCGTTCCCCCCTCCCCCCCCCACCCCCGCTGTCCCTGTCCCCGTCACTCACCGCCCGCCGCCGCCGCCTGTGCTGCCCCGGGGCCGGGCCCTGTCCCCTCACTCACCGCGCTGCCTCTGCCGCCGCCGCCGCCGCCTCTCTGCCCCGGGCCCTGTCCCTGTCCCTGTCCCCTTCACTCACCGCGCTGCCTCTGCTGCCGCCGCCGCCTCTCTGCCCCGGGGCCGGGCCGGCGTCGCCTCGCCTCGCCTCACCGCGCTGCCTGCCGGGACATGATGGACCCGCCCGCAGCCGCTGCTCCGGCGCGACCACAGCGCCGCCCCCCCGCAAACACCTTCCCCCGGCACAGCGGGGCCGCGCAACAACGTTCCCCCCCCTCCGGGCCAGGAACACACGACCCCCCCCCCCCCCCCCCCCCCCCCCCCCCCCCCCCCCCACCCCCCATTAAACGGATGGCGTGAATGTTCCAGGTCGGACGGAGACCCTCCATCAAAGAAAAGTGGCTCGTTAAGCTGGAGATAGGGTGGGTAAGGATTGCAGATTCAGTTTGGTTTAGTGTCACACACCAGAGTGCAATGAAACTCCTTGTTCACGTGAAGCTTACACAGTTCATAAGTCATAGGAGCAGAATTAGGCCATTCGGCCCATTGAATCTATTTCGCCATTCAATCATGGCTGATCTAACTTTCGCTCTCTGCCTCATCCCCGTAACTCCTGATACCCTTACTAAACAAGAACCTGTCAATCTCTGCTTTAAATATACCCAATGACCTGTCCTGCACAGCCTTATGTGGCAATAAATTTCACAGATTCAACACCCCCCTCCCTCTGGCTAAATAAATGCCTCCTCATCTCCTTTCTAAAGGTACATGCTTTTTATTCTAAGTGAACAGTTTACATACAGTAACGATAAATACAATGAATGCAAATGTCAAATAGTGGAATAGTAAAAGTTTGAAGGGCAAACTGAAGTAAAGCAAAAAAAAAACCTGATTAAAATGCAATACAGAGGAACCAAATGAGTAGAATTCAGAGTAAGAATGCAAGGCAGCAATGCCAGTAATTGGTTCAGGAGTTGGTAACGATGCGGAATAACTGTTCTTAAGTCTGAACGTCAAGCTCAATGTTTGCAGAGAGAAGATGAGGTTGTGTTGGGCTCTATTGTGACAGTACTGGAGGCCACAGACTGATAAATTAGCTTGATGAGGAATTAAAGTGGCAGGCAGCTCAGGATCATCTTTACATTATACAAAGCGATCACCAAATCTGTGTTCTGTTTCTCCGACGTAGAGTCCTCTGCGAGGAGCTCCATGGTGGGACTCCCTGGTGATGCTTATGGAGACCCACCATGGGTACTGTTGTGGGCCTCCAGCTGTTGCTTTCCTTGGATGGGTAGATGGACCAGCGAACTCACGTTCCTTTCCTTGCCCGTCCACCTTTGTTCCCTGGGGGCACCCGCCTTGCAGTCGACCTTGAAGGAGCGGTAGACCAGACCTTGGTTCCCTCTCCTCTTGGCCTCACTCCTCATCTGTCGTTCACATGTACCTCTTCTAACCTCATCTACTGCATCCAATGTTCCTGATGTGGCCTCCTGTACATGGGCAAGACCTAATGCAGACTACACGGCCATTTCATTCAACACTTGCGCTTGGTCCTCCCAGCTGATAACCATTTCAACTACTCTTCCCATACCGACCTCTCCGTCTCGGGCTTCCTCCCTTGCCAGAGTGGGGCCACTCGCAAACTGGAGGGACAGCACCTCATATTCCGCTTGGGTAGCTTACAGCCTAATTGTATGAACATCGAATTTTCCAGCAAATACTCACTTCCACCCTTTCTTCATCCACCTTTCATCTGCCAGGCTTTGTCCTGGCCCTCCTCTGTTCTGGCCCTCCTCTGTTCCAGCTCTCCCCCCCCCCCCCCCCCCCCCCCCCCCCCCCCCCCCCCCCCCCCCCCCCCCCCCCCCCCCCACGCCTACAATCAATATGAAGAAGGATCCTGACCCAAAATGTCACCTGTCCATGTTCTCCAGAGATGCTGCCTGACTTGCTGAGTTATTCCAGCGCTTTGTGTCTTTTTTGTAAACACGCATCTGCAGTTTCTTGCTTCTGTACCTTGAATGTGGCGTGAGTATGTCTGTGGCGTGAGTGTGTCCGTGGTGTGAGTGTGGCTAGGCTGTGAGTGTGAGGGGACAGGGAAGGGAGCACGTGAGGATGAGGCTGGAGGAAGGGGAGGACAGGATGTGAGAGGATAGGGAGGGGTGGGTGGGAGGCGAAGAGGTGTGCGGGTTGGCAGTGATGTCTGGGGAGGGTTTTGGAGATGGAGGGAAGGATGGTGAAGGGTGTAAGGAACAACGAGGGGAGTTGAGAATGCAAGGTGAAGGGAGGGAGAGCGACTGGAGGTGAGGATGTTGCTGGGGAGGGGAGACAAGGGCTTGCAGCTGGCAGTGTTGGACTCCAATGAGCAGGTTGATGGATTGGATGGGCAACAGATACCATTACTGACGGTACATTATCACTGTGATGGCCTCCCCGTGCCACAGGCTGGAGGCGCTCCCGGGGAACAAATGTGGATAGGTGAGGGGATGGCGTCGGTTGGTGGTTGACCAAGGAAGGCGATGGCTGGAGGCCCACAGCAACCTGGGGTTGACTGAATCGGACACCGCTCATAACAACCAGAGCAGGGACAGGACTTGGAAAATGGCACAAAAACATGGCGCCCCTTGCATGCGGGGTCAGTAGACTATTGCTGTACAATAGTGAGATTAAACTAGAACTTACCAGTTTGAAGTTTGATCTTTATTTTATGAGAAGTTACGTTGGTGATTACGTGAAGAAGCCCAGCTAGTCCGCATGCGCGTCAATCTTCAAAGCAGTGGTATGAAATCACAGGTAACAGTAATCGAAGTAATCATAGTAAGATCAGCAACTTGAGAACTAGCAGATGACCTTTGTGAGAGTGGGTTGGGAGTGGAGGGCACGTAATCACCAACGTAATTCCTCATAAAATAAAGATCAAACTTCAAACTGGTAAGTTCTCATTTAATCTTACCATTTTACTTCGGAGTCACGTGAGTGATTCCGTGAAGAGTTCAAAGCTCTGTGATTTCATGCCGCAGATTCAAATACCGGTGTCTCACTGCATCGATTGACTCACAATGAGTAAAAATAATCAACAATGCATTAATCATGACATTGAACTAAATGTAATAATGATTTATTTGAATAACAAAAAACAACAGCAACCCCGCTATCCCAGGGGTAAACTTAAACAGAACTTAACACAGAATGGCAAACAGCCCCGAGTCAGTAATCGGCCTGTGATAGAATTGTTGGAAAACCAATTCATTTGACCACCCGGCGGCTGCGAGTATATGGTCGATGGGAACGTCCATCGCCTTGGCCGCGGACGTTGATGCCGCTCTAGTGGAATGAGGTAAAAAAGTCAGTGTTAATATCTGCATAAACCAACACTTGTTTCAATGACCTTGAGACAGTTTGCACTGACACTCTCTTGTGTGCTTTCCTGTGACTGATAAACAATGCTGTTTCCACATTTTTTAAGGCCCTCGTGGCTTCGATATAATATAGTAAATGTGTCCTTACACATAGACATAGCTCCGTGGGATATGCGGAGAATAGAATATTAAACCCTGTCACCCCTGGCCTGCTCCGTTTGAGTAGATCATACATGTAGAACGTAACGGTGTCTGCAGCCACTTCCATCCTGTCTAGCTGTAGTTTTTGCAATGTCTGCACTCGTTGTGCTGATACCAGTGCCATGAGCAGAGATGCCAAGTGTCCCGGATTCGAAGTATTTTGTCCCGGCGAAATAACCTTTTTACGGTGTTCCGGCAGCCAAACATGCTGTTACGGAACACCGCCGCGCCGGTGTTCCTCCCGTGGTGAACGCCGGCGCCATGTGCCCCCGGTTTGCCAGCCCGGCAGCTCGCAGCCACGCCCGGCCCAGAGCCCGGGCGGCGCCGGCCCGCGCGATCAGCGGTACTTTCTTGCCGCCAGCCGGCCGCTCGCGGCAGCCCCATCACCGGGCCTCCCCCCCACCCCCACCCCCACCCAGTGCGCAGGCGCAGACCTGCCGGCAACCTTACCAAGTGCGCATGTGCCGCACCCGCCCGCCGGCAGCCCGCTGATCTGCACCAGTGCGCAGGCGCAGACCCGCCGGCAACCTTGCCAAGTGCGCATGTGCCGCACCCGCCCGCCGGCAGCCCGCTGATCTGCACCAGTGCGCAGGCGCATAGCCGCCGGCAACAACTCCAAGTGAGTATGTTACGGAGAGAAATGCATTTAACCCCATTTGTTACGGACAAATGGGTTGAATGTTACTGTGAACTAAATTTAGGGTTGGCATCTATGCATGAGCATGACCACCTTCATGGTGACTTTGGCCAAAGGCAGAGAGGTGACAGGAGTCCACTGGCAAAGTAGCTGGAGGAACATGCTTACATTCCAGATTGCCATATACCTGGGTTTAGGAGGTCTGGAATTAAAAATTCCTTTCATTAATCGAAATATGAGAGGGTGAGACGCAATAGGATGTTCTTCTGACCCCATCAACAAGTACGAGGACAATGCACATCTAGCTGAATTGATCACACTATAACTCAACCCTTCATCGTAGTAGATTTTCTTCCATTCCTCGAAAAATAGGTGTGATCTACCCCCAATTTTTTGCTGTAATGCAGTTAATATGTTCTCATGAGAACCAGGCCCACCTACCTCCTTGGTGAGTGGTAGGTTGCGCTGTCCACGGTTCCTGGTGGGAAAATCCACGTTTGTCCGTGCACATGCTGCTGAGCGCCAACTGCGCATCTGAGTAGATGGCTGGCTTGTTCCTGGACCAGCCCCGGACTCTGCTGCTCGTCTGTAAGGGTAATGTTTCCGAACAGCTTTGCCGACCACCAGTTGTTTAATCATGCCTTTGCCTCATCATCCAATTCTTTTACTCGCTTTGCGAGGTCCTCTCCAAAGAGTAAATTGGGCGGCTGTATATTATTGGTAGTGCAGAGCGCTGCAAACTTCGGGTTTATGGTAGGGCGAGTGGCACTCTTCCGTAAACAGTTAATCTCGAAATGTGCACTGCACATCGGACCTAGTGCCTCTTGCTGCATCTCCGACAGGTGCCCTCCATCTACCGTTCTGGCGAACGCCGTGATCCCGGAGCCGGGCAGCTTCAGGATTCTCTGCAGCTTCATCTCCTGGGCACGAATGCCCACACCCATCTGACCCAATATTACTTGGTTCACTGCTGGCACGTTCAATAAAACGCGGTTCACCGGGGTCACGTGTTTCTTGGCGGTCTCGTCCATTGTTGCCATACAGCTCCTGCAGCTGATGGGAGACTAAATAATTAATTGAGGAGGCCAGCTCATCTCCCAGTGGCTCTCCTGACTCTCTCGGGACGGCAAAACGTGCTGCCAGGCATGGAACATCTGGCGCTTACCCTTGGTCCCCCGGGGTGAATTCCCCGTCAGAGTTGGGGTCAGAACATTGCTGACCCAGTACACTCTTCTCATCAATGAGGGAGCGATTAAGCAGCCCTAAACCAGGTGCTGCTGGCGCGGCCTCTTCATCCGGCTGGCGCCGACACCACTCATCCTGCCGGAGTGTGCCCTGCTGGAGCAACCCTTGCAATAGGTGCTCCATTTGTGATAACCGCTCGGACACGGTATATAATGGAGGGAAAGCCTCCCGGCCCGACTCCGGTGAGTCTATGGCCCAAACAGACTTTTCCACGGCCTTGCACCCGACTGGCGCTGCCAGAATGCTCTGCAGCACTAAGTCTGTAGTCGCCCCGCTCCCGACCGGCGACTGGGAAGGGGTACGAGACAGGCGACTGTTCACTGACCGCTCTCCCGCGGCTCTCCACCGACCTTCCAGCGGTTCGCCCCGTCCCCTTACTCGCTTTGTCCTTGGCTCCTGTTAAACACAACCACGGCAAAACGAACTCAGGCTAAGTTTTCCACTTACCTGAAGTTTTTAAATACTTACCGCTGGAGGAGCTCTCCCGTTGCGCCAATGCGGCTGACGTAATGACGCGCATGCGGCCTGGCTGGGCTTCTTCACGGAATCACTCACGTGACTCCGAAGTAAAATTGGTAATCGGGGGCTAGTCGGGTGATACTCTACTGGACTGTGAGGAAAGAATTTCCACTTTGCACATTCATAAGTTCATAAGTTACAGGAGGGGAATTAGGCCATTCAGCACATCAAGTCTATTCTGCTATTCAGTCATGGTTGGACTACCCTTCCCTCTCAATCCCATTCTCCTGCCATCTCCCCGTAACCCCTGAAACCCATAGTAATTAAAAATCTGTCAACCTCCCCCTTAAGAATATCCATTGACTTGGCCTCCACAGCTGTCTGTGGCAATGAATTCCACAGATTCACCACCCAACGTGGCAATAAAGCACCATAGAACTGTTCGTCCTGATTTCTGCATCCCTCCAGTGGTGGCACTCCAGTACACACTCACTCACCCATAGACGCACTCAGTCACACCACAGAGTCCACATTTGGGATAAAGTGCTGACGTGCAGTGACGGGGAGAGTGCTGAACCAGGGATCACCTTCCACGCAATCTGCCACTTATCTCCTTAGAACAAAGGTCAATTCTGCCCAGGATCAGAGTTTGGGGAAAATTACCAGAGTGCGCCTGGTGTGGAACAGGCACTGAGACAAGGGCCTGTGTGCACCGGATGTATGTGTATGAGAGACGTATGTGGGGGGGGGGGGGGGGAGGTGTGTGCGGAACATGTATGTGGTGTGTAAACGGATGTGTGTGGGCTGTGTATGTGGAACATATGTGATGGAATATATTTGTGAAGGTGTGGGGACACGTGTGAAGTCTGTATGGGACGTGTCTGTGATGTGTGCGATGTGGGTTTGGGACATGTGTCTGGGGGATATCTGTGACCTGTGGGATGTGTGTTGTGTCTATGCGACTTGCGTTGCATTGGGCATGCGTTGCATGCCATTACCCAGCACATGCGCACACTGCGCCGGTGGGGATGGGGGAGACTCCCACTGTTCCCCGACCCTCCACCTCTGCTGGCACCGCTTCCCCCGCTGTGTGACGGGACCCCGGCCCACGGCCAGACCTAGCAGAATACAAGATCCATCGGCCTATGTCCTGCTGCAGTACAGGTTTCTATTGTTCCTCTACCTCAACGTACTTGTGCATATGACAATAAATCCGTCAAACACAAAATGCTGGAGTAACTCAGCGGATCTGGCATCATCTTTGGAGGACACCATTTGCAGGACCCTTTGGTCTCGACCCAAAATGTTACCTATCCATGTCTTCCAAAGATGGTGCCTCATCTGCCGAGTTACTCTCGCACTTTGTGTTCTGTGCAAGATTCCAGCATCTGCAGTTCCTCCTTATGTCTACACCTGACAATAATCTTGGTTTGAATTGATGACAGACACAAAGTGCTGGAGTAACTCAGCGGGTCAAGCAGCATCTATGGAGAAAAAGGAATGGGTGACGTTTTGGGTCGGGAGCCTTCGATTTGAATTGACTTGGACTGCGGTCTTCCCTGGATTCACCACAGGGTGGCAGCCTTGAGCCATACATGGAGACCGGAACTGTGGCTCTGCACCAAAGTCATGGTGTGTTCAGCCTGGAATGGGACTCACCCTGGGTGAACCTGGATGGAAAATGTCTTGATTGTGTTCGCAGAGTGTTAGAAACATAGAAAATAAGTGCAGGAGTAGGCCATTCGGCTCTTTATATGATCATGGCTGGCTGATCATCCAAAATCAGTATCCTGTTCCTGCTTTCTCCCCATGTCCCTTGATTCCATTAGCCCTCAGAGCTATATCTAACTCTCCCTTGAAGTAAGTTGAGGTGTGGAAAAGGGATGTTGGGACTGGGTGTAAGGGCCAGAGATGGAGTGTGTGGGGGGGGGGAGCCAGGGGAGATGGTTTGGTTTGGTTCTTTTAGATTGTCATGTGTACCGAGGTACAGTGAACAGCTTAGGACGATGAGGGAAGGAAAAGGTGCTTTGGAGGAAGTCCTGGGTATGGGGGGGGGGGGGGGTTGAGAGTAGGTTTAGGGGGCGATTGGGGGCGGGGAATACAGGGTATTGAGGAAAGGGTGAGTGGGCAGATGGGGGAAGGGGGAGGAGCATGGGTTGTAAGGGGTTATCTAAATTTGGAGAATTCAATGTTCACACCATTGGGTTGCAAGCAGGCCTTTGTGAAGGGAAATTATGTCTCAATAATTTAATTGAGATTTCTTAAATATGTGACCAAGACGTTAGATGAGGGCAGTGTGGTAGATATTGTCTATGTGGACCCTGGCAAGGCTTTGCAAGCTAATGTACAGTAGGCTGGTCTGGAAGGTCAGACCACATGGGATCCAGGAAGAACTAGTCCATCGGTAGGCTTGAAGGCCGGAAACAGAGATTGGTGGTAAAAGGTGGTTTTGCAGACTGGAGGTCCGTAACCCAGTGGTGCGCCGCAAGATCCGGTGTTGGGTCCACTGTTGTTGCTTATTTATATTAACAATTGATTATGAATGCAGGTGGCATGGTAAGAAGATTGCGGATGACACTAAAATTGGTGGGATCATGGACAGTGAAAAAAGGTTACCCATCATAACAATGGGATCTTGAACATTGGACCAATGGGCCAAGGAATGGCAGGTATAAATTAATTCAGATTAATACAAGCTATTGCCTGTTGGTAGGACAAATCAGAGTCCAATTACAAAGGTACAGCCCTGGGGAGTGTTGTAGAGCAGAGTGACCCAAGAGTTCAGGTGCACAGTTCTACGAAGGGTCTATGAATGGACAGGGTGATGAAGAAGGTGTTTGGTACACCTGCCTTCATCGGCCAGAATATTTAGTAGCTTAGTTTAGTTTAGAGATACAGCACGGAAACATGCCCTTTGGCCCACTGAGTTCATGCCGACCAGCGATCCCCATACACTAACACTATCCTACACACACTAGGGACAATTTACAAGTTTACCCAGCCAATTAGCCTACAAATCTGCACGTCTTTGGAGTGTGGGAGGAAACTGGAGCTCCTGGAGAAAACCCACACAGGTCACTGGGACAATGTAAAAGCTCCGTTCAGACAACACCATAGTCAGGATTGAACCCGGGTCTCTGGCGCTGTGAGGCAGCAACTCCACCGCTGCGCCACCGTGCCTCCCCAGGAGCAGCACACGTACCGGAGTTGGGCTTCATGTTGCAAATCTTTGAGACATTGGTAAGGTCACATTTGGAGGTTTGTGCCTCGTTCTGATCGCCCAGCTACAGGAAGGATGTCATTAAACTGGAAAAGGTGCAAAAAAGATTTTTTATGGATGCTGCCGGTTCTGGATGGTGTGAGTAAGAAGGAGCAACTGGATGGGCTGGGTCTATTTTCCCTGTTGTAAAATACATTGTAGAGGTTTCTCAAATCATGAGGGGCACAGATAAGGTGAATGGTCAGAGTCATTTCCCCAAAGCAGGGGAGTCGAAAACTAGAGGACATATGTTTAAGATGAGAAGGGAATGATTTAAAAGGGCCTGGGTCAGATTTTTCCACATACAGGTTAGTACATATATGGAACAAGCTGTCAAAGGAGGAGGTTGAGGTTGAGGTGAATATAATTACAACATTAGATGATACATGGCAGGTACGTCGATAGGAAAGGTTTGGGAGGATATCGGCTGGCCGCAGGCAAGGGGGTCGAGCTGGGATAAATAATTTGCCATGGTTGAGTCGGGCTGAACGGTCTGTTCCTGTGCTATATGGTTTTACGACACAGTGACAGATCCATCCCTCTCCATCGCTGAGAGCTGTGCCTGCAGCTGCCTTCATCCGCTCGTGGCCCTTCTTAGTCCCTCAGCTCCTCTGTCTCGTTTAAGACCTCCCTCGTTAAACCCACTCTCGTTTAAACCCTCCCTTGTTTTAATCCACTCCCTCGTTTTAATCTCCCTGGTTAAACCCCTCCTCATTTTAAACACCCTCATTAATGCCTTTAAACGCGCACCCCCCCCCCCCCCCCCCCCCCCCCCCCCCCCCCCACACCTCCCTCCTGTAATCATCCCTCATTTTAACCGCTCCTACATATAATGCTCCCTAAGTTTTAGCTACATGGTTTATCTCACCCTTTGGCTGCCTGGATTAATTTTTCTTTTGGCCTTTGGCCCTGAAGATCTTTCCTGCCTCAGGACACTTGGAGTGGGAAGGAACTCCAGCCCTAGCCATAATACCAGTATGAAACAAATTCCACAACTTTCAAGTGTTTGGATAGGAAAAACGTGGCGTAGTTGTTAAAATGGTCAATAGGTTTTTGACAGTGTCATGCTTTAATCAAAATGTCAACTCTGGGCCCTTCCTGTGCTGAAGGGTGCTATGGACTGATTCACAAATGGGCAGTGGAGTTGTAGGCAATATTTTAACCCAAGGACAGCTGATCTGGAAACAATGAGACCAAGGATGGATCCTGGCCTGAGGTGCTTGACTATTTTTAATTGGTGTAGGAAGGAACTGCAGATGCTGGTTTACACCAAATAAAGACACAAAATGCTGGAAGAACTCAGCGGGTCGGTCAGCATCTCTGGAGAAAAGGAATGTGACATTTCGGGTCGAGACCCTCTTTGTGACCGGACTTTACTGTGCTTGCACTGAACATATTCCCTTAATCCTCCATCTGTACACTTTGGACGGCTTGATAGTAATCATGAATAGTCTATCCGCTGATTGGATGGTACGCAACAAAAATACCTTTTGACTGCACACGTGCTAAACTAAACTGTTAAACTGTATTAAACTACCCATTCCCTGCACAGATACTGCCTGAGCCACTGAGTTACTCCAGCTCTTTGTGTTTTGATCGGTGCCGTTCAGGTAGTCTCCGTCACCACGCGAGGGGAAGCTTGGTGGAAGCTTAGTGTCCAGAGCTGCTGTGGATCCAGTCTGGAGCAGTGATGTCAGAGGGGGAATGGGCAGAAAACATCCAGCTGGAACATGCTGAGACATCATCTTACTGTTGCTTTTATTTATGACAGGTGAAGGAGCTACATTTCCCAACTTCAATGTGCCAATAACAGTTGTCACCTTGAACCTTGCCCGTCCTGCTCTCTGCAATCTCCTTTAATTCACTCCTAGATCTTGGCACCTCCCCAACCTGGGGTTATCTCTGTGACTTTGGCAGTGTAACCATCGGTTGCCAAGTCTTGAAGCTCTGGAAAATCCCCATGCCTCGCTCACTGCCTGTCCCTCGCTTTTAAGATGCTGCTTAAAACCCACCTTTAGTTCAGTTTAGTTTAGAGATACAGTGTGGAAACAGGCCCTTCGGTCCGCCCAGTCTGTGCTGACCTGCGATCCCCGCACACTAATGCCATCCTACTAACACCGGTGACAATTTACAACTATACCAAGTCAATTAGCCTACAAATCTGCATGTCTTTGGAGTGTTGGAGGAAACCGGAGCTCCCGGGGGAAATGCACGCAGGTCCACGGGAGAACGTCCAAACTCTGTACAGACAGCACTCGGAGTCAGGATCAAACCCGGGTGACTACTGCTGTGAGGCAGCTACTCTACCACTGCACCACTGTGCCCTTTGTACCTGCAGTACAAACTCACCATCTGCCATTGTTTAGCCATGTTAATGATGTTGGAGCCCCAGTCTAGAGTCAAGAGTGCTTTGACAACCCAGTACTTTCTAACTGTGATTATGAAATAAAATCTTGTTAAGGAAAAAAAAAGACGGAAAATGAAGTGGATTAGAGCAATGGGATCGGGGGGGGGACCAGCAGATGGGCAGAACAGTCTTTGTGTGGCTACGGATGCAAGGCTGACCTGGGTTCCCACAGCGTGGGCTGGGAGCGGACTGGGGGAGAGTGGTCTTCGTCCCATACTCTGGACCAGACTGCTGCAACATCCTGGGTACACAAAAGGCTGGAGAAACTCAGCGGCATCTAAGGAGCGAAGGAGATAGGCAACGTTTCGGGTCAAGACCCTTCTTCAGACCCCCAGAGTCCCCCTGGTCCTCACCTTTCACCCCACCAGCCGGCAAATACAACACATAGGCCTCCGCCAGTTTCGCCACCTCCAACGGACCCCTCCACTGGTCACATCTTCCCATCTCCCCCCCTGTCTGCCTTCCACAAAGACCACTCCCTCCACAAAATAAAATGTATATAATAAAAAAACCTCCAGCATCTGCAGTTCCTTCTTTAACACTGCTGCAACATCCTCTCAGCTCTGTGCGCCTGCCAAGAACATCACACAATTGCTCTTTATTCCCTGGGACTGTGGGAATGTTGGCCACGGCAGAATGAGGTGGCGTGACTGAACTCGGAGCCAGACCTCAGCCTTGGCAATCCGCTTATTCCCAAGGTGTCGGTTTCCGGCTCACCAGGTGAGAGGCCAGACCCACACAATCAACTGGTGGTTCAACGGCACTTTATTGTCAAGTGTACCCTAGTTCAGTGAAATTCCTTTTCTGCATGCAGTCCAGGACAATCTTACTATACATTAGGCACAAGCTTTAGTTTAGTTTATTGTCATGTGTACAGTGAAAAGCCTGTCATTGCGTGCGATCCAGTCAGTGGAAAGACTGTACACAATTACAACCACAGTGTACAGATACAGGAGAAAGGGTCACGTACAGTGCAAAATAAAGTCCAGTAAAGGCCAAATACATTCCAGTTGGGCTAAAGTCCAATCTTTAGATTTTACTTTAGATTATAGCGATACTGAGCGGAAACAGGCCCTTCGACCCACTGAGTCCTCACCAACCAACAATCACTGCATACACAGCACTATATTATACACCAGGAGCACCCGGAGAAAACCCACGCGGTCACTCACAATCAATCTATGTACACAAATGTAAAATAGTACACTGTGTCTGTACACAAGAGTCGCCACATTTTAGGTGCCATCTTGTAGCCTCCATGTCCAGAGCTTTTAAAAAACTGTTAGAACCTTAACTTGGCCAGAAAGCCCCGTTATCCTGGCGGCGCTACTGGGCTGGAGTTGCAGGGTCCTCCTGGCGATGTGTTGATGTCTCCTCCACCGCTCCGTGCCACTGCAGGCTGCGACGGCCCCCCGCGCTCCACCAGTTGGAGAGGCGCCCGATCTAATGGAGCCCCAGGCTGCTTCATCGGAGCTGAGTGGGAGAGTCCAGGACCAGAATAGCCTCAGACTAAAAGGACATTCCTTTAGGAAGATGATGAGGAGCTTCTTCAGTCTGAGGGTGGTGAATTCATTGCCACTGATGGCTGTGGAGGCCAAGTCAGTGGATAATTTTAAGGCAGAGATGGACAGATTCTTTATTAGTACGGGTGTCAGGGGTTTTGGGGAGAAGGCAGGAGAATGGGGTTGAGAGGGAAAGATAGATTAACCACGATTGAATGGTGGAGTAGACTTGGTGAGCCAAATGACCCAATTCTGCTCCTTGAGCATTGAACTTATGAGCTCCAGCAGCCCACTCGGCTGACCCTCCCACTCTGACAGATCGCCCCTTCCCCCTGCCCCACTTAAAGATTCCCAAAGTACCCAGGCAAATCCCAACACTGTCCCCAAGAAGCGATGGCAAGATGACACTAAAGTCAAGGACAGAATGGAGGCGGAGGTGCCGAGTGGGATCTATGTCCCAATTCCTGGAGGGATTGGGTTAATGAGGGGGGAATTCAGCAGCCTTGGCACCTCTCAGGAGAGTAGTTCAGAGCAGCTCTGAATGATGGTCATGATCTAATACCATTTTGAAAGAGCTTACTTGAGCCAAACTAACCCGATCCTCCAGATACAACAGAGTTTCCACAAGACTTCCTAAGGTTTCAGCGCACTCGGATCTGGAGTCACTAACATAGCTCGGAATAGCTACCCGTTGCTAATGGGCCCATTAAACAATTTTATGAACAGACCCATTAATTAACACATTTCATCAACAGGAAAATCACTCTGTGCTGAAATTGCTGACAGTTTTGTGTCTAAAGTTACATTCTTTAGAAATTGCTGAAAAATACATTGTGAGTAAACAGTTTTCTTCCCTCGTATTTGGCAAAAACATCTCAGCTGTTCCACATGGAGCTTAATGCAGAGCCAACACAATGAAGCCTTTCAAAGTCACCGTGCTTTGTGCTTCCCACAAAAGAAAGAGTATTGAATAACACTAACTCAGGCTACAAGTGCTCTTTGTGATTTTCCAGGAAATATCCAGCAGCAGAGTCCAATCCTCCCCCATAACCAGGGTTAAACAGAGCGACCTTGCCCCCCCCCCCCCTCCTTGCTCCCCCTCAAGCCCATCTCTCTGTAGGCTGGGGTACGTGACAGGGTCACCTGTGGTGAGTAGGAGAGGCCGTTCTGACCCGCTGTGTGCCCCCCCTCGATCAGCCTTCCTTTACATTACTTTAGAGATACACCATGGAAACAGGCCCTTTGGCCCACCGAATCTGCACTGACCAGTGATCACCCAGTACATTAACACTATCTTACACACTAGGGACAATTAACAAATTTTACCAAAGCGAATTAACCTAAAAACCTGTACATCTTTGGAGTGTGGGAGGAAACCAGAGCACCCGGGGAAAACCCACGTGGTCACGAGGAGAATGTATAAACTCCGCACAGACATCACCTGTAGTCGGAATCGAACCCGGGTCTCTGGAGCTGTAAGGCAGCAATTCTACCGCCATGCCATCAGTGACCCTATCAGGTAACCCAACCTGCCTTCATCAACACACGCGATGCAGGAGGGAGTAAGGCTGGTTTGTTTAAGGTGGAGATTGACAGATTCCTGATTAGTACGGGTGTCGGGGGCTATGGAGAGAAGGCAGGAGAACGGGGTTGAGAAGGAAAGACAGATCAGCCATGACGGAATGGTGGAGTAGACTTGATGGGCCGAATGGCCTTCTTCCGCTCCTATAACTTATGACCTGTGCTGCGCCTCGGGATGCTCCCTGTCATTGACCTTGACCTACGGTCACAGGGTCAGGGTTCAGGACGGGTGAGAGGGGAGGGTGGCATTCGGTCCCTGAAATACATGCCGGCCCATCCTATCCCTGTGGTCTGTAACGATACAGGATCTTTAGAGCTCCGATGTCCAGTCTTAAGAGCAGCTTCTGCCCCACTGGTCTCTGACTCCGGAACCAATCGCCTCTTTCTCACCCCTACCCAAGGATAGATGCTGCCAGCGCACTCCTCTCCTGAACCCAACCTCATTCCCTTATTCCGTTATTGCATTCTGTTAATGAATACTGCAATATTCCTATTCCTCACTCGGATTTTGCACTATAATCTTAGAGAGTCAAGTCAAGAATCAAAGAGAGCCCACAGTGTTTTATTGTCATACTACACCAAGTGCAGACCATTTTGTCTGCTCCCCCAACGTAATATTCCACCACTCACCCGTTCCCCCCAACGCAACCTGTTCCCCAACGCAATATTCCACCACTTTCTCCTCTCCCCGTCTCCTCTCTCCCCCGCTCCCCCCCCCCCCCTCCTTTCCCCCCTCCTCTCCCCCTCCTCTCCCCCCTCCGATCCTCGGCACAATGAAATAACGCGAGGGTCTGGTGGTGGGGGGTGAATCACCCTGTGTGGGTGGGGGGGGGTCGGGGGGGGGTGAATCACCCAGTGTGGGGGTGGGGGGTCGGGGGGGTGAATCACCCAGTGTGGGGGTGGGGGTCGGGGGGTGAATCACCCAGTGTGGAGGTGGGGGTCGGGGGGGGTGAATCACCCAGTGTGGGGGTGGGGGTCGGGGGGGGTGAATCACCCAGTGTGGGGGTGGGGGTCGGGGGGGGTGAATCACCCCGTGTGGGGGTGGGGGTTGGGGGGTGTGAATCACCCAGTGTGGGGGTGGGGGTTGGGGGGGGGGGTGAATCACCCAGTGTGGGAGTGGGGGTCGGGGGGTGAATCACCAGTGTGGGGGTGGGGGTCGGGAGGGTGAATCACCCAGTGTGGGGTGGGGGTCGGAGGGTGAATCACCCAGTGTGGGGGTGGGGGGGGTCGGGGGGGGGTGAATCACCAGTGTGGGGTGGGGGTGACAGGGGTCGGGGGGTGAATCACCCAGTGTGGGGGTCGGGGGGGGGTGAATCACCCAGTGTGGGGGTGGGGGTCGGGAGGGTGAATCACCAGTGTGGGGGTGGGGGTCGGGAGGGTGAATCACCCAGTGTGGGGGTGGGGGTCGGGCGGGGGGGTGAATCACCCAGTGTGGGGGTGGGGGTCGGGGGGGTGAATCACCCGGTGTGGGGGTGGGGTTTGGGGGGGTGAGGGGTGAATCACCCAGTGTGGGGGTTGGGGTTGGGGGGGTGAATCACCCCGTGTGGGGGTGGGGGGTTGGGGGGGGGTGAATCACCCAGTGTGGGGGTGGGGGTTGGGAGGGTGAATCACCCAGTGTGGGGGTGGGGGGGTGTCGGGGGGGGGGGGGGTGAATCACCCAGTGTGGGGGTGGGGGTCGGGGGTGAATCACCCAGTGTGGGGGTCGGGGGTCGGGGGGTGAATCACCCAGTGTGGGGGTGGGGGGGGGGGGGGTGAATCACCCCGGTGTGGGGGTGGGGGTCGGGGTCCGGTGCTGATGCAACACGGTCAGTGACTCTGGGTGGGTGGAGGGACCAGACTGTCCCCAACTCTGCTGCAGCTGACGGGGATGTTGCCGGGTTTCGTGTCCCCGTGTGCCCGCTGCCCAGAGCCACGGCCCCACTCCACCCGGCCCCGCGCTGCCGACCCACAGCCCATCACAGTGCGGCCGCACAAGGGGGAGACAGGGCGGAGGGCGGCCGCGGCTGGACAGGGGGCGAGGGGGCTGTCCCGAGGGATGCGCTCCTTCGGCTGCTTGCACCGGGTGTCTGAGTATCCCTAGGTGCTCGGGTTCAGACCGCTCAGTCACTCTCCAGCCCCGGGCGGTCGTGGGCCGGGACTTGCCCTCAATCTGCCGGCACGCTGCTCTTTCGCAAGTCAGTCACGAAAAACATTTGTATCTTCTCTTCGTCCATGAGCCGCAGTGATGTTGGCGTTTTTTACCAGGTAAGAACGTACGTGTTGTGTGTGAGGTACTACAGAAGGCTTGAGCATCACCGTGTGTCACGCCCTTTGACCTTATGACCTTCCGTGCAACCTCCCTATTTAAATGTGGCCCTCACTCAAAGTTGATGCCTGCCCACCACCCCGTTGCAGGTCATTGTGACGTCACTTTGGAAGCGGGTTGAAAGATTTTCTCTTTAAAAACTTGGTTTTGGGTACTTTTAAAACGCTGTAACTTCGGAAATATAGGTGTAAATGCGAAGATGTTTATCGCCACCATGGGAAAATGTGAGTAGGATATGTGAAAATAGGAAGGCTGTGGCCTAGCGTTTGGAAGAAGATAGGAAAAACAGATTGACACAGAGGCACATTGTGGGCACATCGTGGGCACAAACAAAACAAAGACGTTTAGTTATATAGAGATGTCCCGAAATGCAAAACAATGAAATTCTTACTTGCAGCAGCACAACAGATATGTAAACATAGTACCTATACATAATTGTGGCTTGCAAAAGTTTTCATACCCCTTGAACTTTTCCACATTTTGTCATGTTACAACCACAAACGTAAATGTATTTTATTGGGATTTTATGTGATAGACCAACACAAAGTGATACATAATTGTGAAGTGGAAGGACAAAGACACATGGTTTTCAAATTTTTTTACAAATAAAAAACTGAAAAGTGTGGCATGCAAAAGTATTCAGCCCCCTTTACTCTGATACCCCTAAATAAAGTCCAGTGCAACCAATTGCCTTCAGAAGTCACCTAATTAGTAAATAGAGTTCACTTGTGTGTAATCTAATCTCAGTATAAATACAGCTGTTCTGTGAAGGCCTCAGAGGTTTGTTAGAGAACATTAGTGAACAAATAGCATCATGAAGCCCAAGGAACACACCAGACAGGTCAGGGATAAAGTTGTGGAGATGTTTAAAGCAGGGTTTGGTTATAAAAAAATATCCCAAGCTTTGAACATCTCACGGAGCACTGTTCAATCCATCATTCGAAAATGGAAAGAGTATGGCACAACTGCAAACCTACCAAGACATGGCCGTCCACCTAAACTGACAGGCCGGGCAAGGAGGCATTGAACAGAGAAGCGGCCAAGAGGCCCATGGTAACTCTGGAGGAGCTGCAGAGATCCACAGCTCAGGTGGGAGAATCTGTCCACAGGACAACTATTAGTCATGCACTCCACAAATCGGGCCTTTATGGAAGAGTGGCAAGAAGAAAGCCATTGTTGAAACAAAGCTATAAGAAGTCCCTTTTGCAGTTTGCCACAAGCCATGTGGGGGGGACAGCAAACATGTGGAGGAAGGTGCTCTGGTCTGATGAGACCAAAATTGAAGTTTTTGGCCTAAATGCAAAACGCTATGTGTGGCGGAAAACTAAACACTGCACATCACCCTGAAACACACCATCCCCACTGTGAAACATGGTGGTGGCAGCATCATGTTGAGGGGGATGCTTTTCTTCAGCAGGGACAGGGAAGCTGGTCAGAGTTGATGGGAAGATGGATGGAGCCAAATAGAGGGCAATCTTGGAAGAAAACCTGTTAGAGTCTGCAAAAGACTTGAGTCTGGGGCGGAGGTTCACCTTCCAGCAGGACAACGACCCTAAACATACAGCCAGAGCTACAATGGAATGGTTTAGATCAAAGCATATTCATGTGTTAGAATGGCCCAGTCAAAGTCCAGACCTAAATCCAATTGAGAATCTCTGGCAAGACTTGAAAATTGCTGTTCACAGATGCCTCTCCATCCAATCTGACTGAGCTTGAGCTATTTTACAAAGAAGAATGGGCAAAAAATGTCAGTCTCTAGATGTGCAAAGCTGGTAGAGACATACCCCAAAAGACTTGCAGCTGTAATTGCAGCGAAAGGTGGTTCTACAAAGTATTGACTCAGGGGGGCTGAATACTTTTGCACGCCACATTTTTCAGTTTTTTATTTGTAAAAAAATTTGAAAACCATGTATCATTTTCCTTCCACTTCACAATTATGCACCACTTTGTGTTGGTCTATCACATAAAATCCCAATAAAATACATTTACGTTTGTGGTTGTAACATGACAAAATGTGGAAAAGTTCAAGGGGTATGAAAACCTTTGCAAGCCACTGTAATAAACAAAAAAACGTTCAGTATATCTAAATCTTGCACTATTCTGCAGTTTTGTACTCATCGTTACATTTGTTGTTGTATTTATAATTACTGTATTATACTGTTTTCTCTGTCAGCTTCATGAACAAGGACTGCAGTCTGAATCTACCTGCCACCTCTCAAGCAGAGTCCCAGGCCACTCACTCACACTCCCCTCCCAGTGCAGCAGAATGTCCAGTTTAGAATCTGCAGCAATACACAATGTGCTGGAAGTGCTCAGCGAGTCAGGCAGCATCTGTGGAGAGAACTGAGAGAAGGCTAGTGGAACGCGGTGAGGGGAAGGGGTGGGGCAGCTAGGAAGTGATAGGTGGATCTAGGAAAGGGGAGGTCATGGATTAGGGGTGGTGGGATGTGGGACGAGGAACGGTGGGATGAGGGATGATGGGATGGTGGGCACAGGGTGGAGTAGGTGGGATGATGGGCGTCAGGAATCTGTCTCACCTCATCCGGTATCCCACGCGATGTGTTGTGGGTGAGGCTGTGTGGTGGGCACCATCACTGGCCTGGGACCTGTAGTGGAGCCCTGCTGTGGAGTGAGGTGGGACCTGTGAAAATCATACAGTCAGAGAGGAAGAGAGCGCGAAGACAGGCCCTTCGGCCGACCGAGCCCATGCTGACCCAGCACCCACCCGTCCACACCGATCCACCGTTCACGCCACATTCCTGCAGCCTCCGGTCCTCGGTCTGGGCGGTGATCATTTTGAGGGGGTGGGGGGGGCGAGTTGCTTGTGGTGATGGAGCTGTCCTATGCTCTGGGGAGGCTGGGGGTGGGGGCAGGCAGCCACGGGGGTCTCTCCCTGCGGTGTGAGGGGCTTGTAGGGTGCCCCGCTGCCACCGGGAGCAGCCCCAAGCACTGGGGCAATGGGGGAGAGGAGGCAGTTTACGAACCGGGCAAGGTGTCCATCGGGAGTCACGTGGGCCAAACACGCCAGGTTCCCCAGTGAAACAGGAGCTATTATCTCCAGCCCCGTGCGCGGACAGAATGTCCTTGCTCCCTGTACCATGAAATGATGGAGCTGCTCCACTTGGCCACCTGCCCTGTGCTCAAATCACTGCTCCTCAGCCCAGGGCTGAATGAAGCCTTTGTCAGCAGCTTGAACACAGCCCAGAAGCTGCAGCTCCATTAGAGCACTCAGCGACCAGCTCGGAGGCAAGTGCAGAATAGGCGTCCATCCGGATCTCACCAGTTTCTGTTCTTCTTTTTGGACCAGCTTGGGTGGCTTACAGATTAGTTTATTTTAATTTAGAGGCACAGCCTGGAAGCAGGCCCTCCTGCCCACCGAGACCGTCAAACACTCCATACACAAACTCTGCCCAACACACTAGGGACAATTTGCAGAAGTCAATTAACCTACAAACCTGTATGTCTTTGGAGTGTGCTAGGAAACCTGTGTACCCGGAGAAAACCCACATGGTCACAGGGAGAACGTACAAACTCGGTACCGACAGGGTTGGAGTAGGTGGGATGATGGGCTAGTCAGGATCGAACCCGGGTCTCCGGCACTGTAAGGCAGCAACTCTACTGCTGCGCCACTGTGCTGCCTTTAATCGCAGCGGCCTTAATCCATGGCACAGTGTCATGTGTGGACCGCTTTTCTATCTGAAAAGGGGCAGGGATCGAGGGACTTTATTCCTTGCGGCGAGGGAGGCTGAGGTGTGATCTTATAGATGTGTGTTAAATCATGAGGAGAATAGATAGGATGAATGCACAGAGACCCTTTCCCATGGTTGGGGAATCAAGATGAGAGGCGATCTCGCTGGAACTTTGAGAGTTCCTCTCTCCTGACCTGCAATCTTTCCAGGACCATGAATCAAGAACCACAGGACGTAGGTTTAAGGTGAGAGGGGAAAGAATTAATAGGAACCCGAGGGTAGACATTTTCATGCAAACGGTGGTGAGAATATGGAACGAGCTGCCTGAAAAGGTAGTTGAGGCAGGTACTATAGCAGCATTTAAAAGCCACTGGACAGGTATACGGATGGGAAAGGTTAAGATGGATATGGGGCAAATGTGGGCAAATGGGACCAGCTTAGCATGGATGAGGGGCCAAAGGGCCTGTTTCCGCGCTGTATGACTATGGGTTTATTGCGTCAGCTTCTTGAGGCAAATGCGAGTCTTGTCGTCAGTACGGGGAATACCGACAGACCTTACATTAGCCTCGACTGCACCTCACACTGCCTTGGGAGAGCAGCCAACATAATCAAGCACCCCTCATACTCTGGCCACTCTCTCTCTTGAGATGGGACAAACCCGACCTCTTGGTCAGCATGGGCAAGTTGGGCCGAAGGGCCTGTTTCCATGCTGCATGACCAGATGCACCGCTCTTCCCCACCCACCCAGCGACCCGCCCCAGTGACAGCAGAGCACGGGGTCCTGGTCACTCACTACTTCCTGGAACAAACTCTTGTGGTCCTGGAAGCACTCTGCAGGTCAAGAGAGAGGAAGTCTTAACGTTCATGAGTGAGAGGAGCAGAATCAGGCCATTCAGCTCAAGTCTCAGGGAGGCCAGACTTACAGAGGTTTCGATGCAGAGCAACAAAAATGGCACTGTAGTTTAGTTTATTAGTTTAGAGATACAGAGTGGGGGGGGGGGGGGGGGGGGGGGGGGAATTGGCTCTTCAGCCCACCGGGTCCGCGCCAACCAATGAGCCACCCATTGGATGGGACGGCCGGTGGCACAGCGGTAGAGTTGCTGCCTTACAGCGCCAGAGACCCGGGATTGAACCTGAGTACGGGTGCTGTCTGTACGGAGTTTGTACCTTCTACCTGTGACCATGTGGGTTTTCTCTGGATGCTCCGTTTTCCTCCCACACTCCAAAGACGTACAGGTTTGTGAGTTAATTGGCTTCGGTGAATATTATAAACTGCAAATATTGCCTAGTCCCCGACTAGTGTGTATAGGGGCTGAACATGCTGGTGCGCAATATGCATTGCAACATTTGTAAATAAGGGTAATAAAACCATTCCAACATTGTAAATAAGGGTACAAAAAATGTAAACATTTATGTTTCATTTATGTAATTTATGTAATTCTTTTATGTGGTCGGTCTTTTAAATCGGCCACAGTTGGCGCAGCGTCACGCCAGTTCCCGTGTTTTATAAGACTGCTGTTTAAAACTATCTCTCGCTAGTAGAATGGGGGAATATAAGAAAAATATTCCCTCGTTAACTGCTGGCAAAAAAAGGAAGGGGAATACAATAAAATTAAATAGTTGGTACTGGTATGTTCGGTTGGCGTAGGGCGTGTTTCAGTGCTGTATCTCTCAACTAAACTAAAATAAACTAGTTGTACTGTATGTTATCCTAGTTTTGCATACACACACACGAGGGGCATTTTACTGAAGCCAACGAACCTACAAACCTGCAAGTCTGTGGAGTGTGGGAGGAAACCGGAGCACCCCGGGAAAACCCACCCGGTTGCACATAGAATGTGCAAACTCCGTACAGACAGCACCTGTAGTGAGGGAGGTGCCCTGTGAGTAAAGTGCGAGTCTTTGGCTCCAGAGTCTTCAGCGAGGAGAGGAGGCTACGCAAATCGCTGGACATGGAGAGACGAAAGAAGGAGATGTCACGAGCAAGCTGATCCAGTGTGATGCTTGCAGTATGTGGGAGGTCAAGGACACTGCTGGTGCCTCTGGCTGCTACAAATGTGAGAAGTGCATCCAGGTACAGCTCCTGAAGGACCGTGTTGGGGAACTGGAGAAGCAAGTGGATGACCTCAGGTTCGTCCGAGAAACTGAGTCATTCCTCGACAAGTCCTACAGTGAGATTGTTACACCTAAGGAAGGGAAAAAGTGGGTGATGGAAGGGAAGGAAACTTGGAATGCAAAGGTCCCTAGGCGTTGTACCTATTGTGAACAGGTTCGCCCACTTAGAAGCTGTCGGGACAGAAGACGTTAAAACACTGAGCGGCGGACTGGCTTGCGAAGCAAAAAGGGCTGTAGAGCCAAAACCAAAGAGGTCAACGTCAGGCAACGCCATTGTAGTTGGCGACTCCATTGTGAGAGGTACGGACTGGGGTTTCTGCGGCAACAGACGGGATTCGAGAATGGTGTGCTGCCTTACTGGTGCCAGGATCCAGGATGTCACGGACAGAGTGCAGAAAATCCTCAAGGGCGAAGGTGAACAGCCGGAAGTGGTAGTGTATGTCGGCACAAACGATGTCGGAAAGAAGGGGATGAATATTCTGCAGTGTGACTTTAAGAGCTCGGAAAAATGCTGAAAAGCAGGACCTCCAGGGTTGTTATCTCCGGTTTGCTTCCAGTTCCTTCGTGCAGGCGAGAGCAGGAACGGGGAGATACGGGACCTGAATGTGTGGCTGAGTAACTGGTGCAGGGGGCAGGGGTTTAGATTCTTAGATCTCTGGGATCTGTTTTGGAGTAAGGGAGAACTGTACAAAAGAGACGGATTGCATCTTAACAGATGGGGGACCAGCATTCTGGCAGGCAGGTTTGCCACTGCTACACGGGTGGTTTTAAACTGAATAAGAGGGGTGGGGTGTCAAATGGGATAGTCGATGATGGAGTTAAAGGGAAAGAGCGTAAAGGGATGGTTAATGACCCGAATTTAACGGGAAGGAAGCTCACAAAGGATAGGAGATGTATGGCCAAGTGTAATAGGGATCGATGTGAAAGGTGAGATGGTAAGGAATTAAAAAATATTTAGTATATGAGGATGCGCGAAGTATAAGAAGTAAAGTAGATGAGCTTGAGGCTCAGTTAGCGGTTGGTAGATATGACATTGTGGGGATTACTGAGACGTGGCTGCAGGAGGATCGGGTCTGGGAACTTAATATTCAGGGTTTTACATCCTATAGAAAGGACAGGCAGGTGGGCAGAGGAGGAGGGTAGCTCTGCTGTGTGAGGGATGGAATTCAGTCCCTTGCGGGAAGACATACGGACTGAGAGGTAGGAGTCACTGTGGATTGAGTTGAGGAATTGTAAAGGCAAGAAGACACTAATTGGTGTTATTTACAGACCCCAAATAGTAGCCCGGATGTAGGGTATAAGTTGCAGCAGGAGTTATAAAACTGGCATGTAACAAAAGGTAATGCCACTGTGGTGATGGGGGATTTCGAAATATGCAGGTAGACTGGTAAAATCAGGTTTGTTTCAGGACCCCAGGGGGGGTAGAAAGGGACGTTTGTAGAGTGCCTCCGAGATGGATTCTTAGAGCAGCTTGTAATGAGCCGACCAGAGAAAAGGCAATTCTGGATTTAGTGTTGTCCAATGAACCAGATATGATAAGAGAACTCGAGGTAAGGGAGACCGCTTGGAGGTAGTGATCATAATATGATTAGTTTTAATCTGAAATTTGAGAAGGAGAACGTTAAATCGGAAGTGGCAGTGATGCAGTTGAACAAAGGGGACTATGAAGGCATGAGAGGGGAGCTGGCCAAAGTAGACTGGAAAGGGATCCTAGCAGGAATGATGGTGGAACAGCAACGGCAGGAATTTCTGGGCATAATCCGGAAGACGCAGGATCATTTCATTCCAAAAAGGAAGAAAGATTCTAAGGGGAGTAGGAGCTAACTGTGGCTGACAAGAGAAGTTAGGGATAGAATAAAACTAAAAGAAAAGATGTATAACACAGCAAAGAGTAGCCGAAAGCCGGAGGATTGGGAAACTTTCATAGGACAATAGAAGGAAACAAAACAGGCAATACGGGCTGAAAAGATGAAGTACGAGGGGAAGCTGGCCAGGAATATAAAGGACATTAAAAGCTTCTTTAGATATGTTAAGGGAAAAAGAGTAGCAAAGTCAAATGTGGGTTCCTTGAAGGCAGACACAGGTGAAATAATTATGGGCAACAAGGAAATGGCAGAAGAGTTGAATAGGTACTTCGGATCTGTCTTCACTAAGGAGAACACAAACAATCTCGCTGATGTACTGGACGGACAGTGGATCTTAAGGCGGTAGAGGAACTGAAAGAAATTTTCATTAGGCGAGAAATAGTATTGGGTAGGCTAATGGGACTGAAGGATGATAAATCCCCTGGGCCTGATGGTCTGCATCCCCGGGTCCTCAGGGAGGTGGCTCTCAGAATAGATGGACGCATTGGTGATCATTTTCCAATGTTCAATAGATTCAGGATCAGTTCCTGTGGATTGGAGGATAGCTAATGTTATCCCACTTTTCAAGAAAGGAGCGAGAGAGAAAACGGGGAATTACATACCAGTTAGCCTGACTTCGGTGGTGGGAAAGATGCTGGAGTCAATTATTAAAGAGGTAATAATGGAGCATTTGGATAGCAGTAAAAGGATTAGTCCAAGTCAACATGGATTTATGAAATGGAAATCATGCTAAGGGGTGCCAGTGGATGTAGTGTATCTAGATTTTCAGAAAGCCTTTGATAAGGTGCCGCACGGGGGACTGGTGACTAAAATTAGACAGGGCTGCCAATATTGGGTGAGAGTTGAGAGTGAGAAATTGCGAGGGAGCGTAGCGACTGGGTGTTCCCACTCCCACTGTAAGGAGCTTTTACATTTTTCAACTTGAAATTGTGCAATCTGGTGCATACTGTAGCAAGTCTTTTAACTTACACTTGGATACAGCATTTATGCTTTAAATTGGATTAGGTATGAATAAGATTAGGCTAAATTACATCCCTAATTACATTCCTCAATAGAGCCAGGCTATGCTCAACAGGTGCAGCACTTGAATGACTATATTCATGTATGGAAATCAGATTATATTCATGTTGTTTTGCATGTATATAGAGAAAAACTCAGAGAAACAAAGCAAAAGGTGGACTTCCATCACTGTTCTGCACAAATAAATCAATCAACCTTGTTCAAGAAGGAACTGCAGATGTTGGAGAATCGAAGGTAGACAACATTGCTGGAGAAACTCAGCTGGTGCGGCAGCATCTATGGAGCGAAGGAAATAGGCAACGTTTCGGGCCGAAAACCTTCTTCAGACGGATTCAACCTTACCCTTTAAATATAGAAACAAGATGAAAATAATGCCACATATTCAATCATATATGGTTCAATGAAATTAAGATATATATGTAAAAATATATATGGAAACAGGCCCTGCCACCCACCAGGTCCACACCAACCAGCAATTATCATACACCAATTCATCCATCACGCCAGAGACAAATTTACAGAAGCCAATTAACCTACAAACCTGCACTTCTTTCGGATATGTGAGAAACCGGAATATCAGAGAAAAACCCATGGGGTAGTGAGGCAGCAACTCTACCGCTGCACCACCGTGCCAGCCCATTGCATTATTTTTTCTGTAATATATTTTATGGTTTCACGTGAATTAAGATGAACCTTGATTCTGATTTCTGCCCTTAGTTGGATAAACACACATGTCCAGTCATTGTGTTTTATGGCTGGTTTTCAACCTCTCAGGCTGAAGGTCTTGACTCGAAACATCCCCCATTCTTTCTCTCCAGAGATGCTGCCTGTCCTGCTGAGTTTTTCTAGTTTTTTGTGTCTATCTTCAGTTTAAACCAGCATTTGCAATTCCTTCCTATACTATTTGTTAAGCAAAACAGGTCCTATTCTCATTATATAATTTTGTGATCAGCGTGAGAGCATGAGAATTTTGATGTGTGAGAGTTGGCAGCCTTGCTAATAATTCAAACATTTTATGCAAGTTCCAATTGATTGGACACAAATCACTTATTACTGCTTTATAACAGTTAAGTTACTTTAAGACTATTTCAGAAATTATGGCAGTCAACAAAAAATCAACTAACAAATTAAAGCAAACTAAAAAAAAAAATAACATGTTCCCTTTCCTGACTCTATCTCATAAGCACTTTAACGCTGTTAACAGAGCAAAGGGATATCAGTCTGAAGAAGGGTCTCGACCCGAAACGTCGCCTATCTCCTTCGCTCCTTAGATGCTGCTGCACCCGCTGAGTTTATCCAGCCTTTTGTGTACCCTCGATTCTCCAGTATCTGCAGTTCCTTCTTTAACACAAAGGGATATCAATCTCAAGAATCAAAATGGGGAAAGTGAGGACAATTTTGCTTAAATGGTAATTCTAAGCCCATTCAGATCTGCATAGTCAGTTATACAACATGTACATGGCTGGCCCAATTTGTCCATACTGATCAAGTTGGCAATCTGCATGCCCAGGGACTGGCTGCCGTTCCCAGGTCAGCTCGCCTGATTCAGACAGGGCTGGTAAGTGGCCAGAAGCATTTGTGCCACTGAAGCGCTTCTTGATCATCCTCAATCTGGAGTGATCCACCAGGGTGAAACCTCAACTAAGCCTAAACCTTGGGGGTAGACACAAAATGCTGGAGTAACTCAGTGGGACAGGCAGCATCTCTGGAGAGAAGGAATGGGTGACGTTTTGGATCGAGACCCTTCTTCAGACCCGAAAGGGCACCCATTCCTTCTCTCCAGAGATGTTGCCTGTCCCATTGAGTTACTCCAGCATTTTGTGTCTACCTTCGATTTAAAACCAGCATCTGCAGTTCTTTCCTACCTAAACCTTGGAGTGTCTCTTCTACTTTTACTCCTTTAGGTTCATGCTTGAAACATATCCCTTAGTATAAGCTTGTGGTTCTGTGAGAAACACGATTTGATAAGGTTTCTGTATGTGACATCCAAATGCTGTTGTGTTTGTTCTGTGGGACAGTCTCTTGACCCCATCCTCCTGTTTATCTTCCTTGCATTGACTCTCTTACTCAGCCATTCCGTCCTGTAGTTCAAATAAGGGTTCCATTCAACATATTATAAAGCTTTGAAAATCAACCAACTGAAACTACAGGTTAATAGCAGCCAAAAAAAACTGCTCCCTTGCTGAGACATGTGTAACATCCTCAGCTCAAGCGACAAGTCTCATATCACCCAGCAGAGCTCCTGCCAGCATCTCACCAGAGCTGAGAGAAGAGTTCCAACCTCAGTGATGGATCCATTCAGGTCAGGTTAACTTGCGGAGCAGCGCGAGCTGATCGATAACGAACACTCCCGGAAGCCCCTCACGCCGCAGGTTCTAGCACCACGTACCGCGCACAAGCTGATGTCAAAGCAGCGGCACCCCAGAGAGATTCCCCAAGTCCCTCTTCCAAGGGTAGGAGGTCACTGATAGGCAATGAGATAATGGAGAAACAGGAGCATGATGCAGAGGATGCTGCATGGATACTACATGCAACATGCAAGAAGTGTGAATAGCATGCCCATTCTGCGTGCCCAGGGACTGGCCGCAGTTCCCAGGTCAGCTCGTATCCCAGGGACTGGCCGCAGTTCCCAGGTCGGCTCGCCTGCCCCAACCCCGCGAAAACGAATTGAAAAAAACCCCGTGGTTTTTCGAGTTATGGGCCGTGTGCCCGTAATCCGAACCCTGTCCTAGATGTTTGGCCTCATAGTGGTCGTCGCCGCCCCCCCCCCCCCCCCCCCCCCCCCCCCCCCCCCCCCCCCCCCCTCATTGTTTGACAACTGGTTCACCTGGTTAGTTCCATCTCCGGCTGCTTCATCATGAAGTTCATGTTGTCGGCAGCTGCACATTCGACCACAGATGAGAGAAGAGACGTCACTCACAGCCGCCAACCAACGCACTTCCCCAGACCGCACAGATCGTTGGCAGCCGGCGCAAAGGGACAAACTGTGCAGGGACTGAACTCAGCGTGAGAACTCGGCCATGAGCGTGAGGGCGTGAGAAATAGCTCCAAGGCGCGAGTCTCACGCCGAAAGCGTGAGAGTTGGCAGCCCTGAATTAGAGCACATGGTATTGGGGGTAGGGTGTTGACATGGATTGAAAATTGGTTGGCAGACCAGAAGCAAAGAGTAGGAGTGAACGGGTCCTTCTCAGAATGGCAGGCAGTGGCGAGTGGAGTGCCGCAAGGCTCGGTGTTAGGGCCGCAACTGTTTACTATATATATAAATGATTTGGAAGAGGGAATTAGGAGCAACATTAGCAAGTTTGCGGATGACACAAAGCTGGGTGGCAGTGTGAACTGTGAAGAGGATGTTAGGAGGTTGCAGGGGGACCTGGGCAGGTTGAGTGAGTGGGCAGATGCGTGGCAGATGCAGTATAATATTTTAGAATGGATGAAGAAATATATATAATAAATCATGCCTATATCTCCAATGACGGATTAATGATTAATACTCCATTCGCTTTCATATTTTCTTCATTATTTATCTCTATCTTTTCCCGCTTTATAAAAAATAATTAAAAAAGCGTATAGAAGCATACAGTCCTAAATTTTAATATTAGTAATAATATCAATATTATTAATATTATGAAAGTATATAATGATGTATTTTTGCTTATGTAAAACATTGTAATTTTCATAAATATGTTTCTATAATAAACTTATTTAACAAAACAAAAAAAAAAGATGCAGTATAATATAGATAAATGTGAGGTTATCCACTTTGGCGGCAAAAACAAGGGGGCAGATTATTATCTCAATGGGGTTAGGTTAGGTAAGGGGGAGGTACAGCGAGACCTGGGTGTCCTTGTACACCAGTCACTGAAAGTTGGCGTGCAGGTACAGCAGGCAGTGAAGAAAGCTAATGGAATTTTGGCCTTCATAACAAGAGGATTTCAGTGCAGGAGTAAAGAGTTTCTTCTGCAGTTGTATAGGGCTATGGTGAGACCACATTTGGAGTATTGTGTACAGTTTCGGTCTCCTAATTTGAGGAAGGACATCCTTGTGATTGAGGCAGTGGAGCGTAGGTTCACAAGATTGATCCCTGGGATGGCGGGACTGTCATATGAGGAAAGATTGAAAAGACTAGGCTTGTATTCATTGGAGTTTAGAAGAATGAGGGGGGATCTTATAGAAACATATAAAATTATAAAAGGACTGGACAAGCTAGATGCAGGAAAAGTGTTCCCAATGTTGGGTGAGTCCAGAACCAGGGCCCACAGTCTTAGAATAAAGGGGAGGTCATTTAAGACTGAGCTGAGAAAAAACAGTTTTACCCAGAGAGTTGTGAATTTATGGAATTACCTGCCACGGAGGGTAGTGAAGGCCAAATCACTGGATGGATTTAAGAGAGAGTTAGATAGAGCTCTAGGGGCTAGTGGTCAAGGGATATGGGGAGAAGGCAGGCACGGGTTATTGATAGCGGACGATCAGCCATGATCATATTGAATGGCGGTGCTGGCTCGAAGGGCCGAATGGCCTCCTCCTGCACCTATTTTCTATGTTTCTATGTAGACAGGATCGAACCCTGGTCTCTGGAGCTGTAAGGCAGCAACTGAACTGCTGCATCACTATGCAGCCTGTGGCAACATTTTGCAAGCAGCATTTTAGATTCATGTGTAATAATATTTTTATTAGAAGTAATCCATCATAACAACGGTTTAACAACTTTTCAAATACACAACCAACTTATTTCAATAAGTATACGAATTTTACGAATAATTCTTATAAACTTCTTTTTTTTTAGAAAGTAGAAAAAGAAAAGAATAGATTTTAATCAATAAGAATAGTGATTAAATAATAATTTTGATTATATAGAAAGAGAAAGAGAAGAGAGAGAAAAAAAAAATATATATGTATATATTCTTGTTATATGTATTTAATTAAAACAAAGTATTATATATATATAAAAAAAAGAGAAATTATAGTATACATCTTAATAGTGAATAACACAATTTCAAATAGCGATATCAATAGAGACATGTATACAAATCAAAAAGAAAAACAGAGAGTTATTTTCATCTAATCCTGCCGGGTACCCATTGAGTTGTGATGCCAAGAACAGCTACCCCTTCAAATATTCTGTATATGGACAGTGACTCCAACTCTCCCGCTTTCGGTGGGAGGTCGCCCGCTGAAAGTCCATTTTAGCAAAATCTCCCGCTCTCCCGCTTGAGATATAATTTCTCCCGCCCGGGCGGGAGAAATTAAATCTCAAGCAGGAGAGCGGGAGATTTTGCGAAAATGGACTTTCAGCGGGCGATCTCCCGCCGAAAGCGGGAGAGTTGGAGTCACTGTATGGAGACCATATCTGTTCAAAGACTTCGTATTTGTCCATTAGGACAAATCTGATTCTTTTCAAATGCAACGTCTCCAACATTTCCACTGTCCACATTTTAATTGTGGGGGATAATGTTCCCTTCCAAAATTTCAATATTATTTTTTTCCCTATTATCAAACAGTAATCCAATAAATGTCTTTGGTTTACTGTTAATATTAGATTTGAATCCGGAACTCCTAATATTATTAATTTTGGATCTGGGTCCAGTTTAATTTTAAGAACTTCAGAGATAACTCTAAAGATTTCTGTCCAATAATAATTAAGTTTTATACATGTTACAAAACTATGCGTTAAATTAGCTTCCAAGTTCTGACATTTATCACAAATAGGAGAAATGTTAGGATAAATTCTATTTAATTTCGTTTTTGAATAATGTAATC
This sequence comes from Okamejei kenojei, assembly GCA_035221665.1. Taxonomy (NCBI): domain Eukaryota; kingdom Metazoa; phylum Chordata; class Chondrichthyes; order Rajiformes; family Rajidae; genus Okamejei; species Okamejei kenojei. The sequence continues at coordinate 27,200,121 of CM069140.1, read as the reverse complement.
TATGTAATACCTTAAATTGTATCAATATATGTCTAGTATTTAATGAGCAACGATGTATACATTGTAGGCTTTCTTCCCAAGTTTCTTTCGTTATAGATAAACCTATTTCATTTTCCCATGTTTGTCGATATATTTCCGAAGTTGGGATTTCCTTATCCAAAATAGTATTATATATATATACGCTATTAATTTTTTCTGTATTTGGGTGTTTATTAAACAATTCATCTAATAATCCTGGTTTTCTATTTTTTATAGTCTTGCGTATTTGACTTAATATAGTTTCTAATTTGTAAATACCTAAATATGTTATTTGACTGCAATCCATAGATATCCTGTAACTCTTGAAATGAAAGAAATTTTCCTTTCTTGTAAAGGTGTTCTATCCTTTTAATTCCTAAATCATTCCAGTGTTTAAACCCCTTGTCCAATACAGAGGGCCTAAACAAGGGATTATTCATAATTGGCAAACAAAGTGACAAATTATCCATATGTAGGGTCTTAACTATTTGTTTCCAAATACGTCTATTGCTATGAATTATAGGGTTGTCATCATACATTTTTTTTTGTACTTCCTTGGTGCAAAAAGAATCGAACCTACATCAAAAGGCAAACAGTCTTCCATTTCCATCTTTAGCCAGCTTGGTTCATGATCTAAATTTACCAACCAAAAATTCATATTCTTAATCTGAACTGCCCAGAAATAATATAAGAAATTTGGTAGTGATAGTCCACCATTTATTTTAGATTTACATAGATGTTTTTTATTTATTCGATGGTTTTTATAGTCCCAAATAAAACTATTAACCAAAGTATCTATTTAAAAAAAAAAAACATTTTAGGGAGATATAAAGGGATGGCTTGAAATAAATATAACAATTGTGGTAAAAAAATCATTTTTATACCATTTATTCTACCGATCATTGATGTAGGTAGTGTTTTCCAATATAATTTTTTTTTTTTTTAGTTTATTTAATAATTGAGGGTAATTATATTTAAATAGACAGTTATACGATTTAGATACATTAATTCCTAGATATTTGAGTTTGTCCGTGACTATTTTAAGTTAGAATTGTTCTAATATATTTAATTTTATTCCAGTTATAGGCATAATTTCACTTTTATTCCAATTAATTCTATACCCAGAAAATGTACTAAACTTAGTTATAACATTTAATAAATTGGGAATACTAATCTCCGGTTTTGTAATATAAATTAAAGTATCATCTGCGTATAGAGATATTTTATTCGTTGTAGTTTTGGTATTATATCCATATATTTTTGGTTCTGATCTAATCATTTCGGCTAATGGTTCTATTACCAGAGCAAATAGTAATGGTGATAACGGGCATCCTTGTCTACAACCCCTAAAGAGATTAAATTTTGCTGATAGCATTTGATTTGTTAATATTCTTGCAGTTGGATTTGAGTATATGATTTTTACCCATTTGGAAAATCTATCCCCCAGTTGAAATTTCTGCATTATTTTAAATAAATGTGGCCATTTAACCTGGTCAAATGCTTTTTCAGCATCTAAGGATATGACAGCTAGTTCAATATCATTCACTCTTTTTGAGTACATGACATTGAATTGACGTCTCAGATTATAGGATGAATAGCGTTTTGGAATAAAACCTGTTTGGTCATGATGTATTAATTTATTAATCACTAAACTTAGCCTCCGAGATAAAATTTTAGTTAGTATTTAAAAGAGCTATTGCTCTGTATGATCCAGGGTCTTCCAAATCTTTATCAGCTTTAGGGATAAGTGTAATTGTAGACTCATTTAATGATTCTGGTAATTTTCCTTGTTCATAAGCATATTTCTATATTGTATGTAAGCGTGGAGAGATCAGATCATGAAACCTCTTATAAAATTGAACACTTAAGCCATCAGGGCCTGCGGCTTTTCCGTTATTTAATGATCCAATTGATTCTTCAATATCTTTTACTGATATATCAGCATTTAATAAGTCTCCACCTTCCTGATCTAAACTGTTAACATTCTTGTAGGAATGTTTCCATTCCATCTGATTGTCCTGCTAGTTTAGATGAGTAAAGATTTTGATAATATTGTAAAAATGTATCATTGATATCTTTTGGTAATGTCAATATTTCTCCTTGTTCAGATCTAATTTTATGTATCATTTTCTCCTCATCTAATTTTCTAAGCTGACGTGCCAGTAATTTTTGTGGTTTATCCCCAAATTCAAAGTGTACTTGTTTAGTCTGTTGAAAAAGTTTAATAATTGATTTGAGTATATTTTATTTAGCTTATATTTTAATGATGCAATTTTATTACTTAGCCCCTTAGAAGGGGATATTGCATTTTCAATATCTAATTGTTTTATTTCATTTTCCAACTTTTGTTGAGTCTTTCAATTTTCCTTATTAAAGTATGCGTGTGCTGATATTATCGCACCACGCATAAATGCTTTAAATGTATCCCAGAGCAGTGATGGTGAAATTCCAGGTTTGTCATTAGTTTCAAAAAATAATTTAATCTGTTTTACCAAGTAATCATAACAAGCCCTATCCTTTAATATTTGGGGGTTGAGTCTCCAGTTAGAGGTTTTAATAGTTATGTCTTTTAATTTTATCTTAAATGTTAATGGAGCGTGATCCGAGATAATAATATTATGATATTTTGAGTCATATGTAAATGGGATTAGTTTTGAATCTATTAAAAAATAGTCTATCCTTGAGTAGGTTCCAAATACAGGGGAAAAGAATGAATATTCTCGACCAGATGGGTTATCTGTTCTCCAGATATCCTTAACATTTGCTGTGTTAATAAAATAATTTATAAATGTACTTGACTTAGAAGTGGTTTTCCTTTTCATTGATGATCTATCTAAATAATTATCTAAGGTACAATTAAAATCACCTCCAATTATTAGATTATGTTGAGTGGATATAGGGATATTGTTAAATATTTTCTTGAGGAATAATGGATTAAAAATACTGATGTTGTCTCCCTCATATTTGAGATTTTTCTTACGTATTATTATCTTCATCATATCTTCAAAAACATGATCGTAAGCCACCTTCACAATCATCTGTCTTGGGGGAGCATCCCACCTAGGGGGTACGTCTCAATGCCCTGTGTGCTCAGCCCAGCAGAGGTTCTTGGTCCAAGTTCAGAATATCTTTTAAAAGTTTTGCAGCAAATTTTCGAGGGTCTTGATTTCCCTCTCGGCCTTCACTCAACCCAAAAATAGTCAGATTCTTACGCCTTTGACGTCCCTCCAAGTCAATGCATTTCTCAGTTATTTTGTGTAATAATTCTGATAAACGCTTGTTCTCGGCAAGGCGCTTCTCGGCTGATTCAGTCAGTTCTTGTATTGCGTCATTTTGTTGGTTAAGTGAAGTTATAATAGTTTCTAACTTGGTATCCAGCAGCTCCTCCATCTCACCAGTTTTATGGTTTACATCATCTATCTGTTGTTGCAAATCAGTATCCGCTTTATCTTTCCATTCGTCCATCATAGTCTTTACAGCGGCTATAACTTCCTTTTTGGACTCTTCTTTGAAATTCTCATGATACACCAAAATATCAGCTCTTAAAGTCTTTATTTCCTCTTTATATTCTTTTTTCATGTCCTTAAGCATTTGTTTCAGCTCACCCATAATGATTTTTTTGAGGTCGTCCATCTTTAAAATATCTTCCTGGGAGGCACTCAAACTCGAGCCCGAGGCTCCAGTGAGGCCTACTTCCCTTTTCACAGGCTTTTTCACCGGAAGAATTAGATTCAGATCAAATAACAAAGTGCTGGAGTAACTCAGCGGGTCAGCCAGCATCTCTGGAGAACATGGATAGGCAATGTTTCCGTTTGGGGCTCTTCTTCAGGCTGATCTGACAAAGAGACTTCCCGTCCCGAAACGTCACCTATCCTTTTTCTGGAGATGCTGCCTGACCTGCTCAGTTACTCCATGACTTGCTTTTGTGTAAACCAGGATCTGCAGTTTATTGTTTTTAGTATTCTAAACTTCCCCAGTTAGTGGAAACAGCAAAATTCAGCACTGAAAATCTACTACTCCAGTTAAGTGGTTTAGCACTATTTCACATTATATATTATTTATGTGTATTGTGTTTACATGCATGTAATGGGGTGTGAGATTGCAACCTTCACCTGGTCCGCCCTGTTTCGACTAATGCAATCAACTCGACGTGCACAAACGGAAGATCAAATAGAACAAGTTGTCCTACAACTTTAGGCTGTGCACACCACACGAAAGAAGAAGGCATGTTATATCCTCCAGTCCATCCACTGCTCCCCTCCCCACCCCTCTCTCCTTCACCATACAGGGCAGCACAGTGGCACAGCGGTAGAGTTGCTGCTGAAACGGAATTAAACTAAACTAAACCAAACTAAACTAAACTAAAGCGTTTGAGGGCACTAGGCTTGTATTTGCCTGAGTTTAGAAGGATAAGGAGGGATCTCTTTGAAATTTACCGAATAATGAAAGGCCTGGATCGAGTGGACGTGGACAGAATGTTGCCACTAGTGGGAGAGTCCAGAACCAGAGGGCACAGCATCAGAATAAAAGAACGTACCTTTAGGAGATGTGGAGGAATTTCTTTAGTCAGTTTTTAATTCATTCCACTGACAGCTGTGGAGGCCAAGTCAATGTTTTTTTTTAAAAAGCGGATATTGACAGATACTTGATTAGTAAGGATATCACATGTTATGGGGAGAAGGCAGGAGAGTGGGGTTGAGAGGGAAATATAGATCAGCCATGTTTGAATGGTGGAGTAGACTCAGTGGGCCGAATGGCCTAATTCTGCTCCTATGACATGAACTTAGAACATGCAAACTAAACTAAACCTCTGTACACGTGGGTACATATGACAATCAACCCTCTTGACTCTTGAAGTGTCATCAACCGTTGGAGCTCAAGATCCTGATTTCAGACTTGAACCTGCTGCCGGTGTCTACAGAGCATCCTCAGCTCTGAGTCACATGGAGAGCACGTTGCAGGAGGTCACCCCATGGAGCACAGTGGTGATGGGTGACCCCTAGACGGAGCAAGAGGGACAGGTAAGTGGCACAGGTGTCCTCTGTGTGCGCCCGGCTGTCTGACTGAGATTCACCACTGTATATCTACTACGATCTACTTCATCAGGGAAACTCGGACTATCTTTGATCGTACTTTACTGGCTTTACTTGGCACGTTATTCCCCTATCATGCATCTGTACATTGTGAACGGCTCGATTGCAATCATGTATTGTCTTTCCGCAGGCTGGTTAGCACGCAACAAAAGCTTTTCACTGTACCACGTGACAATAAACTAAACTGAATTGACTGAACTGAATTGAATACCGGAGGTATTCCTCAGAGGAAGTACAGCCCGTCTACTCCATGTACATGGTGAACACAGTTGTACAGGCTGGGAGTGGGGAGGGAAAGTGAGCTTTGGAAGGCTAAACAAGGTAGGACATACGCCATGAATGGCCGGGCTTTAGGGAGTACTAAGGAACAAAAGGGTGTATAAGCCCATACATGGATCCTTGAATCTGGTAACACTAGATGAGATGGCAAAGAGCCAGACAAGATACTTGGTTTCATGAGACGAGGCATAGAATATAAGAATTGTTTACAGGGATGTTACCAGGGCCTGAGCTGCAGGATGAGGTTGGGCAGGTTAGGACTTTACTCTTTGGAGTGCAGGAGGCTTTTCAGACAAGCACCCGTAGTCAGGATCGAACCCGGGTCTCTGGCGCTGTAAGGCAGCAACTGCGCCAACGTGCCACCCTGTGTAAGATCATCTGGGATATTATTTATATCCTCTATTGTGAAGCCTGATGCAAGATGCCAGTCTAACTCCACCAACAAAGCACGGTGAAATGGCTGGCCCATGTGCTAGACTGGCTAACACTGGAAATGTGTGCATCTGAAGGCCCCTGACGGAGCAGCTCACATATTAAACTCTGCTGCGGGAGGCGAGAGATAGGTGCCAGGGTCAGGAGAGAGAGATGAGGGGGGTAGAAAGGTGAGGGGGGTAGAAAGGGGAGGGGGGGGAGAATGGGGAGGGGGATTATGGGGTAGGCGGGGGATTGTTAGGTACTCCCCCCCCCCTCTGGTGAATGCTATGTACTTAACTCTTTTGTTTCTCTCCTGAGTGCAGGCCCCATGGCTGGGAGTCAGGAATCAAGGGGTTAAGGGCTCCTGTGCCCGATTGGCCAAGCTGCGTCAGGTGACGGGTGACTCATCGAAAGCTTGAATAGCAGGAGTCTCCCAGAACTCTCTCTCTCTTCGTCGACCCTGACTCATGAACAGACTGTGGTTTGAACTGCAGGAGGCCTGGCCACATGGCATAGAACTTTGTGGATTATTACCTACATTTATCAATTAATATTGAATTGGGACGGATAAGGGCTGACCTGAGGGTTTTCGTGTATTTTGTTTAAGGGTTATTTCCATTTAGGCAGGTTAGACGGCCCATTGCGCGGCTGGCTGGAGCACTGTTATCTTTGTTTATTAGTTTATTCTTGTCCTTGACTGGGTTGTTTGAATCAGGTTTGGGTTTTAACTAAATAAAATACAATTTTCTTGAACTTGAGCCTGGTTTTTGACTATGTTACGCGGCTCTGAAGTACCTGCATTCGGGAGTCGTAACAAAATGGGGGTCGTCCTAAGCTTTGAGGACCCTAGACAGTTGTTTTTCTTTTGGTAGGCTTCTGGTGACTGAGGAAGTCTGTTTTGTGAGGTGACTGAGGAATTCTGTGTTGTGAGGAGATTTTTTTTTCTCGTCCGTTTGTGGTGACATTGGTGCCCAGGGTTTGGCTGGTGGTTTGGTCCTACATTTGATATGGAGTTTAAAGTACAGGAATTTACTGAGGCTCCTAGTCGGGAGTTGTTTGATAAATGTACTAAGGAGCATTTGTTTATGCTGGCAGAGACCTATAAGGTGCCTTTTGCTAAGCATTTGAAGAAAGAGGCTATAAAGTTGGAGTTATGGTCTGCGTTGGTGAGGAGTGGGGTATTGCCTGCTGGTGCAGACAGTCCTCTATCTTCTACAAAGCCTAGTCAGGAAATGGGGGACCCCATTCGATTGAAGGAGTTAGAGCTTGAAATGAAAAAGGAGGAGAGGGCCTTAAGAGCGAAAGAGCTTGAAATAAGAGAGAAAGAGCTCCAATTTGAGCTTGAAAGGAAAAAGGAGGAGAGGGCCTTAAAAGAGAAAGAGCTCATGCTCCAATCAGAGCTTGAAATGAAAAAGGAGGAGAGGGCCTTAAGAGAGAAAGATCTTGAAATGTGAGAGAAAGAGCTCATGCTCCAATCAGAGCTTGAAATGAAACGCCTTGAGCTGCAGGAGAAGGAATTGAATGCTTCCTGAGTTTCTTCTAGGGAACGGGAGTTTGATATGAGCAAGAAAACCCGCCTGGTTCCCCCGTTTAATGAGAAGGATGTGGACAAGTATTTTGCAGTGTTTGAACGGACGGCTTCGTCCTTCAAGTGGCCTAGGGACATGTGGTCCTTGTTGTTGCAGAGTATCCTTGTGGGTAAAGCACAGGAGGTGTACTCGTCATTGTCTGTTGACAACAGTCGGGACTATGAGTGTGTGAAGTCTACGGTTTTAAGGGCTTAAGAATTGGTTCCAGAGGCGTACCGGCAGACGTTCCGGTGCTTTAAGAAGTTTGATAGTGGAGTTTGCTTGGGAGAAGGAGGCACTTTTTGACAGGTGGTGCGCTTCTCAAGGAGTGATTTTGGCCTGCTGCGGGCCTTGATGATTATGGAAGACTTTAAGAACTGTCTCCCTGAGAGGGTTGCTACTTACCTTAATGAGCAGAGAGTGACGGAGGTGTCTAAGGCCGCAGTGTTAGCAGATGAGTTATGTATTGACTCATAAAACTGATTTTGTTGGGCGATCCTATGGTTTTGGTGCACGGCCGTTTAATCGTAGTGGTGTCGCCGGTGGCAGTGCCAAAGCTGTTTCTGTGCCTGCAAGGGTCAGCTCATTAATACAGGGGGAGGTCCAAGCTGATAAGGTTGACGGAGATTTCAGGACTAAGGAACGGCCTGTGTGCTACTATTGTAAAGGGAGTGGGCACATCTTAAAGTCGTGTCCCGTCCTGCAAAGGAAAAATGCAAAGCCTGTGGCTTTGGTGGGTACACAGAGAGCATCTGTGGTTCCTGGGATGCCTGCGTCTGATGAGTGTAGGAATTATTCTGCGTTCATCACAAAATGTTTTGTTTCTCTAGAGAATGGGGGTCATAGAGTTCCAGTATCCATCTTGCGTGATACTGGTGCTACTCAGACCATTATATTGGATAGTGTACTGCCGTTTTCTGGGGAGCCATCGGTTGGGTCCAGTGTCCCTGTGGTAGGATTCAGGTTGGAGGACATGGTAGCGCCTTTGCATACCGTGAGTCTCGAATCCAAGTTGGTTTCAGGTAATTGATGTGTTACGGCCATGTTTTCCCGTTGCGGGAGTTTCTGTGATTTTAGGGAATGACTTGGCAGGAGGTAGAATTTTAATTATTCCTGAGGTGACGGCTGTTCCGAGGGTGCAGAGTCCTGATATATTGGCTATGCAACATCCGACCGTCTTCATAGCTTGTGCTGTAACAAGGGCTGTGGCTAAGAGCCAGGCAAAGTTTGAAGATGTAGATGACCTGAGTGAGAGCATTTTTGGGGATCAGGATGATGGATCCTTTGTTCTGAAGGGTGTTTCTACATCTCAAGATGGGGTCTTGTCTGAAAATGTGCTCGTGTCGCTGTCACGTGACCGGCTGGTTGAGGAGCAAAAGAGTGATCCAGGTTTATCGGATCTGTTCGACTGCGCGGTGCCTGAGGAGGATATGGATTCCACAGCAAAGGGGTATTTTCGGAGGAATGGCTTGCTGATGCGAAAGTGGTCTCCCTTGGATATGTCAGGGCATGATGATTGGAGCGTGGTTGATCAGATTGTGATACTTCGTCGGTATAGGGACGAGATACTCTGTTTGGCTCATGATGGACCTCTGAGTAGACATTTGGGGGTCAATAAGACGTATGACCGTATCTTACGGAATTTTTTTTGGCCAGGGCTGAAAAAGGACGTGAAGCAGCACTGCAGGTGTTGTCACATTTGCCAGGAGGCAGGAAAGCCAAACCAATCGATTGTTCCTGCGCCTTTATATCCAATCTATGTGGTCGGGGAGCCGTTTGAACGGATTCTAGTTGATTGTGTGGGTCCTCTACCTCGGACAAGGGTGGGCAACAAGTTTTTATTGACAATTATGTGTGCGTCTACCCGCTTTCCGGAGGTGGTCCCTTTGCGTAACATTACTGCCCCTACTTAGTGAAGTCTCTCACTAAGTTTTTTTCGTTGTTTGGTTTGTACAAGGTGGTGCAGAGTGACCAAGGTTCCAGCTTCATGTCAAAGGTTTTTGGTCAGGTAATGAAGTTGTTGGATATTGAGCATTGTTACTCCAGTGCGTATCATCCAGAGAGCCAGGGAGCTCTCGAGTGGTTTCACCAGATTTTGAAATCCATGTTGAGGACTTACTGCCTGGAGTTTGAAAAAGACTGGGATGAGGGGGTTCATCTCGTTAAGTTTGCGGTGCGTGAGGTCGTGCAGGAGTCTTTAGGGTTCAGTCCTGCTGACCTGGTGTTCGCGCATACTGTTCGTGGTCCGTTGAGGGTCCTGAAGGACTAATGGAAGCAGGAGAATTCAAAACTTAGTATTTTAGACCACGTCTGTACATTTAGGTCTAGACTGCGGAGGGCATGCGAACTGGCAATGGGTAATCTTGCTTCTGCTCAGTCTAGGGTGAAGGGCTGGTTCAACAGGAAGGCTTCTAGTAGGAATTTTTCTCCAGGTGACAAAGTCCTGGTGTTGTTGCCTATTCCTGGTTCCAGTCTGCAGGCTCGGTATAGTGGTCCCTATCAGGTGCTTAAGAAGGTTGGTGCAAGGGATTACGTTATTGGTACCCCTGATCGGAGGCGTAAGACTCAGCTCTGTCATACCAACCTGCTGAAGCAGTACCACGAGCAGGAGTATGTACAGGTTGATGGGGAGGAGCTTCGGTTTTGTCTAAGCTGGTCTTGGCTGTAATAGTGCTGCCCCCTGACAAGGGTGGTGATGTGGGTGAGGCCCGGTTGTCGGTGGCAGTGACGCAGGGAAAGCTGTGCAACTCTGAAGCTTTGGAGTTGCTTCCCTTGCGGTTGTCTCATTTGTCTGGAAGTCAGCGGGATGATCTGCTTGCTTTGGTGGGGTCAAATGGGTCACTGTTCTCGGATGTGCCTTCTCAAACGTCTGTGCTGCAGCATGACATTGACGTGGCCGGTGCTGCGCCAATTAAACAGCATCCGTATCGGGTCAACCCTGACAAGCGTCAACGTCTAAGAGGTCAGGTTGACTATATGCTGCAGCATGCAATTGCTGAACCTAGTTGTAGTCCGTGGAGTTCTCCGTGTCTACTGGCTACGAAGGCTAATGGGGAGGACAGGTTTTGCACGGACTTTCGGAAGGTGAATGGTGTAACTAAGCCGGATTGCTATCCTCTTCCACGGATGGAGGATTGTGTGGATCATGTGGGTAGTGCATCTTTTGTGTCTAAGTTGGACTTGCTAAAAGGATATTGGCAATTTCCTTTGACTAGGTGGGCGAGGGAGATCTCAGTGTTCGTTACGCCTGATAACTTTCTTCAGTACACGGTAACGGCATTTGGGATGCGCAATGCGCCGGCAACCTTCCAACGGCTAGTGAACAAGAACATGAAGAATAAGAACAGGCGGTTGAATGAGCTGGAGTTGGCAGCTGCAAGAATACAACCAGGAGTTCAGGCGCATCAGGGGCAAGGATAATATCTTGGCTGACGCCTTGTCGCGCCAGTAGTGTTTTAGTACTGAATAGTTTCTTCCGAAGCTTATTCAGTATCTTTGGGTGGGGGTGTTAGGTACTCCCCCCCCCCTCTGGTGAATGCTATGTACTTAACTCTTTTGTTTCTCTCCTGAGTGCAGGCCCCGTGGCTGGGAGTCAGGAATCAAGGGGTTAAGGACTCCTGTACCTGATTGGCCAAGCTGCGTCAGGTGACGGGTGACTCATCGAAAGCTTAAATACCAGGAGTCTCCCAGAACTCTCTCTCTTCGTCGACCCTGACTCATGAACAGACTGTGGTTTGAACTGCAGGAGGCCTGGCCACATGGCATAGAACTTTGTGTATTATTACCTACATTTGTCAATTAATATTGAATTGGGACGGATAAGGGCTGACCTGAGGGTTTTCGTGTATTTTGTTTAAGCGTTATTTCCATTTCGGCAGGTTAGGCGGCCCATTGCGAGGCTGGCTGGAGCACTGTTATCTTTGTTTATTAGTTTATTCTTGTCCTTGACTGGGTTGTTTGAATCAGGTTTGGGTTTTAACTAAATAAAATACAATTTTCTTGAACTTGAGCCTGGTTTTTGACTATGTTACGCGGCTCTGAAGTACCTGCATTCGGGAGTCGTAACAGGGGTGTTTTGTAGATGTTAACTAAAGTTGGAGAATTAAAATTTCATACCAGTCTGAAGAAGGGTTCCGACCTGAAACGTCTTCAGAGATGCTGCCTGACCCGTTCAGTTGCTCCTGTATTTTGTGTCTATCTGCAATGATCATACTATTGGGTTGTAAGCTACATAATCAAAGCATTGTCCCACCTTGGTCATTCCTTTTCCCTTGCTCTGTCTGGCAGAGGGTACTGAAGCTTGAAATCACGTGCCACCAACCTCAGGAACAGTTTCTTGTCCATGCAGAGTTTGCACGTTCTCCCTGCAACCACACGGATTTTCCACGCACACTCTGGTTTTCTCCCACATCCCAAACGCCTGCTGTTAGGTTAAATGGCTGCCGTGTCTTGTCCATAGTTATCAACCTTCCGAACAGCCCTTCAATAAGCAAGAGTACGGTCCGATTCACCTTTACCCCATTGCAGGCATTGGATGGTCTGTGGAACTGATGCTCTACAATGCTGAGAACCATATTCTGCACTGCACCCTTTGCTCGAACTATTATTCGTGTTTGAACTGATTATAATAAACAATAGACAATAGACAATAGGAGTAGGAGTAGGCCATTTGAACCAGCACCGCCATTCAATGTGATCATGGCTGATCATCCCCAATCAGTACCCCATTCCTGCCTTCTCCCCATATCCACTGACTACTATTTTTAAGAGCCCTATCTAGCTCTCTTTTGAAAGCATCCAGAGAACCTGCCCCCACCGCCCTCTGAGGCAGAGAATTCCACAGACTCACCAATCTCTGTGAGAAAAAGTGTTTCCTCGTCTCCGTTCTAAATGGCTTACTCCTTATTCTTAAACTGTGACCCTGGTTCTGGACTTCCCCAACATCGGGAACATGTTTCCTGCCTCTAGCGGGTCCAAGCCCTTAACAATCTTATATGTTTCAATGAGATGCCCTCTCATCCTTCTAAACTCCAGAGTGTACAAGCCCAGCTGCTCCATTCTCTCAGCATATGACAGTCCCGCCATCCCGGGAATCAACCTTGTAAACCTACGCTGCACACCCTCAATAGCAAGAATGTCCTTCCTCAAATTAGGATTAGGATTGTATGTGTGTATGGTATATCTGATGAGTTTGGATAGCGTGCAAAATATAGCTTCTCACTGTACCTCGGTACATGCAACAATAATAAACCTAAACCTAATTCAGGATCCATGTCTGTACATTTAGTTTTTATCTTTGGAGATCCAGCGTGGAAACAGGCCCTTTGGCCCATCGAGTCTGCACTGACCAGTGATCACCTGCACATTAGTTCTATGCCCTACACACTAATGATAATTTACAGAGGCCAATTAACCTTCAAACCTGCACATCCCTGGAATGTGGGAGGAAACTGGAGCACCCAGAGAATTCCCACAGGGAGAACGTCCAAACTCTGCACAGTCAGCACCCACAGTCAGGAGCATACCCGGGTCTCTGGTGCTGTAAGGCAGCAACTCTACTGCTGCCTCACTATTCTCTCCATGATTAGACTTTAGATTTTTGAGGTACAGTGCAGATACAGGCCCAGTGGCCCTCCGAGTCCGCGCTGACCAGCGATCACAACATACGCTAACACTATCTTAAACACAAGGGACAATTTTACAACTTACTGAAGCGAATGAACCTACATACCTCCCATTTGGAATGTGGGAGGAAACCAGAGCACCCGGAGAAAACCCATTCGATCACAGGGAGAACATCCAAATTGTGTACAGTTAGCACCTGAGGTCAGGATTGAACCTGGGTCTCTGCCGCTACGACTACGTCACTGTGCGGCCCCTGTGGGGGATGGTGTGGGAAACCAGGGCTTGTGTTCATCACCATCGAGAGCCCCATCACAGTGACCAGGGCAGGCTCATAAGATCATGTGAAAGGAGCAGAATTATGCCATTCGGCCCATCAAGTCTACTCGGTCGTTCAATCATGGATTAATGGCGGAGCTAGATAGGGCTCTTAAAGACAGCGGAGTCAGGGGATATGTCAGGGGTGAAGGCAGGAATGGGGTACTGATTGTGGTCGTGATCATCTTTGAATGGCGAGCTGGCACGAAGGGCCGAATTTGGCCTGCTCCTGCACCTATTGTCTATTGTCTATTGCTCTATAATGGCTGATCCATCTCTCCCTCCAAACCCATTCCCCTGCCTTCTCCCCATAACCCCTGACATCAGGCTGCTTCCTGACCGTGAACGTCAGCAGGCGAGCTGGATCAAAGGCTCGGACCGGAGCGGGCTCCCGGGGGAATGCTCTGCCTGGGACTATGGGAATGTGCACGTGCAGAGATTGAGATCTGGAGCGGCAGCTGACAATGACCCTGACCACCAGCATGTGGCCCTGGTATCTGCGGTGAGGACACACTGGAGTCATTCTCTCTCTTCCCCTTCAATGCGCCTTTGTAATCTTTCTCTGGAACACTTTGTCTCCTTATAAAAATGTGACCACTGCAGTCGAGGCTCTTTGTCCAGATGTATTGTTTCAGCATGGATCACGAGATACACCGCACAGTTATTGTATCACTGCAGTCAATGGAAGGACTTTAATGAGATTACAGCCCAGAATTAGGCCATTCTGCCCGACTGTCCTGTGCTGTTGAACATTAATGTTGCCATCAGTTGCCCCAGCTGACTAACGCCCGCATCAACACAATGCACTCTCCATGTGACCTTGGTTGGGGGTTGGGTAGCAGGTGAATGGTCACTGAGTACCACTTGACTGTAGTGTGGAGGACATCTTAGTCCTAGAGTCATACAGTCATATAGCTCACAGTCATACAATCACTGTCCAACATTCCCATCTACACTAGTCCCACCTGCCTGTGTTTGGTCCATATCCATGTTCACCTCTCCTATCCATGTACGTGTCTTAATATTTCTTAAATGCTGCATTTGTACTTGCCTCTACTACCTCCTCCAGCAGCTCATTCCATACACCCACCATCCTAAGTTACCCCTCAGTTTCCTATTAAATCTTTCCCCCTTACCTTGAACCTATGTCCTCTGGTTCTTTATTCCCCTACTCTGGGCAAGAAACTCTGTACTTCTACCCGATCTACTCCTCTCATAATTTTGTACACCACTATAAGATCCTCCTGTGCTCCAAGGAATAATGTCCTAGTTCGCTCATCCTCCCCCCATAGCTCAGTCCCTTAAGTCCTGGCAACATCATAAATCTTCCCTGTACCCTTTCTAGCTAGAAACATCAAACAACATTCCTACACGAGTGTGTTTGAAGAAGGGTCCCCTCCACATTCTCCAGGGATGCTGCCTGACCGGCTGTTATTCCAGCGCTTTGTGTCTTTCCTTCTTTTTCACCCGGAGAGTTGTTAACCTGTGGAATTCACTGCCTCAGAAGGCAGTGGAGGCCAATTCTCTGGATGCTTTCAAGGGAGAGTTAGATAGAGCTCTTAAAGATAGTGGAGTCAGGGGATATGGTGAGAAGGTAGGAACGGGGTATTGTATTGTATATCTTTATTATCATTTTTCTGAGTACTTACATACCCAGAGGAAAACGAAAAAGCATTTCTCAACCAGTGTCCATTCATTGTGTGGTAAAAAATAAATAGAAATAAAGAATAAAAGTACATATATCACGAGTTCCGATCGGCAGTGGCATGACAAAGGCTCTGCTTCAGTGTGTCCAGGTCGTGTTTGGTGCGCGATACTTTGGCAGGGGGCAAAGTCCGTTTATCAGTCTTATAGCCTGCGGGAAGAAGCTGAGGAGCATCCTGCTGGTTTTGCAGCTGATGCTCCTGTACCTCTTCCCAGATGGCAGGATGGAGAATATGTGATGCGATGGGTGGTATGGGTCTTTGATGATGGAGACAGCTCTGCTAATACATCTCTTCCTGTATATGTCCAGCAATAAAGGGAGTGGAGCACCAATAATCCTGCTGGCGGTCTTCACAATCCTGTCCAGTTGGTGCCGTTCGTATGCCTTGCAGCTCCTGAACCAAGAGGTGATGTCGTAGGTTAATGTGCTCTCGATTGTCCCCCTATAAAAAGTTCGTAGGTGTGCAGTGGGGAGACCTGCTTTCCGTAGTCTTCGGAGAGGGTGTAGTCGCTGCTGGGCTCTTTTGACCAGTGCTGTGGTGTTGGTCGTGGACATCAGGTCATCTGGCAGGTGGAGTCCTAGGAACTTCACACTGCTGACCCTTTTCACATCAGCTCCATCGATGTGCAGAGGTGTATGGCGTTGTTTTCCCGCCTCCTGAAGTCAATCACCATCACCTTCGTTTTTCCCACATTGAGAATGAGGTTGTGGGATTTGTACCATCCTGTGAGCAGCTCCACCTCCATCCTGTACGCTGACTCATCATTGTCACTGATGAGACCCACCACTGTTGTGTCATCAGCGAACTTGTAGATGAAGTTGTTGTTGAGTCTAGCAGTACAGTCATGTGTAAGCAGACTAAACAGCAGGGGGCTTAGGACACAGCCTTGGGGCCAGCCAGTGCTCACAGCTATGGTTTTTGATGTCCTACTGCCCACCCTGACTGTCTGCTGCCGTTGCGATAGAAAGTTCAGGACCCAGTTACATGTGCCAGCATCAACCCCCAATAACTCCAACTTCTCCACCAGCTGCTGCGGAATGATTGTGTTAAAAGCAGAGCTGAAGTCTATGAAGAGGATCCTGGCATAAGTATTTTTCCGATCAAGGTGTGGCAGTACGAGGTTCAGTGTTGCTGAGACTGCATCCTCTGTGGATCGGTTGGCTCTGTAGGCGAACTGCAGTGGGTCTAGATCGGCAGGTAGGCTATTTTTGATATGCTGCATAACCAGTCGCTCAAAACACTTCATTACTATGGGTGTCAGAGCCACTGGTCGAAAGTCATTATGGCAGGCTGGGTTTGGTTTCTTCGGGACAGGAACGATGGTGGCACTCTTAAGACAGTTGGGCACTACTGCCTGGCTGAGCGAGGTGTTAAAAATATCTGTTAAGACATCTTTCAGTTGCTCGGCGCAGTCTCTTAGCACGCACCCAGGAATGTTGTCCGGCCCTGTGGCTTTGCGTGGGTTGAAGCTGGTAAAGGCCTTTTTTACTCCGGCTGCGGACAGTCTGAGCGACTGGTCACTGGGAGATGGCAGTAGTGCACGTGTCTGGGTGCTGTTTTTAACCTCAAACCGTGCGTAGAACTCGTTCAGTTCATCTGGCAGAGAGGGGTCGTTTTGGCATATATCCGCAGTGGGGGGGGCTTGTAGTCAGTGATGGTATGAAATCCCTGCCACAAGCGACGTGTGTCTTTGTCATTTGTGAAGTGACTATTAAGTTTTTGTCCATACAGCCTCTTCGCTTCCCTGATCCCCCTGGATAGGTTACTCCTTGCCAGTTTGTATGCTGCGTTGTCTCCAGATTTAAATGCAGCATTCCGGATTCTCAGTAGGGAACACACTTCCCCAGGTACCCGGGTTTCTGATTGGCACGCCTCCTGACGGTTTTTACCACCGTTACATCCTCGATGAATTTATTAATGTATCCGATGACGTAATCTGTGTATTCTTGGAGGTTGATGCCACTGTCATCTGTTGCTGCCTCTCTGAAGATGGCCCACTGCGTGGTTTCGAAACAGTCCTGTAGTGCCTCGGTAGCTCCCTGTGGCCATGTTCTGACTTCTTTGACCGTTGGCCTGTCCTGTTTCACCCTGGGTCTGTATGCAGGTGTGAGCATAACCGCTAGGTGGTCAGAGTTGCCGATATGGGGGAGGGGGGCTGATTTATATGCATCTTTAATGTTGGTGTACACCAGATCTAGTTTGTTCTTTCCCCTGGTTGCAATGTTTACGTGCTGGTAGAATTTAGGCAGGACAGAAGTTAGACTTGCCTAGATGAAATCCCCAGCTGCCATGAAGAAAGCATCTGGATGTTCCCTCTGCTGCTCACTGATGTTGTTGTAGAGCTGTGTCATAGCATCCTTCACGTCCGCGCTCGGTGGTACATAGACGGCCGTTATGAAGACTGCCGTTAGCTCCCTGGGTAAGTAGAAGGGTCGGCATTTCACAGTCATTAGCTCCACATGGGGTGAGCAGTAAGTGGAAAACACCACAGCATCCCGGCACCATGATCTGTTCACATACACAGCCAGTCCCCCTCCTCTTGCCTTACCAGCTAGCGAAGCTACTCTATCAGCTCTGTATAGCATAAGTCCCTCCAACTGGATCGTAGCGTCTGTGATGTTCTGATTCAGCCAGGTCTCCATTAGGACATAGACACAGCAGTTCTTCACGCTTCGTCGGGAGGCTCTCCACGCTCTGATGTAGTCCATCTTGTTGTCGAGGGAGCGGACATTTGCCAACATGACTGTAGGCACTGCCGGTTTGTGAGGGTTCACGTTTAGCCTAGCGTAGGACCCTCCGCGCTCCCCCCGCTTCTGCCTCCTGCTACACCGCTTGCGATGTTTCCCCATCAGCGTTGTTCCAGGTGCGGGTGCAGCCGCAGCTCTCCATGGGCCTGCGCACCTATGTGGGCCTGCGCGACGCAGAAGTCTCAGCTCCACCAGTACGCTCCGTAAGATAGTGTTACACCACCACGAAGCCTTGTTTCCGATTTTTAAAAGAATCTGCCGCTCGTACTTACGCACGCACGCACTCGCCTCCGACACACACTCTTCATACACACCACTCGCTCCAAAAATCACCAAATTGTCACTGGGAGAGGCCGCTGCAAACTCCGGTCGCGCCGCCATCTTAGTGAAGGATGATCAAAGTCAAAGATAAAGTCAAAGTCAATTTTATTTGTCACATGCAGCTAAAGGTGCAGTGAAATGAATTTGCCAGCAGCGATACACTTAAAAAAATAACACACAATACACAATAGAATTTAACACAAACATCCACCACAGCATTCTTCACTGCGGTGGAAGACAACAAAGTTCAGTCAGTCCTCCTCCTTTGTTCATCCGTGGTCGGGGCCATGAACCCTCCGTAGTCGCCGCTACGGATGGGCCGATGTACAGGCCGTCTCGTCGGGATGATCAAAACTCCGACGTCGGGACGGTCAAACACTCTCCGCAGCTTGGAGTGCCCGAATCGGCACTTTCCTACCGGAGACCACGGCTTCAGGATGTTATAGGCCGCAGGCCGATGGTTGGAGCTCTTCTCCGGCGATCCCCGGCAATGGATCCCAGGCTCCAGATGGTAAGTCCACGCCACGCCCGCGGCTAGAAGCTCCGCGGACCACAGCCCCACGATGCCAAAGTCACCAGGCCAGCGATTGGAGCACTCCTTTCTGCTGACCCCCGGCAAGGGTTTGCCCGCTCCGCGATGGAGAAGTCCACGCTGCGCGTGCTGCTGAAGCTCTGGGCCCAACTCCGGCAAAGGCCAATCCAATCCAAGCTGTTAGGCCGCGAGGGAGGCGACATGGCAAAAGTGGTTACCACCTTTAACCCCTTCACCACAACCCCCCACACAAAACACACCAAGAGACACCTAAACTAACATTTAGACACACCAAAAACCCCCCAAAAAAGTCAAATAACGAACATGCTGCCGGCTCGCCGCGCCCCCACCGACCACTGTGATTGTGGAAGATCAGCCATGATCACAGTGAATGGCGGTGCTGGCTCGATGGGCCGAATGTCCTACTCCTGCGCCTATTGTCTATTGTCAATTGTCCATTGAGAGTCTGCAGATTGGGCTGTAATATGTTCAGATTGGATTTGTTCTGCTTTTTGTGAACAGGACATACCTGGGCAACTTTATATGCTGTCAAGCTGATACCAATGTTGTAATTACTGGAAGGCACAGCTAGCTTTGGAGGGCAGGTGTTCTCTGGTGCAAGGGTCTTTGCAGTATGCAGTGCTCTCCGCTGGCTCTCCCTGTCACGTGGAGTGAAGCAAGTCTGCTGAAGGCTTTCTTCCACAATGGTGGGGATCTTAGGAGGAAGATGAGATGCATCACCCTTCTCTCTGTGATCGCTTGGGTTTTCCCCAGATACTCCGGCTTTCTCCCACATCCCAAAGACCTGTTGTTAGGTTAAACAACTGGCATGTCTTGTCCCTAGTTATCCGGCTTCTGAACTGCCCTCCAATAAGTTAGGGTATCGTTCAATTCACCTCTAGACTTTATCTGAGAAAATGTAGCATTACAATACTGGTTCAAAGGACCATTGGCATTTTATTGTCACATGCACTGAGTTGCAATGAAATTAATTTTTGCTTACAGTTCAGTACAAGTATTACTGTGCATAAGCACATCCTAGATACAGCACACCTGTACAGTAGTGGTACACTGCGACATCATATAAGGATCACCAGATATGTTGCCATTTTCAAGTTGTAAGTGCAGTTTCTTAACTTGACTATCTATGTAGGCCTGTTGGCCTGGCAGTGTTGTTGGGTTGTCCTGGCCAAACGTGGCTGTTGGTGTCCGTCACGGCTGCAATCTGTCCGAGCACTTTGCTTCTTGGAATGGCAAGAATTCCAAGACCCTTGCCATTCTTGGAAGGGATGGCACTGCACTCCCTTCCGGAGCTGGGCAGCTTACCAGCCCTCTGCTCCAACCCTGACTCCCTCCTCTCTGGTCCACTTCCCTCTCCGGCAAGGTTTCCGGTTCTGCGGGCGGGTGAGCCAGGCCGGAGGTTCATAGGATCATAAGTTCGTAAGTTCTAGAAATAGAATTAGGCCATTCATAGAAGCATAGAAAAATTTGGCCCTTTGAGCCAGCACCGCCATTCAATATGATCATGGCTGATCATCAGTACCTAAAATCAGTACCCAGTTCCTACTTTTTCCCTATATCCCTTGATTCCTTCAGCCCTGAGAGCTAAATCTAACTCTCTTGAAAACATCCAGTAAATTCCTTATGTAGCTGAGAATTCCACAAATTCACAACTCTCCAGGTGAAGAAGTTTTTCTTCATCTCAGTCCTAAATGGCCTACCCCTTATTCTTAAACTGTGACCCCTGGTTCTGGACTCCCCCAACATTGGGAACATTTTTCCTGCATCTAACCTGTCCAATCCTTTGAGAATTTAATATGTTTCTATATGATAGGTTTCATCATATTTAAGTCCGGTCATCCCAGGAGTTAATCCGGTGAACCTATACTGCACCTCCTCAATAGCAATAATGTTCTTCCTCAAATTCGAGACCAAAATTGCACACAATACTCCAGGTGCAGTCTCAAATCCACTCGCAATGAAGGCCAACATGCTATTAGCTTTCTTCATTGCCTGCTGTACCTACGTGCTTACTTTCAGTGACTGATGTACAAGCACACCCAGATCTCATTGCACCTCCCCTTTTCCTAATCTAACCTCACATTTATCCTCATTATACTGCATCTGCCATGCATCTGCCCACTCATCCAACCTATCCAAGTCATCCTGCAGCCTCATAGCATCCTCATCACAGCTCCTCATCCTCATCAGTTTTTATATCCTTTTGTTCTCTTTCCCACCCTCTTAATTAACCCCTTTGTCCTCCTCTGTTGAGTTCTAAATTTCCCAGTCCTCTGGTTTGCTGCTTCCTCTGGCCAATTTATATGCCTCTTCCTTGGATATAACACTATCCTTGATTTCCCTCGTTAGCCACGGTTGAGCCGCCTGCCCTGTTTAATTTTTTTGCCAGACAAGGATGAACAATTTTTGGAGTTTACCTATGCAGTCTTTAAATCTTTGCCATTGCATCTCCACTGTCAACCCTAGCTAATTCCCTTCTTATACCTTCAAAGTCACCTTTCTTTAAGTTCAGGACCCTAGTCTCTGAATTAACCGTGTCACTCTCCATGAAGTCTACTCTGCCATTCAATCATTCACTCTCAACTGCATTTTCCTGCCTTCCCCCCATAACCCCTGACACCCTTATTAATCAAGAATTTGTCAACCTCTGCCTTAAAATGTCCATTAACTTGCCCTCCACCGCCGTCTGTGGCAATGAATTCCACAGATTCACCACCCTCTGACGAAATAAATTCCTCGTCATCTCCTTAATAAATGTACGACCTTTTATTCTGAGTTGATGGCCTCCAGTCCTAAACTCTCCCACTCATGTAAACGTCCCCTCCACATCCAGTCTATCCCGGCTCTTCAGTATTCGGTAAGTTTCAATGAGCTCCCCCCTCATCCTTCTAATCGCCGGGATCTTTCTGCCTAAACGTGGTTGCGAATAGTTCAACCTTGTCTTTAACACTCACATCCTGGGTCCTGTCACACGCTGAGGATAAGGATGGCTTTGCAACCTCGTTACTATCTAAATCATGTCACAACCAACAGATTAGATCAAAGTCTGCAGTCTTATCATTGTGGCCGGATTACAGAACTTTGATCGGATGCATCGGTTGCAAGGTCACTTAGCTCTGCCTGCTGCCTTTTGTTCCTGATGTTTAGTGTATAGATAATCCCGTGTGGCAGCTTTATCAGTCTGGCACCTCACAGTGTCATAGAGTCATACAACGTGGAGACAGGCCCTTAGGCCCAACTTGCCAACACCGACCAACATGTCCCATCTACACTAGTCCCACCTGCCTGCATTTGGCCCATATCCCTCTAAACCTGTCCTTTAATGTAGCCGACTATTTGTTTCTTGCACATTGCAACAGTCCCTGCCTCAACTACCTCCTCTGGCAGCTTGTTCCATACACCGACCACCCTCTGTGTGAAAAAGTTATCTCTCAGGTTCCTATTAAATCTTATCTCCTTCACCTTAAATTATGTCCTCTGGTTTGTGATTTCTCCTACTCTGGGCAAGGGACTCTGTGCGTCTACCCGATCTATTCTTCTCATGAGCCTCCTCCATTACCAGGGTGAGGTCACATACAAATTGGAGGGACAGCACCTCATATTTTGCTTGGGCAGCTTACAACCCGTCGGTATGGACATTGAATTATCTCATTTTAAATAATCCGGGACCATTGGGTGCCACGGGGGATTGATTGAATCCTGGATTAGGTTTGTAATATGGACACAAAGTGCTGAAGTAACTCCGCGGGAAGGGCAGCATCTCTGGAGAGAAGGAATGGGTGGCGTTTCAGGTCAAGACCATTCTTCAGATCCCAAACTTCACCCATTTCTTCTCTCCAGAGATGCTGCCTGTCCCACGGAGTTACTCCAGCTTTTTGTGTCTATGTTTAATGTAAACCAGCATCTGCAGTTCCTTCCTACACAGGATTGTAACATAGTGCTTTGATATTTAAGAATATTTGGTAATCTTTGTCATATGATGGTGGGTGTTTCGTTAATGTTTGATTTATCATCGAGTCATAGAGTGACGCAGTGTGGAAACAGGCCTTTCAATCCAATTTGCCCACACCAGCCAACATGTCCCAGCTACACTAGTCCCACCTGCCTGCGTTTGGTCCATATCCCTACAAACCTATCTTATTCATGTCCATGTCTAACTTAAACGTTGGGATAGTCCCAGTCTCACTACCTCCTCGGGCAGCTTGTTTCATACACCCACCACCCTTTGTGTGAAAAATTTACCCCTCAGATTCCAATTAAATATTTTCCCCTTCACCTTAAACCTATGTCTCCTTGTCCTTGATTCCCCTACTTTGGGCAAGAGACTCTGTGCATTTACCCGATCCATTCCTCTCATTATTGTACACATCTCTTTATAAGATCACCCCTCACCCTCCAGGGCCCAGCCTACTCAGCCCTCCTATAGCTCAGATCCTCTGGTCTTGGCAACATCGTAGAGTAAAATATTGTAAATAATATCATTGTAAATAATTGAATACATTTAGTTTTGATATAAAAAATAAAGTATAATTGAATCATTGATTTGAAGAAGGATATAAAGAGGAAGACGTTTTCCCCAGTGGCCACCAGGGGTCAGCACGGCCCAATCTTCCCTCGCAGTGCAGAGCCCAGCCCGGCAACAGTGCAGCTCTGAGCGAATCAGGCCGCAGCCTGGGCGAAGTGGGGGGAGGGGAATGGGAATAATAGTTCATGCTGTGAAGGGCTGCAACAGTGAATTTACAGCTTGAGAAAACAACTGGCAGACAAAATGCAACTGGGAGACATTATCGTTTGGCACTGGTGTTGTTTTATTATTGTCACATGCACAGAGATACAGTGCAAAAGATCTCTATTGCATTCTATCCGCGTAAATCATCCTTACACGAGTACAATCAAACCATACATGAGTACAATAGGTAGAGCAGAAAGCAATCTGAGTGCAGAATATAGGTTTACAGCTAAGAGAAAGAACATTTTGGCTGGACTAATAGATAGGTCATATTACTGGAAGGCAAGAGACTAAGCCAACTATACAAACCACAAGGATCTTGGAATACAACTACACCAATATAGGGCAGCACGGTGGTGCAGCTGGTAGAGCTGCTAATGTTAATATTGACCAAATTGAAGACACTATAAAATGGAGGATCCCTGCATTTGTAAGATTTGCTTAACTTTTGACTGTGGAAAATTACAGGCTGCAGGTGGCGCCGGCCAGTCTGAGCCCTAGATTGATATGCAGGATGGGGAAAGATCCAGGTGTCCTCTCTGTTGATAATATGTATGAGGACCCTGTTAAGAAACTCCAAGGTGTTATATATGCATTGCTTTGATTGGATTGCTGCAAAGGGATTGTAAATAATGTAAATAATGTTGCAAGACAGTTATCCTGCTCTTTGAGGATTGGCTGAAGTGTGAAGCCTTGTTTGAATTGTTTACATTACCTGGGAGAATGTTGCGTTATTTGATTAATTGACTTCTTTCCAGAAGCTTCTGGAGAAACATTGTTTGGGACTCTTTCTAATTGGGTTGGGGAACTGTCTATAATACTTTAATGTAATCGATATGTGTGATTGGCTTGTAAGGGGAACCACCCCTAGGTAGCTCGGCCCCTCAGGGTTCGTTGACCTATAAAAGGTAACCCCCATTTAGATCGGTGTCGATCTTCTGGAAGGGAACTTGTGACTGCGTGACCTTTTGGGCAGTGTCTGCTTGCACAAGGCTGAAGAGCTTGGCCAGGCAGAGACAAGGATCGAACTCGCAGTGGTTTAGGTATCGTTTAGGGGAATTTGTTGTTCGCTCAAAAATAAAGTTTAGTTGTTCCAGTGCTTGACTCAGTGTTTTTACTGAACTAGACTAAGGGGGGTAAGCTTTAGGAGTGTATTTACATTGGGGGCTCATCCGGGATCTCAACGGACCCCCAAACACAAGTTTGCGGTCGAGGGTGTTGAGCTGTTCCAGATTGCGAGGGGAGAAATCGGCGCCATGGTGTGGTTTTCGCATTGGTTTTCCCCCACTTTGCTAGTCGGAGCAGATCGATCATTCGCGAACTTGGGCAAGAGTCCCAACGAGATCGTAGAACAGATAGTCTAGCAAGCACTGGGGGCATTTGTGCCTTTGGGTTTATAGGCCCCCTTTCTTAGGGGTGGGTTAAAGTATCTTTCCTTTGGGTTAAAGGCCCGTAAAACTCCAACTTAGTCAACAGCTGCAGCTGCTGCTACAACCAACCGTTCTTAAAGCTGGGTTAAAGGCCCTGCACAGAATTGGATATCCGATTGACTAGATATTGGAAAACAAAACTGGGTATTATTCATTTCTAAGAAGCAAAGCACAGCGTCGCTGCTGGGAGCGCAGATTGAAAAGGCGCTCTAAAAATCAGCATCGACTGCCAGCATGAAGAGATTACGCGCTGACACCCGATACCAAGCAGGTGGAAAGGAAGATCCTTTTTGATTGGGTGAGCCTGTGTGGGTTACAGTCCCCGCCTGTGTGAGAGTATCTGGATCTCTGAAAATACGGGGGAGGAGTCTCGTAAAGGTATCAGGAACTCAGTGATTAGAGTATAAACTGGTCAAAAATATTTTAATCAATCTGAGATTTCCATATCCCCAAAAAAGTTTCCTTATAAATTTTTAATTCGAATTTGCGTACGTCGAATTTACGTACTAAAAAATAATTAGATAGAGAAGAACGAGCTGAAAATGTTTTGATTCAAATTTGCCAATATTCAGAACCTCACATTGAGGTGCTGGTCAATTTAAAGTGTATGTATTTTCTTCCAGATTAATCTGGATATAAAACGTGTATAATAAAACTTTGAAGTAGTAGTTTAGAGTGTATTTAAGACTGTTGCATTGTGTTTATTGTGTATTGCCTTTGATTTAAATGCTGAATATTAGATACGCCGTTGTAATAGTAGTTTGAATCGACTGTATAAGGATATAGTTTGGTTGGGACTGTTGTTATAATTGGAGTCCGATTTGTGGTTGTTCGATCAGGGGTTCCTATCCTCCTGATCGCTGTGTCGGGGGAGGGATTGTTCCATTGGTAGAGCAAACCACGATGAGGGATTCAAATATACTGTGATTTGTTTTTGGAACTGTACAGTTAACGAATGCGATATTAGACAAATGCTTGTGGTTTATATAGGAGTGTGATTGTGTATGATAATAATAAGCAGTATAATTTCTTGTCTGTGTACGATTTTGCTTGCATGTTTGAAGCTCATTTGCATGTGTTTGAATTAAGGTTGCTCTGGGTATAGGAAACTGGCTGCGGGAACGTGTTTGATTGTGTTTGACTGCGTTTGATTATTTTCCGGAGCACCTTGGTCTTTGGATGATTGAGAATTGTTTAAATTGTAGGAGTTGAAAAGGTGTAGATTTGTGGGAGACAGGAGAAGAACTTGGATACTAGATTGAAAGAATTGATTGTGCTGAGAGAAGTGCGAGATGGCAGGAGCGCTCCGGAGCCTGTGACCATTGTTCGGGAGCGAGCTTGATAGCTTCGGAGATTGAGACGGAGGTGTGAATTGTTAAGAAGGTGTGAGTGGCTTTGGACTGTGGAAACATGGGGAATCAGAATCACGTGGAACATGATATGATTGCCGATTCCGAAAGTCCATTGCAGTGAATTTCCACAAAGAGCCGAACAATTGAGAAACCTTTCTGGGGTATTAAATAAGGAATCAGGGGAGGAATTATGGCCCAAGGGTGGCGTTGGGACATTGAAAGGAGTAAAGTACATTGAGCAAATTATTTGGCAATGTAGCGATAGTGAGGAGGCAAAGGAATTAATTGGATTGTGAATAGAGAGTCTGAAAGAATGGCAAATTGGAAGGAAGCAACTCTGAAACGTGGAATAGAATTGGAGGATACTGAAGCGTACCGACCTCCAGGCATCTTGAGAGAGGAGCATGGATGTATTAGAGAGAAGGGGAGAAGGAAATTTTCCAAAGGGAAACTGGCACCAGTAGGTCTCGAGTGTTGAGGACTAGACGGTTGGCATTTGTTTTGAGGGACACGATGATGAGTACTTAGAAGATTGGGAGAGTGTTAAAATTAGAAATCCACAGCCACCACCTTATTCTTCTTGCATTCCCAGCACTTCAAATATGCATTGTGTAGCTTGTGAACGGAATAGACAATCAGATTCTGCAGCACAGGATTCCTTAACCCCGACCGCTCCATTAATAATAGATAGTCCGAGAGTTCACGGTAAAAGAAGCAAAACAAAAAAGACAACTCAAGTAGTTAAGGACAAAGAAGGTTGAGGAAGGGTACAGAAACCAGGGTATTCTTGCGAGCTTAAACCTAGACGAGTTGAACGAGTAGCGAGAGAGGAAAGGGAGTCATTTAGAAGGTCCAGTGAACGCCCTTGGGAAGAGGAAGATACATCTGGGGGTGAGACAACAATTGAAGATACCGAGATAAATCTTGAAATGGCAGAAAGTACAAAAACTAAACAAGCAACCTGTAGACAGTTCCCTGTCAGGGAAATGCCTAATCCTTCCTTTGATTCGGCCAGTGCAGTGGGTGTGAATAATCGCCGCACAATAAAGGTATATACCCCATGGAAGCCCAATGACTGAATTGCCTTCCCACTAATGTGGCTGGATACCAAGTTTGAGAAGACACTGAACATCAGGATTAGGCCAGTGTTATATGTGTGGGGGAATGGGTCACTGGAGTAGGGAGTGCCCGACTAGAAGAAGGGAACGAAAAGAGGGAGTCACAGAAGAAATGTTAATGTGGCGATAGTGGCATAATAGTGACCCCCTGGGCTCCCTTATGGCAGTGTTACTCCAATGGTGGTCCCTAGATCTTGTCGAGGAACCCACTTCATATTACACTGGCTTACGACAGGAGTGGGAACAAATAAAGAGCTGGAAGCCTTCTTAAAACCACATGAAGGACAGGATTGGGGGGTAGATGTGTTGGCACTAGTTGAGGGAAAAGAGGTGAACTGCAGAATACACCAAAATGCCAGTACAACGATGGAAGAGAACTGCAGGCGTTGCTCCTCACATTACTCGAAAGGTGAACAACCGGCGAGTGCAAAAGACCTAGGAACAATGATAAGAAAGGCAATCACCTTGGCAGACCCAAATAATTATCAAAAGCAAAATATGTCTAATCAATATGTTGTTGAATTTTATCCGGCCCCAAGGAAGGTTGTTACCCGCTCACGTCATCATCTGGGGAGTGAGGTGCACGAGCGAGTATGTGGACCCTCAAGTGTGGGCAGAAGACACAACTCAGGTAGGATGCGTGAACATCAATCCCATCCAAGTAGCTCTCCAGAAAGGGGTAACACTTCCTTCAATCCAACAATATCCATTAAAACTACAGACCATCAACAGCATTGACAAATTTATTTGGGGATTGCTGGAAGAAGGAATACTGGTGAAATACCAATCGATTTGTAACACCCCTATTCTTGCAGTTCCAAAACCGGGAAAGGAGGGCCAATATAGACTTGTGCAAGATCTGAGAGAAATCAGCTCTGTTCTGGAACCGCTCCATGCCCTAGTGCCAAACCCTGCCCATACCCTAGCCCAAATGCTGACGGAAGCAAAGATCTTTTCAATAGTCGACTTGCTACATGCATTATTTTCTCTGCCTCTTCACAAAGACAGCCAATATTTGTTTGCTTTCACATATAGGGGCCAACAATACACCTGGGCCAGATTGCATCAAGGGTTTGTCAATTTGCCTATTTTATTTTCCAGGTGTCTAAAAGAACAATTGAGTACTTTAAAATTCAAAATGAATTCAACATTAGTGCTGTATGTCGATGAATTATTAATGGCCAGCAAAAACAAATCCAGTAATCGGAAAGATACTGCACAACTACTAAACCATTTCGCTAATTCAGGTTATGTAGCCTCCCAGTCAAAAGTACTAATGGCCAGAAGAAAGTGAAATTTTTAGGGATAATAATCTCAGCAACTGAAAGGAATCTCGAGAAAAGCAGACTTGAACCCATCTTCCCAGTTCCAAAAGAAGCCAAGCAAATGAGGCATTGGCTTAGCATGGTCAATTATTGTAGAGCTTGGATCCATAACATAGCTCTAGAAACCAAGGAACTAACACCCTATACCAGCAAGGGAATTAATTTAAATTAACCAAGAAAGCACAAGAGGCCTTTGAAAACTTAAAAAGAGCACTGATGCAAGCTCTGGCGTTGGGAAGACCATTGTACGACCGACCTTACAAGCTCTACTGCACTATATTATTCAAAAGTGCAACCTCAGTTCTGACTCAAAAACATGGGGATAGACATAGACCAGTTGCTTACTAAGCAACTTAGTAAGCAACTTTGCATCTATTGGACTGTGTGGTGAGAGATTGTCTGGGTATGCAATTGTTAATCAGGAAGTGGAAATTGTGAAGCAGCTGCCTTTGAGTCACCTTATTCAGCACAGCAAGCTGAATTATTTGCTCTAATTCGGGCTTGTATTACTGGGTAAAAATTAAAAGTAAATATTTACACTGATTCTCGGTATGCATTTGGAGTGGTGCATGATTTTGGATAATTATGGAAAAATAGGAGATTTCTAACTTCCGCAGGAACCTAAATTTCAAATAAACAATTGGTGACAGATTTATTAAAGGCCTTAATGTTGCACAGACAAATTTCTGTTATGAAATGTCGCGCCCACACTAAAGGAGAGAATCCAGTAGATATCGGGAATTGTAAAGAAAGTATTATGGGAACATAAGATGGCGGTGCCCAGAATGATGAGGCAGACTAAAAGCTCAACGAACAAGTCCCCGTCAGAAAGACCAACCATCCAAGAAATCGTTCAATTACAGTAGGAGGCTACTGAAAGGGATACAGAACAATGGAGACAACTTGGGTGTATACTGGATTGTATGGCTGGACTATGGACCACTCCAGCAGGACAATAAATGTGGCGACAGATTCATTGGAAGTATGCATTATAGAGTGCATGCACAATGCAACCCATGTTGGTGCAAGGGCAGTAGGGGACACCGTATTAGCTACTTGGTGGCATACAAAACTACAAACTTTAGCTCAGTAGGTAAGCCTGGTCTGCCAGAAATACAATCCAGGCGAAGGAATAGGATGTGAAGAGGAAAAAACACCATTGCCTATGAGTCCGTTTGAGACATTGCAGATGGACTATATTGAATTAGAAAGGTGCCAGGGTTATTAATATGTACTTGTCATAATCGATGTATTCAGCCGGTGGATCGAAGCTTATCCAACCCTTGATAACAAAGTGGCTACTGTTGTCAAGGTGTTAATGAAAGAAATTGTCCCTAGATTCGGTATTCCTATTCGACTTAGTTCAGATAACGGTCCACACTTTATTGGATAAATCAATAAAGAATTTTGTGAACAGCTTGGGATCCAGCAGGAATTGCACTGCGCTTATTGACCACAGGCTGCTGGACTTGTAGTAAGGGCAAATCAGACCCTTAAAACTAAATTAGCAAAATTAAAGGTGGAGATTGGACTTGGATGGATTAAATTACTCCCAATAGCTTTATTTCAGACGAGAGTCATGCCTGTAGGGAAATCTAGATTGAGCACAGCTGAAATTGTTTATGGTGGACCCTTGAAAACACCTTGGAACCAGTATGCAATGAAAGGTATAAATTTCCATCATATGACTGCGGAGATGACCTACTATATTCTAGCTTTGACTCGAGCCTTGAAAGAATCCTATTGTAGAGTAAGAACAACCTATAGCGAGATGCCTTTGTTAGCAGCTCCAACTAGTGAAACCAGGGGACTATGTCCTTATAAAGAATTGAGTAAGGAAAGGATTAGAGGTTCGCTGGGAAGGACCTTACCAGGTTCTCCTAACGATCCCAACAGCAGTGAAAGTGGATGGAAGGAATGCTTGGGTACTGTAAACATATCAGTGGAAATGGGGACTGCTAATTTACTTTATCCCAGATTCTCTTATGAACCATATTATACTATGGATCAAGCACAGATGAACTATCAAGATTGATGCACGGGATTCGTGCCCACGAAAACATGGGAGGTGAAGATTCATCAGACGGAAATCATGAAGCTATGCTCACGAAAACTCGGGAAGCTTGATGAAATTCTGGGAAAATGCGTCAGCATTTTTTTGTTAGGATATCTGTTACAGTAATGCAGTCATTATTACATTTTAATTATAATTAATGAAAGATGAAGACACTATAAAATGGAGGATCCCTGCATTTGTAAGATTTGCTTAACTTTTGTCCGTGGAAAATTACAGGCTGCGGGTGGCGCCGGCCAGTCTGAGCCCTAGATTGATATGCAGGATGTGGAAAGATCCAGGTGTCCTCTCTGTTGATAATATGTACGAGGACCCTGTTAAGAAACTCCAAGGTGTTATAAATGCATTGCTTTGATTGAATTGCTGCAAAGGGATTGTAAATAATGTAAATAATGTTGCAAGATAGTTATCCTGCTGTTTGAGGATTGGTTGAAGTGTGAAGCCTTGTTTGAATTGTTTATATTGCCCGGGAGAATGTTGTGTTATTTGATTAATTGACTTCCTTCCAGAAGCTTCTGGAGAAACATTGTTTGGGTCTCTTTGTAATTGGGTTGGGGAACTGTCAATAGTAGTTTAATGTAATCACTATGTGTAATATGCTTGTAAGGGGAACCACCCCTATGTAGTTCGGCCCGTCAGGGTTCTTTGACCTATAAAAGGTAGCTCGCATTTACTGTAGATCGGTGTTGATCTTCTGGAAGGGCACTTGGGACAGCGTGACCTGGCCAGCCAGGCAGAGACAAGGATCGAACCCGCGGTGGTTTAGGTATCGTATGGGGAGATTTTGCTCAAAAATAAAGTTTTGTTGTTCCAGTGCTTGTCTCAGTGTTTTTACTGAATTGGACTAAGAGGGGTAAGCTTTAGGAGTGTATTTACACTGACTCACTGTGCCATAGACCCGGGTTCAATCCTGACCTCGGGTGCTGTCAGAGTGGAGTTTGCACGTTGTCCATGTGTCCACATGGGTTGCCTTCGGGTGCTCTGGTTTCCTCCCACATTCTAAAGACTTTGGGTTTTGTGGATTAATTGGCTTCTGTGGATGTGTAGGGACTGGATGATAAAGTAGGACAACATAGAACTAGTGTGAAGAGGTGATCGATGGACACCACAGACACAATGGGCCCAAGGGCAGATTTCCATGCTCTAAACTAAATCACGTTATTGTAGAAGAAAAAAATAAAATCTTCATTTACTTAATTTTGAACGGAATTAAACAAGGTAACGCAAGGGTGTGCAGAGTTGGCAACTGTCATCTCTCGTGTACCAGGTGCAGAAGAAGATCGTGGGAATTTGTCAAAACAAGTTTCAACATAATCTATGATATAGTTGGGATTACGGAGACATGGCTCCAGGGTGACCAAGGCTGGGAGCTGAACATCCAGGGATATTCAATATTCAGGAGCGATAGACAGAAAAGAAAAGGAGGTGGGGTAGCCTTCCTGGTTAGAGAGGAGAATAACGCAATAGAAAGGAAGGACATGAGCTTGGAGGATGTGGAATCGATATGGGTAGAGCTGCGAAACACTAAGGGCAGAAAACGCGAGTGGGAGTTGTGTACAGGCCACCTAACAGTAGTAGTGGAGTTGGGGATGGCATCAAACAGGAAATTAGAAATGTGTGCAACTAGGGTAAAACAGTTATAATGGGTGACTTCAATCTACATATAGATTGGGTGAATCAAATTGGCAGGGGTGCTGAGGAAGAGGATTTCTTGGAATGTATGCGGGATAGTTTTCTAAACCAACATGTAGAGGAACCAACGAGAGAGCAGGCTATTCTAGACTGAGTATTGAGTAATGAGGAAGGGTTAGTTAGCAGCCTTGTTGTACGTGGCCCCTTGGGCAAGAGTGACCATAATTTGGTTGAGTTCTTCATTAGGATAGAGAGTGACATAATTCAGAAACTAGGGTTCTGAACTTAAAGAAAGGTAATTTTGAGGGTATGAGACGTGAATTGGCCAAGATAGACTGGCAATTGATTCTTAAAGGGTTGACGGTGGATGTGCAATGGAAGGCATTTAAAGACTGCATGGATGAACTACAACAATTGTTCATCGCAGTTTGGCAAAAGAATAAATCAGGGAATTGCATCCGTGGAGAACAAGTGAAATCAGGGAACAAGGACATGGCAGACCAATTGAATATCTACTTTGGTTCTGACTTCACTAAGGAAGACATAAATAATCTGCCGGAAATAGCAGGGGACCGGGGGTCAAATGAGATGGAGGAACTGAGTGAAATCCAGGTTAGCCAGGAAGTGGTGTTAGGTAAATTGAATGGATTAAAGGCCGATAAATCCCGAGGGCCAAAAAGGCTGCATCCCAGAGTACTTAAGGAAGTTGCCCCAGAAACAGTGGATGAATTAGTGATAATTTTTCAAAACTCTTTATATTTTGGAGTAGTTCCTGAGGATTGGAGGGTAGCTAATGTAACCCCACTGTTTAAAAAGGGAAGGGGAGAGAAAAAGGGGAATTACAGACCAGTTAGTCTAGCATCGGTAGTGGGGAAACTGCTAGAGTCAGTTATTAAAGATGGGATAGCAGCACATTTGGAACATGGTGAAATAATTGGACAAAGTCAGGATGGATTTACGAAAGGTAAATCATGTCTGACGAATCTTATAGAATTTTTCGAGGATGTAACTAGCAGAGTGGATAAGGGAAAACCTGTGGATGTGTTATATCTGGACTTTCAGAAGGCTTTCGACAAGGTCCCACATAAGAGATTAGTATACAAACTTAAAGCAAACGGTATTGGGGGTTCAGTATTGATGTGGATAGAGAACTGGCTGGCAGACAGGAAGCAAAGAGTAGGAGTAAACAGGTCCTTTTCAGAATGGCAGGCAGTGACTAGTGGGGTACCGCAAGGCTCAGTGCTGGGACCCCAGCTATTTACAATATACATTAATGATTTGGACGAGGGAATTGAATGCAACATCTCCAAGTTTGCGGATGACATGAGGCTGGGGGGCAGTGTTAGCTGTGAGGAGGATGCTAGGAGGCTGCAGGGTGACTTGGATAGACTGAGTGAGTGGGCAAATGCATGGCAGATGCAGTATAATGTGGATACATGTGAGGTTATCCACTTTGGAGGCAAAAACAGGAAAGTAGACTATTATCTCAATGGTGGCCGATTAGGAAAAGGGGAGATGCAATGAGACCTGGGTGTCATGGTATGTTAGCATTCAAGCAAAAGGATTTGAATATAGGAGCAGGGAGGTTCTTGGCGAGACCACACCTGGAGTATTGCGTACAGTTTTGGTCTCCAAATCTGAGGAAAGACATTCTTGCCATAGAGGGAGTACAGAGAAGGTTCACCAGACTGATTCCTGGGATTACAGGACTTCAATATGAAGAAAGACTGGATAGACTCGGCTTGTACTCGCTAGAATTTAGAAGATTTGGGGGGGATCTTATAGAAACGTACAAAATTCTTAAGGGGTTGGACAGGCTAAATGCAGGAAGATTGTTCCCGATGTTGGGGAAGTCCAGAACAAGGGGTCACAGTTTAAGGATAAGGGGGAAATCTTTTCGGACCGAGATGAGAAAAACATTTTTCACACAGAGAGTGGTGAGTCTGGAATTCTCTGCCACAGAAGGTAGTTGAGGCCAGTTCATTGGCTATATTTAAGAGGGCGTTAGATATGGCCCTTGTGGCTCGAGGGATCAGGGGGGAAGGAGAGAAGGCAGGTACGGGATACTGAGTTGGATGATCAGCCATGATCATATTGAATGGCGGTGCAGGCTCAAAGGGCCGAATGGCCTACTCCTGCACCTATTTTCTATGTTTCTATAATCATAATCATACTTTATTAGCCAAGTATGTTTTGCAACATACAAGGAATTTGATTTGCCATACAGTCACACCAATAAAAAGCAACAGAACACACAAAATACATTTTAACATGAACATCCACCACAGTGACTCCTCCGCATTCCTCACTGTGATGGAAAGCGAAAAAAAGTTAAATCTCTCCCTTCTTTGTCCTCCAGTGGTCGGCAGCCTCTAACCTTCCGTTAATGGGTCGATCTTACACCCGTAGCCGGTGGTCAGGCCATCTGCGTCGGGGCGATCGAGCTCCTGCATCGGGGGGGAATCTCAGCTCCCCCGTTCCAGGCGATCTACCCCGGCTAGTCAAACGTCGTGCGGCTTTTGGAGTTTCCCGACATCGGTCTCTACCCGAGACTGCGAGCTCCTTGATGTTGAAATCCGCAGGCCCTGGTTGTAGTGTCGATCCCAGGCAAAGGATCGGCTCCAATGGTAAGTCCATGCCCCGCAGTGGAGCTCAAAGTCAGACCCGAGCAAGGTATCCAGCTCCATGATGATGTTAGGCTTCAGAGTGACCGGAGATACGAAACGGAAAACAATTGCATATCCGGCAAGGTAAGAGATTGAAGAAAAGTTTCCCCCGACCCCGCGCCCACCCCCCCCCCCCCACATAAAACAAACCTGAGAACATTTACACATACTTTTTAAACACACTCTAATAACAAAAAAAAGAAGAAAAGGATAGACAGACTGTAGACGAAGCGCCATCCGGTGGAATGCATTACCTCTTGTCTGGGAGTGTGTAGCATGGTGAATAATGTACAACAAATTAGGACATAGATAAGGAAGCCTGTTTCTCAGTGGAAGGTTACTGAATGCTGGATCACAATAGTTAACTCTGGAATGTCAGTAACTATTGTGATCAAAAACAGAACAGCAATAGCTGGGTAGACCACACGCGCCCCTCTATTGCTAGTAGCACTGAAACATTACAGTAAATGGGGGCTTATGATTGGTTCGGAGAGCGGGCAGTGGCACGGTCCGCTTGAAAGATGAGATAGAATAATGTCAAGATACCCTTGGATTATGTTTGACTTGTATTAACCATCTGTTGTTGAATAAGATTGACATAAATAAAAAGTATATTATGACTAATGAAATAATTAATACCCATGTAATAGATTGTAATAACAGGAAAACATATAGCCAAGGACGAAATATGTTTTCGTATAACTGTATCTGACAAAAAAAAATTGTTTACTGCACAGTATAACTGTCATCTAATTCTGCTGCAAAGTCAGAGAACCGGTGAGCAGTTAAGTGCCACCATCTCTCTAGGAAATCATACAATAAAGCCTCTTGAAGCAAACCTCAAAGTCTCAGTTTTTTCTTTTGAATTCCCTCAAAGTCAATTTCCTCCACAGAATCTGGCGTAGTCGGCAGGACCCCAATTGAAATGGGATCCAAACGAAATCAAGTGGGAAATAAAAGGAATAGAAGAGAATAGTCCTAGCTGAAAGTGGGACAGAGGGGGGTCACAGAGAAGGGATAGCCCCGGCAGTCTAGCAACCCTGACTCGCGCTGCCAAGATGCCTATTAGGTTGAGGCAAGAATACAGAAAGCATGGATGCCTAATAGCGCGTTGAAAAATGGGAGGGTGACTTTGAGGCTTGCGGACAGAGTAAAACCAGTGCGTGCAAACTGTAATTAGTGTATTCAATGAAACTGTCCGCGGAAACCTAAATTTTGTTTTAGAGATGTGAAAAACGAACATGGTAAACAACAGTATTTGGTCGGATAAATCTGATCCTACTGATAGGAAAAGGCTTAAGGAAAAGAAACAGGTGGTCCAGGAACGAAATTTGCTGATAAGTAAGAAGACTGCCATGGTAATAAAAAAGATCATAAGACACCGGGAAAGGGTAAGAGATCCCATCGTCTCACCGCGATCACCAGCAGATGTAAAGAGACCGGGGATGACCCATATGTGGTAACTTTTAGTAGTGATTTGTATGATTGGTCAAACAGAGATTGGCGGTATGGGGGAAGTTTTAAGCTATCTCTGATAAAGAAATGGGCCGAAATCACAAAAAGACACCAACCCCCAAAGAAGGATGAAGCAGGTTTAGTTTAGTTTAGTTTAGTTTAGAGATACAGTGCGGAAACAGGTCCTTCAGCCCACCGGGTCTCCGCCGCTGTATACGCAGTAAGGCAGCAACTCTACCGCTGCGCCACTGTGACCGCCCTCTGATAAACAAAAAGGGGGAAATAAGAGTTGCTTGAAATTAGAGACACCAGGAGGCACTCAATGGGCAGATTATGCTGTGGGTGGATGGGGATGGTTGACGTCTCAGGTTGGGACCCTGTGTGGGTCGAGAAATGGGAGGGCGTACATACAAAGAGAGGATGAACAGACTGAGGCGAGAAGTGTGGGGGGGGGGGGGGGGGGGTTTAGGTGGAAAAGACGGTAAGTGCCAGCGGTTAGAGTGGGGACAACAGAGCGGGCATGATGCATTGTGGAAGCAAGGAACTCCAGATGCTGGTTTATACCAAAGGTAGACACAGTGCTGGAGTAACTCAGCGGGTCAGGCTGCATCTCTAGAGAAAAAGGATGGGTGATGTTTCGTGTTGGGACCTTTCTTCAGACTGCAGGTAGGGGGTGTAAAGAGCTCAAGTCAAATTAGGGCTGGCCACAAATGATCTCAGCCAGTGTGCTGCCCTGGTAGGCCTATTGTTGGTTATGGACAGTACGATCTCAAGAGGGTTAATATGCAGTGAACTGCGGAACTGGTTAAATCACTAGGATGGGGGATGGGGAAGTGGGGGAGGGGAAGAGAGCGAAGGTGGAAGTTATTTAAAATTAGAAAATTAAATGTTCATACTGCTGGGGTGTAAGCTGCCCCAGCAAAATATGTGGTGTTTTTCCTAAATTTGTGTTTGGCCTCACTCTGACAATGGAGGAGGCCCAGGACAGAAAGGTCAGTGCGGGAATAGGAAGGGGAATTGAAATTGTTAGCAACCGGGAGATCGCGTAGGCCTAGGTTGACTGAGCGTAAAGTCCCTGTCCCACTTGCACGACCTCCACCGTGACCTCTGGCGAGTTTGCCCGTGACCCATAGTCGCGGCAAGGTCGCCATGAGGTCGTAGGAGGTCTTCGTCACTCTCCTTCATGGTCGTGAGTGGTCTCCGCGTAGTCGAGGCTTCAGCTAGGTCGCGGCATATTTTTTTAGATGTTAAAAATTGACTGCGACTACAAATAGGTCGCAGTGGGAAAAATTGATATTATTTTAGTTGTAGGTCTAGTTGAAGCCGATCGTAATAGGTCGTGATGCTAGTCGTAGGTAGTCGAAGGTAGTCGAACGTAACAGCTCCGGTGTGAAAAAAAGGTCAGTAGATAAAAGAAGGTAATTTCAACAGCAGAATGTCACCTCTTTCACGCCAAGGCATGTTCATTCATAGCTGGAGAGTTTTTTGGAGAGGAGGCTTGTGTTTTAGAGATGGCACAAAAAAGGCAGCAGCGCAGGGGAGGGCACAACCCTAAAAAAAAACCTGCCACCTGCCAGGTGTTGCCCACTCAGGAGGAGGAGTGGCAGGAGGTGATGCCTCAGGAGGTGATAGTGCAGGAGGAGGTAGCCCTGCATGAGAGACCCTGGAGGAGGAGACCAGGGTGGTTGTCTATGTCCCCACCACCACCCCATCTTTCACTGCCTCATTTAAAGGCAGCAAAGCAGCCCTTTCTCCTGTGTCTGACACAGCATCAGAGGCAGATGCCCCATTGGTGGTGAGGGAGGGCTATAGGAAGGTTATGTCTTACACCTTCATCAGGCAGCAGGAGGGGGACCTTGAGGAATGGTTCCAGCAGAATGCCATCCTGTACGAAAAGGAAAATGAGGGGTACAGGAACAGGGACAATAATGGCATGCTTGCCATCCATTGCCCCACATGTGTACTTAAAGTTCCATCTTTTGTCAAAGCCCAGCGCCACTCTCTTCCAGTCATCTGGTGTACTGGGACAGTCCATCACATCATCTCCATTCACCCATTGAGACCTCTTCTTGTGCTTCCTCTTCACCCTTGCTCTTCCTCTTCTGCCTTTCTTAAAAGGCTGCTGAAGCACAAGGGCTACTGCAAACAGCAGTAGTTGTATTTTTACTAACATCCTCCAAACTAGTTACCTTCCTTACTTACATGGTTCAGAATGATTTAAAAAAAAAACCTGGCAGGCATCTTTTAGTGGGAAAAAGATGCACACATGACATCATTATATCAGGTGATCATTTGAGCTGTAGACACTCGTCACTGGTCGTTGTTGGTTTTCAGTGTGGTCCGCTGAGGTGGAAATGGGGTCGTGCTCATTCACGGACCAATTTGCCAGAGGCCATCCTCGAGTAAAACGTACATAGTCGAAGCCAGTCTTCAGCATAGTCGAAGGAGGTCTTCAACAAAGTCGTAAGAGGTCATACATAGTCGAGGAAAGTCGTAGGAGGTCGTAGGTCACCGCAACCTCAATTAAGAAAAAAAGTCGCTTAAGGTTGCCAGAGGTCGCGATGGGGGTCTCCCAAATGGGACAGGTTCTTTAGCCTCACTCTGACAATGGAGGAGGCCCAGGACAGAAAGGTCCATGTGGGAATGTGAAGGGGAGTTGAAATTGTTAGCAACCGGGAGATCGCATGGCCTTGGTGGACTGAGCGTAAATGTTCAGCAAAACAATCACCAAGTCTACGTTTAGCATGATGCACTGGTTGGTTGGTTAAGACAATGGAGGGAATAAACGTTTGGGCAGCACTGTGGCGACGTATGACTATAAAACCTTCTTGACTCTTGACGCAATGCTTTTGGTAAACAGAGGGTCAGAGCTGCGGGCTGGAGAGATTCATTGCAATAAGACGGCTTTCTGCGAGTGAGCAGTGCAGTGCAGTGCTTGTCTCTTCAGGAGCTTTGTCAAGGATAGTAACTGTTTATTAGGAGGAGTTCTGAGTTGTTTCCACAGAGGCAGTGACAGCTGGAAGATGGTGGAGGCGAGGCTGTGCGTCCGAAAGGTGCTGACCAAAATTAATTCCGCATCTTGGAGTTTCACTTCTATCTCCACAGCACACTAGCACACACAGAAGACACACCAACACCTCCACTTCCTCAGAAGACTGAGGAAGTTTGGCATGTCCCGAGCAACTCTCACCAGCTTCTGGAGAATGCACCATAGAAAGCATTTCATTGAGATGCCTCGCAGCATGGTTTGGGATCAGCTCCATCCAAGACCGCAAGAATTGCAGAGAATTGTAGGCGCAGCCCGGACCATCGCACACACCAACCTCCCTTCCATTGACTCCATTTATACCCCACGCTGCCTCAGCAAGGCCGCCAGCATAATCAAGGACGGGTCACATCCTGACCACTCCCTCGCCTCCCCTCTCCCATCAGGCAAGCGTGTAAACGCACACCTCCAGATTCAGGACAGTTTCATCCCAGCTGTTGTCAGGCAACTGAACCATTCTACCACAACCAGCAAGCGGTTCTGAGCTACTATCTACCTCATTGGAGACCCTTGGACTATCTTTGATGGGACTTTCCTGGACTTTATCTTGCACTAAACATTATTCACGTCATTCCCGTTATCATGTATCTGTACACTGTAAATGGCTCGATTGTAATCATGTATAGTCATTCTGCTGACTGGATAGCATGCAACAAAAGCCTTTCATTGTGCCTCGGTACATGTGACAATAAACTAAACTCAACTCAACTCTCCTTCCCAAAATCAAGCAAAAGGACTGCCCTGGCGGACCATGGTTTCTGCCTGCTCCTGCCGTGCCACTGAACTCATCTCCAAATGTCTTGATTCCATCCTATCCCCCCTTGTCCAGTCCCTTCTCACCTACATCTGAGACACCTCGCATGCTGTTCAACTCTTCCCATGGGCCCAGGCTAGACTTGGCTTGTATGCCTTTCCAGAGCTGCGGGATAGTTGGAGACACACCCTGTACAGGGCACATTCCTTGCATTCCTGGACCGCACTGCCATTATCTTTCCATCTCTCCAGGGCTCTCTTCTATAGTAGAGTGCTTGGTTTTGTTTGCACTGCTTTTGTGACAATGTTACTAACTTTATAGTTTCCGGTGTGGGTGCTCTGGTGTGGGTGTTCTGGTGTGGGTGCTCTCCTGTGGGTGCTCTCCTGTGGGTGCCCAGGCATGTGAGGCTGCAACTCCATCCACTCCTGTAGCCCTGTCACATTTCAGAATGTTGAGGAGACACAAGGAACTGCAGGTGCTGATTAATATATAAAAAGGCATAAAGTGCTGGAGTAACTCAGCGGGTCAGGCTGCATCTCTGGAAAACAAGGACGGGTAACGTTTCGGGTCGGGACCCTTCTTTGGACTGATTGTGTTGTGTGGGGCGGTGGGAGAAAGCTGGAAGAGAGGTGAGAGCAGGACAAAGCCTGGCCAGTGATAGGTGGATACAAGTGAGGGGGGGTGGTGATTGGCTTGGGCACAGAGGGGGAAGGATAAACAAGTATATATGTGGGATTGAAGAATAGTAATGATAATAATGATACTGGTCAGACAAAGGCCAGAGATGAAAAGACAAGAACTGTGAGGTAAGGATAGAAGAGGTGGGAATTGTTTCTTGGTTTCTTGGTTTCCTGCTCCTCCAAAAATATTCCAAATGGAATTTAAACTGGAGGTGGCGGAGAGTGGACTTAAGCAAAAAAGGGTTCTTGGAGAAGAAGAGCTACCTTAAATTTAGTTGCGTCTGGTTGAGTAACTATGGTAGGGTGAAGACCATTCCATGCTTTAATTGTGCGAGGGAAGAATGAATTGCTGTACACATCTGTCTTGGTAG
Organism: Okamejei kenojei; assembly: GCA_035221665.1. Taxonomy (NCBI): domain Eukaryota; kingdom Metazoa; phylum Chordata; class Chondrichthyes; order Rajiformes; family Rajidae; genus Okamejei; species Okamejei kenojei. Next base: position 27,158,850 of record CM069140.1, on the reverse strand, counting down.
CTGGTATCTCAAATTGGATTGAATGCCCTCGTCTGCTTCTAATAACCATATAACAACCATATAACAATTACAGCACGGAAACAGGCCCTCTCGGCCCTTCCAGTCCGTGCCGACCATTTCTTTTCCCCTAGTCCCATCTACCTGCACCCAGACCATACCCCTCCATTCACGTCCATATACCTACCTAATAGGTTTGGGTTTGGTGTAGGTTTGGTAATCTATGTCGAGCTGACCATTTTTGTGAAGCCAGCGGGAGGAATAATAGGTGGAAGGAGAAGGGGAGAGTTGGATGCAAATCTAGGCAGGGACACAAAAAGAGGGGGGAGGAGAAAAAAGTATATATATGTGGGATTCTTTGTACGTTAGTTACCTAAAGTTGGAGAATAATAATAATATGAATAATATTTTCTTATATCACTTGTCTCTGTACAGTGGAATTTCTTTGTTTTGGTAAAATCATACATCCGACTTCACCTAGGCATGTTTCTGGCGCTGACAACGTTTCAATGGTCCTCAGAACGGTCTTATATTCTTGCAGCTGCTGCACAGGCCACTAGGTCCCTCTTAGTTCCTAGTGCCCCACCTCATCCCGCCAGATCCGCGTTAGTTCTTAGTGACTGCCCCCCCCCCCCCCCCCCATCTCCCCCAGCCAGGTCCCTCTTCATTCTCGGCAGCCCTCCCTAATTCAATGTCGATACTGTTAGGTTATGTTAACAAAGTGAAATATGAGGTGTAGTTCCTCCAGTTAATTATATGCTGTTTCGGACCATTTTATTTTAGTTTAGTTTACCATTGGAGACGTAACACCTTATATTTATACTGTCGTACTGCTATCTCACATCCATCCAGGGACCCAGCAGTCCTTCCAGGTGAGACAGAGGTTCACGTGCATCTTCTCTAACCTCATCTACTGCTTCCAATGTTCTCAATAGACAATAGACAATAGACAATAGGTGCAGGAGTAGGCCATTCGGCCCTTCGAGCCAGCACCGCCATTCAATGTGATCATGGCTAATCATCCACAATCAGTACCTCATTCCTGCCTTCTCCCCATATCCCCTGACTCCGCTATCTTTAAGAGGCCTATCTAGCTCTCTCTTGAAAGTATCCAGAGAACCGGCCTCCACCTCCCTCTGAGGCAGAGAATTCCACAGACTCACAACTCTCTGTGTGAAAAAGTGTTTCCTCGTCTCCCTTCTCCTTTGCATTAGCGGGATCAAGCTTTACTTGCTGACCATTTTGCTGAACACTTGTGCTCCGTCCGCCAATGCCTGCTGGATCTCCAATTTGCCAACCATTTTAACCCCTTTCCATTCCCACACACTGATCTTTCTGTCCTGGGCATCCTCTATTGCCAGAGTGGGACAACACACAAACTGGAGGAAAAGCACCACATATTCCACTAGGATAGCTTACAACACGATTTTATGAACATTAAATTCTCCAATTTTAACTAACTAACCAATAAAATACCTTTATTTATTTATTTATTTGTGTGTGTGTGTGTGTATATATATATATATATATATATATATATATATATATATATATATATATATATAAATATATATATATATATATATATATTATATATATATATATATGAACCTGTAAGAAAGAACTGCAGATGCTGGTAGATCACAAAATGCTGGAGTAACTCAGCAGGACAGGCAACATCTCTGGAGAGAAGGAATGGGTGATGTTTCGGTTCGAGACCATTCTTCAGACCCTTCTCTCCAGAGATGCTGCCTGTCCCACTGAGTTACTCCAGCGCTTTGTGATATATATAAACCTTGATTGGTAAACATTTCTCCCCTTCCCCCTCCATCTATGTACTTTCACAATTTATACCCCTTCCACCTTTATCTCAGAGCAACCACTTTTCGAGTTGGTTGAGGGATATGGGGTGAGTGCAGGACAATGGTTCTGAGGTAAAATAGTAAGATTAAACAAGAACTTACCAGTTTGAAGTTGGATCTTTATTTTATGAGGAGCTACGATGAGCGATTACATGAAGAAACCCGCCAGCCCGCATGCGCGTCAATCTTCAAAGCAGGGGTGTGAAATCACAGGTAACAGTAATTGAAGTAACATAGTAAGATTAGAAACCTAGAGCTACCAGATGACCTTTGTGATATGAGGGTTGGGAGCGGTGGGGACGTAATCGCTCATTGTAACTCCTCATAAAATAAAGATCAAACTTCAAACTGGTAAGTTCTCGTTTAATCTTACTATTTTACTTCGGTGCCACGTGAGTGAAGATTTCAAAGCTCTGTGATTTCATGCCGTAGATACGAATCCAGGCGTCTCACTGCAGCGATTGACCCAGGATGAGTGAATAATAAACAATGCACTGAACCATGGCATTGATTTGAACATGTAAATGGTTTATTTAACAAAGAAAACAATAGCGACCCCTCTCTCCCAGGGGGACACTATGAAACAGTACCTAAAATAGAATGTGCGAATACCTCCAGTCCGGTAAGTGGCTTGTTATAGAACCTATGAAAAGTCAGTTCATTTGACCATCCTGCGGCTGCGAGGATATGGTCGAGAGGGATGTCCATTACCCTCGCTGCTGACGTTGATGCCGCCCTGGTGGAGTGAGATTTTAAATTATCAGTGTCCACTCCTGCACAAGCCAGAACCTGTTTCAGCCATCTTGAAATGGTCTGTACCGACACTTTCTTGTGCGCTTTTTGTGGCTGATAAATAATGCTGATTCCGAGCCTCTGAGGCTCTTGGTGACCTTGATATAATGTTGCAGGTGCGAAACTACACACAATCGCAAATCCGTGGGGTATGTCGAAAAATTAGGCTTGATACCCCTCGTCTGCTCTGTTTAATTAAATCATAAATGTAAAATGTTACGTTATTTCCAGATGACACCATCCTGTCCAGTCGCAGCTTCTGCAACGTCCGGACCTGTTGCGCTGAAACCAGCGCTATGAGCATGACCACCTTTAGGGTGATTTTGGGCAAAGAGAGGGATGTGGCTGGAGCCCACTGATGAAGCAGCGTGAGTACGGATCTCACATCCCAGATTTCAGAGTACCTGGGCCTTGGGGGATTGGAATTAAAAATACCCTTCATAAACCGGGATATTAAAGGGTGAGATCCAACAGAATGTTGTTCCGACTCAGCCATAAATAAGGTGACTGGGCACTCCTGGCACTATTGATGGTACTATAGCTCAACCCTTCATCAAAATATAGCATTGACAGAAACTCTAGCGCATCTGAGATGCGTGTCGTGTGATATGTTATGTTCCCCCGTAAACAGAACACCTCCCATTTCCTGACATGAGAGATGTACTTTGTTTTGGTGCTATCCCTCAAGGCCGCAGTGATCACATCCACGGTACGATCGGATAGTCCAAGCCCCAGGTATGGCCTCCTTAGAATCTGCAAATCAATAGATCAATACGGTCATGTAATGGATGTTGTTCCCCAGTTACAGGGTGCACAAGTAGCGGAACAGTCATAAGCGGCTGTGTTATTATTCCTAAAACAAGTGGGAACCATGGCTGAGTAGGCCAGTCGGGTACCACCAAAACTCCTGAGGCGGAGTCTTGCTTGATTTTGAGCAAGCACCGACTGAGGAGGCAAAATGGGGGAAATGCATATAAAAACATTCCACCCCAATGTAGCGTGAATGCATCTACCGCTACTGCCCCTAGGTCTGGTTCCCATGAAACATACTTCGGTAATTGGTGATTGAGTCTGGATGCAAACAAATGGTGTATACTGTGTGGGTGGACACAAATTGGGAAGGAATTCAATTCGAAACCCTTGTATACTGTGCAGTATAAACGGATCTGATGTTATCCCATACCATTTCTTCAAGAACACGTGTAATCTCCCCCCAAAGTGTAGGTGATTCCCACTTAATATGTTCTGACAAGAACCAGACCCACCTACCTCCATGGTTACTGGCGGGAATTCCCTGCCCCCGGTTTCTGGGGGGTAAGGCCATGTTCGCTCGTGCCCCTGGTGGGGTGCGCCAGCTGCGCATATTTGTGAATGGCCAGCTTGGTCCTTGACCTGAACCGGTTTCAGCGAACCGTTTGTAGGGGTACTGCCGCCGAAGCGAGGTTTTGCTGGTCGTCGGTACTTTGATGATTCCGACCGTTCTTGCTTCGTCGTCCAGCTCCTTGACTCTTTTTGAGAGATCTTCACCGAACAGCAGGTTCTGTGGCTGGATATTGCTGGGTTTACACAGAGCCGCGAACTTCGGGTTGATAGTAGGGCGGATGGCAGACTTTGAGGCAATTAATCTCAAAATGTGCATGGACATGAGGGCCAGGGGATCCTGCTGTACATCAGACAGGTGCCCTCCATCCACCGACCTGGCGAACGCTGTAATGCCAGAAGCGAGCAGCTTCAGTACCCTCTGAAGCCTCATTTCATGAACTCCGATACCTTCGCCCATGTGACCCCAGATGGCATGGTTAACTGCCGGCACTTTGAGCAGGACACAGTTGGTAGGGGTCTCATATTCTTTGGACGTTTCCTCTATAGTATGCTCTTGAAGCTGGTGTGAGGCCAGGTAATTAATACTTGCGGCCAACTCTTCACCCAGCGGTTCCCCTGTATCTGAGGGAATAGCAAATCTTGCTGCCAGGACTGGCACTTCTGGCTCGTGCCTTTCATCCCTTGGGATATGCTCCACGGCTGTACCCACGGACTCGGAATCAGAATAAATCTGACCCCGCATGCTCTCCTCCTCCGACATTAAGCAGCCCTGATACAGGTGCCGCTGGCGCGGGCTCCCGAGGAGATCCGCGCTGACACAACTCCTCCAGTTGGAGTGTATCTTGGTGGAGCATCCTCTCCATTAGGAGCTCCATCCTGGACAGCCGTCCAAAGACGTTATCCATTATCAGGGGGGGATCCCTCCCGGCCCGACTCATCCGAGTCTACGGATTTTTTGGTGGCTTTCCGCCCCAATGGTGCAGCCACAGTGCTCTCAGGCACCAAGTCTACAGTTGCTGGTCGTACCGCCAGCGACCCGGTAGGTGAGATAGGCGGCCGCCATCTACCCGCACTCCCGCGGTCTTCCTCAGCTACTCTCCCGGCGGCTCGCCTTGACTTCACCTTCGACGCTTTCTCCATACTCGACCTCGTCTCCTGAAACAAGAATTACCAAGCGCAGAAAACAACCTCCGACTAAGTTAACACTTACCTGAGGGTTTTTAAACTTACCGCTGGAGGAGCGATGCACCTCCCAGCCGGTCGCTGCACCATGCGTCAGACGTAATGAAATGCATGCGGGCTGGTGGGGTTCTTCACGGAATCACTCACGTGACTCTGAAGTAAAATATCAACTATCATTGCATTGAATGGTGGGCCAGACTCGAGGGGCAGAATGGACTCATCCTGTTTTATTCTATAGGGATGGACATCGAGGGATGTGGGCGTCGCAGGTTAAATGAGTCAGCATTGAAGTCCCCATTCATACCTGCCGGTGAGAAGGTGGCAGTGAGCTGCCTGCATGATCCGCTGCAGGCCTTGAGATGTGGGTGTAACCATAATGCTATCAGAGAGGGAGCTCCAGGAGATTAACCCAGCTACATTGAAGGAATAGTGATGTGTTTCCAAGTTAGGATGATGTTTGACTTCGATTTTTTTAGTTTAGACATACAGTGTGGAAACAGGACCATTGGCCCTTCAAGTCCGGGCTGACCAGCGATCCCCATACACTGGTTCTATCCTACACACTAGGAACAATTTACAGAAGCCAATTAACCTACAAACCTGCACGCCTTTGGAGGAAAGCTTCCCATGATTTAGCTGCCCTTGTTCGTCTAACTGGTAGAGGTTGTGGGTTCGGAGGGTTCTATCAAAGGAGTTTAAGAAGGAACTGCATATGCTGGAAAATCGAAGGTAGACAAAAGTGCTGGAGAAACTCAGCGGGTGCAGCAGCATCTATGAGGCGAAGGAAATAGGCAACGTTTCGGGCCGAAATCGAAGGGTTTCGGCCCGAAAAGTTGCCTATTTCCTTCTATCAAAAAAGTGTTGGTGAATTTAATCTAGTTTTGTTATAGCACAGAAACAGGCCCTTTGCCCCTCTGAGTCCGTGCCGATTGGCGATCACCGTACACTAGCACTATCCTGCACACAAGCGCAGCCGTCTTCTTCTTCTTGCATATGGTGTGCACAGCCTAAAGCTGTGGGACAACTTGTTCTATTTGATCTATTTGATTGTACATGTCGGGTTGATTGCATTAGATGAAACACGTGAAGGTTGTAATCTCCCACCTCAGCGCAGCGGCAGAGTTGCTGCCTTACAGCACCAGAGACCCGAGTTGGATGCTGACTGTGGGTGCTGTCTGTATGGAGTTTGTACATTTTCCCTGTGACCGCGTGGGTTTTCTTCAGGTGCTCCAGTTTCCTCCCGCACTCCGAAGACACACAGGTTTGTAGGTTAATTGGCTTCAGTAAAGATTGTAAATTGTCCCTAATTTGCAGGATAGTGTTAGTGTGCAGGGATCGCTGGTTGGCACGGACACGGTGGGCTGAAGGGCCAGTTTCCTTGCTGTATCTCTAAACTAAACTAAGCCACCCCCCCCCCATCCCACCCTGCAACTGTGCTGTAAATTAAAGCAAGATATAGCCAGCACTTGTGACACCAAGCTTTGCAGATAGTCACAGTATTGTTCCCAGCACAAAGCCGCTCATCAGTGGGGTATGGTGGCATAATCACTGAATGAGGCGGGGGGGGGGGGGGGGGGGGGGGAGGCTGTAAAGGTATTTTGCGAGGAATGGGAATGATTACTGCAATGGGAATCCAAGGTTAAATCAATGTTTTGCTGCAGTCAATATTTGTTGCTTTAGTGTTCGGAGTCCAGCTGTTGACAGAGTGCCCTTCCTCGCAAGGAGGAAGTTTGGGGCTGGAGGTCCCAGTGGCACGGGGTGGAGAATAGGGTACAGGGCGGGGGCTACCAGTGCTGCATCTGACGGACTTGCCGACATGGTGCTGGGATATTGTCCCTGCACTCGCCGACTGTCCCGGGACACTGCTGTTGCCCTTGGCGTTCTGGTCAAACTCATCTCCAATTGATATCTCAGTAAGTAAATATGCCCAGAAATGTGACGTTGGTGAGACCACATCTGATGTATGTGAAGTTCTGCTCGCCCAGCTTTGTTTCGTTTTTAATTTTGGAGATACAGCGTGGAAACAAACCCTCCGGCCCACCGGGTCCGAGCCAAACAGTGGCCCTTGTACACTAATTCTATCCTAAATCCTAGGGACAATTTACAGAAGCCAATTAACCTGCACATCTTTGAAATGTGGGAGAAAACCAGAGCACCCGGAGAAACTCCGTCTGGGAGTTTACCCTCATGTTAATTGGCTTCGGCAAAATTGTAAATTGTTCATGGAGTGTATGACAGTGCGAGTGTACATGGGTGATCGCTGGTCGGTGAGGACTCAGTGGGCTGCAGGGCCTGTTTCAGTGCTCGATCTCTAATGTCTGAAAGTAAAGTCACACTGGGCTGCAGGAGCAGCCCCACGTGACTGAATATCCTGTCAGTATCTGACACCGCCTCAGCGGTCTGAAGAAAGGTCGCAACCTGAAACGTCCATCCCCTCCCCCTTCCCAGTTATCCCACATCTTACACTCTCTGACTACATTCTAACTCTGTCCCGCCCACTCCCCCTGACATCAGTCTGAAGAAGGGTCTTGACCCGAAACGTCACCCATTCCTTCTCTCCAGAGATGCCGCCTGCCCTGCTGAGTTACTCCAGCATTTTGTGTCAACCTCTGCCTCAGGGATGACTGCGGGATCCTGCTGTGCAAGACAACTCCTGCACTTCCTGCATCTCATGCAGCCTCACGGGTCGCAAGGTGCTGCGGGGGTGGCTCGATGAATTACGAGATGTTATATAAATGCAGAGCCTGCTCTCTCTCTCACCATCTAGCTGCGACCAGTGTGGGATTTGGGATTTTAATCAGTGCCTTCGGGTATTAGAGTGGCATTAACTCCCCCCGGTGTCTGAGGGCTTTATTTATACAGAAGTAATTTTAGTTTCTTTCCAGATGCCAGATGTTGTGCTGCAGATCAACAACAGCTGGCTCCCGGAGTAGATTGAAAGCTTCACTGATTTCCAGTCACATGTTCTTGTTTAATCCCAGTGATGCATCTGGTGGAGGACCAGACTGGTCAGAATCGTACTGGGCAATGTGCAACAGCTGGAGGAGCTACAAGAGGGGGCACTCAGTGAGAAGGGGGATGGAGTGAGGGAGACAGAGAGAGAGAGAGAGTGACCACTTGGAGGGACTGAGGGAGAGGAAGGAGAGTTTTCAGGGAAGGAAGGGGGTTAAAGAAGGAGAATGATTGAGAGAGATGTCAGATTCAATTTGCATTCAGGTTACAGATTACATATTAGTTTATTTAGTTTTGTTTATTATTATTATCACGTGCACTGAAGAACAGTGAAAAGCATTTTTTTGTGGCGTGCTATCCAGTCAGTGGAAAGACTGATTGCGATCGAGCCGTCCATGGTGTACAGATGCAGGATAAAGGATATAACATTTAGTGCAAGATAATGTCCAGTAAAGTCTGATTAAAGATAGATCGAAGGTCTCCAACGGGGTAGATGAGAGGTCAGGACTGCTTTCTATTTGGTGAGAGGATGGTTCAGTTGCCTGATAACAGCTGGGAAGAGACTGTCCCTGAATCTGGAGGTATGTGTATTCAAACCTCTGTTCTCTTGCCTGATGGGAGAGGGGAGAAGAGGAAGTGACTGAGTTGATTCTGCTGCTGGCCTTGCCGAGGCAGCGTGTAGTATAGGTGGTGTCAATGGAAGGAAGGTTGGTTTGTGTGAAGGTCTGGGCTGGTCCACAATTCTCCACGATTTCTTTTTTTGTTAAGTATTTTTATTATAGAAACATAATAATAAAAAGTACATTATTTTGCATAGATGAAAATACATGATATTAATGATATATTCATACTGTTAATAATATTTGTATTATCATTGGTTTTAAAATTTAAGACTATATATTTTATATAATTGAAAATACATGATACTAATAATACCTTCATGATATTAGTAATATTTATATTCTTATTAATATTAAAAATTTAAGATTATATGTATTCTCCACGATTTCTTGCGGTCTTGGATGGAGCTGTTCCAAAACCATGCCGTGATGCATCCCCAATAAAATGCTTTCTACGGCGCGCCTGTAGAAATTGGTGACAGTTGTTGGGGACATGCCAAACCTCCCAAGCTCTCTGAGGGCGTAGAGGCGTTGGTGTGTTTTCTTGGTCACTGCTTTGATGTGGCTAGTCCAGGACAAATTGCCGGTGATATTTATTCCTAAGAACTTGAACTGATCAACCATCTTGACTTTGGCCCCATCAATGTAGAGCAGGACATGTGTACTGCCTCCTGTCTTCATTGTCTATTCATTGGAGTGGAATTAAATTCCTCGTTCACAGTAAGCAGTATAGATACAGTAATGATAAATATAACAGCAAATATAATGGATGCAAAACAACATAATGATGTAAGGTTGTAGTGCAAAAATATATTAAAGTGCAACGATGGAATAAGCAAAGGAGGCAGAGTAAAACATTGTGGCAGCACTTCCGGAAAGGGGTGGTTGATCCAGCAGTCTGATAGCAGTGGGGAAGGTCTGAACATCCAGGCCGTCAACTCATGTACCTGCCTCCCAGAAGGCAGTGTATCCTTGCGGATACTTTCAGCCTTCCTGATGCAACGCACCGCAAAGACGGACCGGATGGAAGGAAGTGTGGAGCCTGGGCTGTGTTCACCACTCTCTGCAGGTCCCAGCGATCAGAAGCAGAGCAGATGCCTCACCAGGCATCAAAATACAAATTTGAGAGAATTGTCATGGGCATGCTGAATCTTCTCAGGCACCTGAGAATGTCAGAATGGAGCTTCCCTTTCTTGATCACTGCATCCATGTGAAGTAACCAGGTTTTGCTCTGGTGATATGGGTGCCAAGGAACTTGAAGCTGTTGAGGAGGACAAGGTTATGTTCATAAGTCTGAAGAAGGGTCTCGACCCGAAACGTCGCCTATCTCCTTCGCTCCTTAGATGCTGCTGCACCCGCTGAGTTTCTCCAGCTTTTTGTGTACCCAAGGTTATGTTCATCCTCTCTCTTCTTTAGGTCAACCAAATCTTTCATCTGAAAAAGGGGCTCGACTTGATATATCACCCATTCCTTCTCTCCAGAGATGCTGCCTGCCCCACTGAGTTACTTCAGCTTTTTGTGCCTATTTTCGATGTAAACCAGCAGTTCCTTCCTACACTCTTTCATCTTGTTGATGTTTAGAGCTACAGTAGGTGGTTGCCCCAACACCGTGACACAAGGTTCCTGATCTCGTTACTGTACATCATCTCATCATTGTTGACAAACTCAAAGATTAGGCTGGCATTATACTTGGTCACGCAGTCACGTGTGTACAGAGGGTAGACCAAGCGACTGGCCACCTAACCCTGAGGGGCACTAGTGCTAAGGGTCGGGATGGACAAAATGTTTTCCTCCCGCACACCAAAGATGTCCAGGTTTGTAGGTTAATTGGCTTTGATAAAAATTGTAAATTGTCCCCAGTGTGTAGTGTGTGCTATTGTAATGGGGGTCGCTGGTCAGCGCAGAGTCGGTGGGCTGAAGGGCCTGTTCCCACGCTGTATCTCTAAACTAAACTAAAAACTAAACTATATTCATGGGAGTTTAGAGAAATGAGGAGTCTCATTGAAACGTATAAGATCCTGGTGGGGCACGAGAGCTTTCCACCTGTGAGAAAGGATATTATTTGGATAATTATTACAAGGGCGGCATGGTGGTTCCACGGTAGAGCTGCTGCCTTACAGCGCCGTAGGCCCGGGTCCCATCCTAACCAAGGGTGCAATCTGTACATAATTTGTACGTTCTCCCCATGACCTGTAATGGGTTTTCTCCCACACTCCAATTGTAGGTGAATTGGCTTTGGTGAAATTGTAAATTGTCCCTAGCGTGTGTAGGATAGTGTGCGAGGATCACTGGTCAGCACGGGCTCTGTGGGCCGAAGGGCCTGTTTCTGTGCTGCATCTCTAAACTAAACTAAACTAATAAGGGGCAGCCATTTAAAACTGGGGCGGTGAGGAGTGTTTTCTTGCTGACAGAGCTGCTCTATCTTGATCACCGCATCCATTTGGAGGGACCAGGTTATGCTCGGGTAATATGGATGCCAAGGAACTTGATGATGCTGTTGACCATCTTTACAGCAGCTCTGTTCACAAGGACAGGGTTATGTTCATCCCATCCCTTCCTTAGGTCTGCCTTGGAGGGTGGAGGAGGCAAGATCAAGGGGAGATAGTAATTAAAGGGAACCAAGAGAAATGTTTGAAAGATGGAGGAAGTGAGGGATTATGGGACCTGGGCCAGCTTCCATCACCCATGATCATATTGAATTGTATTGTATTCAATTTAGTGTCATTATCTCATTTTAGGGACAACAAAATGGATGGTGGGCTAGGCATGAGGGGCCGAGTGGCCTGCTCCTGTTTCCTTGTGTCACTGCGCACACTGAGGAGATCAGTGCCTGCCTAATGTGCGGGTGGGTGAAGGGGAGACAGGCAACACCGGTGGGTGTGAGGAGGCTTTATTGTAGGCAGCTGCTGGGGTGTACCATGCTAAACCACGAACACCTCGGTCTTGACACAAAAAGATGGAGTAACTCAGCGGGACCGGCAGCATCTCTGGAGAGAAGGAATGGGTGACGTTTCGGGTCGAGACCCTTCTCCAGACTCCTCGACACTTAATTTACTTTAGAGTTACAGCGTGACCAACAGGCCCTTCGGTCTTTCGAGTCCATGGCGACTGTTGATCACCCGTTCACATTAGTTCCCTGTTATCCCACTTTCCCAACCACTCCACACGCCTGCAAGGGGGCAAATTACAGACCTGCATGTCTTTGGGATGTGGGAGGAAACTGGAGCTCCCAGAGGGAAACCCGGGAGAAAGTGCAAACTCAGCGGGGAAGCAGTGACAACCGCCAATCACACCTCGCAACAACTCGCACTATCCAAAACACGAGGGACAATTTACAATTTTTACTGAAGCCTAAAAACCTACAAACCTGTACGTTCTTGGAGTGTGGGAGGAAACTGGAGCACTCGGGGAAAACCCACGAGGTCACAGGAAGAACATACAAACTCCGTACAGACAGCACCAATAGTCAGGATCGAACCCGGGTCTCCGGCGCTGCAAGACAGCAACTCTACCTCTGTGCCACTGTGCTGCCCTTAAATCCACTTGTTGTAGGCAAGTGATCAGGGGTCAGTGGGTTTGTGCTAATGTTCAGTGGAGTGGGACTCGTGTTCCAGTAAACACCGTGTCCCGATGCCAAAAAGGGAGCTGGCTGTACAAAGCTCTGAGAAAAGAGGCCAATTCTTCAACCACAACACACAAGTTTGTTTAACGATCCATTGAGCAAAGTTCTGGACAATTAATACAATGGAACCAGCTCTAGCAAAACGAGGGAGCATGGATTTTCCGCAGAACACACTGCCAATTCATATCTGCTGTGCTGCATTATGTCAGCGTATTGTTGAAGGTTCAGAGGAGGTTTACGAGAATGATCCCGAGGGTGATTAGATTAACGGCTGAGGATCGTTTGACGGCTCTGGGCCAGCACTTGCTGGAGTTTAGATGGATAAGCGGTGATCTCATTGAAACTGACCGAATAGTGAAAGGCCTGGATAGAGTGGATGTGGAGAGGGTGTTCGCAGTAGTGGCAGTGTCCAGGGCCAGAGGGCGCAGGCACAGAATAAAGGGATGTAGACGGGGAGGAATCTCTTTAGCCAGATGGTAGAGAATCTGGGGAATTCATTGCCACATACAGCTGTGGAGGCCGTCATTGGGTATTTTTACAGCAAAGATTGGTAGGTTCCTGATTTGTAAGGGCGTCAAAGGTTAGAGAAGGCAGGAGAATGGGGTTGAGAGGGAAGAATAGATCAGCCACGATCGAATGGGCAAATGGCCTCATTCCGCATCCATGGATTTACAATCTCATGAAAGTGCAGATGGAGGAAGGATAGTGTGCACAGGGAGAGAGAGACAGACAGTGGTCACACTCAGGCACAGGTGAAGGTGGTGCGTTGTGAGCAGTGTGCATGTGGATGGCTCTGGCTCAGCAGTGAGCAGCAGTGAGCACGATGTACAGTGGAAGTGACAGAGGGATTAAACAGTGAACAATGGAATGAGTGTACGTGGTGGGCCCGAGTCGATCAGCTAAACCCACGAGCAGTGGGAAGAAGTAGAGGGCTTGTTGCTTCAGTGCTGGGGGTTGCTGGGCAGACTGGTATCTGGGCTGGCAGCCACCGGCGTGAATCCAACATACTACACCTCCCTCTCCCCACCTCCTCCATGTTGACAGGGTCAACAGAGTAGAGGGTCAGTGTCAGTGACGCAGGCTGAAGCCAGGGACCAGGGGGAGACCTCCACGTCCCTTCACCAGCCTCCCTCATCTCCCCACAGAGAGGGGGGACTGATGCACCACACACTGTGGATGGGGTACTCTTCCCCACCCTTCCTACTCATCCCCCTCCCCCACTCTCTCTCCACCTCCCGCTCCTCTACTAGGCCAAAGTCAGCATGGTTTTGTGAAGGGGAGGAGGTCGCGTCTGACGGATCTGCTGGGATTCTTTGAGGAAGTAACATGCAGGAGAGACTAAGGAGAGTCAGTGGATGATGCTGATCTAGATTTTCAGAAAGCCTTTGATAATGTGCCACTTGTGAGGCTGCTAAGGAAGATGAGAGCCCACGGTATCAAAGGGCAGATACTAACATGGAAAGCAGGTTGGCTGGATGGCAGAAGGCAAAAAGCGCCAATAAATTGGGTCACGTCTGCGCCCGGGTCATAATAGAAAGGGAGTACGAGCTGTCCACGGGTGCCCTGGGGACATTTCCTGGTCCGCTGGGCACCGTGAGGGGGGGTGGAAAGTATCCTCAATAGGGATGGGGGAATAGTTATTTAATATTTAAGAATATACCTTGTATTATGGCGGAGCGCTTGTATTTTGTGTGTATTTTTGTAAATTGGTGATTCCAATTATTTTTGGTTGAAATCTTTTTTTTCAAAAGAGCGGCAATAAAGGGGGCTTTTCCTGGTTGGCTGCCAGTGACTGGCTGAGCTCTGCAGGGGTCGGAGCTGGGGCCGCTACTCTTCACGGTGCACGTGAATGATGAGTATGAGGGAATTGATGGCTTTGTGGCCAAGTTTGTGGATGACCCAAAGAGAGTTGGAGAGGCAGGTAGTGCAGAGAAAGCAGGGACTCTGCAGAAGGACTTGGACAGGTTGGGGGAGTGGGCAAAGAAGCGGCAAATGGAATACAGCGAAACAAAGAGGCCAACTCAATGGATATTTTTGACGGGTGAGATTGACAGATTCTTGATTAGTACGGGTGTCTGGGATTATGGGGAGAAGAAGGCAGGAGATTGGTGTTGAGAGGGAAAGATAGATCAGCCATGAATGGATGGCGGAGTAGACTTGATGGGCCGAATGGTCTAATTCTGCTCCTAGAACGTATGGACATGAACATTCTGTACTGTATAGCTTTATGATTCTGTGAATGTACAGAGGGAATTTGTGTGCGCCAATAGCTCCCTGAAAGTGGCAAAACAAGTGGATACGGTGGTAAAGAAGACGTACGGCATACAGATCCTCCCCGGTTTACGTAAACCTATGCATATGAACGAGCATCAGGGAGGCGGGTGGGATGGATTTGCCAGATGCTACAGGGCTCACAACTATTCGGGGTCACGAATAGTTTTCAGGAACGGAGCTCTGTCGTAACCTAAAGAGTCCCTTCAGAACCAGCGATCAACTGTACACAAGCACTATCCTACTTATCCTTGTAAATTGTCCCTAGTGTGTGTAAATTGACCCTACACACACTAGGGAAAGGTTACATTTTTTACCTAAGGCAATTAACCGACAAACCTTACGCCTTTGGAATGAGGGAGGAAACCGGAGCAACTGGAGAAAAGCCATGTGGTCACAGGGAGAACGTACAAACTCCATACAGACAGCACCCGTAGACTGGATTGAACCCGGGTCTCTGGTGCTGTAAGGCAGCAGCTCTATAAATGTGTCACTGACCACCTCTTTGCACTCTCTCCAAAGCCTCCACATCCTTCCTGTAATGAAGCAACCAAAACTGCACACAATACTTCAAATGTTGTGTTTAAAACTCTGAAAGTCCTGTTGCAACTGTAAGAAACTTGAGTTAGGCCGCATTTGGAGTATTGTATGCAGTTCCGGTTGCCACTTTACAGGAAGAATGTAGAGACTTTGGAGAGGGTGCAGGAAGGCCCAACCGAGATGTTTGCAGCATTGGATATAAGGTTAAGTTGAACAACCTTGGATTGTTTTCTCTGGAGTGTTGGAGGTTGAGGAGTGGCCTGCCAGAAACAGATAACATTACAGTCACAGATACGGTAGACAGTCTTTTTCCAAGTTGGCAATTTCAAATACGTCAAGAGGACATTTAACGTGAGAATCTCTTACATGAAGAGTGGGAGGTGCCTGGAACCTGCTGCCAGGTTGGTGGACGTGGATACGATCAAAACATTGACGAGGCATTTAGACAGACACAGGGATATGCGTAGAATGGAGGGATATGGACCATGTGGAAACAGAGGGGAACATGGGTTGGCGCAGACATTTAGACATCACTTTAAACTTTAGATTTTAGAGATGCAGCACGTAAACAAACCCTTCGGCTTACTGAGTCAGCGCCGACCAACAATCTCCTCGTACACTAATTCTATCTTACACGCTGGGGACAATTCACAGAAGCCAATTAACCTACAAACCTGCACGTCCTTGGAGTGTGGGAGGAAACCGAGCTGGAAAACCCACGGGGTCACAGGGAGAACGTGCAAACTCCGCGCACACAGCACTCTTGGTCAGGATTCACTCCGGGTCTCTGGTGCTGTAAGGCAGCAGCTCTACCCCTGCACCCCCCTGCTGCCCAAACCATCATGGGCCAAAGGGCTGTTCCTGTGCTGTACTATGCTATATTCTGCATTCTATAATCAGGGCTTTACCATCTGAGTTAGATCCCAGTTTCCGAGCAAACTTTTTTGTTGACAAGTGGAGCAAGCAATGGAGGTGTCAGGGTTGAATGTTGGGTGAATCATACTCTGTGCTGAGAGCAGGGGGCACTGATGGAGCCCATTCAACGTGTGGTATAAGCTGATCACTACAACTGTTTACTCGAATTGTGTGCAACCTTATCAATAATCGCTGACCTTTATTATGCTTATCCACTAAATTCAAGAGATTAGAAGAATGTTGTTCCACTGCTGATTAATGAATATAACTCCCATTAAAATTGATTGTCAATTAAGCATTAAACCGCAGAGAAATCTACTCGGACTGATAGGGAAAAGCTGACTCTGTCATCTTTAAGGGAGATGATGCCATGCAGATACCAGAGGCGGTGCAGTGGAGCAGCATTAGAGTTGCAGCCTAAAAGCACCAGAGACCTGCGATCGATCCTGACAACGGGTGCTGTGTGTGTGGAGTTTGCATGTTCTCTCTGTGACTGCGTGGGTTTTCCCCAGGTGCTCCAGTTTCCTCCCACGTCCCAAAGACGTGCAGGTTTGTGGGATAATAGGCTTCTGTAAATTGCCCCTAGTGTGTAGGATGCAAAACTGGGATAATGTAAGTCTAATGTGTGGGTGATCGTTGATCGGCGCAGACTTGGTAGGCTGAAGGACCTGTTTCCATCTCTGTATCTCTGAACTAAATTAAATGTACAGGTTTGTGGGTTAATTGGCTCCTGCAAATTGCCCCTTGTGTGTAGGGCGTGGAACTGGGAACGTAGGACATAGAACTAGTGTATGGGTGATCGTTGGTCTGTGGCCTGCTTTCACGCTGAATCTCCACACTCTAAAGTCTAAAGCAGAAAAGGGAAGCTGTCAAGAACTAGGCCTTAACTTAAATTGACTATTAAAGTGATATTCAACAGGTCAGGGCAAAGGTGCCTGAAGGTGAAAGGTCAAATTGAACTCCTATCCCTGGTAGCTTTGAAATACCTGGATCTTCATTTCAAAGATGGGCAGTGAAGTTTCCCTGGCGCTCTGGCCAATAACATTCGAGAGAGCATTTCTGGCAGCTTGCACAGTCTCTGCACAAGAGCTCCAACACGCAGAGTGCGTCATTAGCTGTGCTGCAGCGGCAACAATGCAACATAAATGCAACCCCTCTCTTTCTTTCTGAAGCTTGCCTTCTTACCATGGGGTGATCGGTCCGGGGATGGTAATGGAAACGCAAGAGTCCTCTGGCTCAGGTATTTTTCCACAGACCCCGGGAAGGCTCCTGACTTGCGATCACGGTACTTTTCCAACCTTTGACCATGCCAATGGTCAAAAAGGTGAAGCAATGATTGTTTATGTGGACGCACAGGGTTCACATGCGGAGCAGTGGGGATGAACTTGTGACATTAAATAGTGAGCCATCAAGCACTGAGTGACGTTTTGTATGACCTGTATTGATTGGTGGCTGCAGCCAAGGTTTTGAAATACACTGACAGTCATTAAATTAATTAAACAATATCATGAATTCAGAACCCACGGCTATTCTGTTTCACCAACTTCTTCATAAACATTAGTTTAGTTTAGTTTAGTGTCACATGCACTGAGGTACAGTGAAAGGCTTTTGCAGCGTGCTATCCAGTCAGCGGAAAGAATACATGATTACAATCGAGCCATTTCAAGTTCAAGGAATTCAAATTCAAGAGAGTTTATTGTCATCTGTCCCAGATAGGACAATGAAATTCTTGCTTTGCTTCAGCACAGCAGAACATTGTAGGCATAAATGAATACACAACAGATCAGTATACAGAACAGATTAGTGTACATTTACAGTGTAAAGATACATGATAAAGGGATTAGCATTTAGTGCAAGGTAAAGCTAGCACAATCCGAACAAACATAGTCCGAGGGTCTTCAATGAGGTAGATTCATCACTGCTCTCTGGTTGCGGTAGGATGATTCAGTTGCCTGATAACAGAAGGGAAGAAACTGTCCCTGCAGGAGCAAGCTGGCAACAGTAACTACACCCAAACCCGTTGTCTCATGTTTCAGGGCAAATTAGATTAAATCCTGATGGGTTAAAGTTTCTGTTAACTAGTGGCAGGTACTGGACACACTGCCTAACGGGAGCATTGTGAAGACAACTGAGTTTAATCTCTGGAGAAGTGAAACACGGTGCCTGGGGGTTGGAGCAGTTGTTAGAGGTTATGGGGAGAAGGCAGGAGAATGGGGTTAGGAGGGAGAGGTAGATCAGCCATGATTGAGTGATGGGGTAGACTTGATGGGCCGAATGGCCTAATTCTACTACTATTCCTTATGACCTTATAACCTTATGAAGCAGAATGACCATTATCACTGCAGTGCAGGGCAGGGGGAGTGTGGGATGGGTGAGTGTGGGATGGGGAGCGTGGGATGGGGAGCGTGGGATGGGGAGTGTGGCTCTGGGAGAGTGTGAGGCTCTGGGGGAGCTGCCTATCAGATGAGCTGCATGCCCCCTCTGCAGTGGATGTTTTCATGTGTAGGAAGGAGCTGCAGAAGCTGGTTTACACCGAAGGTCGAAAAGCTGGAGTAACTCAACGGGACAGGCAGCATCTCTGGAGAACATGGATTGGTGATGGTTTGGGTCGAGGCCCTTCTTCAGACTGAGAGTCAGGGGAAAGGGAAATGATAGATGTAAATGGTGATGTGGAGAGATAAAGAACAAATGAATGAAAGATATGCATAAAGTAACGCTGATTAAAGAAAGGTTTAGCCCACAATGGTCCATTGTTGGCAGTGGCGTAGGTGATAATGAATTATACAGATAGTGAAACTCACACACAGCCACCATCCTCTGAGTAAAGAAGTTCCCCCTCACGTTACCCCTAAACTTCTTTTGATTAATATTTTTTATTAGTTGTAAATACATATTAATAGAAAATACTTCTTACATACATTCGTAATATTATTAATATTAACATTTAAGACTTTATATTTCTATACATTTTTTAAAAATAATAAGTAAGAAAGGATAGAGAAAAATAATATAGAAGTAAAAAATCGAAAATAAGGAAGTGAATGGAGTGTTAAAAAGTTATCCATCGTTGGAGATATATCCATGATTTGTTATACGTAATTCTTCATCTATTCTATTATTCAGGCCTCATTCAGGCTCTCGCACCGAGCCATTTTGACCCTGTAGATATTCAATATATAGAGACCATATCCCTCTGAAAAGATCCAACGTGTCCATTAGGACGAGCCCCAATCTTTCCAGATGGAGTGTCTCCAACATTTCTGTATTCCACATTTTGATTGTAGGACCTTTCCAGAATTTTAATATTAATTTTTTCCCAATTATTAAACTATAATCAATAAAAAATATTTGATTCGTTGTTATTAATTGACCTGTTTCCAGTATTCCCAGTATTATTAACTTTGAATCAAGAGTCAGGTTCATATTAACAACATTCGAAATTATCCTAACTATTTCTATCCAAAATTTTGTAATTTTTACACAATTTGTAAATGAGTGTGTCAGATTAGCTTCTAAGTGCTGACATTTATCACATATGGCAGATACATTTGGAAAAATGTTATGTAGTTTAGATTTTGAGTAATGTAGTCTATGTAATATTTTAAATTGTATAAAAGAGTGTCTAGCATTTAACGAACAGTGGTGTATGTGTTGTAAACTATCATCCCATACTTCTGGTCTAATAATTTGACCTAATTCGTTTTCCCATGATTGTCTATATATTTCTGTTAATGGGCCATCATTTTCCAATAGGATATTATAAATGTATGATATCAATTTTTCTGTGTTCGGATGTTTATTTAGACATTCATCTAAAATTTCTGTCTTTCTATTTCTAATTTCCTGTGTGTTTGCTTTTACATAGTCTCTAATTTGTAAGTATCTAAAATAATCTTTTGAATATAATCCATAAATTTGTTGTAATTCTTGAAATGAAAGGAAATAATTTTCCCTGTAGAAATCTCCCGTCTTATTAATTCCCTTATTTTTCCATTGTAAAAAGCCTTTATCCATCATTGAAGGTTTAAATGTAACATTATTTACAATGGTAAGGGCTAGTGGTATAGATTTCAATTTTAATGTTTTCTTTATTTGTTTCCAGATACGTATTCCACTTTCTATTATAGGGTTTTCACTATAGGTTTTCTTACCTAAATTAATATTGGCAAATATTATTGAACTAATTTCAAAAGGAGAACAATCTTCTTTTTCCATTTTTAACCAAATTGGTTGTTTATCTGTCTCTACTAACCAAAAATTAATATTTTTAATATTAACTGCCCAGTAATAAAACATGAAGTTTGATGGTGCTAAACCTCCATTTATTTTTGATTTACATAAATGTTTTTTATTTATTCTATGGCTCTTATAATCCCAAATAAAGTTGGTAACTAAGGAGTCCACCTTCCTAAAGAAAGTTTTAGGAAGATATATCGGAATTAATTGGAAAATATATAGTAATTGCGGAAGAAAAATCATTTTTATTACATTAATTTTACCTAGCATTGAAATGGGTAGAGTTTTCCAATATAAAATGTTCTTATTTAATTTATTCAATAATAGTGGGAAGTTGGATTTAAATAAAGAATCAAATCTTTTTGTTACATAAATTCCAAGATATTTGATTTTTTCGTTTGTTATCTTAAAAGGAAATTGTTGTAATATATGTAAGTTATTTACCATTATTGGCATGAGTTCACTTTTATTCCAATTAATACTATATCCTGAAAAAGATCCACAGTTATTAATTTTAATAAATTTTGGATACTAATTTCCGGTTTTTGTGATATAAAGTAATACATCATCCGCATATAAGGAGATTTTATTTTCAGTATCTCTGGTATCATACCCATATATTTCAGGATGTGATCTCACACGTTGAGCTAAATGGTTCTATTGCAAGTGCAAATAGTAGTGGGGATAAAGGGCAACCTTGTCTACAGCCTCGAGATAAACTGAATTTAGTTTATAGCATTTGATTTGTTATTATTCTGGCTGTTGGGTTAGTGTATAATAATTTGACCCAAGTAATGAACTTCTCTCCCAATTTAAAAGTTTCCATAACCGAAAACAAATAGGACCATTCCACCTGATCGAAGGCTTTCTCCGCATCTAACGAAATAACTACTAGATCTTTTTTAGTACCTCTTTTCGAGTATATAATATTGAATAAATGTCTCAGGTTATATGAGGAATATTGTTTTGGTATAAATCCTGTTTGATCGGGATGAATTAATTCATTAATTAATAACTGTACTTAGCCTTTGTGCTAATATTTTAGTTAATATCTTTTGATCAGTATTTCAAAGAGCTATAGCTCTAAATGATCCTGGGTCATCCAGATCTTTGTTTATTTTAGGTATAAGTGTTATAATAGATTCATTTAACGTTTCTGGTAGTTTCTGCTGTGTATAAATATATTCATATAATGTCTTCAAGCGTGGTGCAATCAGATCATAAAATGTTTTATAAAATTCCGTGCCAATACCATCTGGTCCCAGCGTTTTACCATTTTTTAATGATCTGATAGATTCTTGGATTTCTTTTACTGAAATTTCAGCATTTAATGATTCTCTATTTTGTGAATCCAACCCATTCAGATTACTTTTTTTTTTAAATGCTTCTATTCCTATCCTGTTTTCTGTCGTTTTAGTTTTTATAATATTGCAAAAATCTCTCATTAATATCTTTAGGTCGTATTAAAAGTTCGCCATTATGTGATTTAATCCTATGGATTATTTTTTCTCCCTCCATCTTCCTTAATTGGCGAGCCAATAATTTTTGAGGTTCTCCAAATTCAAACTGTAATTGTTTAGTGTATTGATAAAGTTTTACAACTTGATCTGAATATATTTTATTTAATTTATATTTCAGTGCTGCAATTTTATTATGTATTATTATGGATAGATTAGATGCATTCTCTGTATCTAATTGTTTAATCTCCTTTTCCAGTTCCTGTTGATCCCTCCGATTCTTTTTATTATAAAATGCTTGAGAGGAAATCATAATTCCACGGAGATATGCTTTAAAAGTTTCCCATAATAAAGAATAAGATATTTCCGCTTTATCATTTATTTCAAAGAAAATCTTGATCTGTTCTGTAATATATTCATGAGTTATTTTGTTTTTTAAAATTTGTGGATTAAATCTCCATTGTCCCCGTTTTTCTATTTTACCATTTATTTTAATCTTAAATGTTAAAGGTGCATGGTCTGAAATTATAATATTATGATATTTAGAATTATGAGTGAGTGAGATAAGTTTGGCATCGACCAAAAAGTAATCTATTCTTGAGTAGGTTTTGTGTACTGGTGAATAAAAAGGAGTATTCTCGTCCACTTGGATTTTCTACTCTCCAAACATCTTTAATATTAGTAGTTTCCATATATGCATTTAATAAGTCACTGGAATGGGATTTAATTTTCCTTTGTCTTGTAGATCTGTCTAAGTAAGGATCTAATGTACAATTTAAATCTCCTCCAATTATTAGGTTATATTGTGTTATTTCCGGGATGTTGTTAAATATTTTCCTGAAAAACAATGGACTATCAAAGTTTGGTCCATATACATTAACAAAAATCATTTTTGTGCGTTTAATTCTCCTATTACAATAATGTATCTGCCATCGTTATCAGTTATAGTTGATGTATGTTTGAATAAAATGCCTTTACGAAATAATATTGCTGCACCTCTTGATTTGTGTGTAAAAGAAGAATGATACGTTTTATCTATCCATTGAGCTTTCAGCCTATGCTCAGCATCTTTTTTTAAATGAGTTTCTTGAATAAAAATTACATCAGCTTTAATTGCTTTTAAATGTGCTAATACTTTACCTCTCTTAATTGGTTCATTAATACCTTTAACGTTCCAGCTGCAAAACGTTATTCCTTCATTCCCCGTATTCATTTTTAAGTCTTGCATCTTTTGTCTATGGGGGTCTGTAATAAAGCCAATGGTTCAGTTCAACAGACCCGACCTTACACCCAAACACCGAATAGACGAATTTTAAGTCCCTTGAATGCTTCTCACGTGTATATCTCCTTTGATCCAATATATAACTCCATTCAAACTGAAAAAAACAATAAATAGTTTATAATAGAAAAGAAGAGAGGATAGATTAAGAAGTTAGTATAGTGCACAAAGGAGGAAAAAACTACATCTAGTATTATTGTAGTTAGTGCTAGCCATACTGGCATGGCTAACCATCTACCGACTTCCATAGTTGATGTTACTAACTTAACCAGCTCCCTAGTTTTTTGGAATTATTATTCTATAATTACCCCTAAACTTCTGTCCCTTAATTCTCATGTCATGCCCTCTTGTTTGAATCTTCCCTACCCTCAATGGGAAAAGCTTATCCACGTCAACTCTGTCTATCCCTTTCATCATTTTAAAGACCTCAATCAAGTCCCCCCTTAACCTTCTGCGCTCCAAAGAATAAAGACCTAACTTGTTCAACCTTTCTCTGTAACATAGTTGCTGGAACCCAGGCAACATTCTAGTAAATCTCCCCTGTACTCTATCTATTTTGTTGACATCCTTCCTATAATTAGGCGACCAAAATTGTACACCATACTCCAGAATTGGTCTTACCAATGCCTTGAACAATTTTAATATTACTTCCCTACTCCTATATCCAATGCTCTGCTTTATAAAGGCCAGCACACCAAAGGCTTTCTTTACCACCCTATCTACATGCGATTCCGCCTTCAGGGAACTATGCATAGTTATTCCTAGATCTCTCTGTTCCACAGCATTCCTCATTTCCCTAACATTTACCATGTATGTCCTATTTTGATTTGCCCTGCCAAGATGTAGCACTTCACACTTATCAGCATTAAACTCCATCTGCCATCTTTCAGCCCACTTTTCCAAATGGCCCAAATCTCTCTGGAGACTTTGAAAATCTACTTCATTATCCACAACACCACCTATCTTTGTATCATCTGCATATTTACTTATCCAATATTCCACCCCATCATCCAGATCATTGATGTACATGACAAACAACAGTGGACCCAACACAGATCCCTGAGGCATCCCACTGGTCACCGGCTTCCAACCTGACAAACAGCCATCCACCATTACTCTCTGACATCTCCCATTCAGCCACTGTTGAATCCATCTTGCTACTCCGCCATTAACACCCAAAGATTAAACCTTCTTAACCAACCTTTCATGGGGAACCTTGTCAAAGGCCTTACTGAAATCCATATAGACAACATCCACTGCTTTACCCACATCAATTTCCCTAGTAACCTCTTCAAAAAATTCAAGAAGGTTTGTCAAACATGACCTTCCAGGCACAAATCCATGTTGACTGTTCCTGATCAGACCCTGTTTATCCAGATGCTTATATATATTATCTCTAAGTATCCTTTCCATTAATTTGCCCACCAGTGACGTCAAACTAACAGGTCTATAATTGCTAGGTTTATTCTTTGAACCCTTTTTAAACAATGGAACAACATGCGCAGTACGCCAATCCTCCGGCACTATTCCCGTTTCTAATGACATTTGAAATATTTCTGTACATACAATGTAATATACATACATGTACATACAATGTAATACAATGTAAAGATACATGATAAAGGGATTAGCATTTAGTGCAAGATAAAGCTAGCACAGTCCGAACAAGCATAGTCCGAGTGTCTCCAATGAGGTAGATAGTATTCAGCACTGCTCTCTGGTTGCGGTAGGATGATTCATAAAATCATAGAAATTAGGTGCAGGAGTAGGCCATTCGGCCCTTCGAGCCTGCACCGCTATTCAATATGATCATGGCTGATCATCCAACTCAGTATCCTGTACCTGCCTTCTCTCCATACCCCCTGATCCCTTTAACCACAAGGGCCACATCTAACTCCCTCTTAAATATAGCCAATGAACTGACCTCAATGACCTTCTGTCGCAGAGAATTCCACAGACTCACCACTCTCTGTGTGAAAAATGATCTTCTCATCTCAGTCCTAAAAGACTTCCCCGTTATCCTTAAACTGTGACCCCTTGTTCTGGAGTTTCTCAGCATCGGGAACAATCTCCCTGCATCTAGCCTGTCCAACCCCTTAAGAATTTTGTAAGTCTCTATAAGATCCCCCCTCAATCTCCTAAATTCAAGCGAGTACAAGCCGAGTCTATCCAGTCTTTCTTCATATGGAAGTCCTGCAATCTATTCAATTGCCTGATAACAGCAGGGAAGAAGCTGTCTCTGCAGGAGCAAGCTGGGCACTAGACCAGTAACACGGGTTAACTAGACCCTAAGCCATTGTCTCATGTTTCAGGGGCAAATTAGATTAAGACCTGATGGATTAAAGTTTCTGTTCTTTATCTCTCCACAGTGATGTGGAGAGATAAAGAACTATGAATGAAAGACATGCAAAAAAGTATCGATGATAAAGGGAACAAGCCATTGTAAGCTGTTGGGGTGTGAAAATGAGAAGCTAGTGCGACTAGGGTGGGGGAGGGAGGGGATCTCTCCACATCACCGTCTATATCTCTCTTTTCCCTGATCCCTGACCAGTCTGAAGAAGGGTCTCGACCCGAAACGTTGCCTATCTCCTTCGCTCCTTAGATGCTGCTGCACCCGCTGAGTTTCTCCAGCTTTTTGTGTAACCCTCGATTCTCCAGCATCTGCAGTTTCTTCGTTAAAACATTGTGAAAACAAATTAGTTTAATCTCTGGAGAAGTGACACGCGGTGCCTGGGGGTTGGAGCAGTTGTTAGAGGTTATGGGGAGAAGGCAGGAGAATGGGGTTAGGCGGGAGAGGTAGATCAGCCATGATTGAGTGACGGAGTAGACTTGATGGGCCGAATGGCCTAATTCTACTCCTATTCCTTATGACCTTATAACCTCATGGAGCAGAATGACCATTATCACTGCAGTGCAGGGCAGGGTGAGTGTGGGATGGGTGAGCGTGGGAAGGGGAGCGTGGGATGGGGAGTGTGGCTGTGGGACAGTGTGATACTCTGGTGGAGAGCTGCCTATCAGATGAGCCACATGCCCCCTCTGCAGTGGATATTTTCATGTGTAAGAAGGAGCTGCAGAAGCTGGTTTACACTGAAGATTCGACACAAAAAGCTGCAGTAACTCAACAGGACAGGCAGCATCTCTGGAGAACATGGATTGGTGATGTTTTGGGTCGAGGCCCTTCTGCAGACTGAGAGTCAGGGGAAAGGGAAATGATAGATGTAAATGATAGATGTAAACGGTGATATAGAGAGAGGTAGGTGTGATAATGAATTATTCAGACAGTGAAACTCACCAGGAAGACAGTGAAACTATCACGACGACTAGGCTGGAGGAAGGACGGAGAGAGAGGGGATGCAAATGTTACTCGACGTTAGAGAAATCAATATTCATACCGCTGGGTTGCAAGCTGCCCTAGCAAAATATGAGGTGCTGTTCCTCCAATTTGCGTTTTTGCAATTTGTGTGTTATCTGAGTGTGTGTCTGTGATGCTGCTGCAAGCAAGATTTCCGTTGTACCTGTACCTCTCATACTTAGGCTTATGATAAAATATTTGACTTGACTTGACTAGCAGATCCCTGTCATGGAGCAAACAATCAAGAAACGGGGCTGCAGGGAAAATGCTGGGAACTATAGGCCGGTGAGCTTAACATCTGTAGTTGGAAAGTTACTAGAGAGTATTTTGAGGGATGGGTTATACAGGCATTTGGATGGGCAAGGGCTGATTAGGGACAGTCAGCATGGTTTTGTATGTGGGAGGTCATATCTCACAAATCTGATTGATTTCTTTGAAGACGTTGATGAGGGCAGAGCAGTAGATATTGTGCACATAGACTTCAGTAAAGCTTTCGACAAGGTTCCGCATGGTAGGCTGCTCTGGAAGGTTTGACCGCTTGGTATCCAAGGAGAGATAGCTGAATGGGTAGCAAATTGCCGCTGTGGAAGGGAACAGAGGGTGGTGGTGGAAGGTTGCTCCTCGGACTGGAGGCCTGTGACTCCTGGGACCAGCACGCAGAGAGTTTCCTGGCTTCAG
The DNA here is from genome assembly GCA_035221665.1 of Okamejei kenojei. NCBI lineage: Eukaryota > Metazoa > Chordata > Chondrichthyes > Rajiformes > Rajidae > Okamejei > Okamejei kenojei. The sequence goes on along the minus strand of CM069140.1, from coordinate 27,131,772 downwards.
CGCCATCTTGGATTTGCAGATGACACGATATAGGATAAAGGGAATAATGTTTAGTGCAAGATGAAGTCTAACAAAGTCCTATTAAAGATAGTTCGAAAGTCTCCAATGAATTACATGGGAGGGAAGTGAGGGGTGGGGAATGTTTAGTTTAGTTTAATTTTGAGATACAGCACGGAAACAGGCCCTTTGGCCCACCGAGTGAACACCAGCAATCCCTGTACATTAACACTAGTCCTACACACACACGGGACAATTTACAATTATATAAAAGCCAATTAACCCACAGGTACCTGTACGTCTTTGGAGTGTGGGAGGAAACCGTAGCTCCCGGAGAAAACTGACGCAGATCACAGGGAGAACGTACAAACTCCATACAGAGAGGACCCGTAGTCAGGATCAAACCCGGGTCTCTGGCGCTGTAAGGCAGCAACTCTATCACCAACGTAACTCCTCATAAAATCAAGATCAAACTTCAAACTGGTAAGTTCTCGTTTAATCTTACTATTTTACTTCGGAGTCACATGAGTGATTCCGTGAAGAGTTCAAAGCTTTGTGATTTCATGCCGCAGGTTACAAATCTCAGCATCCCACTGTATTGATTGACTCGAATGAGAAATTAATGCATTAGTAGTAACATTGCATTTAATGCAGTAATAAAGTTTAAACTCTAAATATAAACAAACAACAGTACCGCTCTATCCCAGAGCACTTTAAACAGAACTTAAAATAGCATTGGCAAACAGCCCTGGATCGGCAATTGGCCGATGATAGAAATTCTGAAACATCAGCTCATTTGCTCATCCGGCGGCCGCCAAAATATGGGCGACAGGCACGTCCCTCGCCTTGGCCGCCGACGTAGCTGCTGCCCTAGTGGAATGAGATGTAAACACACTATCTAAATGATACGCTGACGTTGATGCTGACCTGGTGGAATGGGATATACAATCGTCAGTGTTAATACCTGTATAGCCCAGAACCTGCTGCAGCCACCTTGAAATAGTCTGAACCGACCTTCCTTTGTGTAGTTGTTTGTTGACTAATAAACAATGCTGATTCCATACTTCTTAGGATTCTGGTGGCCTTGATAACATAGACGTGAGACCGTGGGGTATCCGAAATGATCTTAAATCATGCCACCCCAGTCTACTCTGCTTGTGTAGGCTAGAATGTAAAATGTAATGGCACCTGCAGCCAATTCCATCCTATCTAGCCACAGCGTTTGCAATGTTTGCCGTCATTGTGCTGATATAAGTGTCATAACTAAGGATGTAGCAGGAACCCCTTGGTGAAGTAATGTTCACACATTTTCAATAACCAACTGCATAATCTTGTAGTGGGAGAACTTGTGTCAAGATCTTTTAACAACTTGATATCTGGGTTGAACCGGACAGCGTAGTTCTCTTATGTTGCAGCTGTAGTGTCTCTATAACTGAATTATTGTCAAATACCATTTAAAATGAACTGGAAAATGTCAGTAATCTGTACCGTATTAAATGTAACATTAACATTTAACAAAAAACACTTCTGATCCCCTCAATAGGAATGTACTGCTTTTTTGGGTGCTATCCCTGCACACTGCAGTGAGCACCTTCATGGCTTGATGTGACAACCTGAGGCATAAGTCAATCCATTCAAAATGTGTAAGTCAATAATTGTTTTACTGCGCAAAGACCGGTCTCCTGAACCACAGTTTGAATTAGCAAGTTCTTGTTTTTTGGAATAACCGTATACCGTTGTGCCATAATGCCTGATGAAGCAGGCAACATGGATGCTTGGCCAGTTCGACAGTACAAACCCAAGCGAGGTCTTGCTGACCCGGCTAATGAGGCAAAAATGAGGAAGACATAAAAGACCATTCCTCCTATTGAAGCGAGAATGTATTTCTCTGCACTGTTGTGCCACATATTTTTGCAATCAGTGAATAAATACGCACCAACATGTCGATATTCGATGTTGTATTGAACCATACTTTCATCATACTTTGAGATCCAACTCTTATTCTGTGTTATCATCGATCTGAACTGGATGATACACCAGTGGCAAAGGAGATTTAGGTAATTATTACAGGATACTTTTACTTGATTACCATGTGACTAACATATGTCACCATCGTAGAGCAGCAACTTGAATTTGAGCATGTAGAATATGTATATTCGCACACTAGCCCCTTACCCATGGGGTGCATTTAGTGTATATATTTAGTTGATACCAACAATTGAAGAATTGGTAACTCATGCAATCTCCAATACCTCCAAGTAGGTGATTGTATTCGGAACTTCTCATCTTAGAGTCCTAAGCATCAGTTTGTAATAACTGAATTCGACCGACCACACTACTGTAGTGTGTTTCAAGTTCAAGTTCAAGTTCAATGAGTTATTGTCATGTTCAGCAATGCTGAATACTGTTACTTCATCATTGTGGGTGAGGTAGCTTCAGCTGACAATAGCATAAGGTTGTTAACAATGGTCTAATTGCTACTTATACGATATCAGTTCCTTGATTTGCTCGGCTGAAACACGGCTGCTAAATTGCCAATTACTCTTGATGAAAATAAAACTCAGTTTTGTAACAGATTGCTATAACTCCAATCTCTTGCCACAAGGCGGAGTCAAGGCTAATAATAATTAAAGGTAAATCCCAATGACCAACAAACAGTTTATCCCATACCCCAAAGCTTTACTGTTATAGTACAGGTATATTGTCTTTGATAACCTCTGTAATGGGATTTGCATAGCATGGATCTCTGACCCTTATGAATCTGTTGTTAGTCAGGAAAATAAGTTTTCATATTCGGAAATTTCATATGCCCGACACTCTCCATTCTTCATAATAACATGTCACTCTTGCCTTATTCCATGGGTGGTTTGCATGAGAACTTTTGTCCAATTTCCGAACCTTAATTTTTTTTTAAATAACCCTGGCCATAATCCAATCTTGCTTGGAATGCTCCAACTGTGCCTCAACCAAATATTTTTACCCTTTGTGTGTTGTACAAAACAAATGTAAATATTACTTGTGAACGGTTCACTACCCATATTTTGGAAGTGCTAGACCCATTTTGTTGAGTAGGATTGGTAAGGTGCATGGAATTTCTGAGCTATCATGCTGCCCCCAGCTCCAGTGAACCGCTTACTACCGATGAGCGCCTGTGGTGCGTTCTGAAACGATGACTTTTGCCCGCCGTTGGCCTAATTGATTAGTCCCCTGTTGAATAGGCCTACCTGAATAACAGATTCAGCGATTGGCTCTCACATCCCCCTATGTGCTTAAGTATGTTCTATTGACTTCTTTAGAGCCTGGAGTCAGTTATATCTTGACCTTTTGCTCTTTCCTCCTCAGAGAGGGTGATTCATAGGCATCCCTAAACAGGTGCTGCCTCATGCCGCAGGATACCAGTACTGATACGAACCCATTGGCCTTAACCAAAATAGAATATTCTGCTGGGTTGGCAACTTTGTTGTCAGGAAAAAGGTACCTCTGACACGGTCATACCCTGAGACTCAGTGTCAGCAGGATACTGACCCGTCTTGGTCTCTGCCTCCAAGAGGGAGACCTCTGTAGCACTGTATGCAACAGTTGCTGTATTTGGGATAGTCATTTCAAATGCACTATCCAGCCCCGGTGAGGAATTCATCCCCCGACTCCGTGGGCCTTGCTATCCAGCCCCGGTGGAGAATCATCTCCCGACCCGGTGGGCGTAGCAGATTATGTGTGAACTTGAGCAACCCTATCCCAGGCATTACTGGCACCGCCTTTCATAAAGACCGGTGCTTTTTGACATAAAACAACCCTGTACCAGGCGCTGCTAGCACGGCTCTCTCATAGGCCGGTAATGTCACAAATGAAACAGCCCTGTATCAGGCACTGCTGGCGCTGCTCTCCCGTAGGCCGGTACTTTCATACATGAAGCAGCCCTGTAAGGCGCTACTGGCGTGCCTGTCCCATAGGCCCGCACTATTACACATGAAGCAGCCTTATCCCAGGCGCTGCTGGCATGGCCTGTCCCATAGGTGTAAGCTCACTATTACAGTGTAAGCTCACTAATCAACATTTTTAGTGTACAGTTTTACCTATGAAGGGTTAAACAATTCACAGCAACTTCTGCTAAACAACAAGGATTACATTGTCAGAGACATATAAGAATAACTTTTTATGCCTTTAGCTTTTAACTTAAAAAAAAAACTATAACATACATACATTTTATTATAAGGAGAACTCTTTGTAGCCCGGCTCACCTGAGTCCAAATAGGGCTGAATTAGTCCCATTTAATTCCTTGTCTGGGGGACCAACATCTGTGAGCCACTGACCCCACTGTCAGTGACTCTATCGTTACTTCCTTGCCGTTCCAACGGCATCCCCGCAGTTTGGTAGCCGCTGACTCCACTGTCAGCGACTCTGCTTGAATTTCTTGCCGTTTTTACGGCATCCCTGCAGGCTGGGAGCCACTGACTGCACTGTTAGCGGCTCCTTATCTCGCATCCCGATCTTTTTGCCGGTTTTCCGCTTCTGCGGTCGGACTGGGTTTCCCCACAGTCCATAACCGGCACACTCGTCGGGCTGCGAAACTGGCAGGAGAACCTCTGTGAAAAGAGGCTCCTGCCTGCAAAACCCTGGTAAGTTTAACTTACCGCTGGCAGGAACTCTGTCCTGCCAGTCTGGTGCTTGCGCCAGTGTGGCTGACGTACTGGTGCGCATGCGGCCTGGCGGGTCTTCTTCACGGAATCACTCACGTGACTCTGAAGTAAAATTCTCCACTCCACTTCCCACTAATCTCCTACATTTGGCCACGTATAGCATTGTCACATCTACTCAGCCTTATCCACTGCCTCGAGGATATAAAGTGTTGGATGGCCCAGAACTTCCTCCAACTAAATGAGAAGAAGGGTCTCGACCCGAAATGTCGCCTATCTCCTTCGCTCCTTAGATGCTGCTGCACCCGCTGAGTTTCTCCAGCCTTTTGTGTACTCTCGATTCTCCAGCATCTGCAGTTCCTTCTTTAACACATAAGTCTGAGGTCATTCTACTCGGCCCCTCGGAGTCCATCAAAAGGATAGTCCATCAAAGACTTGGCAGCCTTACCCCATTACTCAAACCTCACGTCAGAAACCTTGGCGTGATATTTGACTCCGCATTGAAATTTGACAAACAAGTCAATGCCATGGTAAAAGCAAGCTTCTTCCAGCTTCGGACGATAGCTAAAATAAAATAATTCCTCCAATTTGACAACCTCAAAAAGATCATTTATCTCCTCCCGCGTTGATTACTGCAACTCCCTTTGCGCTGGTATCAGCCAATCATGCCTGTCCCGCCTGCAGTTGGTCCAAAACGCCACAGGAGACTCCTGACGGGCACCCAAAAAAGGGACCACATCACCTCGATTCTGGCCTCTCTCCACTGGTTCCCGGTGCGGTTCCGAATCAATTTCAAGCTCCTTCTTTAACGGGCTTGCCCCCACCTACATCGAAAATCTGCTTACCCACCACACCACCTCCAGGTCCCACAGATCGGCCGACTTGGGGTTACTGACCATCCCGCGGTCTAGGCATAAGCTCAGGAGTTGACCGCGCTTTTGCGGTTGCAACACCTAGAATATGGAACAGTATCCCTCTTCCCATCAGAACTGCCCCTCCATCAACTCTTTTAAGTCTAGACTTAAAACTTATTTCTACTCTCAAGCCTTTCTTGAGGTCCTCTGAGGGAGCGCTGTGTGTATGTATCTATGTATGTATTGTTGATCTATGTACCACTGTTTGTAGCACGTTAGTACCTGCACCAATGTAAAGCACTTTGGTGAACAAGAATTGTTATTAAATGTGCTATAGAAATAAAATTGACTTGACGTGACAAAGCCCAGCAATTACTCAAACAGCAAGCCTCTCCCATCTATCAGCCTTAGGGCTTACCTGTTCAGGTAAGCAAACTGCTGAGTTTCCACTCTCCCCTGCCTTTCATTAAATGCATCTCTCCGCTAACATCCTTCAGCACTCGGCATTCATCCGCCCCATATTCAAACACTATCTCTCACCAGTGGTTCTACCTGTTGATCCACTCTCTCTATATCTCTCCAATCCCTGCCACAGCCGCCCCCTCTCTTCTCCGTCCCTCCCTGTCTCCGCAACTTCCAAGATGTTTGACTGCTAAGAACGCATAGTGCTGGAGGAGCTCAGCAGGACAGGCAGCATCTACGGAGATTCTCTGGAGAGTCTGAAGAAAGGTGCTGACCCGAAACGTCGCCTATCCTCAGGGCCGGATTTAGATGAAGAGAGGCACTAGGCTGTTCCACTTGTGAGGCCCCTCCCAATCCTCCACCCCCACGACTAGAGGAAGATGGTCCACCAGAGTGACACCGATTTGCAGCCGAGCGTGGCCAATGAGATAATGGGCTGGAAAGATGCGTTTTTTAGTTATTTATTTATTGCCAGTGCTAGTGTCGAGTGATCAGCTTAAAACACTATTATTCTGAAATGGAGGACAAGGAAAATTACTGAATTGTTGCTTTGAGACTACAGTGCGTTGTGACACCATATGTAAGAAAGGCCAATGACAGTGTCAAAAATATTATACACCTTGCACGGCTCTCATTTAATTACTTTCTCTGTTGTCAGCCGGGCAACCTCGGCAGCTGTTTAAGTTGCCAAATGACAGTTTAGGTGGTCACTTAAGACGGCTTGCATGACGCATGCCATAATGTACTCGGACAAAGTGCGTAGTTCCCAGTCGGAATTATGCTCAATGAAGCATTCACACATTATTTCTGCTTCAAATAAAGTCACAAACTAAACAAACTTCGCCAATCAAAATGTGATATAAACCACAATGACATGCAGCAAAATTATAATACAGTATCTCAACTCCTTTTACACGTTGCAATCAATGCAATTTCTATTATTTCTTTCCACTTCCAAACAAAAATGTGGATGGACTATTCAGCGTATGATCCACCTCAGTGAGACCAAGCGCAGGTTTGGCACTCACCAACCTGATCGCAAAGTGGCTCAACACTTCAACTCCCCCTCCCATTCCGAATCCAACCTTTCTGTCCTGGGCCTCCCCAATGGCCAGAGTGAGGCCCACCGCATATTGGAGGAGCAGCACCTCATATTTGCTTGGGTAGTTTACACCCCAGTGGTATGAACATTGGCTTCTCTAATTTCAGGTAGTCCTTGCTTTCTCCCTCCTTCCCCTCCCATTCCCAGCTCTCCCACAGCCTACTGTCTCCGCCTCTTCCTTTCTTTTTCGTGTCCCCCCCTCCCCCGACATCAATCAGAAGAAGGGTCTCAAACCAAAACATCACCTATTCCTTCGCTCCATAGATGCCGGCTTACCCGCTGATTTTTTTTACAGATTGTTTGTCTTCAAATGGGATCCTACCACTGGCCACATCTTTTCATCTCCTCCCCTGTTGACTTTCCACAGAGACCTCTCCCTCCGTAACTCCCTGGTCAATTTGTCCCTTCCCACCCAAACCACCCCCTCTCCTGGCACTTTCCCATGCAACGGCAGGAAATGCTACACTTGTTGCTTTACCTCCCCCCTTGACTCCATTCAAGGACCCAAGCAGTCTTTCTAGGTGTGGCAGAGGTTCACCTGCACGTCCTCTACCCTCATCTACTGCATCTGCTGCTCTAGTTGTCAGCTGCTCTACATTGTTGAGACCAAGCGTAGGCTTGGCGATCGCTTCGCCCCACACCTCCGTTTGGTCTGCAATAATCAAGCTGATCTCCCAGTGGCTCAGCACTTCAACTCCCCCTCCCATTCTGAATCTGACATTTCTGTCCTGGGCCTCTTCCATGGCCAGAGTGAGGCCCACCGTAAATTGGAGGAGCAGCACCTCATATTTCGCTTGGGTAGTTTATACCCCAGCGGTATGAACATTGACTTCTTCAATTTCAGGTAGTCCCTGCTTTCTCCTCCCCTTCCCAGCTCTCCCTCAGCCTGCCGTCTCCGCCTCTTCCTTTCTTCTTCCCGTCCCCCCCACCCTCACATCAGTCTGAAGAAGGGTCTCGACCCGAAACGTCGACTATTTCCTTCACTCCATAGATGCAGCCTCACCTGGTGAGTTTCTCCAGCATTTGAGTCTACCCATTCACACAAATTCTGTTATCCCACTTTCCTCACCCACTCCCTACACATTAGGGGCAATTTTACAGAGACAAGTTAACCTATAAAACACTTTTGACTCTTGACTTACGTCGCTAATGTGTGGGATAGAACCAGTGTACGGGTGATCGGTGGTCGGCGTGGACGCGGTGGGTCGAAGGGCCTGTTTCCACGCTGTATCTTTAAATTAAACTAAAAACACTAAAACCAGAAGGAGTCTAAAGAAGGGTCTCCACCCGAAACATCACCCAATTTCTTCTATCCAGAGTTGCTGGCTGCTCCATGGAGTTCGCACACACAATTAAAGCATGGAATAGTCTTCACTCTACCATAGTTATCCAACCAGATGCAACTAAATTTAAGGTATCTTTTTTTCCCAAGAACACTTTTGTGCTTAAGTCCAAGTCAAGAGTCAAGAGAGTTTTATTGTCGTGTGTCCCAGATAGGACAATGACATTATTGCTTGCTGCAGCACAACGGAATATGTAAACATAATACAGAACAGGAGATAAAAATTCAATGTGTTTATATACCATAGACCATATATATATACACAATAAATAAGCAGATAAAATGCAATAGGCTGTTATTGTTCAGAGTTTGGAGTTTGGTGATGGACCCTTCACCACCGCCAGATTAAATTTCATTTAGAATATTTTTGGAGGACCAGGAAACCAGAAACAAGAGTTACTCCAGCTCCAGGGAGTGATTCTGCGTTGGTTTTCAGCGGTCGCAGCGAGGTGGCGACCAGACAGCAATGGCGGCCAGATCTCCCACAATTCAAAGCGAGGGAGAAAGTGCCCCGCGCCGACCAGTTGCCGTGGCAGTGCGCATATGCAAGGCGGCCGATGATGTGCTGGCCGTGGTTGTGCGCATGTGCAGGGGGAGGATGTACTGGTCTTACAGTTGTGCGCATGTGCAAGGCGGCCTGCAGTGCCGGTGGATGAGGAGCGAGCAGAGAGCGGAGACCCAGCGGCCCGGACACGGATACGGAGAACCGGCGGAGACGGAGAGTGACAGAGAGAGTTGAACGGCGGGTGTCCTGCTTTGGCCAGAGGCCCCCTAGATTTCGAGGCCCTAAGCTTAAGCCTATGAAGCCTAGTGGTAAATCTGGCCCTGCCTAACCTTTTCTCCAGAGATTTAGTTTAGTTTTGTTTTTGTCACTTGTACCGAAGTACAGTGAAATGTTTTTGTTGCCTGCTATCCAGTCAGCGGAAAGACAAAACATGATTATACGTTTACAGTGATAAGGAATAACATTTAGTGCAAGGTAGAGGCAGTAAAATCCGATCAAATTACAGCTCTCTCCATGGCAGCTGCCTGTGCAGTTAATGTAGACAACACTAGTCAAGGGGCAGACTGAACCTTTTCCAGCTTAACAACATCTTTCCTATAGCAAGGTGACCTTCACATTTAAAATTGGATTGAAATAATGGTCCATGTTAAATCATGTCCGGATGGGAAATGAGAGCCTGTGATGGCGGGTGAGAGAGCAAGGAGTGCCAGACAAATGTGGTTGAGTTATTGCTGTCGCAGAGTCCAAGGTGGACGGGACAACCTCTTCCTTTAGAACATCGACTTGTACAGCTGTATATGCTGAATATGATGCCAAGACAAACTAATCTCTTCTGGCCGCATGTGATCCATATCCTTCCACACCATGGCACAGCGGTAGAGTTGCTGACATACAACGCCAGAGTTCAGGGTTCGAGTCTGACTAGGCGTGCAGTCTGTACGGAGTTTGTACGTTCTCCCTGTGACCGCGTGGGTTTTCTCTGGGTGCTCCGGTTTCCTCCCACACTCTACAGACGTAGGTTACATGGCTTTGATAGAAAATTGTAATTTGTCCCAAGTGTGTAGGATAGAGCTAGTGTACGGGGGGGGGGGGGGGGGGGTGATCGCTGGTCAGCACACACTCGGTGAGCTGAAGGGCCTGTCTCTGCACTGTAGCTCTAAACTATGTGGCTCTCTAAAAGCCTCTTAAATGTAGCATCTGCCTCCAACATCAACCCTGGCAGCACGTTCCAGACACCCACCACGTTCTGTGTAAGAAACTTTAAGGTGAGAGCGGAAACTTTTAAAGTGTTTTACATCTCTGTTGAACTTTGCTTGTCTTGCCTTAAACCTATGCCCTCTAGTCTTTGACATTTCCCCCCTGGGAAAAAGATCCTGTTTGTCTACCCTGGCTATTCCTCTCATAATTCTGTACACTTATTTTAGTTCACATTTCTTGCACTAAACATTATTCCGTTTATCATGTATAGCCTTTCCGCTAACTGGATAGCATGCAACAAAAAAGCTCAGTTTATGTGACAATAAACTAAACTAAACTCAACTCAACTAAATTAAGCTAAACTAAACTATGTACATGTCCAAATACTTTTTAATTGTATGTTAAGTGCATGGGCTCACCAAAGATTGATGCATAACTAAACTAAACTAAACCATGTACACATCCAAAGGTCTTTCAATTGCTGTCATTGTACTCGCCTCTACACCTTCCTCTTAAATGTATCGTCTGCCTCCACCACCAACCCTGTTGTGGGACGAATCACTGATGGGGACGAGTCAGAGTATAGAAGTGAGATCGACCGATTGACAAAATGGTGCCAACACAATAACCTGGCTCTCAACACCAGCAAAACCAAGGAACTGATTGTGGACTTTGGAAGGGGTAGGATAGGACCCACAATCGCGTTTACATCATGGTGGAAAGGGTAAAGAACTTCAAATTCCTGGGCGTGCACATTTCCGAAGATCTTTCCTGGTCCCAGCACACTGATGCAATTATAAAGAAAGCACATCAGTGCCTCTACTTCCAGATGAGACTACGGAGAGGCGGCATGTCAAAGAGGACTCTCTCGAACTTCTACAGGTGCACAGTAGAGAGCTTGTTGACTGGTTGCAACGTGGCTTGGTTCGGCAACTTGAACGTCCAGGAACGGAAAAGGATGCAGAAAGTTGTGACCACTGCCCAGTCCATCATCGGCTCTGACCTCCCCACCATCGAGGGGATCTATCGCAGTCACTGGCTCAAAAAGGCAGCCAACATCATCAAGGACCCACACCATCGTGGCCACACACTCATCTCTCTGCTACCATCGGGTAGAAGGTACCGGAGCCTGAAATCTATTACATCCAGGTTCAGGAACAGCTGCTTCCCCACAGCCATCAGGCTATTAAACTCGCCAACAAACAGACTATGAACTGTAACAGCCTATTGCACTTTATCTGCTTATTTATGTGTATATTGAACTGAACTGTTCTGTATTTATGCTTAAAATATTCTGTTGTGCTGCAGCAAGGAAGAATTCCATTGTCCTATCTGGGACACATGACAATAAACTCTCTTGACTTGACTTGACAGCAGAATATGTACCCACCACTCCCTGAAAAAGTTACCCCTCTGGTACCCTTTTAAAACTTTGCCCTCTCCGCTCTCACAATTACACACAGCAGAAAGCTGCTGGCACAACATGCAGATATTGCTGAATGATTGTCATCATTTGTGTAATAAGTGAATTAGGTCAGAGTCCCAGTAAATTATCAGCATATCGGATTACCTATGCACCATTGTAAAAGGGTTTACTGCAGGATTATGCTGGCCGGTAGATGTGATAAAGGCAGGAATTGTGTCTTCAGGAATTGTCTCTGGGCAGGCAGGGTGAAGGGAAGGAGCAGGCAGGGCTGATTCAGCACAGAGGCCTGATCTCTGTACAGTTTGCTCCGTCGAGTCAGCACTTTCTAAACCCCACCGCTTCCACAGCAACAAAATGGAGACTCAAGCAACTGCAGATGCTGGCTCACAAATAAACAGCACACAGAGTGCAGAAGTAACTCAGTAGGTCAGACAGCAGCTCTGGAGTCATAGAGTGAAACAGCACAGAAACAGGCCCTTTGGCCCAGCTTGCTCATGCTGACCAAGATGCCCCATCTAAACTAGTTCCGTGTGCCTCCGTTTACCCATATCCCTCTAAACCTTTCCTATCCATCTACCTGTCGAAATGTCCTTTAAATGGTGTTGCAGTATTTGCCTCAACTACCTCCTCCGATAGCTAATTCCATATACCCGCCACTCTTCTGTGTGAAAAAGATGCCCCCCCACCAGGTTCCTACAGTATTAACCCTTTCCCCTCTCACCGTCACCTGGAAGGTTATGAACCCTTTCTCCTCTCACCTTCCCCTGTTTTCGGCAGCAGCAGACCCGGTGCCAATATGACCTTGCTGCAGGGGCACTGCCCACAAACGGCAGGGCCTGACCGCACGCTGACCACAGCTTAGCTCAGGGTGAAGTGGAGCCACATCGGCGATGGGCTCGCTAGGCTATGTGCCAGCTGGTTGGTCATTGGGTGGCACGTGAGGGCAACGCCAGGCACTGGCCAGGTGATGAAAGGTCATCACATCAGCAGGAAAGGACGTTCAGAAACTGAACGGGCAGAGGTGACGTGACAGCCCGTGTCTGGGTGTAGCATGGATCACCCAATGATCACACGTGTCTGGGTGTGATATAGACCACACGATGACTATGTGTGTCTGAGAGTGACAGATCACACAGTGATCATATGTGTCTACATGCAGCACTGGCTACATGGTGACCACATGTGTCTGGGTGTAACACTGTTCAAATGCTGATCCTACATGACTGTTCATGTGGTGATCATATGTGTCTGAATGGAACACTGGTCACATGTTGATCATATGTGCATGAGTGTGTAACACTGGTCACATGGTGATCATACCTATCCCCTCTTCTCCCTCCCTCCCCCTCTCTCTTTCAGTCTCCCCATCTCTGCCTGTATTTTTCTCTCCCGCCTTTTCTCTCTTTCCTCTCTCTACCCTCCCTTCTCTCTCTTTGTTTATTTCCTCTACCATTCCTTCATTTCTCTCTCCAGTGGCTCATTTTCACTTTCCTCTCTCTCTCTCTCTCTCTCTCTCTCTCTCTCTCTCTCCCTCTCCACAACACCCCCCCCCCTCTCCCATCTGTAAGGCACACTCTAATCCTGCTCTCTGGCTGACTGGTGGCTCTTGTGGCTTGCAGTCAGCAGTGGGATCTGATTTCATTGTATTTCCAGGAATCCGTAGAAGCCCTTTTCCCTTCTAAAAACACCCTTTCCAATCCAGTGCACGGGAGGTGCAGCATGTTCTTGTGTTTCCATGTAACCTCCTGTTAGAGAAAAACATCTCATAAAAAACATTGTGTAATTGGGGGAAAGGGGAAGAGTTACATAATCACAATAGCGATGTTTTTTGCCCCCTAAGGCTCTTCAAAAAGAAAGATTTTTTTAACAGAAAATAAATTATTTTTGATAACGATCTGAGTGCATGTTGGAGGGGATGAGAGTGGAGGGGTGTGGGTGAAGGGGGTGTGCTGAATGGGGTGTGGGTGGATGGGGATGTGGGTGGATGGGGGTGTGGGTGAAGGGGGTGTGGGTGAAGGGGGTGTGCTGAATGGGGTGTGGTGGATGGGGATGTGGGTGGATGGGGTGTGGGTGAAGGGGTGTGGGGGTGAAGGGGGTGTGGGTGGATGGGGGTGTGGGTGAAGGGGGTGTGGGTGGATGGGGGTGTGGGTGAAGGGTGTGGGTGAAGGGATTGGGTGGATGGGGGTGTGGGTGAAGGGGGTGTGGGTGAAGGGGGGTGGTGGATGTGGGTGATGGGGGTGTGGGTGAAGGGGATGTGGGTGGATGGGGGTGTGGGTGAAGGGGGTGTGGGTGAAGGGGGTGTGGGTGAAGGGGGTGGGGGGTGTGGGTGGATGGGGGTGTGGTGAAGGGGGTGTGGGTGATGGGGGTGTGGGTGATGGGGGTGTGGGTGGATGGGGGTGTGGGTGGAGGGGGTGGGTGAAGGGGTGTGGGTGAAGGGGTGTGGGTGGATGGGGTGTGGGTGGATGGGGGTGTGGGTGGATGGGGTGTGGGTGAAGGGGGTGTGGGTGAAGGGGTGTGGGTGAAGGGGGTGTGGGTGAATGGGGGTGTGGGTGGAAGGGGGTTGTGTGGGTGAAGGGGGTGGGGTGAAGGGGGGTGTGGGTGGAGGGGGTGTGGGGTGCAAGGGGGTGTGGGTGGATGGGGGTGTGGGTGAAGGGGGTGTGGGTGCAGGAAGAGAGAGTGGGAAGAGGGGTGAGTGATGGGAGTGAGTGGTGACTTCCCTGTGTGGCCAATTCCATGGTGCTCGTCAGATTTGCTGGAACTGTGCCGTAATTCTATGTACGGTGTTTGCAAAGCTATCAAGCATGCCTGACGAGGTTCCCAACCGAGCTAGAGTTGCAGGATAACTGCACAGACAGCTGATGTTCGTGGCAAGGCTAGCATGCTGTAACATGCTGCAGAGTGGGTCACAGGCGATGTGTCCCTCCCTCAAAACATTCTGTTCTTACTTTGAGCAGAAGGGCAATGAAATGACCCACCCGCCCGACAGTCGTGCATGTGCCTGCACCCATGGTCACTGTTACAGATGTCAGGTCGGCCTTCCTCAGAGTGAACCAGCCGTGCGGCACAGAAGCTGCGGTAGAGTTGCTGCCTTACAGCGCCAGAGACCCGGGTTCAACCCTAACTACGGGTGCTGTCTGTACAGACTTTGTATGTTCTACCGTGACCACGTGGGTTTTCTCCGGGTGCTGCCCGGTTTCCTCCCACACTCCAACGACGTACAGGTTTGTAGGTTTTATTGGCTTTGGTAAAGAAAAGGATATTGGCCCTAGGTGAGTCCACCCACGAGTGATCCCGAGTGAAAGAAAAAAATGACACTCATGGTTGTGTACGAGATTCCAAGTTTATGTTCACGAGTTTAAACGAGTTCCCCACGTGTTTGCTGTTTACTTTGCTGTCTCTCTCTCTCTCTCTCTCTCTCTCTCTCTCTCTCCTCTCCCTCTCCACAACACCCCCCCCCCCCCCCCCCCCCCCACCCCCCCCCCCCCCCCCCCCTCTCCCATCTGTAAGGCACACTCTAATCCAGCTCTCTGGCTGACTGGTGGCTCTTGTGGCTTGCAGTCAGCAGTGGATCTGATTTCATTGTATTTCCAGGAATCCGTAGAAGCCCTTTTCCCTTCTAAAAACACCCTTTCCAATCCAGTGCACGGGAGGTGCAGCATGTTCTTGTGTTTCCATGTAACCTCCTGTTAGAGAAAAACATCTCATAAAAAACATTGTGTAATTGGGGGAAAGGGGAAGAGTTACATAATCACAATAGCGATGTTTTGCCCCCTAAGGCTCTTTCAAAAAGAAAGATTTTTTTAACAGAAAATAAATTATTTTTTGATAACGATCTGAGTGCATGTTGGAGGGGGATGAGAGTGGAGGGGGTGTGGGTGAAGGGGGTGTGCTGAATGGGGTGTGGGTGGATGGGGATGTGGGTGGATGGGGGGTGTGGGTGAAGGGGGTGTGGGTGAAGGGGGTGTGTCTGAATGGGGTGTGGGTGGATGGGGATGTGGGTGGATGGGGGTGTGGGTGAAGGGGTGTGGGTGAAGGGGGTGTGGGTGGATGGGGGTGTGGTGAAGGGGGTGTGGGTGGATGGGGTGTGGGTGAAGGGGGTGTGGGTGAAGGGGATGTGGGTGGATGGGGGTGTGGGTGAAGGGGGTGTGGGTGAAGGGGATGTGGGTGGATGGGGGTGTGGGTGAAGGGGATGTGGGTGATGGGGGTGTGGGTGAAGGGGGTGTGGGTGAAGGGGTGTGGGTGAAGGGGGTGTGGGTGGATGGGGGTGTGGGTGAAGGGGGTGTGGGTGAAGGGGGTGTGGGTGGATGGGGGTGTGGGTGGGGTGATGGGGGTGTGGGTGGATGGGGTGTGGTGGGGGTGAAGGGGGTGTGGGTGAAGGGGTGTGGGTGGGTGATGGGGGTGTGGGTGGTGGATGGGGGTGTGGGTGGATGGGGGTGTGGGTGAAGGGGGTGTGGTGAAGGGGGTGTGGGTGAAGGGGGTGTGGGTGGATGGGGTGTGGGTGGATGGGGGTGTGGGTGGATGGGGGTGTGGGTGAAGGGGGTGTGGGTGAAGGGGATGTGGGTGGATGGGGGTGTGGGTGGATGGGGTGTGGGTGGATGGGGGTGGGTGAAGGGGTGTGGGTGAAGGGGGTGTGGGTGAAGGGGGTGTGGGTGGATGGGGGTGTGGGTGAAGGGGGTGTGGGTGAAGGGGGTGTGGTGAAGGGGTGTGGGTGAAGGGGGTGTGGGTGGAGGGGGTGTGGGGTGGATGGGGTGTGGGTGAAGGGGGTGTGGGTGGATGGGGGTGTGGGTGAAGGGGTGTGGGTGCAGGAAGAGAGAGTGGGAAGAGGGGGTGAGTGATGGGAGTGAGTGGTGACTTCCCTGTGTGGCCAATTCCATGGTGCTCGTCAGATTTGCTGGAACTGTGCTGTAATTCTATGTACGGTGTTTGCAAAGCTATCAAGCATGCCTGACGAGGTTCCCAACCGAGCTAGAGTTGCAGGATAACTGCACAGACAGCTGATGTTCGTGGCAAGGCTAGCATGCTGTAACATGCTGCAGAGTGGGTCACAGGCGATGTGTCCCTCCCTCAAAACATTCTGTTCTTACTTTGAGCAGAAGGGCAATGAAATGACCCACCCGCCCGACAGTCGTGCATGTGCCTGCACCCATGGTCACTGTTACAGATGTCAGGTCGGCCTTCCTCAGAGTGAACCAGCCGTGCGGCGCAGAAGCTGCGGTAGAGTTGCTGCCTTACAGCGCCAGAGACCCGGGTTCAACCCTGACTACGGTGCTGTCTGTACAGACTTTGTATGTTCTACCCGTGACCACGTGGGTTTTCTCCGGGGTGCTCCGGTTTCCTCCCACACTCCAACGACGTACAGGTTTGTAGGTTTTATTGGCTTTGGTAAAGAAAAGGATATTGGCCCTAGGTGTGAGTCCACCCACGAGTGATCCCGAGTGAAAGAAAAAATGACACTCATGGTTGTGTACGAGATTCCAAGTTTATGTTCACGAGTTTAAAAAAACGAGTTCCCACGTGTTTGCTGTTTACTTTGCTGTCTCTCTCTCTCTCTCTCTCTCTCTCTCTCTCTCCCTCTCCACAACACCCCCCCCCCCCCCCCCCCCCCCCTCTCCCATCTGTAAGGCACACTCTAATCCAGCTCTCTGGCTGACTGGTGGCTCTTGTGGCTTGCAGTCAGCAGTGGGATCTGATTTCATTGTATTTCCAGGAATCCGTAGAAGCCCTT
The DNA here is from genome assembly GCA_035221665.1 of Okamejei kenojei. NCBI lineage: Eukaryota > Metazoa > Chordata > Chondrichthyes > Rajiformes > Rajidae > Okamejei > Okamejei kenojei. Next base: position 27,114,527 of record CM069140.1, on the reverse strand, counting down.
TTCCCTTCTAAAAACACCCTTTCCAATCCAGTGCACGGGAGGTGCAGCATGTTCTTGTGTTTCCATGTAACCTCCTGTTAGAGAAAAACATCTCATAAAAAACATTGTGTAATTGGGGGAAAGGGGAAGAGTTACATAATCACAATAGCGATGTTTTGCCCCCTAAGGCTCTTCAAAAAGAAAGATTTTTTTAACAGAAAATAAATTATTTTTGATAACGATCTGAGTGCATGTTGGAGGGGGATGAGAGTGGAGGGGGTGTGGGTGAAGGGGGTGTGCTGAATGGGGTGTGGGTGGATGGGGATGTGGGTGGATGGGGGTGTGGGTGAAGGGGTGTGGGTGAAGGGGGTGTGGGTGGATGGGGGTGTGGTGGATGGGGGTGTGGGTGGATGGGGGTGTGGGGTGGATGGGGGTGTGGGTGGATGGGGGTGTGGGTGAAGGGGGTGTGGGTGGATGGGGTGTGGGTGATGGGGGTGGGGGGTGTGGTGAAGGGGATGTGGTGGATGGGGGTGTGGGTGAAGGGGGTGTGGGTGAAGGGGATGTGGGTGGATGGGGGTGTGGGTGAAGGGGATGTGGGTGGATGGGGGTGTGGGTGAAGGGGGTGTGGGTGAAGGGGTGTGGGTGAAGGGGGTGTGGGTGGATGGGGGTGTGGGTGAAGGGGGTGTGGGTGAAGGGGGATGGGGTGGATGGGGTGGGTGGATGGGGGTGTGGGTGGATGGGGGTGTGGGTGAAGGGGGTGTGGGTGAAGGGGATGTGGGTGGATGGGGGTGTGGGTGGATGGGGGTGTGGGTGGATGGGGGTGTGGGTGGATGGGGGTGTGGGTGGATGGGGGTGTGGGTGAAGGGGGTGTGGTGAAGGGGGTGTGGGTGAAGGGGGTGTGGGTGGATGGGGGTGTGGGTGAAGGGGGGTGTGGGGTGAAGGGGGTGTGGGTGAAAGGGGGTGTGGGTGGAGGGGGTGTGGGTGGATGGGGGTGTGGTGAAGGGGGTGTGGGTGGATGGGGTGTGGGTGAAGGGGGTGTGGGTGCAGGAAGAGAGAGTGGGAAGAGGGGGTGAGTGATGGGAGTGAGTGGTGACTTCCCTGTGTGGCCAATTCCATGGTGCTCGTCAGATTTGCTGGAACTGTGCTGTAATTCTATGTACGGTGTTTGCAAAGCTATCAAGCATGCCTGACGAGGTTCCCAACCGAGCTAGAGTTGCAGGATAACTGCACAGACAGCTGATGTTCGTGGCAAGGCTAGCATGCTGTAACATGCTGCAGAGTGGGTCACAGGCGATGTGTCCCTCCCTCAAAACATTCTGTTCTTACTTTGAGCAGAAGGGCAATGAAATGACCCACCCGCCCGACAGTCGTGCATGTGCCTGCACCCATGGTCACTGTTACAGATGTCAGGTCGGCCTTCCTCAGAGTGAACCAGCCGTGCGGCGCAGAAGCTGCGGTAGAGTTGCTGCCTTACAGCGCCAGAGACCCGGGTTCAACCCTGACTACGGGTGCTGTCTGTACAGACTTTGTATGTTCTACCCGTGACCACGTGGGTTTTCTCCGGGTGCTCCGGTTTCCTCCCACACTCCAACGACGTACAGGTTTGTAGGTTTTATTGGCTTTGGTAAAGAAAAGGATATTGGCCCTAGGTGTGAGTCCACCCACGAGTGATCCCGAGTGAAAGAAAAAATGACACTCATGGTTGTGTACGAGATTCCAAGTTTATGTTCACGAGTTTAAACGAGTTCCCACGTGTTTGCTGTTTACTTCTCATTTCTGCGATGTACCAAGTACCTCTCCCGACTTACTCTTGAGCCAACCGTGAATGAAGGTCTGTTTTAAGTATCAAATAGAGGAGCTGGACAGCATCTCATACAGTAAGTATATTCTGATTCAGTATTGAAAGTTATTCAATTTCAGAACTTAAAAAAACGAGGCAGCAAGGAGGAGGAGACGGCAAAGCAACAGCGTTAAAGATAGAATTCAGCGTGGCCGCATCTATTGATATCATCTACAACGGGAAAATGTGCACCGTCCAGTGCCAGAGGGAGGAGCGGTCTACCTCGCTGGGGCACAAGAACCTTGCCGCCTGCTCCTTGCAGCCATTAACTTGTTTGTTCCTTTGGTGCGCCTCATCTGCCCGACTCCCATCCCAGCGCTGCCCCAGCTTTCTGGCCCATTCTCTTGGAAATGTCGCTTCCAAATGTCGCAGACACTTTGGTAGCGATTGTCCACCAGTCTCAAAAGCCGTTGTGTCTCCCTGTCCCTGGGATAGCAGGGGGCGATCAAACAGCACAATGCCCCCCTCCCCCTCCACACCAACACGAAGGGCAACGTTCCCAAGGCTTTAGCGTCAGAAACAGCGGGCAGGCGACAATCACCCGCCATAACGCGAGAGAGACCATGCGCCATTGTAGGTCTCCTTTGCACGCCGGTGTTCCTGTCTTTCCCCATCGCATTGTTGGCCCTGTCTGTCGCCACCCGCAGCCCTCTGCTTCCCGGCCATGTGTGTGACCCCTTCCCTCCCTTCTCCAGCTCCCTGCCCATTGCACCGGGCGCGGGGGCTTCGCACCGTCTTCACGTCGGCGACGCCAGCAGGTCAGTGCCAGTCGCCCCGGGGCAGGTGCTCGAGGGCTCTCTCCCAGCGTGGGCCCCGGACTGGGGGGGGGGGAGAGATGGGAGTCAGCGGGCACGCCGGCTCTGCCACACCATTGGCCGCCGCCAACCAAGCCACCCGTCCACGTCCACACGCTCGGTAGAACAGGAGCTGAGACTGGGAACTGTACCGCCCTTGCCCCCTCCTTCTGCAACTGCAAACAACCCCACTCTCCTGCTCACCTAACCCGCCCATCCCTTCTCTCTGGGTATTGAAGGCGCTTCTGGTCTGCAGTGTGCAATAGTCACCAACATACACTGCATCTTTAGAAAGGAAAAATACAAAATATGTCAATCCCACTGGATAGGCCTTAGTCATGGTGCTGTACAACACGGAAACAGGTCCTTTGGCCCAGCTTGGCCGTGCCTTCCAAGTTGGCATCTTGGGGTAGTCCTATTTGCCTGTATGTGGCCCAATGCCCTCTATACCCTGCCCATCCATTTATCTGCCGTTAATAACCTCAAGAAAATATTAAGTCTACGTGAGCCTGCTTCAGTTTCCTGGGTCCAACTCAGAGAGAAGTCTCCCCGCTTTCCAAGGTTAATTGTTCGGTTTATAATGCTCTGTGCATTATGAAGTCCTCGACAGTCAACCCCATGGGCAATCACTACCAACGTGTCTGCCCACACAGTCAGTACACCTCTCGTACACTTGTCTCCCGTACTAATTCACCCCAACCCCCTCCACTCCCCTCCCCCCCCCTCCCCCCACCTTTCCCTCCCAACTTCAATCCCGTCCCGACCCCCTGGGAAACTGAAGGGAGCGACAATCAACTGCCAAGGATACAAATAATGTCATCCACAAGAAAGGGCAGATGCTGGTGGACAAAAAGTGAACACATGGTGCTGGAGTAACACAAAGACGCAGCAGAATTTTGGAAAGGTCATCCCGTCACCCATTCCTTCTCTCCAGAGATGCTGCCTGTCCTGCTGAGTTAAAGAGTGCCCACGGTAGACTCAAGAGTCACAACGGTAAACTCACGGGCCACTACGTTCTTACAACAAGTTTAAATGTTTCAAATTTTAACGTCAAGAGTAAATTTAACGTGGAAATCTTTAATCATGTTTACCTTTATGGGCAACAAGGAAATGGCAGAAGAGTTGAACAGGTACTTCAGATCTGCCTTCACTAAGGAAGACACAAACAATCTCCCAGATATACTGGAGGACAGAGAATCTAAGGTGGTAGAGGAACTGAAAGAAATTTTCATTAGGCGAGAAAGATTATTGGGTAGGCTAATGGTTCTGAAGGATGATAAATCCCCTTGGCCTGATGGTCTTCATCCCAGGGTCCTCAGGGAGGTGACTCTAGAAATAGTGGACACATTAGTGATCATTTTCCAATGTTCAATAGATTCAGGATCAGTTCCTGTGGATTGGAGGATAGCTAATGTTATCCCACTGTTCAAGAAAGGAGCGAGAGAGAAAACGGAGAATTACAGACCAGTTAGCCTGACTTCAGTGGTGGGAAAGATGCTGGAGTAAATTATTAAAGAGGTAATAATGGGGCATTTGGATAGCAGTAAAAGGATTAGTCCAAGTTAACATAGATTTATGAAAGGGAAATCATGCTTGACTAATCTTCTGGAATTTTTTGAGGATGTGACAAGTAAAATGGATGAAGGGGTGCCAGTGAATGTAGTGTATCTAAACTTTCAGAAAGCCTTTGATAAGGTCCCGCACGGGATAGATAGTAAGGCTAGTTTAATAAGATAGTAAGGCTCAACATAGATTTAGAATTACCAGATGATCATTTATTTTATGAGGGCCGGGAGTGGAGGACACGTAATCCCTCGTCGTTACTCCTCATAAAATAACGATCAAACTTCGAACTGGTAAGTTCTCGTTTAATCTTACTATTTTACTTCGGAGTCACGTGAGTAACTACGTGAAGATTTTGTAGCTTCTGTGTTTTTTATGTCGTAGTCATTCCATACGACAGTCCGGCTAGGTCAACACATAAATGAGTAAATAACCTTTTACCAGAATTCAGTTTTAGTTTATTTCATAAATCTTTTAATGATAAAAGAACAAATAATAACCCCTTTTTTTATACCTGGGGAAAATCACTACAAAGTGATAAAAGATATAAAGTGATAACATAAGTCGATAATATAAATCGATAGTGAAACAAAGCAGGTGATTACAGTGAACCCAACACCGCATGTCCAAAGCCTGGCATTGTGAGAACAGGTTTATCGTAGAACTTTGAAAAAGTTTCTTCTTTACACCACCCTGCGGCTTCTAAAATGTGTTCGAGCGGTACGTCCTGTAACTTCGCCGCGGATGTAGCTGCAGCCCTGGAGTGAGATTTAAACACATCCGTGTCTACTCCCACTAAAACTAACACCTGTTTTAACCATCTAGAAATGGTTTGTACTGATGCTTTTGTGTGTGGTTTGTTATGCGTAATAAATAACGCTTTTTCATCACCTCGAAGACTCTTGGTGACTTTTATATATTGAGTCAAGTGTCTAACTACACACAACGTTGGATCAATAGGGTAAGTTGAAACATTACCTTAGCTCCAGTTCTTCCTGGTCTGCTTTGTTTGATCAGATCATAAACGTAAAACACAATGTTATCTGAAGCCACATGAATACAATCTAAACAATGCTTGCACTCTTTGTGCTGAAACCAATGCCATTAACATTACTACTTTAAATGTTAATTTTTCTAAAGACATAACTGTGATTGGAGTCCATTGCCTAAGCAAAGTAAGTACAATGCTGACATCCCAAATTTCTGTATATCTTGGCTTGGGCGGATTTTTGTTAAAAATCCCTTTCATAAACCTGGATATTAATGGATGAGATCCAATTGATTCATGGTCAGAAATTTGTCCTATATAGCACGATAAAGCACTACGAGCACTATTAATGGCACTATAACTCAAGTGCTGCTCAAAGTACAACTCAGCAAGGAACTCCAATATGTTTGAAATGTTCACATTATGATAAGATATATTTGATTGTCTACAAAAAACTTCCCATTTCTTTATATGTGTCATATATTGTTTCTTAGTGCTATCTCGCCATGATGAGACTATAACATCCATGGTCCTATCCGACAGTCCAAGCCCTTGTAGTGGTCTGGTCAAAACCTGCAGATTAACAAATTCATATAGACATGTAATGGATGAATTTATTTTGTTACTGGTTGTATTAACAAATCACTGCAGCTAGGAATTGACATACATGCTTCCTTAATCATATTTAATATCAACGGGAACCATGGTTGTGTGGGCCAATTTGGAATCACCAACAGTCCTGTGGCAGAATCTTGTTCTATTTTCTTAAGACATTGCCTAACCAGGCCAAATGGAGGGAAAGCATAAAATAACCTATTTCCCCAATGTAGCGAAAAAGCATCTACTGCTACCGCACCTAGATCGGGTTCCCAAGACACATATTTAGGCAATTGATGATTTAATCTTGATGCAAACAGATCAATGTCTGGTAACCCATAGCGAATAACAATTTTACTGAAAACTTGTGGGTTCAACATCCATTCTGTGTTGTCTTTAAATACCCTTGATCTGTTGTTTGCCACCACATTGTATTTACCTGGGATATAACTTGCTGAAACCCGAATTTGGTGCTCAATACACCAATGCCATATCTGATTGACCAGACAATCACATGATACCGACCTTACTCCACCCATGTGATTAATATATGCAACAGCTGTCTTATTGTCTAATTGTACCTGGACATAGTACCTCTTTTTTGTAGAACAATAGGCTTTTAATACATAAAATGCCCCCAATAACTCCAAATAATTAATACCACATGTTTGGAGAAACAATTCCTCTTGGACAGTCCATCTGCCCCCACAGCTGGTAAATGTATCTGTCGCCCCCCCCATCTGAGAGCACTTGCATCTGTTTGTAAAAATACTTCAGGCTGCTGTATTAAAATGTTTTTAGCAGCATGTGGAACATTTTCAATCCACCATTGAAAAACCAATAAAGCTTCTTTTGTTAATTGCATAGGCCTATCAAAATGGCCTGCTCGCTTTTTTAAAGCTCGCGTTTTGTCCCTTTGAAGGTTTTGGTAATGTAATGGACCAAATTCCACTGCAGAAAATGCTGCTACTAATTTACCAATAACCTTTGCTACTTCTCGGATGGAGGGATAAGGTTTGTGAATGAGGCCCCAACATACAGTTGAAATATCAACAATCTTCTCCGTTGGCAAAGTTACTAACATAGTAACTGAATTAATCACAAAACCTAAATAATTAATTGTTTGTGCTGGCTGCAGCTTGGACTTAATTGGATGCAACAGGAACCCTAGTTTTTCAAATAAAGTTTTAGTTGCTGAAACTGATTTTCCAACTGATTCCTGATTACTACTGACAATTAATTCATCCAGATAAGCCATAACGATGTGCTTTTGTGCTCTTAACTGTGCTAAAGCTTCACAGCTTTGTGAAGAGCCAAGGAGCTGAACTTAACCCATTAGGTAATGCTTTAAATTGCCACAGCTGTCCCAGCCAATTAAATTTTAAGTATCTCCGAAAAAACCGATGTATTGGTACTGAATAGTACGCATCCTTTAAATCGATTGTAGCCATATAACAACCTGCTGATATCAAATGTCTTGCAGTGTTGAACGTTTCCACCTTGAAATGTTTATACTGGACAAATGTATTAAAGTTTGTAAGGTCCAGAATAATTCTACAACCACCATCTTTTTAATCTCTTGGAAAGATGTTTGACACAAATTGGTGTGGATGCTCAACAGTTTTTTCAATAACACCTTTTTTAAACAATTTGTCAATTTCCACATTCATTTCTGCTTCCTCAATAGCAGAGAACATGAAACCATAAATAGGTTTATATTGTACTGGAGAATCAACACCTTCTTTGAATATTATTGTAGCTCCTGAAACCGTTTGTAAAATAAACCGGACAGATGTGATGCAAAGCCATTCATCATAAAACATTTGTAATCTCCCACCAACTAGGGATTTGTCCAAAGTTCCTTCAAGAACAGAATAAAGTTTTTGTACAATTAGACAATAAGACAGCTGTCTTATTGTCTAATTGTACCTCTCCCCGGGACGATCTTTTTACCTGCGAAATCTTCCTCTGAGACTTCTCCATTTTGTTTCAACTTTTTATTATCTTTGCTGGATCAGTACGCCAGTGTGACTCTGATTTTTTGTTAAAAATTTTTACTTTCATTTTGCTGGTTCTATACGCCAGCGTGACGGTTTTTTAGAACGTCCTAAAGTAAATCAATTGCACTTACCTGCGGGCCCGTTCTTACCGCTGAGGGGAGCTGTGGAAAGTCTAATCTTCCTCTTTTCTCCCACGGTCGGGGCAGTCAAACCATCCGCAGTCGGGGCGATCGAAACTCCTGCAGCCGACGATTGAAACTCACGCGATCGGGGCAGTCGAAGCTCCTGCGGGTTGGAGCTCCTGAAGTCGATCCCTAAGTAGGGACCATGAGCTCCACAATGTTGAAGTCCACAGGCTCCCGCGGTTGAAGCTCAAGAGTCGATCCTTGGCAAGGGGATCTTAAGGTCCGCGATGTTAAGTCCTGCAGGCTCTGAACGTTGGAACTCCGGGCAGAACTCGGTCTCCAGCAGAGGCCGCGAACTCCACAATGTTAGGACGCAGGTTGGACGGAGATACGATATGGGAAAAAATCGCATCTCGGTTGAGGTAAGAGATTAAAAAAAGTCCCCCCCCCACCCCCCCCCCCCACATAAAACAAGCTAAAGAATGCTAAAACATACATTTAACACATATTAAAGAAACCAACAAAGAAGGAAGGGATGAGACAGACTATTGGCGAGGCAGCCATTGCTGGCGCCACCCGGTGGAATTGAAGGACCACTGCCGTGACGATCTCCTTAATGAATAAAGCAACAGCTTTATTTTACCCACTCCTCTCTCTCCAACAGCACTCTGTAATATTAAGTTGCCAGTCCTGTCCCTACCCATAGCAATGTTTCAGTAAATGCTCCAGAAGAGATCCCAATGGGCCAAAAAGTTGAGTACCATTTACTGCTAAGTTCATGTATATCCCCCACACTGATGAGTCTCCTGTCACTATCAGTCTGTCTGGCTTCACCCTGGAATGGTTTGAGCAAGATTGATTTCAAATAAGCGAGTTCGGTATTCCGAGTGCACATGGCCAGGTCAAAGGTCACTATGCATAAACATTGTTGAACAGCAGTGGAGCTGTGTACATATACACCTTCATTTCTTCCATTTTTTCCTGCTTTGATTCTTCTTGGTAAGTAAATAATGCTTTCAAATTATGAATTAGTTGTATTTATTGTTCCTTTGTTAAAAGTTAAGATTATTTGTCGTTTTCATTGCTTTATGCTTTGGTGAGTGCGTGAGATCGTGCTCATCCGTGGTTGGGGTCAGGCCCGGGTGTCCGGTGCTGAGGGTGCTGTTGAGTTGCTGCTGATCTGAACACGCAGCCATCTGAATGCCACTACCACCGCAGACCGATACCCCGTACCCCTCATCCAGGACTTCAACGTCCATTTGGCCGGAGCTAATATTTTCTCCAAAGTGGATCTGGTGCGGGGTTATAACCAGATCCCGGTCCACCCGGAGGATGTGTCCAAGACGGCAAGCATCACGCCGTTCGGGCTGTATGAGTTTGTGCAGGTGGCATTTGGCCTTAAAAACGCCGCGCAGGCATTCCAACGGTTGATGGACGGGGAGTGTCGCGGCCTCGAATTTGCTTTTGTCTACCTCAACGACATCCTGGTGGCCAGCTGCTTGCGGCAGGAGCCCTGCACCCACCTCCGGCAGCTCTGTCAGCGGCTCAGTGAGCATGGTTTGGGTCAACCTCGCCAAGTGCCGTTTTGGGGTGACCACCATCGACTTCCTCGACCACCGCATGACTTCGCAAGGCGCAGTTCCCCTGCTGGACAGGGTCGACTCCATCCGCCGGTTTCCCCGTCCATACACTGTGCGCGGACTGCTGGAGTTCGTCGGAATAGTGGCTTTTTATCACCGTTTTGTGCCATCCGCGGCCCTCATCATGCGGCCGCTGTATCATCTTCTGGCGGGTGGGCGTAAAGACGTCAAGTGGACCGACGAGGCGGTGGCGGCATTTGCCGGCGTGAAGGAGGCCTTTGCTCGGGCCGTACTGCTGGTGCACCCGCGGGAAGATGCCCCGACCGCTCTTACGGTGGACGCCTCGGAGTCGGTGGTTGGTGCCGTGCTGGAAAAACTGACAGATGAGGGTTGGTGGCCCCTGGTCTTCTTCAGCCGGAACCTCAACCACGCCCAGATGAAGTACAGCGCATTCGACCGCGAGCTCTTGGCTCTATATTTGGCGGTGCGCCACTTCCGCTACTTCCTGGAGGGCCGCCTACTCACCACTTACACAGACCACAAGCTGCTCACATTTGCCCTGGCAAAGGTTTCCGACCCCTGGTCTGCACGACAACAGCGGCAGTTGGTGTGCATCTCTGTGTACACCACCTCCATCCGCTACATCGAGGGGAAAGAGAATTGGGTGGCCGACGCGTTGTCCCGCCCTGCCGTTGACGCTGTTTTCAAGGTAGTGCCCGGAATTCTGCCCTGGTGGAGGCGCAGCTCACGGACGGTGAGATGCCCGCCTACCGGACTGCCATCTCCGGCCTTTGCCTTGAGGATGTCCCTCTCGGCCCTGGAAGAGCAACGATCCTGTGTGATGTGTCATCCGGTCAACCGCGCCCCATCGTCCCTGCCGCCTGGCGCCGGAGGATTTTCGACGTGATCTACAGGCTGGCTCACCCATCCATCTGGGCCGCGACGACGGCACTAGTGGCTGCTCGGTTCAATTGCCACGGTCTGCGCAAGCAAGTCGGTCGCTGGGCCCGCACCTGCATTCCGTGTCATACGGCGAAAATCCAGCGCCATGTCCGGGTGCCCCTCCAGGAGTTCGGTCTACCACGCTGGCGTTTCGACCATCTCCACGTGGACATTGTAAAGTCAAGTTAAGCCAATTTTATTTCTATAGCACATTTAAAAACAACTCTCGTTGACCAAAGTGCTTTACATTGGTGCAGGTACTAACGTGCTACAAACAGTGGTACATAGATCAACAATACATACATAGATACATACACACAGCGCTCCCTCAGAGGACCTCAAGAAAGGCTTGAGAGTAGAAATAAGTTTTAAGTCTAGACTTAAAAGAGTTGATGGAGGGGCAGTTCTAATGGGAAGAGGGATACTGTTCCAGTCTAGTGCTGCAACCGCAAAAGAGCGTTCACCCCTGAGCTTATGCCTAGACCGCGGGATGGTCAGTAACCCCACGTCGGCCGATCAGAGGGACCTGGAGGTGGTGTGGTTGTTTAGCAGATTACTGCTGTAGGTGGGGGCAAGCCTACATAACGGAGGTGCTTGAAATTGATTTGGAACCACACTGGGAGCCAGTGGAGAGAGGCCAGAATCGGGGTGATGTGCTCCCTTTTTCAGGTGCCCGTCAGGAGTCTCCCTGCAGCGTTTTGGACCAACTGCAGGCGGGACAGGGATGATTGGCTGATGCCAGTGTAAAGGGAGTTGCAGTAATCAAGGCGGGAGGAGATAAATGAGTGGACGATCTTTTCAAGGTCATCAAATTGGAGGAATGATTTTATTTTAGCCATCGTCCGAAGCTGGAAGAAGTTTACTTTTACCACGACATTGACTTGTTTGTCAAATTTCAATGCGGAGTCAAATATCACGCCAAAGTTTTTAACGTGAGGTTCGAGTAATGGGGTAAGACTTCCAAGTCTGCCTGCAATCGTTTTGATGGAGTCCGAAGTGTCGAGTAGGATGACCTCAGACTTACTCTCATTTTGTTGGAGGAAGTTCTGGGCCATCCAACACTTTTTATCCTCGAGGCAGTGGATAAGGCTGAGTAGATTTGATTGGTTGTTGGGTTTCAGGGGGAGATAGAGTTGTGTTTGAGTTGTCTGCATAGCAGTGGAAGGAAATGCCTTGCCTTTGAATGACTTGACGTAAGGGAGCATAAACAGGGAGAAGAGAATGGGGCCTAGGATGGAGCCTTGTGGAACCCCGCAGCAAAGGCTAGCTGGGGAGAAGAAAGAGTTGCCTATGTTTGTAGAGAAACTCCTATCTTTGAGGTAGGAGACGAACCAGCTCAGGGCAGTGCCATCAATACCAACTCTGTACCGGAGACGGTCAATTAGGATGGTGTGGTCCATTGTATCAAAAGTTATGGGGCCTCTCCCGCCGTTCCGGGGCATCACCCACCTCCTCACGATGGTGGACCGCTTCACGCGGTGGACGGAGGCCATACCACTGGCCGATACTTCAACGGCTACATGCGCTCGTGCGTTGTCCGCGCACTGGATTACTCGCTGTGGGGTGCCGGTAAACATCTCCTCCGACCGGGGGCCACAGTTCACCTCTGAGCTGTGGTCGGCCATGGCTCACTTGTTGGGTGTGCGGCTGCACCACACCACGGCCTATCAGTCGCAGGGAAACAGCCTGGTGGAGAGGTTCCACCAGCAGCTCAACGCAGCGCTGAAGGCGCGATTCCCCAGCTCGGACTGGATGGACGCACTGCCATGGGTCTTGCTGGGCATCCGAACTGTGCCTAAGGAGGACTTGGCCTCATCCTCAGCAGAGCTCGTTTAAGGGTCGCCACTCACGGTGCCCGGGGAGTTTGTGCCGTTGTCGCCGGGGCAGCAGGAACCGCCCTCTTCCACAATACAGCGCCTCCGCGGGCCCGTACCAACGTCCCGCCATGGGACATTCCACCCGCATGTGCCATCAGCCCGGGATGCCCCTATGTTTTCCTGCGCCGTGATGCCCACCGGACGCCGCTCCAGAGGCCATATGAAGGCCCGTTCCAGGTGCTGGAGCACAGACAGGCGACCTTTGTGTTGAACATGGGGGGCCGGCCGGAGGCCGTGTCGATTGTCTGGTTGAAGCCGGCACATTTGGACATTGACCAGATGGTGCTGGTTGCCCAACCTCTGCCGCGAGGTCTCCCCCCCTTCGCGGCCCCCTCCACCTGTCCCTCCGCCTGTGTCTCCGCCAGCCGCTTGGTCGGCCGACTTCCATACGCAGCCTGGTTGGGTTGTACGCCCGCCGGAGCGTTTCGTGCCTCCTGTTCTGGGGGGGGGGGGGGGGGGGGTCCTGTGGCGGCTCCCAAGGGTCGGGCCATTTCCACTATCGAACCCCTCGGCACGGGAATGGATGAGTCCAGAGGCGGCCCTTAGCTAAAGGGATAAAGGGCAGGGGTTTAGGTGCCATCTTCCTCTTACAGGCTCGTCTGGTCAGGAGAAGAAAGCGATTAAAACACCTACCAAAACACCTGGCTCCTCGCCTTCATTTCGGGATTATCGTCGTGCCACAAGTTGACCATTTATGGTAGTCTATCCGGAATCGAGAATTTCATTGCTCATTCGTATTCATAGATGAAGCTGAAGAATTCCATTGCCTTGTAATTAGCAGAATAGTGAAATTCGACTCAGAAACTATCATCATTGTGTTCCAGGCTGGAATTCATTAATGTTCCTATAATGTGACCACACGGCACCCCCGTTCCTGAGATTTAATATATTTTTACACATAAATTATGAATAAAGATAAGAATTTATACACAGTTTCTTCAGCCAGCGTTTTGTTCGCTTTTTTTTAATGGTGAATGACCCTTGACAAATCCCATGATTCCTTGTGTTTTTCAGAACTCACTTATGCTCATCATCCCTTTAAGATAGCAAACGTCAGAGTTATCCCAGCCAAAGTCAACCAGTGTTGGTTTTTAACTAAGCCAATTAACCTACAAACCTGCAGTTCCGTGGAATGTGAGTGGAAACCGGAGGACCCGGAGGAAAACCCACAGGGTCACAGGGAGAATGTACAAATTCCACACACACAACATCCATAGTCAGGATCAAACCCGGGTCTCTGGATTTGTAGGGCAGCAGCTCTAATGCTGCACCACTATATCTTTGAGCTAGAGAGGTGGAGAAAGGTTTGTGACAATGTTGCCAGGACAGGAGGGCTTGAGTTATGAGGAGATAATGATAACATCAGGCATTTTGGGTGCTTGACAAAATGGAGGATTTCTGCTTCTGTAAACCTTGTTTGTCATCTTTTGCAAAAGCTGCAAAGACCATGAGGATTATGGCTGCAGAGTGTCTGTAGCCTGGGACGAGGTTGAATAAAGGTTGAAGTCCAGATAGCCTTTAATTGTTAACATGTATGAGGTTTTGCAGAAGGAGCTAGGTCCTGTTGCAAATGCATGCTTGGGATTGGTTGGGAAATGATGGGTTACAATAATGTTGCGAACTATGTTGCATGGTCTTCGCGCTGTTACTTGTGATTGGTCAAAGAGAGGGGCCTTGCCCAAACTGTTTAGTTTACCTGTTATAATGTTTCTTTACTTAATAGAATTGTTTCCCACTAAGTGCTTTCTATCAAAGCTATATTATGTGATGTTCTGTGATTGGTTTAGGGAACAGTCAATTAATGTATTTTGTAATCCTTGTTGATAATTGGCTTGTAGGGGTTGCCTTCCCTCATGTATTTTCACGCCAAGGGTCCGTAAGGGATAAAAGAGGGGATGGCACATTGGGGTGTGCCGATCATCTGGGATAGGCATTGGAGTGTGCCGATCTTCTGGAGTTGTTCTATTCGCACGAGTCTGATGGGCTCGAATGAGTAGAGACAATGATTGGACCCGCGGTATTGGACTAGGTATTGCATTGTTGTTGTACAGTAAACAGAGTTTATCGGAAAGCCGGGAATGTATTCCCTGGAGGAAAGGAGGCTGAGGAGTGACCTTATGGAGGTTTATAAAATCACGAGGGGCATAGATAAGTTGAATGGTCACAGATATTTCCCATGGTAGGGGAGTTTAAAAGCAGAGGGTACAGATTCAAGGTGAGAGTGGCAAGAGTGACAAAAGGCGGTGGGTCCGTGGAACAAGCTGCCAGAGGAAGTGGTAGAAGCAGATATGTTTGCATTGTGTGGAAGATATTTGGACAGGTATGTGTATAGAAAATGTTTAGAGGGTCATGGAGTCCTGAAATGTGGGAGGGGCATTACTGAGGGAGTGCCACACTGTGGGAGATTCTTTACTCAGAGTGCCCTAGGGAGAGAATGGATTTAGGGATGTCATTAGAGATTTGCTGTGGTTTTGAGTAAATCCCTGAGCTGCATATGACTATGTACCCAGGCAGTTGTTATAATGAGCCTTGGCAGCGGCTGTCTTCTGGGGACTGGGTGTGCGGAAAGGTACTGATCGGGCATGTTTCCATCTGCCTGGATCACTGGTGCTCTGTTGTGGAGTGGAGTGTTGGGTGCCGCAGTTGTCCCGCCTCTACACACACACACGCTGCAAGCTGCAGCCAGGAATCTGCCAGCAACATGTTCTCGCGGTCTCAACATATTCCGGGCCTGCCTTCCTACTATAGACGCTGGCTGCACATGCAGTGTCTACAACAACAGCCCAGCACGACGCCAGGAGGCTGCTCACATCAGGGACCGTACATCCAGTTGCCAACGCACTCAACTACCTCCCTGCACATGGGCATCCAAGCGACATGGCCCGCTCTGGGCAACGTCAACACTGCTACCGAGACCAAGTCATCAACGCCTGCCCAGCACAAGGGCATTTCCAGCAACACGCACTTCACCCACCCTCATCTTTGGGTACCCAGTGTGTAGGGGAGTGTGTGGAACAGATGAAGTCCTGGTTGGTTTGCTCGTGTGCCTGGCCAAGCTGGCCATTCATGGGTCACGGCACTAGGCAGACCAGGGCTCAGCCCGAGCCGGCTGCACGCCCCATTCCTGAGGCTACGTCTGTCCCCTGAGAATGAAGATGCAGTGTCCACGGGCACCATGGAGGGGTTGCGGGACTGCTGGCCACTACAGAGGGTTGCCTGTATCCTCCATCAGGATTGTAATATAATATTTAGTAGTAAGAATACTTGGCAATTTCTGTATTATCGCGGTGGGTGTTTTTTATCATTAGCTGTGCAAATATTTTTGTAAATAATTGAATAAATGTATAAGTTCATATATTCTTAAGTTAGAGGAGCAGAATTAGGCCATTCGCCCCATCCGCCATTTAATCATGGCTGATCTATCTTTCCCTCTCAACCCCATTCTCCTGCCTTCTCCCCATAACCCTGACACCCGATCAAGAATCTGTCAACCTCTGCCTTAAAAATACCCACTGACTTGTCCTCCACAGCCGTCTATGGCAATGAATTCCACAGATTCACCACAGTTTGACTAAAGAAATTCCTCCTCATCTCCTTTCTGAAGGTACGTCCTTTAATTCTGAGGGAGCGGACTACCTTGAGTGGAGACCAACATAAAAACTAAGATGAAAGGGACCCTGGATCTTTTCTAAACTTGTGTCAATAATTAGCAGTTGGTACGCGAGGGCAGAAGAGTTAGCAGCAAGACACTTTCTATGCTGTATCTCCAAAACAAAAACAAAAGAAAAACGTGATCAGAATACCACAGTGAGTAGTTTGTATCAGTGAAAACTGCCAACTGGAAGGGAAGCAAGCGGTCGCAATGAAGAAGATGAATGTTGATGTATTGAGGAGCGCTGACCAGGAGCTGCGAAGCGGAGAGCGTTGATGAATGAAATTGTGCAGTGCTGTGTGGTTGAGCTGGCACCCTGCTCTATGAATATAGGAATGAAGGCTTGGGTACTCGATCACACACAGCATAGCACTGTCAACGTGTGGACTTGAGAGGGCAGATGCTAAGTTATCACCACACCATAAATCCAATCCCCTGCTGGAACATGAGTAAAGCAGCCATCCCAGTGTTTATTCCTGACGCTAGACACAAAATGCTGCAGCAACTCAACAGTTAGGCAGTATCTCGGAAGAAAAGGAACAGGTGATGTTTCGGGTCGAGACCCGTCTTCAGACCTTTTAGTTTTTTGGTCTGCCAGGGCAGATCTGTTTATGGATTTTGGGGAAAGGGTAAAACTAGGCCGTGCGGGGCTGGGGAACAATAAAGTTGTAGGCTGTGGAGAGCAGACAATGGGGAGTGATAAAACCAGAGATAATAGCCTCGTGCTCATCTGTGGGGTTGTGGTGCAGAGGTGAGTAGGAGTAGATGGCATTTCCTGGAGATTTATTCCTGGTTTAAACGTTGTCTATCGGGGATTTAGCAGGCGTAAAGGCCATACCAGAGGCTGTGCCCTTTGCAGTGGAGTGCCTGGCATGTCTTGCTGAAAGCAGCTCCAGCCGCGGAGAATGCTCACCAATCCTCCCCATTAGAACAGCTGCACATACTAGACACACACACTTGTCTCTACTGGTGCAGCCACACTGGGTAATGTTCACAACCTGTCTCGATACCTGTAGCTTCACTGAGGTTCTCTACCTGTCAATCTACGTGCAGTCTCATCCACATTGTACTAATCATAGATAGACCCATAAAGCTGGAGTAACTCAGCGGGACAGGCAGCATCTCTGGAGAGAAGGCATGGGTGATGTTTTGGGTCGAGACACTGTAACAGTTCTGTTTGTCTCTTTACCTTTACAGGTAAAGATCTCTTTACTCCATCTACACTGTAACATCTGTATCTGTCTCTCTACCTATAGCTCCAACCACTTTGTAACATAGTCATAGAGTTGTAAAGTCATAAGCGTGGAAACAGGCCCTTCGGCCCAACTTGCCCACACCGACCAACATGTCCCATCTACACTAGTCCCACCTGCCTGCTTTTGGCCCATGTCCCTTTAAACCTGTCCTATCCATGTATCTTTTCAGATGTTTCTTAAACGTTGCAATATTATCTGCCTCAACTACCTCCTCTGGCAGCTCGTTCCATACACCCACCACCCTTTGTGTGAAAGGTTTCCCTCAGATTCCTTTTAAATCTTCCCCCCCTCACCTTAAAGTTATGTCCTCTGGTTCTTGAATCGCCTACTCTGGGCTAGAGACTCTAACTGACTCTACCCGATCTATTCCTCGCATGATCTTATACACCTCTATAAGATTACCCCTCACCCTCCTTCTTCTGCTTGCGTATGGCGAGCACAGCCTGAAGTTGTAGGACAACTTGTTCTATTTGATCTTATTCGCACGCCAGGTTGATTGCATTCGTCGAAACAGGGCGGACCACGTGAAGGTTGCAATCTCCCACCCCCTCATCCTCCTGCACTCCAAAGAAGAGAGTCCCAGCCTATTCAACCTCTATAGCTAGGGCCCTTGAGTCCTTGCAACGTCCTTGTAAATCTTCTCTGCACTATCCTCTAGAGGCGCTGCTCTGACAGCAGCCTCTGCCTGCAGCCCGTTTGTTTTTCCTGTTTTTTTAGTCAGTTTAAAGTTTGGGGAATCTTTAACTTTTATATATGGGGGAGGGGGGCAGGGTAAGGGGGGAAACTGTTTCCCAGTCACTTCCTGGCGGGGACGCGACTATATCTCCGAGTCGCGTCCTCGCCCCCCACCTCGCGGCCTACCTCCTGGATCGGAGCGGCCTTTCCTGCCGGGGACCGGGAACCGGACCAAAGCTGCAACAGCGGCGGCGCTGGAGTCACCGTGGAGCGGGCGATGCCTACCTGGGTCACCGTTGGAGCTCCGGAGCATTGGGCCGCTGCTCCAACATCGTGGAGCTCTGGTTTAGAGAGCTCCCAACGCGGGCGGCGCTGACCATCATCGTGGAGTCCTGGGGCCCTTTGCCGAGGGCCTCCAGCGTTGCATCTCCACCCGGCGCGGCCTGCGGACTTTGGGAGCCGCGGACTCCGGTAGGAGGGGGCCGGCTCGGGGTCCAGGCCGCTGAGGATGTCCCCCAGCCCCGACGTCGGACTTACATCACCCCGGGGAGCGGGCCTGAACATCGGGCCGCCCATAGCGGCGACTGCAGGGGGCTCGGGGAGGCCCCGACCACGGGGGAACAGTGGGGAACATCAGGGGAAGAGACTGACTTTGGTGCCTTCCCTCACAGTGGGAAACTTTGATCCTGCTGTGTGGGGATGTTTTATGTTGAATTCTATCTACTCCATGTTGTGTTCTTTATTTTTACTGTATGGCTGTACGGTGATTTCATTTCACTGTGCCAATTGGCACGTGTGACAAATAAATGTATCTTGTATCCTGTATCTTGTACCCTTTCCAATTTGACAACATATTTCCTTTAAAATGGTGCCCAGAACTTAACATTATGCTCTAAAGATAGACACAAAATGCTGGAGTAACTCTGGAGAAAAGGTTTAGGTGACGTTTCGGGTTGAGACCCTTCCTCAGAGTGAGAGTTCAATTCAATTCAATTCAACATTAATGTCATTGCACAGATACAAGTATGGGTACAACGAAATGCAGTTTAGCGTCAGTTCGTAGTAATAGCAATATATAAATAGATACAGAATGCGGACAATGTGGACGGAGAGACTGGAGAAATCTATCGGCAGGACTCTGAGTTCAGCAGTGTGATGGTGCTGTTATAGAAGCTACTCCTCATCCTGCTGGTGCGGGACCTGAGGCTCCTGTACCGCCTCCCCGATGGTAGGAGGGCAAACAGTCCATGGTTAGGGTGGGAGGGGTCTTTGATGATCTTCCCGGCCCATCTCAGACACTGTTTTCGGTGGAGGGCATCCAAGGCAGGGAGCGGGGCACCGATGATGTGCTGGGCGGTTTTCACCACCCGTTGTAGTGCCTTCCTGTCTGCTACGGTGCAACTGCTGTACCAGACCGTAAAGCAGGTGGTCAGGATGCTTTTGATGGTACAGCGGTAAAGGTTGGTCAGGATCTGGGGGGACAGGTGGGCTTTTTTGAGCCTCCTCAGGAAGTAAAGGTGCTGCTGCGCCTTTTTGATCAGCTTGGAGGTGTTGAGGGACCAGGACAGATCCTCCGAGATGTGTACCCCGAGGAATTTGTAGTTGGAGACCCGCTCCACCTCAGTCCCGTTTATATGGATGGGGGTGTGTCTGCCCCCTCTGTTCTTTCTAAAGTCAACAATGATTTCCTTCGTCTTCTGGGAGTTGAGGACGAGGTTATTGTTGGCACACCAGGTTGTCAGGTGCTGGACCTCCTCCCTGTAGGCTGACTCGTCATTGTCACTGATCAGTCCTACCACCGTGGTGTCGTCGGCAAATTTTACGATGGCGTTGGAGCCATGCTTAGGGATGCAGTCATGGGTGAAGAGGGAGTAGAGGACTGAGCACACAGCCCTATTGCACGCCAGTGTTCAGTGTTATAGTGGAGGAGGTGAGGCTGTTGACCGTAACAGACTGTGGTCTGTTTGTGAGGAAATCCAGTGTCCAATTGCAGAGGGAAGTGGAGATGCCAAGACCGCTGAGTTTGGTGATCAAGCTAGCGGGTATGACAGTGTTAAAGGCGGAGCTGAAGTCAATGAACAGCAACCTGATATAGGTGTTATTACTGTCACGGGAGAGGTCCATCTTCTGTGTAAGCAAACATGTGCAGTTCCTTCCTACACACAATACTTTAAATGTGGCCTCACACACATCTTATACAGTATAACTGCAACATGACCTCCCAACATCTACACTCAGTACATCTGTACCTGTCTCTCTACTATAGCTCCATCCGCACAGTACCTGTCTCGTTACCTGTATCTATCTCTCTACCTGTAGCCTCACCCACATTGCCTGTATTTCTAACAAAAAGAAGAGGCTCTGGCTAGAGTTGGTGCCCGGCTAGACTCTAGTTCCAGGAATATGGATTATCCGATTGTCATCTCCAAATGATAACAGTAAACAGACAATGATTGAAAAGCTTTGGCCCTCATGTCCTGTGGGAGTCCCTGGAGGAACAAAGGCCCAGAATCACTCAGCCTAGCACTGGTCTGGAATGCCACCCTCGTGGGCTTGTGCTGGGCTCACCGACACCGGCAATGGAGTGTTCAGTTCTTATGCAGTGCGGCCAATTGCTATTTAAACACGGGGCTGTTGACAACTCTGCCTCTCCTCCCGCTTCCCCCAGTGATGGGCAGTGAGGAGAGAGGTGCACATGGATATACTTTCTCCACAGTTTACACTCTCACCGAGCCTCCCCTTTGCCTGGCAATCGTACCCTAACCCCAAAGGGTTTTGCCGTCCTGACTCCGACCAAGAACAGCTATCCTGTCCTTCCAGCAATGAAGCGATTTGCAAATCTGCTCCGGTATTCCAGCGCGCTATTTTCTGTTCTACTTTGCAGCTTGGTTGCTAGGATATGCACTCTGGGATTTAGGAGCTGCTGACGTGCGCAGCAGAATTCAAATTATGTTCCCAGTCAACAAGGAACATGGCCAATGGGCACCTTGACAAAGGGCAGTCTGTTGCTCAGCCAGGAAGCTAAATATATGCACGTCCAATGTCAGTGCTTGGTTCCTTGCCCCTGCTCTCACACCACACCATCTCGTGCTGCTGCTGCTGAGATGCTTCACAGCTACAACTTAGTTTGGAGATAGTCTAGAGATACAGTGCGGAAATAGGCCCTTCAGCCCAGCAGGTACGCACCGACCAGTACGCTAGCATTCCAAGGACATGCAGGTTTGCAGGTTCATTGGCTTTGGTAAAGATGGTAAATTGTTTGTGTGCATGATAGTTTTAGTTTTGATTTTAGCTTTAGCTTTCGTTTCAGAGACACACAGCGTAGAAACAGTGGGTCCGCTCCCACCAGCGATCACCCTGTACATCAGCATTCCAAAGTCATGCAGGGTTTGGCTTCGGTAAAAAATTGTCCCTAGTGTGTAGGATAGTTTTAGTTTTACTTTTAGTTTCAGGGATACAGCGAGGAAACAGGCCCTTCGGTTCCACGGAGTCCATGATCACCGCATAAACTAGCACTATCCGTCACACTAGGGACAATCTACAATCTTTACCAAAAGCCAATCAACCTACAAACCCGCACGTCTTTGGAGTGTGGGAGGAAACTGAAGCACCCGGAGAAAACCCACGTGGTCGCAGGGAGAATGTATAAACGCGGTACAGACAGCACCCATAGTCAGGGTTGAACCCGGGTCTCTGGCGCTGTAAGGCAGCACTCTACCTCTGCGCCACAGGGCTTCACATGAAGGCACAAAGCTGACATCGGCCATGGGCAGGAAATATTGTGCTTGATATCCAAAGGTGCGGTCACAGGGAGCAACCAGGCAGTGAAAGGACCGGGGGTGCCAACGGAAGCAGGAGCTGAGCCCAGGTGTACGAGAGGGAGGCAGAGGGGACCAGCTGTGGCCAAGTTAAACTCAGCTATTCTCACAGCAGTGTGGGATACACAAGCCGCAAGCAATAGCGAACGGTTTTGCATCTTTAGACTTTAGAGATACAGTATGGAAACAGGCCCTTCAGCCCACCGAGTCCACACAGACCAATGATCACCCCGTACGCTAGCACCACCATATACAAAAGGGGCAAATTACAATTTTACTGAAGCCAAGTATTTTACGAACCTGTACATCTTTGGAGTGTGGGAGGAAACCGTAGCACCTGTAGAAATCCCACGCGGTCACGGGGAGAACGTACAAACTCCCTTCAGACAGCACCCAGGATGAAGCCCAGGTGTCAGGTGCTGTAAGGCAGCATCTCTACCACTGCACCACTCTACCTGATGATGGTCTACAAGTTAATTTCTTATCCAGGCTGGCATTCTCGCTTTTTGTTTTATGAATCAACTTTGCTGAACAGCCAATCTGAAAGACATTGTTTGGAAGTCCATTTACCCTACATCACTAACACTGCCATCGCAGAGATTCTCAGATATTAGTTTCCAGACCTGCTTGTCTCTGTCCTGGTTAAGACACTCGTAGTGTCGTCCAGCACCATGCAGTCAGAAGAAGGGTCCTGACCCAAAACGTCACCTGTCCATTTTCTCCAGAGATGCTGCCTGATCCGCTGAGTTGCTCCAGCATTTTATGTCTGTCTTTGGTATAAACCAGCATCTGCAGTTGCTTTTTATAATACCATGGAGTATGAAGTCACCAAAGGGCAGAGGCAGCACTTGGCTTCACTGTTGACATTGGGAGAGATATTGTAAACCTGTTGTGTAAATAAGCCAAGTATTTCAACTGCCAGTTAGTTACCTTTGAAGGTTTACGGTTCCAGCCTAGGTTTGTGTGGAGAATCCAGCCATAGAGATGGATCACGGACCCCAGGAAATATGAACACATATGTGCACATGGATCACTCTTCAATAAAGCACTGTGGGAGTGTTGCACTGTTTTTGTTTAATCAAAAAAAATGTAAATCAATTATTTCACAAAATGATATGTGCACTACGAAACAATACCAACAAACCCTCCACCATAATACAAAGTAAAACAAATATTCTTAAATTCTGAATATTAAATGACTATTTCACAATCCTTGTTAAGGATACATTCCATTCCCTGCAATGCTCAACGGTCCCGGAAATGGGACTGACAGTTCTCACAAAGGCTGTGAGAAGCTTGACATAGTACGGGAGTCAGGGGTTATGGAGAGAAGGCTGGTAAATGGGGTTGAGAAGGAACGATAGTTCAGCCATGATTGAATGGCGGAGTAGACCTGATAGGCCGAATAGCCTAATGGGCCTGTCCCACTTAGACAAATATTTTGGGCGACTACAGGCGACTGACGCAAAATCTTCAACATGTTGAAATATCTTCAGTGACTGTGGCGACAATTTTTGCTGTCGTAGGTTGTCGCCAGGTGTCGTAGGTATATTCAATTAAAACTAGTCCCTGGCAGTCGCCTAAAGAGTCGACTAAGCGGGACAGTGGGCCTTTAATCTGCTCCTACATCCAATGAACTTATGAACCTACGAACGGAACCCTCCAGTAAGCCGAGAGATGGAGCTGCACTGATTGGAGGAATGTTAGAACACCAGGCACGGTCCACAAACCCTTTAAATTAGAAATAAGGGGGTCCTTGCACAAGGGGGTCACAGAAACCAAACATGCCTCTGCAAGTGTGGTGAGTACAGGGGAAAAGATGCCCTGCACCAGTCATACAGATGCGGGATTCTTGAGCAAGGAGCAAACTGCTGGAGGAACACAGTGGGTCAAGTAGCATCAGTGGAGGGAAATGGATCCATGATGTTTTGGGTCGGGACCTTTCTTCAGACTTGAGGAATCATACGAAGATAGTTTAATTTTGTTTAGTTTAGAGTTACAGTGTGGAAACAGGCCCATCGGCCCACCGAGTCTGCGCCAACCATGAACACCCAAAGGTAGACACAAAATGCTGGAGTAACTCAGCGGGACAGGCAGCATCTCTGGAGAGAAGGAAGGGGTGACATTTCGGGTCCAGACCCTTTTTCAGACTGATGTCAGGGGAGTGGTCGGGACAGAGATGGAATGTAGTCGGAGACAGTAAGACGGGTGGGAGAACTGGAAAGGGAGAGGGGATGGGGAGAGAGGGAAAGCAAGAGCTACTTGACGTTGGAGAAGTCAATGTTCATAGCGCTGGGGTGTAAGGTACCCAAGCGAAATATCAGTCCCCCTTGTCCTCACCTTCCACCCTACCAGCCATCGCATACAACATATAATCCTCCGATATTTTTGCCACCTCCAACAGGATCCCACCACTGGCCATATCTTCCAGTCTCCTCCCCTTTCAACTTTTCTCAGAGACCGTTCCTTCCGTAACTCACGGGTAAATTCGTCCCATCCGACCCAAACCACACCCTCCCCTGGTACTTTCCCCTCGCAACCGCAGGAAATGCTACACTTGTCGCTTTACCTCCCCCCCCTTGACTCCATTAAAGGACCCAAGCAGTCTTTCCAGGTGCGGCAGAGGTTCACCTGCACCTCCTCCAACCTCATCTACTGCATCCGCTGTTCCAGGTGTCAACTGCTCTACATCGATGAGACCAAGCGTAGGCTTGGCGATCGCTTCGCCCAACAACGCCGCTCAGTTCGCAATAACCAACCTGATCTCCCGGTGGCTCAGCACTTCAACTCCCCCTCCCATTCCGAATCCGACCTTTCTATCCTGGGCCTCCTCCATTGCCAGAGTGAGGCCCAGCGCAAATTGGAGGCACAGCACCTCATATTTTGCTTGGGTAATTTACACCCCAACGGTATGAGCATTGACTTCTCCACTTTCAGGTACTCCTTGCTTTCTCCCTCCTTCCCCTCCCCTTCCCAGGTCTCCCACAAGCCTACTGTCTCCGCCTCTTCCTTTCTTTTTCCCGCCCCCCCCCCCCCCCCCCCCCCACCCCCCCCGACATTAGTCTGAAGAAGGGTCTCGGCCCGAAATGTCGCCTATTCCATCTCTCCATAGATGCTGCCTCACCCGCTGAGTTTCTCCAACATTTTTGTCTGGGCCTCACTCTGACAATGGAGGAGGCCCAGGACGGAAAGGTCAGATTGGGAATGGGAGGGGGAGTTAAATTGCGGAGCAACTGTGGAGATCAGGTAGGTTAAGACGGACTGAGCGGACGTGTTAAGCAAAATGAACGCCGAACCTGCACTTGGTGTCGCCGATATACAGGAGTTGACACCTGGAACAGCAGATACAGTAGATGAGGTTGGAGGAGGTGCAAGCGAACCTCTGCCTCACCTGAACAGACTGTTGGGGTCCTTGGATGGAGTCGCGGGGGAGGTAAAGGGACAGGTGTTGCATCTTCTGCGGTTGCAGGGGAATGTACGTGGGGAAGGGGTGGTCTGGGTGGAAGTCAACTTGTTCCGGGCCTGCCCAACCTTTCCCTGTAGTTCAGCACCTCAAGTCCTGGTAACATTCTGGTAAATCTTCTCCGCACTTTTTCCATCTTAATGACATCCTCCCTATAGGAATGTGGGACAGGAAATGGAGATCTGGAGTTGGAGATGAGCTACTGGGAGAAAGGTCCAAATCTGAAACGGCGTCACAGATGTTGCCTGACTCTCTGAGGTCCTCCAGCGGTTTGTGTTTAGCTGAAAGAGGTGTTGTTGATCAGGACTGGTTTTCATTAAATTGCTGACTCCATAACACTTCCCTCCTCCTGCTGGGGACCACATTTTCCGTTTAACTTTTCCAGATTGGATTTGGCTGCTTGACTTTGGATGATCTTATTTCTGCAAAAGTATAGAGCCCATAAGGTTGGGGGTGGGGGGAAGGGGGGGGGGGGGTGGAAGGGGGGTAGGGGGGGGGGGGGGGGGGGGCTGGAGGAGGCTTGGGATCAGATCTGCACTCTCTCCGCTGTGAACTCAGAGACGAGGGAGGAATATGCACCAAAACAGAGCTCACTGTCTCCCTCTCTCTCTCTCGCTCAGCTGACTGTTGAAAACCCCTTCTCTTTCTGAAGTATGTTCTCTGAACTCCTGCTCTGATACGGAGTGTTTTTTTGGATCCGATTCAAAGTCTTGGTTAGGACTCTGTAACCAGACCCAGCTGCTGTTTTTGCGATGACATCAGTTACTTTCCTTGCTGACTAACTTTACCAGAATGGAAAGCTACAAGCACTTTGTTCTTGTGCAAGGGTCATGTAGTTTGTTTGTTGCAGAATCCACAAACAGGAAAGTGTTTTTGACTTCAGTGGAAGAGTTAAGGTAGCGGCTTGTAAGCAGAAACTTTCCTCGTGAGCTTTGGATAGCAGAGATTAACTTCCCTATTAAACCTTTCCTCTGTGCCAAACTTTCATTGCATGGCCTTGCATTAACACTTGTTTTTACAGGGTTGAGATGGGTTGGGAGGACTGTCATTGGGAGGACTGTTATTCAATCTTACTGGCAGTCAGTGGGGTGCTTGGAATTTAACCAGGATTTGCTGACAGAAAAAAGAGGAACTCGAATTTGTTTCTTGTCATTCCTGGAATACATTAACCCATGCGAGGGATGTATGATTTGAAGTGGTACAAAATATGTGATTGTACAATTCCATGGCACGGGAACAAGTCACTTGATCCGAGAATTGTTTATACTCTTGGCAGTCGCTGCCAACCTTCTCCATTCTACCCTCTTGGAGATCTGATCCTTCCTCATGCTTCTTTTATTGCGTTTAAAATGGTCTCCACGGCTACTCAGCAGCGAATTCCACACTCTTTCCTCTTTCTCTCTCCAGGGAAGGGGTTTCCCTTGATTCTGTCAGTGGCTAAGTCAAGATTTATGGTCCGTAGAGTCTAGAGTGATACAGTGTGGAAACAGGCCCTTTGGCCCAACTTGTCCACGCCGGCCAACATGTCCCAGCTCCACTAGTCCCACCTGCCTGCGTTTTTCCCATATCCCTCTAAACCTGTCTAAATGTTTCTTAACATTTGCACCAGTACCTGCCTCAACTACCTCCTCCGGCAGCTTGTTCCATACACCTCCCCACCCTTTGGGTGAAAACGTTACCCCTTATGGGCCTGTCCCACTTAGGCGACTTTTTAGGCAACTGCAGGAGACTTTGCAGTTGCCACATGTTCGCGGGTAGTTGCCGGGGGAGTCGCCTTCATGGTCGTGAGGAGTTCCCACATTCTGGTAACTAGTCGCGGCTCATTATATACGACTCGAATGAAGCCGCCATGGAGAGTAGCGAGGATTCTCGAGCCGTAGGTGGGTTGCAAGGAGGTCCTAATGGGTTGCCAGGAGGTCGAAGGTTCTCTTAGGTTCTCGTAGGCTGTAGCCGGTGCTGATCGGTGAATTTCATTGGCTCATTGGGGAAAGAAAAACTACTGGTAATGTTAAATGTCCGCCAAACTTCACAGCCGTGTATCTCTGGCTTCTTAAATGTTGTCTGGCTTCTTAACAGTTGTCTCCACTCCTTCTCCCTCCTTCTCTCCCATTCTCCCCCCCCCCACCTCTTTTAAAGGACTTACCGTACACTGTGCTTTAGCCGTCTTAATTACAGCGCCAACCTTCCTGTTCATCGCGGTGTGTGTCTGTATCACCTTGGCTTTGCACTGTGTGAATTTCAGACAGCGTTCCCCCCGCTTGCCCTGGCCCCCGCCTTTGCGATGTGTGTGTGTGTGTTCCACTTTGACAGTCGCCGTTCCAGTTGCCGGCTTTTCAGGCGACTGCCGGCAACTTGACAGTCGCCAGCAGACGCCTGAAAAATTGTCTAAGTGGGACAGCCCATTAGGTTCCTATTAAATCTTTCCCCCTTTACATTAAACCCATGTCCTCTGGTTCTCGATTCCCCCACTCTGGGCAAGAAACTCTGTACGTCTACCCGATCTATTCCTCTCATGATTTTGTACACCTGTGTAAGATCACCCCTCATCTTCCTATGCTCCCGAGCAATAGAGTCCTAGTCTGCTAAAACTCTCCCTATAGCTCAGACCCTTGGTTCCTGGCAACATCCTCGTAAATCTTTACCGCACTCTGTCCAGCTTGGTTTTGATTCCTGTCCTTGTCTGTTTTTTGTCCTTGCTTCAGATTCTCTGACACTCCACACACACACGCACCTACACACTCACGCACATATACACACACGCACATACACACACACGCACATACACACACACGCACATATACACACACAGACACACACAGACACACACACACACACACACACACACACACACACACACACACACACACACACACATACACATGCACCTACACATGCACACACATAGATTTATGGTTATTACAGGTGTCAGAAGTTATGGGGGAAAAGGGGTTAGGAGGGAAAGATAGATCAGCTATGATTGAATGGTGGAGTAGATTTGATGGGCCTAATGACCTTTGGACACAAACACACACATCCTCCTGCGTTTATGTGGTGTGAGCGACTGGTAGCTGACGGGCCAGACCAGGCAGAGGGTAGGTAGTGGATAACAAGCTGGCCACTCACTGGCTTGTTATGCAGGCTGCAGCTAATGTGCTCTGATCCTCGATTCACCAACTCTGGGCAAGAGATTCTGTGCATCAACCCAATATATTCCTCTTATGATTTTCTCCACCTCCATAAGATCACCCCTCACCCTCCTGCCCTCCAAGGAATAAAGACCCAGCCTACTCAACCTCTCCCTGTAGCTCAGTCCCGCTAGTCCTGGCAACATCCTCGTAAATCTTCTCTGAACCCTTTCAAGCTTGACAATATCTTTGATAAAGGGAATAAATGCAGTTAACGTTTAGTGCAAGATTAAGTCCAGGGAAGGCAGATCAAAGAAAGTCCAAGAGTCTCCAATCTTGCACTAAACGTTATACCCTTTTTCCTGTATCTATAAACGGGATGGTTTGATTATAATCCTGGAGGGTATTTCTGCTGACTGGCTAAAGAAATTCACCCTCATCTCCATTTTGAAAGTCAGTACAAAGGTCAGGTCTCTTCATCTGGACTGAGTATTGATGAGCCTTGCCCACCTCGCCTTCTGTAGGACTGGAACACAGCGAATCTGCTCAGCGCCTGCACTGCTGGGGGTGATACTGGCAATTCACCAGGCAACTGTTAATCCGGATGAAAGGTCCCAACCCGATACATTGTCTGACTATTTCTCTCCACTGATGCTGCCTGACACACTGAGTTCCTCCAGGAATTAGTCAAGTCAAGTCACATTTATTTATATAGCACATTTAAAAAACAACTCTCGTTGACCAAAGTGCTTTACATTTGTTATAAGAGTAGTATACACAAGCAGGCTACATACATATATACAAATAGCCCTCACTCAGAGGACGTCAGGAAAGGCTTGGGAGAACAGATACGTTTTTAGACTAGACTTAAAGGAGTCGATGGAGGGGGCAGTTCTAATGGGGATGGGGATGCTGTTCCACAGTCTAGGAGCTGCGACCGCAAAGGCGCGGTCGCCCCTGAGCTTATGCCTAGACTGCGGGACATTCAGCAACCCCATGTCGGCCGATCTGAGGGACCTGGAGGTGGTGTAGTGGGTGAGAAGACTTTTAATGTAGGTGGGTGCAAGCCCATTGAGGGCTTTGTAGACAAAGAGGAGGGTCTTGAAATTAATTCGGAACCGCACAGGGAGCCAGTGGAGAGAGGCCAGGATCGGGGTGATGTGCTCCCTTTTTCGGGTGCCCGTCAGAAGTCTCACTGCGGCGTTTTGGACCAGTCGCAGGCGGGACAGGGAAGATTGGCTGATGCCAGTGTAAAGGGAGTTGCAGTAATCTAGGCGGGAGGACATAAATGTGTGGATGATCTTTTCGAGGTCATCAAACTGGAGGAATTCGTTTTTTGGGGCTGTTAATCCACACACCGAGTAAACAGGCAGAGTTAATCTTTCCCCAAACTACATCAACTTTGACCTGTGAATTCAGGGTTAAAGGTTGCTGACCAGATGAACAGTATAGATGAAGAAATCAGTGGGCTTTTTATCAATCTGACCACAAGCATTATGTTTTTTTTTAGTTTTTAACTTTCTAGAGATACAGCATGCAAATAGTCATTTGGCCCACCGAGCCCACGCCGACCATTGATCACGTTATTTCTATGTTATCCTACTTTTGCGTCACTCCCTGCACACTAGGGACAATTTACAGAAGCCAATTAACCCACAAGCCTGCACGCCTTTGGAGTGTGGGAGGAAACCGGAGCACCCGGAGAAAACCCATGTGGTCACAGGGAGAACGTGCAAACTCCACACAGACAGTACCCGAGGTCAGGGTCGAACCTCTGGTGCTGTGAGGTAATAGCTCTACCAGCTGCACCACTGTGCCTCCACTATTGCTGCAAAGATGGCTTGTTCGCAGGCCAAGAGCCGCACTTGACCCAATGAAGGTCACAGCTCCTCATCGGGGTTCATCACAAGTTCTGCACGCCTTTCTTAGGCACGAGACTTGCCCAACTATGCAGAAGAGCTTCCAGTACATGTGAAACAGTTCCCGCAACTTGCAGATGTCCCTGCAGCCGGGTGCAACCAATCTTTGCATCATATTCACAGGAAGAGGTCATTCAGGTTTTCAGACTAACCCTCTCCCAGCTCAAGCCCCAGAACAAGTCCAGACGTAAATGTTTGTAGGTTAACTGAGTTGGTACAAGTGTAAATTGTCCCTAGTGTGTGTAGGATAGTGTTAATGTGCGGGGACCACTGGTCGGTGCGGACTCGGTGGGACGAAGGGCTTGTTTCCGCGCTGTATCTCTAAACTAAACTAAACAAGACTAAACTGCTGAGAGAGTGTTAAAGAAGGAACTGCAGATGCTGGAGAGTAGCATCTAAACTGCTGAGAGATCTCTGTTTACTCTCGACTCTGTGGGCAGCACCGTGGCACAGCTGGTGGAGACGCTATCTCACAATGCCAGAGACCTGGGTTTAATCCCGACCTCAGGTGCTCATGTTCATAAATTATACGAGCAGCATTAGGCCATTCGGCCCATCAAGTCTACTCCGCCATTCGATTATGGCTGATCTTTCTTTCCCTTTCAACCTCATTCTCCGGCCCTCTCCCCATAGCCCCTGATACCCATACTAATCAAGAATCTCTCAATCTGCTCCTTAAAAATACCCACTGACCTGGCCTCCACAGCTGTCTGTGGCAATGAATTCCACAGATTCACCACCCTCTATAGAAGACTAAACTGCTGCGTGTGTGGAATTTCATGTTCTCCCTGTGGCCTGTGTGTTTCCTCCAGGTGCTCTGGTTTCCTCGCACATCCCAAAGATGTGTGTGTTTGTAGGAAACTTGGTCTTGGTAAATTGTCCCTTGTGTGTAGGGAGTGGATGAAAAAGTGTAATTACATCAAACTAGTGTGAATGGCTGATCGATGGTCAGTGTGAAATTGATAGGCCGAAGGGTCTGTTTCCCTGTTATAAATTTCAATAAACTATCAATAAAAAATAGAATGAATGTAACTCAATGGGCCAAAGAGCCTGTTTCCATGCTATGTTTCAATCAAGCAATCTATCAATCAATAAATAAATAGAATGAACGTAAATAGGTAGTTGATAGCACAGACTCGATGGGCTGAAGGCCTGTTTCCAATCTGTATCATTCATTCATTCAATCAATCGATCAATCAATAAAAAGTAGGATAAATGTAAATGGATACTTGATAGTTAGCACAGACTCGATGGGCTGAAGGGCCAGTTTCCAATCTGTATCTGTATCAATCTGTATCAAGATCTGTAACAATCAATCAATCAACCAATCAATCAAAATAGGATAAATGTTAATGGGTAGTTGATAGTGAGCATGGACTCAATGGGCCGAAGGGCCTGGTTCCAGTCTGTAACTTTCAATCAATCAATTAAAAAATAGGATGAATGTAAAATTGTGGTTGATAGTCAGCATGGACCTAAGGCAGACGCAATCTGCTGGAGTAACTCAGCGCGTCAGGCAGCACCTCGGAAGAAAAAGAATAGGTGACGTTTCGGGCCAGGACCACTGAGTTACTCCAGCATTTTGTGTCTATCTTCGGTGAAAACCAGCATCTGACGTTCTTTCAACACATTTTATCTGCACAGACTTGGTGGGTTGAAGGGCCTGCTTCTGTTCTCTATCTCTCTGATTCTGTCCTCCACCCAAATCTCATTGAGCTGATGATTTACTTCCCATTGCCCTTTCAGATAGTGCAGCCCGTACCATTCTCACTGACCCAAGCTAAAGTGGTCTCCCGGTGGAAACTGCGCTGGTGGTAAACAGGCCAGGAGTGGAGGCACGCAGGACACAGGGATCACAGCTGCCTGGCAGAACACCGGCTGGGCCTATACAAACGACTCTGGCTCAAGGTTTAAAATCTTGCTTCCAAATAACACGCACATCCAGAACTCCCTCCAGCATGTTCAGCTTTTGATATCTGAACTTCAGTTCCAGCATGTTGCTGGCTCCCTAGTTTTATCTCCTCCATCAATGGGCACTCATTCAGCCCACCAAATCCGTGCTGATAAAATGTGTTGAATACAGCCTGCCTTCAGCCGCCTTGAACATTTGCTTGCATCTCCTATAAAACTCTTAAGGGCTGCATCTTGACATCAACCAACTATGCTGCTTTGCTACTTTTTGGTGTGTGTTGCAGTTCGTCCCAGATTCATAATGTTTCCACTTAAGTGTCATATCTCATTCCTGGTATTGTTTATAATTTTATTCTGGAATTCCAACTCCACCTCTTCAAGTGTATGTTCCAAAACACACCATTTCAGCCCTAAAGGCAACAAAGATTTTCCTTCATTTCCCCAGTTATGAACGCCTGGATATTTTGGTAATTGGTATTGGTTTTATTATTTCTACTTGTTCGAAGAAAAAATGTGGTTGGCACGGTGGTGCAGCGGTGGAGTTGTTTACAATGCCAGAGACCCATGTTCGATCCTGACTGCGGATGCTGCCCGTACGATGTTTCTCCCTGTGATAGCGTGGGTTTTCCCCAGGCGCTCTGGTTTCCTCCCACACTCCCCAGGCGTACAGGTTCGTAGGTTAATTGGCTTCGGTAAAAACTGCAAATTGTCCCTAGTGTGTGCTAGTGTGTAGCGGGGATTTCTGGTCGGCATGGAAGCGGTGGGCTGGAAGGCCTGTTTCCACATTGTATCTCTAAACTAAAACTAAACTCAAATTTGTTTGCGTGCTATCACGTCAAATCGGACTATACGTGAGTACAATCAACTCAAAAACACAAGCACACCAGGTAGTGCAAAGAGAAACATACAATGTGCAGAATACTGTGTTACAGCATTACAGCATGACAGTAACAGAAGAAGTGCAGATTAAAAAAGTCCAAAGTCCGCAATAAGGTAGGTTGGAAGATTGGAACGACATTCTTTCCTTATGACCATTCAGTAGTCTGATAACAATGGGGAACAAGTCCTAACGGACGTCTAATATACTAAGGATGAATTCACAAATCTTCCAATCTACCCCTTTAAGCATTTGCACTTTTTTAAAGCCTGCACTTTCTCTGTAGCTGTAACATAGTATTCTGCAATTCTGTTTATTTCCTCTTTCGCACTAGCTGAGGTACTCCTGTATGGTGAGGCACAAAAAACAGAGCATGTCACTAAATCTCGCTGCACGTGACAAGAATAAACAAATACCGATATCTGTCCATCTAAATTCTATGCACCCACATCCACCCAGCTTTGAGTCTTTGCATCCCTTTTAAAACCACATCATGTTGTTTGTTTTACTTCTCCTCATCCCTTACACCAGGTCAAAGATTTATTAAAAGAATGTTAAGGTGAGGGGGGGGAAAGATTTAACAGGAACCCGAGGGGAAGCTTTTTCACACATAGGGTGGTGGGTGTACGAGCTGCTGGGAGAGGTAGTTGAGGCAGGTACTATCGCAACATTTAAGAAATATTTATATCTGGTACATGGATAGGATAGAGGGATATGTGCCAAACACAGGCAGGTGGGACTAGTGTGGATGGGATACGTTGGCCGGCGTGGGCAAGTTGGGTTGAATGACTTGTTTCCATGCTGTATAACTATGATTATAAATTAGCAAGTGCAACCCTTCCAGCTCTTTGAGCCTGGCCCCACTGTTCAGCACAATCATGGTTGAGCATCTGAATTCCTATCACATTCCCGTTCAATCTGCACCCTTGACTCCTTAAATAAACTCCGTAACGACCTTCAAGCCTTGTGGCAGAGGACTGCACAGGCTCATTGCCTTCGAGCAAAGTTGAGGGAAGTGGACAGACACAAGATAGACACAAAGTGCTGGAGTAACTCAGCAGTTCATCTCTGGAGAAAATGGATAGGTGACGTTTCGGGTTGGGACCCCTCTTCAGACTAAATCCCTTAAACAAAAAAGATGTAAAGACGTACAGCATGGAAACAGGCCCTTTGCCCCACCACGTCCATGCCATCCATATTAATCCAATCTTCCACCCCTTCCTTCTATCTTCCATCCTTCCACGTTATGGCATTCAAGTGGTCATCTTAGACACTTTGGAAACACTGCCAGTGATGTTGCTTTTACCGTTCTCTCTAACAGTCTACCCCAGGTACTCACCACTCTCTGGTGAAAAACCTCTCCCTCAGACCCCCTTTATATCTATTGCCACCAACGCTAAATCTATGTTTTCCTCTATTTTTATCTGCCTCTGATATGGGAAAGGTTACCCCCAGGTCTACCTTATCTATGCCCCTTATAGGTTTATAGACCTGAATCATGCCCCGTCTTGGAACATAGAACATCGAACAGTACAACATAGGAATGGGCCTTCAGCCCACAATGTTTGTGCTGAACATAATGCTGTTAAACTGATCTAATCTACCTGTTATCCCTCCATTATTTGCATTTCCATGTAGCTATCTAAAAGCCTCTTAAATGCTATGTTCCTCCACCACCACCCCTGGCAATGCGGTCCAGGCCCCCTTTTACTCTATGTGTAAAAAAGTTGACCCGCACATCCCCATTAAAGTTTCACCCTCTCACCTTATAGTTGTGTCCTCTAGTGTTGGACATTTGCACCTTCGGAAAAAGGTTCTGACTGTCGACTCTATCTATGTCCCTCATAATTTTATATATTTCTATCATCACCCCTCAACCTCCATGCCCAACCTGACATTCCAGAGAAAACAGCCCTAGTTTATCCAACCTCTCCTGGTAGCTGCGATCGTTCACCTTGTCGTGGTGAAGAGGCTTGCGTGTCCCCACGATTCCGTGAGTCATGCCGTCGGAAGCACCAGCTTCTGGTAGGGACACCCATGGCGGTAAGGATGAGGGTGCAGACTAAGAACGATCCAACCTACAAGACCTCAACGGCGGACCAGGCGGACAAAGTTAACTTGAACCCAACGGCTGTGAAGGCAGATGAAGGCTGCAACCGATCTATCAGCTCCAATCATCTTGGTTCCCTTGCCATTGGAATGAGTTGATTGGTTTGTGAAGGACCGTGCGCTTCTTGGAGCGCAACAGCAAGTGCACGTTAAACAAACACAAGCACGGGCGTCTTCGTCTTCGTCTTCGTCTAGTAGCTGAAGCCCTCTAATCCAAGCAGCATTCTGGTAAACCTCCTCTCTGCCTTCTTCAAAGCTTGAACACGCTTCCTGTAATGGGGTAACCAGAATTGTGCAACGTGTTGTGTTCTTTTAATTGTATGGCTGCACGGTGACTCAAATATCACTGTACCTTAATTGGTGCATGTGACAATGAATGTGAATGTGAATCTGAATCTAATCTCTGGCCTTTGCTTCAACCATCTGCCTATCAAAAGCCCCTCGCCCGTGTCCACCTATTAACTCCCACGCATCGCCCTTCCCCTCCTCTACTCCAGCTTCGATTCTCCCCCCACCCCAACAATCAGTCTGAAGAAAGGTCCGGACTCAAAATGTCACCAACACTTGTTCCCCAGAGATGCTGCCTGACCCACTGAGTTACCCCTGCAATTTGTTCCCTTTTGGGTAAACCGGCTTCTGCAGTGCCTGGTTTCTAAGTTTTGAATGCTAATGGTTTATTTTGCCCCTGTGTGTGTATTTAATGTTGAAAATTAAACATTGAAGTTCGGGTCCCATGTGAAGACCCGCACTATTTTATAAAGAATGTGATTGCCTTATTGGAACTGCTTCACGCTGGAGTTGGTGAGTTGGAAGCTTCCACAAAGATTCTCAGATTTATTTCAACTCGAAGGGGACCTTGACCCTGGCTTTGAACCAGAAGGTATAATTTGTGGGTTTTGAAATATCGACACCTGACAACAAATTTCCGTTTTTAAAATGTATTAATTCACGGGCTGGTGGAGGGGAGGGGAGGGGAGGCAGGCGGGAGGGCTGCAATAGTGTAAGTTGATCAGTGAAGTTGCCAAAGCTTGTTTTGCTGCTTGCTGTGTAACCAGTTTGTTTAGAGTGTGTCAGGTTTCAGCTGTTTACAGTCCCTGTAATATATGGAGATGGGCTCGCGTGTCCAGCTTGCCCCAGCTGAGCTCCAAGCAGAGTGTCTCAGCTTCCATGCTTTCCCCAGTTAACCCTCCACGCACCAGGTCCAACCACCCTGCCAACCTCTCCATGCCAGGTACATCACAACCACTCCATACCTGTACACCACAACCACTCCACCAGCACCACCCTTCCTCTCCCACCGACCTTCACCATTGATGTTAAGCCTGAAATAAACCCAAATGTGGCCTTCATCCGACGTTGAACCATATATATATACTGAACTTTTTTCAGATAGATAGATAGATAGATAGATAGATAGATAGATAGATAGATAGATAGATAGATAGATAGATAGATAGATAGATAGATAGATAGATAGATAGATAGATAGATAGATAGATAGATAGATAGATAGATAGATATTGCGAGTATATGTACAGGGACATATCTATCCATGCACTGTATACTTGTATTTATATTTATGCATTTTAAATAAGTATGTTATGTTTTATACTTTGGCAATATAACGATGTATTTTATCATGCCAATAACGTTTTTTTTAATTGAAAATTGAAATTGAAATTGAGAGAGATAGATAGATAGAGATAGATAGAGATAGATAGATAGAGATAGATAGAGAGAGGATAGAGAGAGATAGATAGAGAGAGAGATAGAGATAGATAGATAGAGTTGGCTGTTGGTGGTGGTAACTGCTTTAAATGCTGCACTGCAAATGGTTGTTGGTGGTGGTAACTGCTTTGAAATGCTGCACTGCAAATGGTTGTTGGTGGTAACTTGACAACTTCCTGTTTGCACTTTATATTGATTTCAGATAAAACGCTACCACTTACGGCTGTGATTTTTGGCCATCTTACTCAGTCCCCCTCCACTCATCAGGTGCAGAGGATTCTTCCCATCAATGAAAAATAAAAGTGTTATTAGTGTTTATATGTTGAGAATCTCTCTCCTGTCAATCATGCCATGAAGGCCACGCACCTTCCGGTGGGACGGGGTGGGATTATAAAACCCGGAAGTGTGGGTGTGGCTCAGTCTCTGCAAGATGGGGGAGGGAGGGGTCACAACTCTGTCTGAGCTGTGAATCAACTGGACACGCTGAATTTCTACTGAACTGTGAGTGTGGTGTTTATGTGGTGTTTTGTGTGGTTTTATGGTGGTTTTATGGTGGTTTCACCCTGCTTGAAATGGTATGAAACTGCATTTGAATGTGGTGGCCTTGCACCCTGCATGAAATGGTATGAAGTTGCATTTGAATTTGGTACCCTTGCACCTGCATGAAATGTTATGAAACTGCACTTGAATTTGGTGGCCTTGGTGGTTTCCAGAGGGCTAGTATGGACATTGTGGGCCAAATGGATTCTTGGGGTGACAGCTCAGTCTCTCAAGCCTGATGTGCTGGCAGCTCACTCACGGCTGGTGGGCGAGCAGTTGACTCACGGCTATTCCTTGAATACCACCACCGACAACTATTTGCAGTGCAGCATTTCAAAGCAGTTACCAGCACCAACAACCATTTGCAGTGCAGCATTTCAAAGCAGTTACCACCACCGACAACCATTTACAGTGCAGCATTTCAAAGCAGTTACCACCACCGACAACCATTTGCAGTGCAGCATTTAAAAGCAGTTACCACCAACAACAACCATTTTGCCGTACAGCATTTCAAAGCAACCACATTTTCATTTTCAAACCACATTAAGGGCACTCACAGTTGAGTAGACATGGGTTCAGTGTTATTCACAGCTCAGAGAGACATGACCCTCTCACTTCCTCCATCTTGCAGAGACTGAGTGAGACACAACACTTCTGGGTTTTATTGTCCCTCCCCCCCTCCCACCAGCAGGGGCAGCAGAGAGAATGTCAACATTTTTAAAACATTAATAACTCTTTTATTTTTCATCGATGTGAAAAATCCTCTTCTCCTGCGCAGCGGAGAGGGACTGAGTAAGATGGGCAAAATTTACAGCTGTAAGAGGCAGCGTTTTTTCAAAAATCATGAAACAAGAAAAAAAGGAAGTGGTCAAGATCTTACTTTTAGTAATATAGATATACTAGACTGGTTCACACGGGAGGGCTGGTCCCCCAATGCAATATTCCACCTCTCCACCAATTCCAATATACACACACATGCACACACAGACCCCACCCACACACACACACACACACCCACCCACACCCACCTACACACACACACACACACACACACACACACACACACACACACACACACACACACACACACACACACACACACACACACACACACACACACACACACAGACCCCACACACACACACAGACCACACACACACACACAGACACACACACACACACACACACACACACACACACACACACACACATTTAAGGCCCTGCCCCACTTTCCCGAGTTACTCACGAACTCTTCCGAGTTTTCCCCTTGATTCGAACTCGGAGAATTACGGTAATAGCTGTTCGTAGGTACTCGGGGCTATATTTTTAACTCGTGGACATTTTTAAACATTCTGAAAAAATGTCCCGACTTACCTGATGCCCCGAGTTCCTACGGCTGGCATTACGAGCCGCTACGCAACATCTACGGACTCCTACGGCCTCCTACGGACTCGTTACCGACATAACCTGACATTCCCCGAGTTCGAATCAAGGGGAAAACTCAGGAGAATTTGTGAGTAACTCGGGAAAGTGGGACAGGGCCTTTACACACACACACACACACACACACACACACACACACACACACACACACACACACACACACACACACACACACACACACACACACACACACACACACACACACACACACACACACACACACACTCACACTCACACTCACACTCACACTCACACTCACACACACCGACTCACACACCATATATATGACAGTAAACTTTCTTGAATCTACTCACACGGCTGAGCGCGGCCTCTCCACTATGGTGCTTCCGCAGTCAGCGGCACTTCCGCAATCAGCGTGACCTCTGCACTTACTGGAAATTACGCAATCAGCGCGACCTCTGCACTCACTGGAAATTATGCAATCAGCGCGACCTGTCCATTAAGCAGAAGTCACGAAATGAGCGAGACTTTTGGACTAAACACAGTCAGACCTAATAAAGCATTTATTCCTTCCAAACACAGTCGGACCTAATAAAGCATTTATTCCTTCCAAACACAGTCGGACCTAATAAAGCATTGCAGTTTCAAGCACAGGCAGGGCAGCAGGCCAAACATCTCATGGCATTGTCATTTCATTTCATTTCCAATTAAGCATTGCACTTTCAAACACAGGCAGGGCAGCAAGCCAAACAACTCATGGCATTGTCATTAAGGGCTAACAAATCATTTATTGCAAGTACATTGCACTCACAGCTCAGTTGGTAGTCGTGATGGCAGTCGTGCCCTCTCCCTCACGGTTAGAATGGTAGTCGTGGCCTCTCCCTCACGATTTTGCAGAGTGACTGACTCACGTCCAGGCATCCGGGGTTTTATAGTCCTGCCCCCCCTCCGGAAGGGGCGGTACCTTCATTGCGGTGATTGACAGGTCAGAGGACCAATCAGCTGATTTCAAGGTTTTTTTAAACACATAACTTTTTAATTTTTCATTAATGGGAAAAATCCTCGGGGACTGGCTCAGAGGAGGAGGACTGTGAGTAAGATGGCCAAATATCACAGCGATACAGGGTAGCGTTTTTTCTAAAATCAATATACAGCGCAGACAGGGTCAAGATGAGACTTTTAATTATATAGATATGCATATATAACTTTTTGGTCATTTAGTTTATGTATGTGTATAAATGAATATAAATGAAACAAAAGAAAGATAAGTTCCATATATATTTATTATATAATAAATGAAAGAAAAAGAAAAACAAAATTTTAAATAAATATATACAGAATTTATTTTTCTTTTGTTTCATGGGGATATGGGGAGAAGGCAGGAACGGGGTACTGATTGGGGATGATCAACCATGATCACATTGAATGACGGTGCTGGCTCGAAGGGGCGAATGGCCTGCTCCTGCACATATTGTCTATTTATATTCATTTATAAATATAAAAATATATATTCATTTATATAAATTAATATACACTTAACCTTTTTTTCTTTTGTTTCATTTATTATATTGTTTGTAGATTACTATGCCTACATTTTCTGTTAGCGCTGCTGCATAAGAATTTCATTGTTCCGTCTGGGACACATGACAATAAAACACTCTTAACCTGACTATTGAATGATCGTGTTTCCGGTTCGAGAGCCTGTAGGTATCACAGTGACTTGTACAGCGTCCCGACCTGAAACGTCAACCATCCCCACCCCCTCCCCGCTGCTCGACCCACTGAGTTCCTCCAGCAGATTATTTGGTTGCTCCAGATCGCAGCATCTGCAGTCACTTGTGTCTGGTTAGCATTAACTTTAGCTGGCCCTTGGAACTTTCTTTTTCTCAAAACAATATCTACCAGCTTCAATTTTTTAAATAAAAAACTGAAAGGGCTGGAAGTAGTTGTGGAGAATTTCCAAGCCTTTGATCGTTTGGGTTCATTTATTTCTAATCCACTCCAGTTAAAGCCTCTGTAAATCTTTAAAATTAGGTTCTGTGGGGACCCAGTTTACAGGAATTGAGTCACATAATCTCACGCAGCTGAAGTTTTGTCAGAAAAAAACCAGTTTAATGTTAAAACAGAATATTGTTCTTGCATCACCAAGACTGAAGGCAGGAATCTGGCCAGAAGTTGTTGAAACGAAGGCTGAGTGTTTCGACACAACTTTAAGTAGGTTAAAGGTTTCAAAACAACTTCTCGCTTTTCCTTCTGGTCCTGACTCTGGCAGAACAGTAGAGGAGCAGTAATGTTGCCCCACTGCTGGACTGAATCAGCTGAAATATCCCAGTGGGACATGTGTGGTGGGGGTGGGGCGGGATTGGATGATCCGTTGGCAACTAAGTGTTGTGCTGCAATCACAGTTTCCCACGGGTACACTGTGTCCTTGTTTATTATAACATAGTAGGCATCCTTTGGTATTGTGCGGAATGAGAGGCTGGGGATGGGTATTTTCATTCCAGGGCACCTTAATTTGTTTAACTGTGCTGTAGGTGAACGTTTCAGATTCGCTAGTTTAGTTTAGTTTTAGAGAAACAGCACAGAAACAGGCCCATCGGCCCGACAAGGCCACGCCAAGGCCACGCCAACCGGCAATCACCCCTTATGTAGGGGCGGCACGGTGCAGCAAGGGTAGAGTTGTTACTTTATGGCGCCAGAGACCCGGGTTCGATCCTGACTACGGGTGCTGTCTGTATGTTCTTCCCGTGACCACGTGGATTTTCTCCGAGTACTCTGGTTTCCTCACACGCTTCAAAGACATAGAAGTTTGTAGGCTAATTATTTACGTACTTACTTACTTACTGCCTATTATGCCTCCTGGCATGTAGGGCAGCAACGAAGGTCCTCCACCCAGTAGTGTTGATTCCTTCAGTTGCTGTTTCCGTAACTTACTTGTTTTACGAGACAGGGTTGTTAGCCCTGTGCTCAACCTCCAACCTGGAGGACCAGTGGATCGCCCTTCGCCTCGCCTTTACCCTTCGACCTTTCCAGCATGGGAGACCCTAACAGGAGACGAATCTCCCGCTGGCATAGCTCTAGGGGTCACTGAGACACACAAGCTCCCCGACCACCACAAGGTTGCAATCCAACGGGGAGTTGTGGGCTAATTGGCTTCTGTAAGATATTGTAAATTGTCTCTAGTGTGCAGGATAGTGCTAGTGTACAGGGCTCACAGGTCAACGTGGTCTCGGTGGGCCAAAGGGCCTGTTTCCGCGCTGTATATCTAAAACTAAATCTATCTTGCACACTGGGGCAATTTAATATTTTACCAAAGCCAATTAACCTGCAAGCCTGTGCGTCTTTGGAGTGTGGGAGGAAACCGGAGCACCCATAGAAAACCCACACTGTCACAGGGAGAACATACAATCTCCATACAGACAGCACCCATAGAACCTCTGACGCTGTAAGGCAGCAACTCTACCACTGCGCCACTGCACTGCCCAAAGGGGCTCCCCAATAACCATACTCAGTTAGTTCATCGAGTGACCTCTGTTAAGTAGCAGTGACTCTCTGGATGATTTTTGTTGCCTTCCTCTGTCGCTTCATCTCTCATCGCTGTTGCTGGTCAACTCTTCCCCCCTCGCCGACACTAATCACAGTGACGACATGTCCTCCGTTACGCACCGCTCCGATCCCCACCCCCCACAGACAGGCCAGAGGA
Organism: Okamejei kenojei; assembly: GCA_035221665.1. Classification (NCBI taxonomy): domain Eukaryota; kingdom Metazoa; phylum Chordata; class Chondrichthyes; order Rajiformes; family Rajidae; genus Okamejei; species Okamejei kenojei. The sequence goes on along the minus strand of CM069140.1, from coordinate 27,072,062 downwards.
GCCTGCGATCAGCACCGCACACAAAGCTGAACACCGGCCCTGTGGAGTAAACTGAGCCCACGGCCAAACCAGGCACAGCTGGGTCCAATTAGTGCAGTGTCATAGAGTCATACAGCATGGAGGCAGGCCCTTCGCTCCTACCTGCCCCTGCCAACCAACATCTATCTACAATAGTACCTTCTACACTAGTCCCATCTGCCTGTGTTTCGCCCAAATCATCTAAAACCATCCAATCCAAGTACCTGTCTAAATGGTTCTTAAACATCGCAACAGCACCTGCCTCAACTACTTCCTCCGGCAGCTCGTTCCATACACCTACCATCTTTTGTGTGAAAATGTTATCCCTTAGGTTTCTATTAAATCTTTCCTCCTTCACCTTAAACCTATGTCATTTGGTTCTCGATTCCCCTACTCTGGGCAAAAGACTCTGGGCACGAAGACACAGGGCTCAAATCTCGATTCCCCTACTCTGGGCACGATGACACAAATAACTTTCCTGATATGCCTGACTCTGAAAGTCCTGACATGCCAAGCATTGTTATCAACAAGTGGGGTCAAGGAAAGAGCCTTCACGTCGCGGCCCTGTTTCCACTAATCTTTCCACCATCACACACAAGAAGCACAAGAAGCGACAAGACAGACGCCATTGTATGCAGATGCCGAGAAGTGTGTTCAGCTCTGGCTGAACAACTTTTAATCGAGGGTACACAAAAGGCTGGAGAAACTCAGCGGGTGCAGCAGCATCTAAGGAGCGAAGGAGATAGGCGACGTTTCGGGTCGAGACCCTTCTTCAGACTGGTCAGGGATCAGGGAAACGAGAGATATAGACGGTGATGTGGAGAGATAAAGAACAATGAATGAAAGATATCCAAGCAACATCAAGAGTCATCTTCAATCTATAAATTCATTGTCAACCAAAGACCAGGCAATCAGGCGTTTTCAAATACAACATCATCCAAAACATCCATAAAGACGGTTATAGGTATACACTGTAACCAAAGACAATTCACCAATGGAATCCTCTCCACCCTGACATTCGCACTGCACCCGACGTCAAGACCTTCAAGGCCAAGTTGGAAACAATCGATGTTGAGACGCTGACTTCTAAGGCCCACTTTAATATTTAATTGAGACCTCGCACATGACCCTCCTAACGTATGCGACAACCAGTGATGGTGATTTTACGTCAAGATACTGATGCACACTCCTTGATTCTACCCGACCTATTCCTCTCATGATTATATGCACATCTATAAGATCACCCCTCATCCTCCTGCACTTCAAGGTGTAGAATCGTATTCTGCTCCACCTCTCCTTGTAGCTCAGGCCCTCGAGTATTGGACCAATTCATCGGCACCTCATTGGGTGGGGGGAGGGGGGGGTGGCAGGGGAATGGAGGGGGGGGGGGGGGTGGGAGAGGGGGGTGAAGGAGGGGAGAAAGAAAAAGTACAGGGCCTATTGCGCGAGCTCACCTTACTAGAAGTACCAGCGTAATCACTGCTGATTCGGTGCCATAACTGGTGCCACACAGCACAGGCCGGGACGGTTGCACGGTGGTCAGAGCCATTGCCTCACAGTGCCAGAGACCTGGCTCTGAACCTGACCTCGGGTGCTGTCTGTGTGGAGTTTGTATGTTCTCCCTGTGGGTTTTCTCCGGGTGCTCCAGTTTCCTCCCACATTCCAAAGATGTGCAGGTCTGTAGGTTAATTAATTAATGTATGTTTAGGATAGTGCTAGTGTACCAGTTGATCGCTGGCCGTTGCGGACTCGGTGACGAGTCTAAGCTAAACTAAACAAATTACAAAGTGGAAACTCAAATTGCACTGAACCTTGCTACGTGTGACAATAAACTGACCTTGAAACCTTGAACATCTGGTTTTAATGAAAAGCCTAACAGTCCACATTCTTGCTCTGTATCACCTGATCTTTCTTAAACAATCTCCATATGGTCTAAGGTCCCACACTGCACTTCTCCCAGCTCCACTATGAAAATCGTATTCCTCAGATCTTGCTCCATTTCTGAGGAGTTCCACAGACTTGACTTGACATGATGAGTTCCTCCGGCAGATTGTTCTGCTCCAGATTCAAGAGTCTGCGTCTTTTGTGCGTCTGAGAAAGGGGCCCCGACTCGAACCCTCTTGAACCTGTACAGTAGAGAGCATATTGACCGGTCGTGTCACAGTCTAACTTGGCAACTCGAACGCCCAGGAGCGAAGAAGGTTGCAAAAAGTGGTGAACACTGCCCAGTCCATCACGGGTACCGATCTCCCCACCATCAAAGGGATTTACAAGAGTCGCTGCCTCAAAAAGGCAGCCAGCATCATCAGAGACCACACACTCATCTCACTCCTGCCATCGGGAAAAATATAAGGGAACTTGAAAACTGTAAATGAGCTCTGAACTACATAGACGGTGGCATGCGTTTTGTCGTTTTGCAATATTATTATCTGCTTGTTTGTTTTATGTGTATGCATGTAAGTTTGTGTGTATATATATATATTCCTTTCCTCCAGAGATGCTGCCTGACCTGCTGAGTTACTCCAGCTTTTTGAGTCTATCTGGTTTAAACCAGCATCTGCAGCTCCCTCCCCCATCAATTACCAACCAGACTTTGTCCTGTGCAACTTCTCTTCCGGCTTTCTTTCCCCTTCACGCTCAGTTTGAAGAAGGGTTCCGACCTGTTACGTCACCCATCCATGCTCTCCAGAGACGCTGCCTGACTCACTGAGTTATTTCAGCACTTTGTGTCTTTATTCGTGTAAACTTGCATCTGCAGTTCCTCGTTTTGTACACTTTCCTTGTCGCTAATACTCTAAATCCTGGCAACATCCAGGCAAACCTCTTCTGCTCCCTCCCCAAAGGCTTTGTCACAGTGAGGCAACGAGAAATGCACACTACTCTATTTATGGCTGAACCAAAGGTTCAAAGAGCTGGAAGATCACTTGTCAACATTTGTACTCAATGACCCAACCATGGAAGGCAAGCACGTTACTGAGTGGACAGTTAAACCATTCAGCATATTTATTCACTTAGTCAGCTGGGAGATTGTGGTTGACATGCTTTATCCAATTACATCAAATTACATTAAATGTACGTAATTAAATTGGACCTATTTATAGCACTGCCAGCATTGTAGACCTTTCTAAGAGTATATGTGGTGGTGGAAAGGGTTTTGCCAGTGCCAGGCAGTTTTTTTCTGCATTCAATAGACTAGATTTAACCCCATTAAAAATTGCTGGAGAAGTGGAAAGAGCAGGCCTCGTGTTTGATGGACTCCAGAACTGTCCACAGTGTGGGCAAGGGACATGGACAGAGGAAGTGTTCGGAGGTCACTTTTGCCCATTCTGGAGGCATTGGGGGAGAACAGGAAGGAACACCTCCCCTGTTGGCGGGAGCAGGAAACTGAGTGAGCATGGAGATCGACATTGAATTCTCCAATTTAAGGTAAAAGCTGACAACCATTCCCCCCATCATCCTCTTCTTTCTCCCCCACACCTCCTTCTACTCCCCTCATTCTCTCTCCCCTGTGCCCCACCTGGACTCACACCTATTCCTTCCCCCCCACTACATTCCTTTCTCTGGCTTCATAATCCACAACTCTTCAATCCTTTTGTCCCGGCCACACCTTCAGTATTTTTTATCTCTGGGCTTTGTCCAACCATCTGCTTTGTCCCTTCTCTCCTCTCATCCAGCTTCCCCCCAACAGTCTGAAGAAGGGTCCCGACCCAAAATGTCACGTATCCATGTTCTCCAGGGATGCTGCCTGACCTGCTGAGTTACTCCAGCACTTTGTGTCTTTTTTCCTTAAGTGTTAGAGTTTTGGCGGCGAGCATCACGCTGTAAGGAATAAGCACAGTTCAGGCCGCTTTCAGCAAATCCTTGAGATGATTATAAAGTAATGTGGACAAAATCTAGGCGGCTCGGTGTCCAGGGCCGATAGTTGCACCCTGGAACTATCGGCCCTGGGTGATGGAAATGCACAGTTGTGGGGAGGATAATGCAGCCTCACCTCTCAACTGCAAGCAGCACCAAAGCAAATGGCTGCACTGGCCACATCTAATGCCAGCCACAAAATGTAAGGGAATAGCTTGGGCGACACAGTGGTTCAGCGGGAGAGCTGCTGCATTACAGAGCCAGAGACCCAGGTTCGATCCTGACTACGGGTGCTGTCTGTACGGAGTTTGTACGTTCTCCCCATGACCACGTGGGTTTCCCCCGGGTGCTTCAGTTTCCTCCCACACTCCAAGGACTTACAGGTGTGTAGGTTAATTGGCTTCGGTAAAAATGTAAATTGTCCCCAGTGTGTAGGATATTGTCAGTGTGCGGGGATCGCTGGTCGGCGTGGGCTCAGTGAGCTGATGTGCCTAATTTCTGCACTGTATCTCCAGATTAAAATCCTAAAGTGCAAGGGAGAAGTGGAAACTGAAATTAATAGCAGAAATACAATTTTATCTCCAATTCTGTCAATGTGGAACGTTAAACATATATTAGCCTATTCATTTCATCTGGAAGATAACATTGTGCCTAATTTGAACATATTTAGAGCCCTAATATGATTAATTTTAGGAGGCTTCTTCTAACAGATATTGGATGATTTTAATTAGAGGCTTTATTGAGGAGGATGCAGTTTTATTCAATCTCTTGATCTAATTTCCTAGTGGCGTCCATTTATATTCCATGGCAGCGAGATACAGAAGTTGATCTCACGCTGTGCAAAAATGTATCCCTCAGATCGCCTTTAAAACTCCTTCCTCTCACATTAAACCTACGCTCTCTTGTTTTGGATTACATTAACATATGATGAGTGTTTGACGGCACTGGGCCTGTACTCGCTGAAGTTTAGAAGGATGAGGGGAGACCTCATTGAAACTTACTGAATAGTGATAGGCCTGGATAGAGTGGGAGTGGAGAGGATGCTTCCACTAGTGGGAGAGTCTAGGACCAGAGGCCATTGCCTCAGAATAAAAGGACGTACCTTTAGAAAGAAGAGGAGGAATTTCTGTAGCCAGAGGGTGGTAAATTTGTGGAATTCTTTGCCACAGATGGCTGTGGAGGCCATGTCAATGGGTATTTTTATGGCAGAAATTTGACAGATTTGTGATTAGTACAGGAGTCAGGGGTTATGGGGAGAAGGCATGAAAAGTGGTTGACTGGGAAATATAGATCAACCATGATTGAATGGCGGAGTAGAATTGATGAGCCAAATGACCTAATTCTGCTCCTATAACTTAAGAACATGTGTTAGTCCGACTATGTGATAAAGATTCTGACTATCGACCTTATCTGCCTCTCATTGTTTTATACAGAGTTCCGTTCCTGTGATCTTTCCATAACTCGGACAGTTTGCAAGCTGGAAAACGCTCGCTCCCCCACACAGGCCGCCCGTACACTGGGGAGGACCCGTACCTCTATCCGGGCAGGCCTCAGCCTCCTTCGCGCCAGAGAAAACAAGCCAAGCTGATCCAGTCTCGCCCAATAACTGCAACCCTCCAATCTCGGCAACATCCTGGTGAATCTCCTCTGCACTCTCTCCAGAGCAACCACATCCTTCCTATGGTGTGGCGACCCGAACTGCACACAATAGCCCAAGTGCGGTCTAACCAGTGTTTTGTAAAGTCGCAGCACGACATCCCAACTTGTGCATCCTGTGCCCTGACCTAAGAAGCAAACATGTCTTGTGCTTTCTTCACTAACCTTATCTACCTCTGTTACCACTTTCAGGGAACCATGGCCTCAGACCCCAAAGTCTCTTCCTTCATCAGCGTTCCTTAGCATCCTATCAATTTACTGTGTACACCCTACCCTGTTTTGATTTTCCACAATATGGCAACTCACCCTTGCCAGGATTAAACTCCATCTGCCAATGTTCTGCCCAACCTGCCACCTGAAGGCGATAAGACTAGCGGGCCAGACTCCACAGAGAGATCACCCATCCATGCCCCTCTTGGTCTCTCCTTCCAGCCCTCAACCTGCCCAGAAAACCCACCCTCAACCCCTTTTCCTTTCCCCTCTCACTTCCTCTTCCCTTTCTCTGTCTCTGACCTTTTTGACCTCTGTCTCTCCCTCCATTCCTCTCCCTCTCTCTTCCTCTCTAACATTCTCCTTCTCCCTCTTGACCTCTCCCCCTCCTCCCTCCCCTTCTCCTTCCCACCTCCTCTCTCCCCTCCTGCTCTGTCTCTCTCTCTCTTTCCTCTACCCCTATATCCACCGTCCCTCTCCCTCTTCCTCCCTCCTTTCCTCCCTCTCTCCCTCTCGTCATTCCCATTTCCCTATCCCTATCCCTCTCTAAATCCATCCTTTCTCCTTCTTCCCATCCATCGTCCTTCCCTCCTCTCCGCCTGCCTCTTGCCTCTTCTCTCAACTCTGTCTCTCTCTTCCTCTACATCCAACTCCCCTAACTGCCTCCCTCCCCTCCTCCTTCTCTCCTGTCCCCTTTTTTTCTCACACCCTTTCTCCCTCCTGCTCTGCCTTTCCCTATCCCCCTCTCTGCAATTTCTTGCTTCCTCCATTTTCCACTCCCATCCTTCCTCCCTCCCTCCTCTTTAACTCCCTTCCACCACCTGTCACCATTCTCCTTCCTCATTCCTTCCCTCCTGCTGTCCTCTATTCCTCCCTTTTCCTCCCCTCTCCTTCCATTTTCCCCTCTCTCTTGTTCTCTCCCTATCTTTCTCTCCTTCCCTCATTCCCTTCCCTCTCTCCCCCTTTAGCTCCCTCTCATCTTCCCTCTCTCGCTCATGCTTTTTCTGGCTCTTCTCCTCCTGTGAACCTCTCCCATTTCTCGCCATCTCTCCTGTCCCCTCTATCTACCTCTCCCTCCTGCTTTCCTCCCTCCCTCCTGCTATCCCTTTCTCTCTCCTCTCTTTCCCTCCCTCTTTCTCTCTTTCTCCCTCTCTCTCCCTCTCTCCCTCTCCTTTCTGTCCCTCCCCTTTCTCTCTCTCTCTCTCCTCCTCTCTCTCTCCCCCCCTCTCCTTCTCTCTCTTCCTCCCTCCCCCTCTTTCCCTCCCCTTTTTTTCTCCCTCCTCTTTCTCTCGCTCTCCCTCTCACTCTCTCCCCCCCCACTCTTTCTCTCTCTCTCTATCCCTTTCCATGCTTTAATCACCAAACGATGGTGAGTTACACATTATAACTGCTTGTTTAGGGAAGAAATTGCTCATGATTTATTGGTGACGTAGATGTTATATTTATTGTATGACTGGGCTTCCATCTTCCATATGTGGAAACCCTTTCTCCATATCTACCCACTGACACATTCCTAGCGTTAAAGGCCTATATTTGGCCAGCCTTTAGTCTGTTCTTATCTCTGAAGAAGTCCCTGATTATTCCATTTTTATTGGTTTGTATAACTTCTCCATTTTTGGATAACTTGTGCGATCTCGTGTTACTCAGTATTCCAGAACCCACTGCATCTCTCACTCTCTTCATCTGTTCTGCATCTGTTTGCACCCATTGCTCCTGCATCCAGTAACTCTGTATCCAGAACTCCTGTCTCCAGTGTCTCTACGTCCAGTGGCCACTGCATTCAATGGGTCTGCATCCAGTGCCTTTTTGCATCCAGAACTGTACCCAGTGCCCCTGCATCTAGTCACTGCATCGAGTGCCCCTGTATCCAGTTTCTCTGCATCCAGTACCTTTACATCTATGCCTGCACATCACTGCATCTGCTGCCCCTGCATGCAGCACATCTGCCAGATTGGTCTCCAGCAGCCTGGGAATGCTTGGAATGCTGATGGCCGGACTGGAGATTCTGAGTCGGGGATCTGAGGTTGGGGGAGGGAGCACATAATCTGCCGGACCTTTCCCTGCAGCTTTTCATTGACCTGGGTGTGTGCTCAAGGGCTGATGAATCAGGACATCACCAGCCAATGCTTGCAAAGCACTGGATTATGTTCCTCCCTCTCCCTCCCTCTCCTTCTCTCCCTCCACCTCCACCTCCTGCCCTCCCTCCCTCCCCCTCCTGCCCTCCCTCCCTCCCCCTCTCCCTCTATCTTCCTCCCTCTTCCTTCCTGATCTCTCCCCCTCTCCCCATCTCTCTCTCTCCCGCTCTCCCCATCTCTCTCGTTCTCCCTCCTCCTCTCTCTCCCCCTCCACTGTACCTCGGTACATGTGAAAATAACAAACAAAACTAAACTAATCTAAACGAAACCCCCTCCCTCCCTCTTGTTGCAGAGATCTGGTGGGATGCCAATGTCGGACGGGATGGGAAGGACTGCAGGTGCTGGGAAGTGGAGTGCGGGAGTAACTCCGTGGGTCAGGCAGCATCTGTGGAGGCAAAGGGATGGATGACTTTTTGGATGGGGACCCAGCGCCAGGACTGAGAGCGGAGAGGGGAGGTAGCCAGTGTGAATAGCCCCCCACCTCCTACATTCCTTCCTCTGGCTTCACAATTTGCAACTCTTCAACCCATCTGTCTCACACCTCCTGCTTTTGTCCCTGGCCTTTGTTCCAACCATATGGCCCGCTCGCCCGCGTCCACCTAACACCTGCCACACTTTGTCCTACCCCTCCTCTCTGCCATCTTTCTTCCGCACCTCCCCCCCCCCCCCCCTCCCCCCTCGCCTAGAATCAACTTGAAGATGGGTCCTGACCATAAACATCACGTAAACATGGTATCTGGGGATGCTGCCTGATCCGCTGAGTTACTCAGGCACTTTGTGCTCTAACGGAGGGGAAACTGGGTAGATCAGAAGGTGACCTATGTCCTCCGTGGGCCGAAGGGCCCAATTCCATGCTGTATCTCACTCAGGATTGAACCCGGGCCTCTGCCGCTGTGAGGCAGCAGTTCAACCTAGCTGGAATGGCTGTGGAGAAGATTTATGAGGCTGAGCAGGCTGGGACACTATTCCTTCGAGCGCAAGAGGTTGAGGGGTGATCTTATGTAGGTGTACAAAATCATGAGAGGAATAGATCGGGGAGGAGCACAGAGTTTCTTGCCCAGAGTAGGGGAATTGAGAACCGGAGGACATAGGTTTACTGTTAGGGGGGGAAGATTTAATTGGAACCCGATGGGTAACTTTTTCAAAGTAGGGGTGTTGGGTATATGAAAGAAGTTGCTGGTGGATGAAGTTGAGGCAGGTACAATTGTAACATTCAGTTTATTTTAATTTACAGTTTAAGAAACATTCAGACAGGTACATGGATATGATAGGTTTGGAGGGATATGGGCCAAATGCGGGCAGGTGGGGCTAGTGTAGATGGGACATGTTGGCCAGTGTGGGCAAAATGGGCCGAAGGGCCTGTTTCCCTGCTGTGTCTCTCTGGCACTCTGACTATGACAGACAGACAGAGTGATGGAGCTGGACAAAACCAGCCGGCGTTCCTCATCAGGAGCCTGGGTTGGCCGTTCAGTAAACACTGGGGCAGGTGGGCTAGGGGAGCGGCCATTGTGGAACAAGGCCGTGCCCCTGGTTCGCTGACAGTTTCCCTGCTCTGACTCACTCAATGCATCACTAACACTAGTGGTAGTGAAGCACTGCTCACCGTCACCCTAGTGGTAGTGAAGCACAGCTCAACGTCCTTGCAAACAGCATGTTTGTTGGGTTGGAGCCTGTTACCATGGTGCCAGCAGGCAGCTTGGGATTCCTCCACTGAAGTCCCAACGTTTGTTTATAGAAATCCAGCTGCTTAATAACAGCCACCGCTTTAACCACCAAGGAACGGGCCCTGATAAACAGCTCCCAGCAGCTCCCGCTTGAAACTTTCCTCCTGCCCTGGAAGATTATTAGTGGAAATTGGATTTAGAACTATAGATTTGCGATTCGGGCAGCACAGTTGTGCGGCAGTAGAGCTGCTGCCTTACAGCGCCAGACACCCGGGTTCCATCCTGATCTCGGGTGCTCTCCGTGTGCAGTTTGCACGTTTTCCCTGTTACTGTGTGGATTTTCTCCGGGTGCTCCGGTTTCCTCCCACATCCCAAAGATGTGTGCATTTGTAGGTTCAGAGGCCACAGCTTCAGACTAAAAGGATGTACCACTAGGAAGGAGATGGGGAGGAACTTCTTTAGTCAGAGGGTGGTGAATCTGTGGACCTCATTGCCACAAAAGGCACTGGAGGCCGTCAATGGGTATTTTTAAGGCAGAGATTGATAGATTCTTGATTACTAAGAATGTCAGAGGTTATGGAGAATGGGGTTGAGAGGGAAAGATAGATCAGCCATGCTTGAATTGTGGAGTAGACTTGACGGGCCGAATGGCCTAATTCTGTCACATATGAACTTATGATTTGAATGGTGGCCGATTAGGAAAAGGGGAGATGCAACGAGACCTGGGTGTCATAGTACACCAGTCATTGAAAGTAGGCATGCAGGTGCAGCAGGCAGTGAAGAAAGCGAATGGTACGTTAGCATTCAGAGCAAAAGGATTTGAGTATAGGAGCAGGGAGGTTCTACTGCAGTTGTACAGGGTCTTGGTGAGGCCACACCTGGAGTATTGCGTACAGTTTTGGACTCCTAATCTGAGGAAAGACATTCTTGCCATAGAGGGGGTACAGAGAAGGTTCACCAGATTGATTCCTGGGATGTCAGGACTTTCATATGAAGAAAGACTGGACAGACTCGGCAGGTACTCACTAGAATTTAGAAGATTGAGGGGGGATCTTATAGAAACTTACAAAATTCTTAAGGGGTTGGACAGGCTAGATGCATGAAGATTGTTCCCAATGTTTGGGAAGTCCAGAACAAGGGGTCACAGTTTAAGGATAAGGGGGAAGTCTTGTAGGACCGAGATGAGAACAACATTTTTCACACAGAGAGTGGTGAATCTCTGGAATTTTCTGCCACTGAAGGTAGTTGAGGCCAGTTCATTGGCTATATTTAAGAGGGAGTTAGATGTGGCCCTTGTGGCTAAGGGGATCAGGGGGTATGGAGAGAAGGCAGGTACGGGATACTGAGTTGGATGATCAGCCATGATCGTATTGAATGGCTGTGCAGGCTCGAAGGGCCGAATGGCCTACTCCTGCACCCATTTTCTATGTTTCTATGGTTTCTATGAATTTATGAACTTATGACAGCTGCCCATCCCGTGATATCCATCATTGTAGCTCAGTGCTTCTCTGTCTATTATTCATGTCAGGCCTGCTCGGCATGTCCCACAGCCCTGCCATTTAGTAACACACACAGACAAATTCACTTAACTACTGTATGCTTAGTCCGCCTTGTCCTATGTGATCTCCCAGTTACCAAACACTTTAACTCCCCTTCCCATTCCCACACTGACCTTTCTGTCCTGGGCCTCCTCCACTGTCAGAGTGAGGCCACACGCAAATTGGGGGGGACAGCTCCTCATATTTAACATTGGTGGCTTACAACCCAGCGGTGTGAACGTTGATTTGTCTAATTTCAAGTCTTACATTCCCTCTCTGCCCCCCCCCCCCACCCCCACTCCACCCTAGTCATCTACTTTCAGTCTGAAGAAGGGTCTTGACCCGAAACGCCACCTGTCCCTTCTCTCCAGAGATGTTGCCTGACCCGCTGAGCTACTCCAACACTTTGTGTTTATAAACCAGCGTCTGCAGTTCCTTCCTACACACAAATACTGTAGGTCAAATCAGTTTCTTACTGCTATATTGAGGCACCTGGTCTCACCATATCACAGATACTTCCTTTGTTCCACGTTTCCCTGCTGCACCAAGACACAAAATGCTGGATTTAACTCAGTGGGAGAGGCAGCATCCCTGGAGAGAATGAATGGGTGACCTTTTGGGTCGAGACCCTTCTTCAGACTGATGGAACAGCATCTGCAGTTCGTGCCTACACATCCTTTCTGCACCTTCTTTGCTACTGAAAATGTGTTTATTTCCCCCACACCATAAATGTTTACTCTCTCTGCACAAATGATGCCTGACCTGCTGAGTGTTTCCAACGTTTTCTATTTTTTTATATTGCCCTTGTTAACATGCATCAAATTTTGTTTGATATGTGGCTCCTTATCGAAGTCTGCACAGTGGCACAGTGACCTGCATAGCGGTAGAGTTGCTGCCTCACAGCGCCAGAGACACGGGTGAGATCCTGACTACGCGTGCTGTCTGTGCAGAATTTGTACGTTCTCCCCGTGACCGCGTGGGTTTTCTCCAGGCGCTCCTCCCACATTCCAAAGACGAGCAGGTTTGTAGGTTAATTGGCTTCTGTAAATTGCCCCGTAGTGTGTGTAGGATAGAACTAGCGTACGGGAGGTCGCTGGTCGGAATGGAGCCAAGGGCCTGTTTCCACGCTGTATCTCTAAACTAAACTAAACTCTGAAAGTCCAAATACACCACTTGAATTTGCTCACCCTAATCTGCTCTGCTAGTTACAACATCAAAAACAAAGCTTGATTTTTCAATTATGATTTCCTTTTCGGAAATTTCTAAATACGTCTAATGGTGGGTGGGGTGCTTGGCTAATTAGATGACGTGGTCACCATGGAGCGTACACCTAAATCTCTTTAAGATTGTTTGTTTTAGTAACAAATCAGTAAGCTAATCCTTTTCAACGACCAGACGACTAGATCAGTTCCTGTTCCTAATTAAACAAAAATTACATCCTGTTACTACTTCTTTAGTGATAAATTTAGCAATTTTCCCTGTGAACAATACCTGGTTAAAGCAATTCCTTGCGTTCTCTCACCTTCCTCATTTTTTCTGCAGTCCATGGCGCTTTGGAACGCGTTTTCCTGTGCATCTACAGTCACCTCCTTAAAATCTCCAGGACACACGTTGCCAAGTTCACGTCTTTGTGATGAGGGAGAGAGTGGTGAATTCATTGCCACAGGCGGCTGTGGGGGCCAAGTCTTTAGGTATTTTTTAAATCATAGATTGACGAGTTTTTAATCGACTAAGGTTACGGGGAGAAATGCAGGGGAATGGGGTTGAGAGGGAAAGATAGAATTGAATGGCAGAGTAGACTCGATCGGCTGAATCGCTAATTCTGCTCCAATGACTTGTAAACATCTGAAATAGGATTACCTAGACGATAGCCATGGAAGAACATGCAAACTCCACACGGACAGCACCTGAGGTCAGCATCAACCTCAGGTCTCTGGTGCTGTGAGGCAGCAGCTCTACCAGCTGTTGGATGTGTTGAATGTGTCTATGGAAGAAGCTGGGAGTAACCATTAACCTCACTTCCCAGTCTAGTTTAGTTTAGAGATACAGCGTGGAAACAGGCCCTTCGGCCCACCGAGTCTACTCAGACCAGCGATCACCTGTGCACTGGTTCGATACTACACATTAGGGACAACACCAGAAGCCAAATAATCGACAAACCTGCACGGAATGCGTGAGAAAACTGGAGCACCCTGAGAAAACCCACGCAGTCACAGGGAGAATGTAGAGAAAATTCCGCACAGACAGCACCCAAGGTCAGGATCGAACCTGGGTCTCTGGTGCTATAAGGCAGCAACTCCACCACTGCACCACTGTGCCACTCCTGTACAGACTCCAGCATCTGCAGCCTTGTGTGTCTCCAGTACTCCACAGATGCTGCTCAACCATCCAAATTCCTACAGCAGTTTGGCTGTTGCTCCAAATTCCAGTCTGTTGTGTCTCCTTCTTCAGTCGGCTATTCTGCTTGTTAAATGTCTATTTGTCCTTTCAAGCACTCAGTGAAAGGTCCAGATAGAGCGGATGTGGAGAGGATGTTTCCACTAGTGGGAGAGTCTAGGACCAGGAGCCATAGCCTCAGAACACAGGTATGTACCTTTAGAAAAGAGAGGAGGAGGAATTTCTTCAGTCAGAAGTTAGTGAATCTGAGGAATTCATTGTCAGAGGGCTGTGGAGGCCGTCAATGGATATTTTTAAGGCAGAGGTCGACTGATTCTTGATTAGTATGGATGTCAGGGGTTATGGAGAAGGGGGTTTTAGAGGGAAAGATAGATCAGCCATGATTGAATGGTTGAGTAGACTTGATAGGCCATATGGCCTAATTCTGCGCCTAGAACTTATGAACTTATTAACTTAACGATTCCTTAAAGAATCACCAAATCAGAGAATGGTCGTCGTGAGGCAAGGCCATTCGAGCCACACTATCGACTTAGCCCCCCTGTGGCAACATGAGTCCTCTGATCTTACCTGGGCACTGGTTTCTTGAATCTTGGCTTTCTCTCTCCCCCCACCTCAGGAGGGTGAGGAGAGGAGAGTGGCTGCAGCCCATGCCCGTCCTGTTCCTGTGAGAGGGCAGAGTCGGTCGGCATGGGCCATTGCCGGCCCCTGCAGCATGGGCAAGTTGCCGGGACCGTCGCTGGCCAGGGGGACAGTTTCAAGGTTGGTGACTCTCCTTCAGAACAGTCTCCTTGGCACCACTGCTGCCTGTTTTTTTTTTAGCATCAGGAGAACACAAAGTTAAAGTAATGTGAGTCACAAGGGCGGGCCTTATCACCAATGTGTACACATTACCACCCTGCTCTCTGAAATCTCTACTCACCAACAGCATCAGCTCTCCAGCATCCGCAAGTAACACGCATTTTGTCCAGACTGTCACAAAATAGGAGCAGGAGAGGACATTCTGCCCCGTCATCCTCTGTCCTATTCATCACCATCATGGCTGACCTTCGGCCATTTTCCTCCATTATCCTTCGATTCCTTTAACCCCCGGAAACGTACCAATCCTTGCATTGAATGAACTAGTGACCCCACTTGCATTGAATGAGCTAGTGCCCCAGTCTCCACTGCGCTCTTGGGTAGGGGGTTCACAGATTCACCAGCCCCTGAGTGAAGACCTTTCTTCTCATCTCAGTCAGAAACATCCCAGCCCGGTTCCCTGAGGCTGTGCCCCCTGTGGCCCTCAACGCTTCAGTTGTGGGTGGAAGCGGGAGGGACACTGTTTAGTGTGGGGGTTATCTCCATAGGAATGGGAGGCACGGAACTCAGTATGGGGGTCTCGAGGGTGGCACAGTGGCGCAGCGGTAGCCTCACAGCACCAGAGACCCGGGTTCAATCCTAACCACGTGTGCTGTCTGAATGGAGTTTGTACGTTCTCCCCGTGACCACGTGGGCATTTTCCAGCATCTCTGGTTTCCTCCCACATCACAGACGTGCAGGTTAGTAGGTTAATTGGCTTCTATAAATTGTCCCGAATGTGTAAGATAGAACTAGTGTACGGGTGATTGCTGGTCAGGGTAGACTCAGTGGGCATGTTTCCATGCTGTATCTCTAAACTAAACTAATCTTGGCGATGTTCAGTGTGGAGGTCCCTCCGCTGGGAATCGCTGCCCATCCACCATGCTGAGGCTGTGATGCTGTGCTTTTTAAAAAAATATATATATTTCTAACAAAAATAAATGTAATCAATTATTGCAATAATATATACAATTCCAAACAATCCCAATGTGTAGGAAAGAACTGCAGATGCTGGTTTAAATCGAAGATTGACATTAAAAAATGGAGTAACTCAGCGGGACAGGCAGCATGTCTGGAGAGAAGGAATGGGTGACGTTTCGGGTCGAGACCCTTCTTCAGACTGATGACCAAACATGCCTACCAGCGTAATACAAAATCACCCAATTATCTAAACGAATAGTCCTAAATTGCACTCTGCGACCCTGTGCTAGAGGAATGTGGGGCCGTTAGTCCCCAGCGCACTCCGCATGGCTTTGTGACATTGCCCTGACGTCCCAGGATTGGAGCTGGAGCAATGTGAGGGCTGTGGTACTTTGCATGGGCCACCTCCTGCTCTCCCAGCATCTCACCCCTCGCCACTCCTCCACTGGCTGCAGCTTCCTGCTCCAGTGGCCGATGGGGCTGCATCTCTCCCGGACTGGCTCCATCCAGCGGCTGGCCACAGCAGAGGGTCGTAGCCCCAAACCACAGCTCAAAGTGTGGCCAGCTGCTGGGGTGGGGGGGCAGCATGTGTGGTGGGTTCCAACGTTGGGTGGGGGGGGCACTGCTAGAGTAGATGTAGCGAGGCAGATGCAGTGAGCACAATGCAAAAAACAGGGATGTAATGCTAAGCTTAATAAGGCACTGGTCAGACCGCATTTGGAGTATTGTGAGCAGTTTAGGGCCCCATAATTGAGGAAGGATGCAATAGCTTTGGAGAGGGTCCAGAGGGGGTTTATGAGACTGATCCCAGAAATGAGGGGGGTTAACAAATGATGAGCACTGGACTTGTACTCGCTGGAGTTTAGAAGGAGGGGAGACCTTATTGAAACTTACCGAATAGTAAAAAGCCAGGATAGAGTGGATGTGGAGAGGATGTTCACACTAGTGGGAGAGTCTAGGACTAGAGGTCATAGCCTCAGAATAAAAGAATGTACCTTTAGAAAGATGAGGAATTTGTTTAGCCGGAGAGCAGTGAATCTGTGGAATTCATTGCCACAGATGGCTGTGGAGGCCAAGTAATTTGCTATTGTTAAGGCACAGATTTACAGATTCTTAATAAGTACGGGTGTCAGGAGTTATGGGGCGAAGGCAGGAGAATGGGGTTGAGAGGGAAAGATAGATTGAATGGCAGAGTAGGCGATGGGTCGAATGGCCTAATTCTGTTCCTGTAACGTATGAATTTAGGGTTTCAGCCTGGCCAGACTGGTGCAGGTGTGACCTGGGGCTCAGTTACTCTCTCATTTCAGTGCGGTGACAGGATATGTTGCAGCTCACTGAATTGCTGTAGTTCCTGGCCCATAGTTAATCTTTCTGCATCAGGAACTTAATTAGAACATAGGACATTATAGCACAGGGACAGGCCCTTCTGCCCACAATGTACGTGCAGAACATGACGCCAAGATAAACGAATCTCTACCTGCACGTGATCCATATCCCTCCATATCCATGTGCCCACCTGAAAGCCTCTTAAACACCTCTATCCTATCTGTGTCATCAGGGAACAGCAGATACACCAAGGACATTGGTAACTAAACCGACAGCACTTACCTGTGTGTGCAAAGCCGTGCGTTATCCAGCAAGCTGAGAAGGTTCAGTTTGCACTTGTTAAACTGGAAGTTTGAGGGAGCACTTGTGGAAGTAATAAAAATATGAGAAGCAGAGCAGCGCAGTGGTAGAGTTGCTGCCTTACGGTGCCAGAGATCTGGGTCCCATCCCTGACAGTGCATTCCAGCCTCCACCATTCTGTGTAAAACAAACCTGCTCCATCCATTTATTTATTTTGGCCTTCTCATCTTATAGCTATGCTCGCTAATCTTTGACTTTTCCACCCTGAGTTCTGTCTACCCTATCTTTAGTTTGGAGATACAGCGCAGAAACAGGCCCTTCGGCCTACGGGTCTGTGTCGACCAGCGATCCCCGCACACTAACACAATCCTACACAGACCTTGGACAATTTACACTTTTACCAAGCCTATTAGCCTACAAACCTGCACGTTTTTGGAGTGTGGGAGGAAACCAGAGCAGCTGGAGCAAACCCACGCAGGTCACCGGGAGAACGTACAAACTCTGCACAGGCTGCACCCGTAGTCAGGGATGGGACCCAGACTCTACCACTGCGCTGCTCTGCTTCTCATATTTTTATTACTTCCACAAGTGCTCCCTCAAACTTCCAGTTTAACAAGTGCAAATTGAACCTTCTCAGCTTGCTGGATAACGCCCGATGAGTGTCACCTTTCCTGACAAACTTCACAACAGGCAAACATAATGCTTTCCATTTGTGCAAAAACCCACCTGTGTGCATTTGATATGGTTTTATGTAATTAATACAAATATGCCCTTTGCATCAGGCAAAGGTCATCCGATAGGGAACTGTCTAGCTTTGGAGGGAGTGCTGTTGAAGCCTGCCTCCAAGTTTAGCTGTCGAGGACTGCCTCCTTCCCTCTGTACAGTAGGCCCACACCCACACTAGTTCTTTATCCCAATTTCGCAATCACTCCCTACACCAGGGATCGGCAACCTGCGGCCCGTAAACCTAAATCATCCAGCACGCAGGTGTATTTTTTTCCTGTAATCAACCGGCTCGCACACTTCCGTCATCTCCGGTACCTCCCGGACCTGAGGCCGCGGCGCCCAGGTGTGGTGACTCAAGGAGGCCTGCGCTGGCAGCCGCAATAGCGGAGCGGCCCAGCGCCGCCAGAAACGTCACCCATTCCTTCTCTTCAGAGTCGCTGCCTGTCTCCGGTACGCTTTGTATCTCGGTGGAATATAAACCCGTGGAGGCTTTGTATGGAATTGTATAACTGGTTTGGGCTGATGGTGGGGAGGGAGAGGTGGAGTATCTGCTGTCCATATGCTTTCTGTAGCAGTCAATTTACTGCAATTGTTCAAGTATCTCCTGTAATCTGTTTCAGTTCAGATGCTTACCAAATCGCATATAAAAAACATGATTAAAGCGCTTTCTACATAAATGGTACGACAGTGAAAAGAAAAATCCCTCTCCCCGCGATGATCTCCTCTCAGCCTCTGATACCGGATATTTTGCAAAGTGCATAGTGGACGTCCTCGAAGGGGTGGGATCTATGTGAACACCCGATTTGATGCCTACCACCCAAGGTGAGATCCATGTGTACATGCGATAGATGTCGCCCGCCATCCGCTCAGACATGCATCCTGGCCCCTATGCAGAATAAGGTTGCCGTCCACTGCCCTACACACCAGGGGCAATTTACAGAAGCCAATTAACCTACAAACCTAGTCTTTGAAGTGGGGGAGCAAACCAGAGTACCTGGAGGAAACCCATGTGGTCACAGGGAGAATGCACAAACTCTACAGACAGCACCAGAGGTCAGGATCAAGCCTGGGTCTCCGACCTTGAGGTAGCAGCACTATTGTGCTGCCCTCACCACCCCCAACTCCCCTGTGCAGAGTGAGCATTTTAGGCTGCCCCTCTGTAGCGTGTGAATATTAAGGCCACCTCCCCTCTAGTGTGCTGCCCCAACCCATGGCTGTTGAAAACAGAGTAGCTGTTGGATGATGCAAGCCCTGTGTACATGCTTGGTGCAGTACCCGCACCTAACATGGCAGCTGCACGTTTACAGAAATAATGCAGGCTTCGCAACTCACACCCTGCTGCTAAACTCTGCGGCTTTCTAATTGTCATGTCATTTGGTCAGGTTCAGCTTGTCTGTGCACGAATTCCTCCAGTGCCCCCTTTCCTCTCCCGTTTATTTACCTGCCAAACCCACTTAACAAACACTTCACCAGGCTTGACAGGCCATTTAGGAAGTTACAGCCTTTCGGCGAGTGCTTCCTGCAGCCAAGGTCCAACCCCCTCTTTCGTTCCAGGAATGGGAGCGGGAACAGCAAGCTCAGGGGGAACTCAGGGAAATTACTCAGCAATGGGCGTTCTTTTCCTTCCACGATAAAAAAAGGACATTAAATCTGTTGATATTGTTTCAACAGGGAAAAACAAGTCAGGGCCTCAGGTCATACAGTGTGGATACAGGTTCTTTGGCCCAACTTGCTCACACCGACCATCATGTCCCATCTACACTAGTCCCACATCCCTCTAAACCTTTTAAAGAAGGAACTGCAGATGCTGGAGAATCGAGGGTTACACAAAAAGCTGGAGAAACTCAGCGGGTGCAGCAGCATCTAAGGAGCGAAGGAGATAGGCGACGTTTCGGGTCGAGACCCTTCTTCAGACTGGTCAGGGATCAGGGAAACGAGAGATATAGACGGTGATGTGGACATCACCGTCTCTCCACATCACCGTCTTATATTCTCTCGTTTCCTGATCCCTGACCAGTCTGAAGAAGGGTCTAGACCCGAAAGTCGCCTATCTCCTTCGCTCCTTAGATGCTGCTGCACCCGCTGAGTTTCTCCAGCTTTTTGTGTAACCCTCCCTCTAAACCTTTCCTGTCCATGCTTCTGCCCAAATGTTTCTTAAATATCACAATAGTCCCTGCCTCAACTACCTCCTCTGGCAGCTAGTTCCATACACCCATCAATCACCCTTTGTGTGAAAACGCTACCGCTCAGCTTCCGATTAAATCTTTCTGTCTTCACCATAAACCCATGTCGTCTGGTTCTTGATTCCCTAACTCTGGGCAAGAGATTCTGTACGTTTACGCAATCTAGTCCTCTCATGAAATTTCAAGTTGTAGTATGCCAGCTCAGGCAGGGCTGTGCATCCCAGTGTGCTCTCCGACTCAAATGTATTCTGCGGTTAACAGATACTGCTCGACCCAAATACCTCCAGCATTCAGTTCTTGAATTTAAATTAGAACCAGCTCAGAATTCTTACCTTGAAAGAATGGGGGTGCAAGTTCTGAGCGAGGGGTTCGAAGACAAACAGCATTTACAGGGCCCTATGACTGTTAGTGAATGATGTGTTAGTGAATGGAATCAGAGGGTGACAGGCTACGTAGTTAAAGCCCCCAGACACTGCACTGAAGGGCAAGTATAGTGCCCTGTTCAGCAAGACCTGCAAAGGATCAGTCTTCAAGAGACAGGCACTTTGCATGTTTGACATTGAAGTGAAAGTTTACTCAAGGTACACGAGTGAACCAATGACCAGTAGGTACCCAGCACCGAGCCAGTGTGCAAACAACCCTGTCCCACAAGTGCCCCTGTATCGGGCATTCAGCATCGGAGACTCACGCCACAGATTTGATACATGCAAAGACAAGAGTGATTAAAATCCAGTTTACTCAATTTTAGCAATGACAAGTTCAAAATACAAGACAGTGAGATAGCAATTTAAAAAAGTTCAATTAAAAAATCTACAGCAAAGTTGAACCCTGAAACAAATCTGTACCATCAAAATACAGTTAAAAGACAATGTTTACAGCATGCTTCAGAAACAGACAAATGTAGTACTGGGTGTTCTTCCCAGTAATGTACCTTGGCAGGGACTACAGTCAAACTTGGAAATAATTTTTTACAACTGAACTTTTCCCCGCAATGCCTTATCATTGTCTAAAAAATGCTAGGAACAGTAACTCGGGACAAGAGACAGTCACTATTATTAACTCCTTCCTTCTCAAAAAATAGAATGCACAATTAGTGTGACAGCCCGACTTTACAAATATGTTAAAATGATACTCCACGTCCACAACCCTCCTCATTCTGAGATTAGCTAAGCACATTTGATATTTTAGGAATCATCCTTAGGAGAGGCTTAGTCATTGAAGGGAAGGCACCACCTAGGATGCTCTAGCATTTCCTGCACTTTGTTACAAAAGCTGGTCAGACTGCACCAGGTTATCAATGTACAGGAATGCAGTACCACTGATACAAACAAAAGTTGTGATTTCACAGAACCCTGGCTCCCACTTCGAAGACAGCCCCCCCCACAGTTTTAATGCAATCGTAATATGGAATTGGTCACCGTCACAACAGAATCATCACGAATCTGCGTTTAACACTTGCTTAACCAAAAAATATTAATGCTGTATTTTAATTTAAAAAAAAGCCCTGCTTCAATATCAAAGTTGACTGCATTAAATTACAGGTTATTGTCCATGAGAAGTTGACCAGCCAACTTGAAGATATACCTCTCTGGGTAAGAGAACTGTTTAGATGTCTTGCTCATACATGTTCCTCAACTTCCAGGTAAAAACATAAGAAATAAGGTCCAGAAATACATATCAAACTGACTCTTCCCCGCGGCACCAAGACAGCATGGGAGAAGAGTTCTGAAGAAATCACTGACAGGTCCATTGGCAGCGGTTTAGTTCTTGTACTCAGTGGGCTCGTCCCCAGTCTCGCCCAATAGGCAGGTACGGACCAAGGCTTCAGTGACCGCATAAGGATCACAGTTGGCAGAGGGACGGCGGTCTTCGAAATAACCCTTCTTGTCCTGGCCGACGGAGCGAGGGATGCGGATGCTGGCGCCTCGGTTGGCCACTCCAGCAGAGAACTCGTTGATGTTGGAGGTCTCGTGGTAGCCCGTCAAACGCCGGGCATTGTCCAACCCTCCCTTGGGATCATAGGTGCGGATGTGGTACTGATGCCTCTTGCCCAGTTTCTCAATGCACTCTTCAATGAATCTAAAGGAAAGAATATATGTTTTAACCACTTTGTGCTGGATTATCCTTTTCAATCCCAATGGACTGATCGATTGAGCCCTGCTCAGCAAAGAGGAGCATTCACACTCTGCCCCATTTCCCCACCCACCAACAAAGGACAATGTCCAACACTTGTGTTCCCCCAAAACGAAGGGTGTATAGAAAGTCAGGATGTGGAGTGGTGGACACCCGAGACCGAGCATCGGTGGAATACTCACGTCAATCCACCTTCTTCCCGCATGGTCTTGGTGCTGAAGTTGGTGTGGCACCCAGCACCGTTCCAGTTGCCAGGAATGGGCTTTGGGTCGAAGCTGGCAATGATGCCAAAGTCCTCACACACCCTGTGCAGGATGAATCTCGACATCCACAAGTGGTCACCCATGTCAATGCCGTCACACGGCCCAATTTGATACTCCCACTGTATGATGTCGGAAAGTATTCATTAGTTCTAAAGCAGGAGAACAATTCAGAAACCCAATGTGACATTGCCACAATTAGCCCTCTGCTCCATAACCCATGTTATCTGGAAGCAAACAGCACAATGGCACAGCAGTAGAGTACCAGATACCTGGGTTCAATCCCGACTACAGGTGCTGTCTATACGAAATGCGCACATTCTTCCAGTGACCACGCAAGCCAAGGGTTCCCAACCTGGGGCAAATTTAACCCTTCCACCTACCCAGTGTGTAAATTTGTTGATTCTGGATTTTGGACATATTTTTTCTCATCAACTTGTTGGGTTCTGGTAGACCAGTATCTGTTCATCATTTGTTGTTCATAAATAAGTGAAATTACAATGTTATGTGCTATTAAAGTTGCCAGGGGTAAACTTCTCATAGCAAACCTTAGCCACATACCGACAGGGACCTCAATGGAGCACGCAATCAGGCCAGCATTGGGTCATCCCGGTATCTGCAACACTAGACCATACCATAGAGTATGGGTGTCAGGGGTTATGGTGGGGGTGGAGGCAGGAGAATGGGGTTGAGAGAGAGAGAGAGATCAGCTGATTGAATGGCCGAATAGACCAGATGTGCCAAATGGTCTCATTCTGCTCCTAGAACTTCTGGGGAACTCACGGAGTTGGCCATCTCAAGATGACCACCTCATTTCATTCCCACACCTTGCCCTCATTGACTTGCTCAAGCAACCTCCAGCTCAGATACTGCCATCAAGGTGAAGGGAAAGTCAGGTCTGCCACAGATCACTGCAAGAGACGCACAAGTCTTCGGCTCTGACCACTTTGTGAGATGACGGTCCTTTCTGTTGGCCTGTCACAGCCAGACCTGGGACCCAACTATGCCGATCTTTCATACAAAAGGAAAGGAAACTAAAATAACCAGCTTCTGGAGAGCTCAGTGGGCCAGGCAGCTTCTGTGGGGAGGTAATGGACAGACGATTATTTGGGGTTGCAATTCTTCAGACTGCACAGTCTGAAGGTCTCGACCCAAAACATAATCTGTCTGTTACCCTCCACGGATGCGACCCGATCCACAGAGTTTTCCATCAGTCAATGTTTACTCAAAGTTCCAACATCTGCAGTTTACTGCATTCCCACAGAAAGAACAGTAATGTTTGTGGCCAGATCACCAGAATGTGTCATCCCAGTCAAAACTGGTCCCCAAACATACTGCCAAATAAACAGCCCAGCCCTGAAGAAGGGTTCCGACCTGAAACGTCACCCATCCATTTCCTCCAGAGATGCTGCCTGACCCACCGAGTTACTCCAGCAATTTGTGCCAAAAAACAGCCCATCTGCCTCTTCACTCAAGATTGACCTTTCCTTCCATATGGACACTATGACTCCAGTGGACCAGCCACATTAACACCCTGGTTACAAGAACACACCAGAGGCCAGGATCACTGTTTGGTATCTCAAGGCATTAGTCGTTAGGACTGTGATAGAAAGCTCTTCCCTTGCCAGAGTAACCAGCATTACAACTACTCAAATATCTCACCCGAGACTAAGCAGACCACTTGATTTGACTCCCCATTAACCACCTCGAACAAACTCTCTACCACTGGATGCACCGCAACCACTGGCCAAGACTAATGGCAGCACCTCCCAAACACACAAGCTAACCGTCAACAGAAAGGCAGCCGGAGCAAGGGAGCACCACCATTGGCAGCCACGGCATACACCATCCTGACATGGAACTACATTCACTGAGGTCTAAGCACTAGAACTGCTTCCACAACAGCACTTATCCAGTTAGATAGCAAAAGGATTTGAGTACAAGAGCAGGGAGGTTCTACTGCAGTTGTACAGGGTCTTGGTGAGGACACACTTGGAGTATTGCGTACAGTTTTGGTCACCAGATCTGAGGAAAGACATTCTTGCCATAGAGGGAGTACAGAGAAGGTTCACCAGACTGATTCCTGGGATGGCAGGACTTCCATATGAAGAAAGAGTGGATAGACTCTGCTTCTACTCGCTGGAATTTAGAAGGTTGAGGGGGGATCTCATAGAGACTCACAAAATTCTTAAGGGGTTGGTCAGGCTAGATGCAGGAAGATTGTTCCCGATGTTGGGGAAGTCCAGGACAAGGGGTCACAGTTTAAGGATAAGGGGGAAGTCTTTTAGGACCGAGATGAGAAAATATTTTTTCACACAGAGAGTGGTGAATCTGTGGAATTCTGCCACAGAAGGTAGTTGAAGCCAGTTTGTTGGCTATATTTAAGAGGGAGTTAGATGTGACCCTTGTGGCTAAAGGGATCAGGGGGTATGGAGAGAAGGCAGGTACAGGATACTGAGTTGGATGATCAGCCATGATCATATTGAATGGCGGTGCAGGCTCGAAGGGCCGAATGGCCTACTACTGCGCCTAATTTCTATGTTTCTAGATGGTTCAAGTCCAGCTCCAGGAATGAGCACACATTTCCAAATCTCATCGTTCAAAAACAAAGCAGATTTGACACCCTATTAACCACCTTGAACAAGCCCCTCTCTCTCCACCAGATCCTGCAATCAGTGGCTCAGACTACTGACAGCACCTCCCAAAAATAGAACAGCTTCACCCTGTTGCACCAGAGATATCAGGTAAAAACACCGTTCACATCAGATCACGCAAGCACAGTTTGATTTCCTAATACCTGTGCCACACATGCAGCCCATGATCAATCTCAGTCCTTGCCCATTCATCTCCTGCTGCCTCCAGGTTCATCTCCTTTCCCTCATCAGCCCCACCACTTAATACACACCATCCATGGTGCTCGTGTCCTCGAACATCTGAGATTAGTGCATAAAATCACCAGAGGAATAGATTGGGTAGATGCAGTCTCTTACCCAGAGTCGGGGGAAAAGCTTTTATAGGAATCTAAGGGGTAACCTTTTCCACACAAAGGGTAATGGGTGGAAGGAACAAGCTGCCGGAGGAGGTAGTTGAGGCAAGTCCTATCTCAATGATCAAGAAACAATTACACTTCCATGTCCTATGCACACAGATACATGGATAGGACACGTTCAGAGGGATATGGGCCAAAGGCAGGCAAATGTGACTAGTGTAGATGGGACACAAGGCCAGCATGGGCAAGTTGAGCCCAAGGGCATGCTTCCACAGTGTATTATGCTGCATTTGAATGATCTAGACAATTCACACGGGAACAGGAATTCAACGAGCAGAAGATAAAAATGTAGTTACATAATTGCTCCTATGCAGGGAAACTTTCTCCCATGTCACTGTTAACCTATTAACATTACCAGCACTTCAAACTATAATCACTCCACTTTCAAAGCAGTTCTTTGGACAATGGATTACCAAACTACATGCATCTCCTCTTACCTGCGAAGCCATAACCTCGGCGTTTGTTCCGGAGATGTTAACGCCAGCGTACAGGCAGGCTCGATAGTGGGCCTCGACGATATCGCGGCCGTACGCTTTGTCTGCTCCAACTCCACAGTAGTAGGGCCCTGTGACAAAAACTTCTCGGTCAGACCGACTGCAGCTGAACATTGGTCTTGGAAATGAACAAGACGTTTATTCACGTGTCTGGGTGTCACCGGCAAGACCAGTGTTTATTGCCCTTGCCATGGTGGTGAAAAGCTGCCCTCTTGAACCATTAAGCCTACAGTGACATTGCACCCCTTTGTGCTGTTGAGGAGGGGATCAGAATTCAGACCACAAAGATAAAGGACTACAGATGTATCAATATGTGTGCCCATTTTGCAGCTGCCCTTATGACCTTAACGATCATGTAATATGAAAGAATCAGGCCACTCGGCCCATCAAGTCTACTCCGCCATTCAATTACGGCTAATCTATCTCTCCCTCCCAAGCCCATTCTCCTGCCTTCTCCCCATAACCCGACATCTGTACTAATCAAAAACTAATGGTGGGGGAGGTGTTGTCCATGTAACAGGACTGTACCTGCAGTTCATTTTAGACAATAGACAACAGGTGCAGGAGTAGGCCATTTGGCCCTTCGAGCCAGCACTGACATTCAATGTGATCATGGCTGATCATCCCCAATCAGTACCCCGTTCCTGCCTTCTCCCCATATTCCCTTTCTCCGCTATTTTTAAGAGCCTATCTAGCTCCCTCTTGAAAGCATCCAAAGAACCTGCCTCCACCGCCCTCCGAGGCAGAGAATTCCACAGACTCACCACGCTGTGAGAAAAAATGTTTCCTCATTTTTATAGACTGATCAATGACGGAGGGTACGTGTAGGGTGGTTGATAAGTTTCAGATCAATTAACGTTGAACAGTACTGCACAGGAACAGGCTATTCAGCCCACAACATCAGTGCCGAACTGAGCCACGTTAAACTAATGTTGTCTGCCTGCACATGATCCATATCCATAGCATCACAAATGCCACTAATGTATCGGACCCCACTACCAACCCTGGCAATGCATTCCAGTCATCCCCATTCTGTAATTGACCTGCCCTGCTCTAGATGGCATTTGGTGATTGTTGGAACTGCAAACACAAAGGCTAATGAAGAGCATTCCACCACACCCCAAACTAGTGGATGGTGGTGTCAGGAGGCAAGACATCCACCACAGGATCCCCAGTCTCAGACCAGCCCTTGCAGCGAGAGTACTTGTGTGTTGGGTTCAGAGTTTCTGACCAACAGCGACCCCCCCCCCCCCAGGATGTTGATGGTGGAGATGTCAGCAATACTCGTGGCTTTGAATGCCATGGGAAGGTAGTCATCAAGCTGGCCTTTGTGGGACGAGCAGTACCCGGCACTTCCAGTCCACACCTGGACACCAACAGGGTCTGGCCTCCTGCATCGAGTTACAAACCCAATTGAACATCGTACAATCAAAACATCAATTGTCCTTCTGAAGGAACAGTCGGTGACGCGGCTGAAGATGTTTGGGCCCAAGACACTGCTCTGGGGAACTCCTGCAGTGATGATTGATCTCCAACGACCATAGCCACCTTCCATCATGCGAGATAGACACAAAAAGCTGGAGTAACTCAGCGGGGCAGGCAGCATCTCTGGAGAGAAGGAATGGATGACGTTTCGGGTAGAGAACCTGCTTCATCAATTTCACCACCAATTTCCCTCGCTCTTCCACCATGTGAGGTTTGACATCAACCACTGGAATGTTTCCCCATCGACTTTGGCGTGGCTGGGATGTCTTGTCGCCTCTGTCAAATGGCAACTTGATGTTGAGGACAATCACTCCCTCACCTCCCTTCTGGAATTCAGCTGGTTTGATCCACGTTTGCATCAAGGTGATACCGGGGCCTGTGGTGCAGCGGTCCTGGTGAAGGACAAACCAGGCAGGCTCCAGTAGCACCGTGGACTTTGGTTTCCCTCACTTCCCTGGTGATTGAATGCAGACAACTGGGTGGTAAATAGTCACATTGGATATGTCCCACTGACTACCAACAGGACGTAGTTGGACAATTATCAATGTTGCTGGGACGGTTGATGGGTGCTGCACTGAAACAGATAGTGTAGAGCAGGCTTGGGGAACATTTTCATGTTGGAATGCCACATTAAGTTAGCTGTAATCTAATAAGGCCACATCCAAGAAACTTAAATTAGATACACTTCAAAATGTACATTATGTTGTTAAAATAGCCCTCATGGCTTACTAATGTTTTAATTGTGGCTGTCAATTGGGGAGGAATATTTTGTTGGATCTTCTTTTACTCTTTGGTATTTTAAATACGTTCATGTTAAGATAAAAATAAAAATAATATGAACAAAAACATAATAAAAATAAAAGGATTTGTTCCACAAAATTTTGATTCATTCAAAAGGCTGCACTTAATGGCCTGGAAGGCTGTGGGTTCCCCACCCTTGGTGTAGAGGCACAGCTCTTCAATACATATGCAGGGTGCGTTCTGGTCCCCATAGTCTTTGTTGAATCAAGTACTCTCAGCTGATTCTCGATATCATATGGAGCCGATACAACTGGGTGCCAACTCGCACGGTGGCGCACGGTAGAGTTGCCGCCTTACAGTGCCAGAGCCCCGGATTCTATCCTGACTATGAGTGCTGTCTGCATGGAGTGGGTACATTCTCCCTGTGACCATGTGGGTTTCGTCCACACTCCAGACAGATTTGTAGGTTAATTAGCTTCTGTAACAGTGTAAATTGTTTCTAATTTGAAGATTAATGCTAGTGTATGGGGCATCACTGGTCGGCATGTGGGCCAAAGGGCCTGTTTCACACTGTATCTCCAAATCCTAACCTAGCTTGGTTAGTGAGGGATGGCTGAACATTGTTGGGAAAGCAGATCTCCCCAACACACACTGGGCCCTGCCATCGCTACAGGTGGCACCTTGTGAGCCCATTGAAGGTCGACCATCATTCCTCATTAGACATGGCAGGAGGCTTCAAACTGGCACCTCATTTTCCAGTTTCCTAGTGCTGCAGCAAGCCAACCAACACGAGGCAAACCAGACCCCGGGCCTTGGCTCAACGGTAATGGCAGCGAGAGATGCACTGGGCCACAAGGCCAGAGTGTGGTGCATACTCCTGTTGATGATGCACAGGACCACGAGACACAGCACACAACACAGCATAACCAAGTCTAAGCTGGTCAAAGTCAAACCCAATCAGTGCACTGGTGGCACTATGCAGAGAAAGAGAGCCCTTGCTGGGAGGCTGGGACTGTGCAGTGGCCACTCCTACCATCATGCACACTATTGTTCCATTTGTCACTGGCAGATAGAGGGCAGATGTTAGACAAGATTATACCCGCGTCACATCTGCACTACCCGAGGCAGAGCTAGATTGCTCAGTGGTGGTGTCCAGTCCTTCCCAATGAAGGCTGCTGCAGCGTGCACGCTGTGTTTCCAAGTATTATTCATTGCAAAGGAGGGCCGATTCCTCAGCAGAGGGAGATGGTAATTGTGCCGTTTCCTCTACACACATGAACCATTTTTAGGAAGACCTTGGTGATGGCTAGAATAGCTCAGCCAGGCCTGGCTTTGATGGTGGTGGGACACTGCGCTTGCTTTGCTCTACTGCTTTAACGCAGTCAACAGGATTCTTGCACAGCACATCAAATGTTTGACTCTGGATTTCCTCCCCACTCCCCTCCACCTAGGTTCCGAAGGTCCAAGGGTTTTGCTATGGATGACCCCAGTGTCATTTTAATGCCACGGCAATGAGGTGTTTTCACGTCTGGTTTGACCATCTAGTAACCCAACCATTGCACGACTAAACCTGCAAGAGAGTCACACAGCAGAGGAACAAGCCCCTTCGGCCCATTAATTCCATTGCAACCCATAGGCACCATTTGCTCTATGTTTTCCCCACACTCTCTGGACAATTTGGGCAAAGTCTTAACGACAGCAACACTAATAACATTTCAATTATCTTTACACAAGACTGAAATGGATAACACACCTTGAGGTCCTGGAAAACCATTGGAAGGCCATCCGAAAGGGTGTCCATCTGTGCCCAGCAGAGTGTACTCCTGCTCCATCCCAAACCAAGGGTCCTGGCTGGAAATCATGGACATGATTTTCTGGCACGAATGTCTCAGATTTGATTCTGCAGAAACAAAGAACAGACTGTAACAGCCGTTATGTAGCAATTTCTCCACAAGAAAAACATTTTAATACTAGTTTGTGCAAATGTAAAGCTATGAAAAGGCAATGTCCTGGGGCTGAGGGTGAAGGAAGCAGAGTCAGAGCACCAAAGCGATACAGAGGGAACATTTACCAGGCAACAGGGAAAGGCTCTACAGAAAGGCAACTTGTCAGTATAATTATTTAGTTTCCAAAAGTTACTGTAGAATAACAACCCTGCTGTGAATCCACAAACAGGTTAGACTTGCAACGCCCCAACAAGTTATGACCAATTAGAAACACCGCTGTGGGCAGAAACTACATTAACAAGAACACATTTTGCCAGCGGTCACCAAACACTTGAGGCAACATGTACTGCCTAGATGAGGCCTGCTGTACGATTTTACTGGGAAACCAAATTTGCAAAACAAAGCATTTCACTGTACCTAGGTACACGTGACAATAAAGTATCATTGAATAACATCCAGTGAAAAATAGACTCAAACTGTGGGGGTTGCAGAAAGTTCAATACATATAGACAATGCGCAGATAGGAATGATTCAGAGATATGGGCCAAATGTAGGCTAATGGGACTCTGAGTGAATGCAACCTACTGACATTCCCAAGTTGGACCAAAGGGCATTTTTAGACTTCCGGTGGCGCCATGGAGGGCTAGAGAGTAACGCCAGCCAGCTCCGTGAAAAAAAACGGGGAGAAAAGACCTACCTGCTGCCTGCTGTTTCTGTACCGGCTGCCGTGAGTGACGTCATCAGGCGTGCGACGCGTAATGGCAACACAGCGCAGCCCACCCATGGATAAATCAAAACTTCGATATACAAGACAAAACAGCAGAACAAGAACAAGGCCCGACTGAAGCCTCGGGCTCAGGTAGGACACTATCCCAAGAAGATGTGTCGAAAAAAATCGGAAATTGAATAACTTAGTTTTTTTTGTACAAGAAATGGCAGAGTTAAAGAAAGAAATAAAGTTGGAATTAAAGACTGAACTGGCAAAAATGAATTTTAAGGAAGAAATAGAAAAAAAAATCCAGGAGGAGATGAAAGAGTTAAAATCTGAAATCAATATCTCAGCCATGGAATTATCTGACACATTGTGAAAGGAAATTGCAGAAATATTAACGGATCAAGCTGCAAATATAGTAGTAGAGATGAATGATAAAATCCAAAATAAGATGGAAACAGAGCTGGAACCTGTGGATGAAGAACTCAAGGAGCAGTCGACAGCCATAAAGAACCTTGAAGATTTAGCCGAAACAAGTGCTCAGACTATGAAAAACTCCTCGAAGAAAATCAACGTCTATCTGATTTACTGGGCAAAACTGATAAATGTACCGAGTTGGAAGGACGCCAGAGAAGACAGAACCAAAGGATCGTGGGTATTCGAGAAGGGAGAGAAAAGAATCAAGATACCCGAGAGTTTACTGCAAACTTATTGCAAAAGGTTTATCTCTGGAACAAAAGCCTTTACAACCCCGAGCACACAGAGTAATGAGACGTTATACAAAGCAAGACGCCCCTCCAAGCCAAATGATAGTAAAAGTCCAGTATGATCATGTCCTGGAGGAGATGATGAACAAAATGGTAAAAAGTAGAAATCTTACATACAAAGAAGATTCGATCAGCATTTATCAAGACTACCCAGCAGAGGTCTCCAAGAAACGAAATGCGTTCAAGGAGACCAAATGAATTTTGAAGGAAGTGAAGAATTTGAAGTAGAGTCTGAGGCACCCAGCCACCCCGAGAGTCACCTACAGGCACGTGCCGTCAGGGTAGGCACTGCCTACCCTGACTAAAATTATAACATGGTAATAACTAAATATAAATAGTAAAGGCATGGGAAAATTATGCCGATGTAAGAGATCGATCTCTTAGGTAGGCATAATTCTCCATGCCTTTCATCCGCAGCGCTTGTAACACGGGAAGCTCTGTGCAACCCACGTGCCGTCAGCGCTGCCTGAAGCCGTCAATGACAAGCGGGGCTGAAGGCAGCTGAAATTCTGCCTTTGCAGCACTGCGCATGCGCATCGGTCTACTGCGCATGCGCAGAGCAAGTTTCTTGGCGGGGTTCTCAAATATGGTTTGTCAATATTTTAAGTGTATGTTAGGTAACAAAGAGAGAAGAATGGAGCTTGTGTACCAATAATGTGGTAAGTACATTTTGTGTTTAAGTTTTTAAATACTGTATTTTCCGGGGTTAACATGTTATCCATGTCTCAATTAGATGAGATATAAGGAAATACAATTTTAAAAGTATTTCAAACTGGTGCATGGCATTTCCATTCAATGGAAAACAAATAAAATATTGTGCAAATAACCAATACATTTAAAGTAAAATTAATTGCCATCAGTTTGTGGAGCTCAATGGGAAGAAATATATAATATTTGGGACCAAATCTGCACTCTAGTTTTGCAGATCAATACAAATCAGGTTATGTTAAACCCCTGACTATTATGGAATAAAACCTGCCTTATGATTATTCAAAGTATTGATTACAAAAGAACAGACTATTGGTCTTTAAACTTTGGGGGAGGGGGGGGGGGGGAAATTATGATCCAATATAAAGATTTGATAATGGATCAAAACTAAGGCAGAAGTATGATAAATAAACATAATCAAACAGCCTTATCCGAACCCATATAATTGGGAAAAGAAGGCCTGAAGTACGTTGAAGAGGTGCAAACAACTGTTACAAAATAAATTCATGCAATCTCCGATTGTGGGGGATTACAGGTGTATTATGATCATTAATTTAATATAATTAAGGACTACAAAAAATTATGGAAAGAATTGGTTCACCTGTATAAGAAAACGTTAAAATTTGATTTTAGGTTTGCACCCAAAAGTAAATATTATATATATATATATATATATATATATATATATATATATATATATATATATGATAATACAGTTGTTATTAACAGAGTGTTAATCAAATATTACAGGTGCTTGAAATTAATTAAAATGGGTCAAGTGGTGCGTTAAAACATTGTCCAAAGGATTAAATCCAGTTTAAGGCTGTTAAACAGAATACTGGAAGAACAATTGCACTGATAAGATCAGCACTTGCACTAATGAGGACATGGTCATGGTTTATCTTGATCACATTTAAATTAGAGTCAGCTGCAAATTAGTGCTGCAATTACAAGCCTGTTGAAAGGCAAGGACTTGACCCATCACATAAAGCCTATGTTTTAGGCATTCATAAATATTCATAAATTACTATTCTGGATTTAGGAGTAATTCAGCACCATAAGAGGGGGAAAATTGTTCCATGATACAAATATGTCTTATTGCTTTGTTGACATACTTTGTCCCTCCATTAGAAAAGGAGCCTAGGCAAGAGTAAATAAAGCTCCAAAAGAAGGAATACAGAAGCTTATAAGAATATGTATGCCTTTGTGAGAGGCTTATGCAAATACCAAATGATACATTATCATTATTAAAGTAATGGATTTAAAAAAAAGGGTTCACAAGTTGCTTCAATTATAAGCTTAGCAGCTGTTGCAAGCTGAAGCAAGTATTAACAGATGACGGACAGCTTCTGTGAATATTTGGGCAAGATAAAAATATTATCTATTCTTATAAAGATAATTGATATGTCTCTTTGTTGGGACTACGGACAATAATACCAGGTAAATGCAAATGAATTGTCCCAATAAATTCTCCAAACATTTGTATTAATTACTAAATTATAATTATTGAATTATAAGGAATTATGGATTAAATATCGATTGTTCTATTATGGAAGTGTCCATGTCATATCAAGGTGTACAATACCACGGCTGTGGCATATATTAAATCACATAAGTAAAATAATAATTATGTGATTATCTGAGTAAACAGATGTGGCATATTCTAAAATGTTTTAGTCCAGCTGTTTATCTCTATGAAAGAGACAATGTTATCACAGACAACACATTAAGGGGGGAAAATACATTGTCATTAATATGGATTACTTACGATTAATCTGGTTGTATACAGATTAAATAACCGATCTTTCAAATGTTCTCGTGGGTAAACCAAGAACAGGAAAGGTGGCTGCTTTTCTCTCAATTACATGAGGAAAAATGTTCTTTTATGTTCCTCATTTTTGCCTGATAGGGCAGTGTCTGATGAAAATATAGTAAGACACTGCCAGAGGCATTTTGGTGGTCCAAAACGGATCCTTCATGGTTTTCATAAATATTGAGTGATGTTGAAACACTTGTGATGATTCATAGTTACAGTAATTTATTGTTGTACAAAGGCATCTTTGTACAACAATATTAATTGACTATCTGCAGGTTGATCAGACCATTACAATAGTTTGATGGTCAAAGAAGTCTATGAATGTTTTAACTAATATAACATAACAATAAAATAATTATGTATAAAGAAGTGTTATACCTGCAATTTGCAGAAATAAGTTTAAAAAAACCCCAATATTTTATAAGAAATTGGAAGTCTGTGTATACAGTAAAGTCATTTGTCATATTAGATATGTGAGTTCTTGTGGATTGCATTTTTTTCCCGAGCATCTAATTGATAGAGCCAATAATAGGGCTCAGAGTGTTTATCGTCCTATTTATGGACAATATACTAACCAAGAAGTTATCAGGTTCATTCGTAAATATCCCGATATGAAAAGAGACGGGTGCGGCACATGCGCACTTGGCAAGGTTGCCGGCGGGTCTGCGCCTGCGCACTGGGTGGGGGTGGGGGGGGGGGGGGGGGGGGGAGGCCCGGTGATGGGGCTGCCGCGAGCGGCCGGCTGGCGGCAAGAAAGTGCCGCTGATCGCGCGGGCCGGCGACGCCCGGGCTCTGGGCCGGGCGTGGCTCGAAATGGCGCCAGGCCCGGCAACCCTCCCCCACTGCGCACGCGCGGCCACTGGGGCCCGGCAACCCTCCCCAACTGCGCAGCGCGGACACTAGCCCGGCAACCCTCCCCCCACTGTGCACGGCGGACACTAGGGCCCGGCAAAGTGCCGCTGATCGCGCTGAGCTGCCTGGCTGGCAAACCGGGGACACATGGCGCCGGCGTTCACACGGGAGGAACACCGGCGCGGCGGTGTTCCGTAACAGCATGTTTGGCTGCCGAACACCGTAAAAAGGTTATTTCGCCGGGACAAAATACGGCGAATCCGGTTGGCATCTCACATACACACATACACACTACACACATGTCCTGGAGATCAATATAGTCCTGCATTGCCTTAGGCAATGGACTCCAATTCTATCAATGATTCAAAAAAGTTTACATTGAAAGCAGAGATGCCAACCCTAAATTAGTTTCACAGTAACATTTAACCCATTTGTCCGTAACAAATGGGGTTAAATGCATTTCTCTCCGTAACACTCACCTGGGGTTGTTGCCGGTGGCTATGCGCCTGCGCACTGGTGCAGATAGCGGGCTGCCGGCTGGCGGGTGCGGCACATGCGCACTTGGCAAGGTTGCCGGCGTCTGACTGGGTGGGGGTGGGGGGGGAGGCCCGGTGATGGGGCTGCCGCGAGCGGCCGGCTGGCGGCAAGAAAGTGCCGCTGATCGCTCGGGCCGGCGCCCCCCGGGCTCTGGGCCGGGCGTGGCGTGGCTCGAAATGGCGCCAGGCCCGCAACCCTCCCCCACTGCGCACGCGCGGCCACTGGGGCCCCAACCCTCCCCCACTGCGCACGCACGGCCACTGGGGCCCGGCAACCCTCCCCAATTGCGCAGGCGCGGTCACTAGGGCCCTGCAAAGTGCCGCTGATCGCGCGGGCCGGCAAACCGGGGACACATGGCGCTGGCGTTCACCACGGGAGGAACACCGGCGCGGCGGTGTTCCGTAACAGCATGTTTGGCTGCCGGAACATCGTAAAAAGTTTATTTCGCCGGGATAAAATACGGCGAATCCGGGACACTTGGCATCTCTGTGAAAGTAGTAATAATGCTGATGACTTTAGTATCGAGGTAAGAGTGCAAACATTGCAAATATTACATTATAATTGTATGTGGATACAGATTACATTATATGTTTATGAATTTACCAAACAAAGCAGACCAAGAAGAGCTGAAACCAAGGTTAACCTATAAGCATATCCTGTCGGCCTTAAATTGTGTGTGTGTGTGAACATTGATGAAATATGTTGAAGTAAGTAAGAGTCGCTGTGGTAATGAGACAGCACTACTTATTACACACAAAAAAAAACACAAAAAAAAAAAACACATTAGGGTTCAGTAAGACTGATGGTTCTAGAGAAATGTATTCTAGATGGTTAAACATTGAATAACACTCAGTGGAACTAGACACTGAAATGTGGAAAATCACTCTGTTAAGGAGGTAGATACATTCACAGGAATGGCACAGGATGAACCGCTCGAGCAAAGATGCAAGGCCACAGGAGGGTGTAAAATAAATATTAAATTAAATGAAATCAGTCATTGTGTCACGATCGGACATGGAGTGTTGGGTTCTCTATAATTGTTGCTTTGTTCATACCATCAAATTATATATATCAATTGATATTTTGTGATAAAACATGCCTTTCAATGGAAAGGGCATTACTTTTATTCTTTTATAATGTGAAATAATTTATCACATAACTTGAGGCAATGTTTGGGGGAAAAAATGTGTTATTTTGCTCATTACTGTGTTGTGTGAGCCAGAGTGTCGTATGGAATGAGTCTACGACATAAAAAACACAGAAAGCTTCAAAATCTTCACGTAGTCACTCACGTGACTCCGAAGTAAAATAGTAAGATTAAACGAGAACTTACCAGTTCGAAGTTTGATCGTTATTTTATGAGGAGTAAC
Source organism: Okamejei kenojei (assembly GCA_035221665.1). Taxonomy (NCBI): domain Eukaryota; kingdom Metazoa; phylum Chordata; class Chondrichthyes; order Rajiformes; family Rajidae; genus Okamejei; species Okamejei kenojei. Next base: position 27,035,429 of record CM069140.1, on the reverse strand, counting down.
GATGAGGGATTACGTGCCCTCCACTCCCGACCCTCATAAAATAAATGATCTGGTAGTTCTAAATCTATGTTGAGCATTACTATCTTACTCCGGCTATTATGTTCTGTGTTTTTCATGCCGCTGCTTTGAAGTATGCCGTTCCAGCGCCAGGCGGGGCTTCTTCACGTAATCCCTCATCGTTACTCCTCATAAAATAACGATCAAACTTTGAACTGGTAAGTTCTCATTTAATCTTACTAATAAATTGTATTTTATTGGAGTGGATTGGAGTGGACTATGGTCTTGTTGCACCTAAAGAAGATGGAGAAGGATGTGGATTGGAGACTCTCCTATGGATACTAACAATTAGAATAATAACACTACAAATATTAGTAACTAACAAATACTAAAATTTATACAGCGGTATTATTAATTAAAGCTGATAACAACCAATTAATGATTAACAACTAATTATAGCTGATTTACTTAGAATTAGGTAAACAGTAAATATAATCACACAGAATATAAAGTTTGACTTCATTTATCCCCACTGGCACTTAAAAAAAAAAAAAAAAAAAATCCTCCCTTTTTTATTATATCTTTTAATATGTATTAAGTATAGATATTATCATATACTTGACCGATGGATCCTGTACACAGAGTTTAATATTCCAGGTTAAATATTTTTATGGAATAACAATTTTAAGGAACCATGGAGATGGATATGTTTGTAACTACAGAAGTCGGTAGATTGCTAGCCATGGTAGTATGGCTAACACCAACTGCACTAATATTAGATGTAGTTTTTTCTCTCTTTGTGTACCCTATTAATCTCTTAATCTATCTTTTTTTAAATATTATTCTTTGTTATTATTATTTTATATTTGAATGGAGTTATAAATTAATACAAAGGAGATGTATACGTGAGAGATACACAAGGGTCTTAAAATTCATCTATTCGGAGTTTGGGTGTAAAGTCGGGTATGTTGAGCTGAACCATTTGCTCTATTACATACCTCCTTAGATAAAAGATGCAAGACTTAAAAACGAATACGGGGAATGGAGGAATAACGTTTTGTAGTTGGAATGTTAAAGGTATTAACGAACCAATTAAGAGAGGTAAAGTATTAGCATATTTAAAAGCACTTAAATTAGACGTGGCGTTTATCCAAGAGACACATCTAAAAAAGATGCAGAGCATAGATTAAAGGCTAAATGGATTGACAAAGCGTATCATTCTTATTTTACACACAAATCTAGAGGTGTAGCAATATTAATTTGTAAAGGCATTTCATTTAAACACACTTCAATTATAACTGATAGTGATGGTAGATATATTATTGTAATAGGAGAATTATACACACAAAAAATGATTTTTGTCAATGTATATGGCCCAAATTTTGACAGCCCACTGTTCTTTAGGAAAATGTAATACTATCCCAGAATTACCACAACACAACCTAATAATTGGAGGAGATTTAAATTGTACACTAGATCCTTATTTAGACAGATCATCAAGACAACGGAAAATTAAATCGCATTCCAGTGATCTAATAAATGCATATACAGATACTAGTAATATTAAAGATGTTTGGAGAATGCAAAACCCAGCTGGACGAGAATATTCATTTTACTCACCTGTGCATAAAACGTATTCAAGAATAGATTATTTTTTGGTAGATTTAAAACTTATTCCATTCACTTATAATTCAAAATATCATAATATTATAATCTCAGATCACGCATCTTTAACTTTTATGATTAAAATAACTGGTAAAACGGAAAAACAGGGACAACGGAGATTTAACCCACAAATTTTAAAAGACAAAATAACTCAAGAATACATCACAAAACAGATTAAGATTTTCTTTGAAATAAATAAGCCAGAAATACCTTCGTCCCGATTATGGGAAACTTTTAAAGCGTATGTTCGGGGAATTATGATATCCTCTCAAGCATTTTATAATAAAGAGAATCGGAGGGAACAACAAGCATTGGAAAAGGAGATCAAACAATTAGGCACAGAAAACGCTGCTAACCCAACCACGATAAAACATAATAAAATCTCTGCATTGAAACATAAATTAAATAAAATACAGTCAGACCAAGTTGTAAAACTCTACCATATACTAAACAAATACAATTTGAATTTGGAGATAAACCACAAAAAATATTGGCTCGTCAATTATGAAAATTGGAGGGAGAAAAATTAATCCATAGGATTAAAATCAGACAAAGGTGAATTACTAGTACAAACTAAAGATATAAATGAGAGATTTTTGCAATATTATAAACATTTATATTCAGCCAAAACGACAGAAAATCGGACAGGAATAGAAACATTTTTAAAAAATTGTAATCTAAAAGGACTGGATTTAGAAAATAGAGAATCACTAGGTCATTAAAAAACGTAAAACTCCAGGACCGGATCGTATTGGTTCGGAATTTTATAAAACATTCTATGATCTGATAGCACCATGTTTGTAGACACTTTATGAATATATTTATGCACAACAGAAATTACCAGAAACATTAAATTAATCTATTATAATGCTTATACCTAAATTAGATAAAGATCTGGGTGATCCAGGGTCGTATAGAGCCATAGCTCTTTTAAATACTGATCAAAAAATATTAACAAAATACTAGCACAAAGACTAAATGCAGTGATTAATAAAGTAATTCATTCAGATCAAACAGGATTTATACCAAAACGATACTCCTCATATAACCCGAGACGATTATTCAATATTATATACTTGAAAAGAAATATTAATAAAGATCTAGCAATTATCTCATTAGACACAGAGAAAGCTTTTGAGCAGGTTGAATGGTCTTATTTATTTTCGGTTATGGAAACTTTTCAGTTGGGAGAGAAGTTTATAACATGGGTTAAACTACTCTATACCAATCCAACAGCTAGAATATTAACAAATCAAATGTTATCAACTAAATTTAATTTATCCAGAGGCTGTAGACAAGGTTGTCCTCTATCCCAACTACTGTTCGCACTGGCAATTGAACCATTAGCACAATCCGTAAGATTACATCCTGAAATATACGGGTATGAAACCAAAGAAACGGAAAATAAAATCTCTTTATACGCAGATGATGTATTACTTTATATTACAAAGCCTGAAACTGGTATCCCTAACTTATTAGATTTAATAACTCAATTTGGCTTGTTTTCAGGATATAGAATTAATTGGAATAAAAGTGCTTATGCCAATAATGGGAAATAACCCACAAATACTACAACAATTTCCTTTTAAGATAGCAAATGAAAAAAAATCAAATACCGTGGAATTTATGTAACAAAAATATATGATTCTTTATTTAAATCTAATTTCCCACCCCTACTGAATAAACTACTTAAGAATATCCTATATTGGAAAACATTACCTATTTCAATGCTAGGTAGAATTAATGCGATAAAAATGTTTTTTCTTCCGCAATTATACCTGTTTCAACTGATCCCGATATATCTTCCTAAAATTTATTTTAAGAAAGTGGACTATAGTTACCAATTTTATTTGGGATTATAAGAGCCATAGAATAAATAAAAAACATCTATGTAAATCAAAAATAAATGGAGGTTTTGCACTGCCTAATTTTATGTTTTACTACAGGGCAGTTAATATTAAAAATATGAATTTTTGGTTGGAAGAATTAGATAAACAGCCAAACTGGTTAAAAATGGAAAAGGAAGATTGTTCACCTTTCTAAATTAGCTCGATTTTATTTGCCAATACTAAAATACGCAAGAAAATTTATAGAGGAAATCCAATAATAGAAAGTGGGATACGTATCTGGAAACAATTAAAGAAAACATTAAAATTGGAACGTATACCACTGGCTCATCCCATTGTAAACAACATTACTTTTAAACCCTCAATGATGGATAAAGGTTTTTTACAATGGAAGAACTATGGAATTAATAAGATGGGTGATCTCTACAGGGAAAGTCTCATTCTTTCATTTCAGGAATTACAACAAAATTACGGATTACACTAAAAGAGTACTTTAGATATTTACAAATTAGAAACTATGTTAAATCAAACACACAGGATTTTAGAAATAGAAAGACAGAAATTTTAGATGTCTAAATAAATATCCGAACACAGAAAAATTAACATTGTATAATTATAATATTTTATTGGAAAATGATGTACCAATGTCGGAAATATATAGGCAAGTATGGAAAACGAATTAGGTCAAACAATTAGTCTAGATGTATGGAATGAAAGTTTACAACATATACACCACTGCTCATTAAATGCCAGACACTCTTTGATACAATTTAAAGTTTTACATAAATTTACCCTTTTCAAAATCCAAATTAAACAGAATTTTTGCAAATGTTTCTGCTATATGTGATAAATGTCAGCATTTAGAAGCTAATCTAATGCACTCATTCACAAAATGTATAAAAATTACTAACTTTTGGACAGAAATTTAAGATAATCTCAAATGTAGTTAATGCAAATCTGACTCCAGACTCTAAATTAATCATATTAGAAATATTAAAGCGGAACTACTAACACAGCAAAGAATTTTTATCGATTATAGTTTAATAATTGGTAAAAAATTAATATTAAGATTTTGGAAAGGTCCTACATCCCCCACAATCAAAATGCGGATTACAGCAATGTCGGAGACACTTCATCTGGAAAGATTAAGACTTGACCTTTTGGACAAGCTAGATCAGTTCAGAGGAACATGGTCTCCATTTATTGAATATTTAAAGGGTCAAGGTGGTCCGGTTCGAGGGCCTGACTGAAACCTGAATGAAGGAATAGATGAAGAACTATAAATAATAGACCACTGATATATCTCCAATGAAGTATAGCCTGCTTAATACTCCACTCATATTATTGATTTTCTACTTTTATTTTATTTCTCTTTATTATTTCTCTTTACTATCTTATTTCTGTTATAAAATAATAAAAAGTATAGAAATATAAATAAGAATGATTGTAAACTTTAAAAATATTAAGAATGTATGTGATGAATAATATTTCTTTCTTTTTATTTTATGTTATTCCTTCTTAATATGTATTTACTTCTAATAAAAATATTTTACAAAAAAAAGAAAAACATTTTAATACTAGTTTGCGCAAATGTAAAGCTATGAAAAGGCAATGTCCTGGAGCTGAGGGTGAAGGAAGCAGAGTCAGAGCACCAAAGCGATACAGAGGGAACATTTACCAGGCAACAGGGAAATGGCTCTACAGAAAGGCAACTTGTCAGTGTCATCATTTAGTTTCCAAAAGATACTGTAGAATAACAACTCTGCTGTGAATCCACAAACAGGTTAGACTTGCAACGCCCCAACAAGATATGACCAAATAGAAACACCGCTGTGGGCAGAAACTACATTAACAAGAACACATTTTGCCAGCGGTCACCAAACGCCTGTGGCAACATGTACTGCCTAGGTGAGGCCTGCTGTACGATTTTACTGGGTTGTATGCAAAACAAAGCATTTCACTGTACCTAGGTACACGTGACAATAAAGTATATATTTGAATAACATCCAGTGAAAAATAGACTCAAACTGTGGGGGTTGCAGAAAATTCAATACATATAGACAATGCGCGGATAGGAATGATTCAGAGATATGGGCCAAATGTAGGCTAATGGGACTCTGAGCGAATGCAACCTACTGACATTGCCAAGTTGGACCAAAGGGCCTGTTTCCATGCTCGAAGTTGCCTCAGCACCCTTCCCCAGGACTGCACAGCTAGATGCACTACTACACAGTAAAAGAGCCCACTAGTTCTGTACCTGCCGGTTTCCTGTTGTATTTGAGGACTTCGCAGAGAACGAGCTTATTTGGGTCCCGTCGGAAGGGGTCACGGAATATGGCCGACGGAATAAGATACATGTCACTGTTGGATCCCTCCGACTGGTACGTGCTAGAGCCATCAAAGTTCCACTCTGGTAGATCTGAAACAGACAGAGCGCTACGGTAAGCAAGCAATGTATTAAAAAAAAACAATGACTTCTAGTGAAATAAAAGGATCATTCAGACAACAAAGCCACTTCATGAACAGAGACTCACATTGTTGAAGCACGCCATGCAGAGGAATCTGGGGGCAATTCAGGCAGGACTATGATGTGTGAAGCTCAAAGTCCAAGACACTTGGAAAATGTCCTGAATAGTTATTTTCCCCACCAACCACACCCCTACTACCCATGTTGTATGTATGCATCTTACTTGCAAAGAATTAAAACTCCATCAATGAACTTTTTGAGACAGACCATTGCCTTGAACCAGGAGTCTCCAAAGCAGACAACTGCAACAATCACGTTGCCCAGAGTCTAGGGGAAGAGAGAGCCAACCATGTCTGCTGCAACAGAAACGTTTGTAATTCAAATGTTAGTAAAATGGTGATGCATGAGAAATAATTGCAACTTCACAACTTGCACTGCAACAGTGCACTCGCATCAGACACGAACTTGTAAAACATGGCGCAGCAAGCACAGATGCACTGGATTTGGTGGTCACAGCACACTAGCCGTTGCAATGAGCACCAGGCAAAACAGCAGCGTGATTTTGGACGGTTGCAAGGCTTCATTCATTACGGGTCAGGATATATATATTTTTTTTATTAAACACACAAATCCAAAAACAAAATCCCACAGTTTCATCTGGGTATAAGCGAGGGAAAATCGACAGCAAGCCAAAACATTGCTCTGATATTTACATTAGGAATAACGTAGCGGGAATCCGTGCCTAAGCTGTGCCAGTCCTTTGGTGCGTTCGGCGGCGTGAGCGCCAGGTTGTTGGTGCATTTACCCGGAGAGAGGGGGGGGGGGAGTGGGTGCAAGAATGCGGGACTCCCGGAGATCTCGACACATTTTACAACACCAAAAACAATGGGGCGGGAAAGGGGAAGAAGAAAGGCGAAAGGCAAAAGGCAAAAGGCAAAAGGGGGGTGGGTGGGGGGCATGCAAAGCAGAGAGCAGGTGCAAGCAAGAGGGCAGAGCGAGTTGAGGGCTAGGTGTGTGCAGTGGCCTGCAGGAGTTGATGGGGTTGCTTTGCCACAGGCCCCGGGGCGGTGCACGTACCAGAAATGTTCTTGGGCTCCTTTTCCAGGGTCTTGGTTTTGCAGCGCACCGACTCGCCCGTGCCGTCGATCCATATGTACATGGCCTGCACGCTACCGTCCTGCGGCAGCTCCATGTAATTCTTCTTCACCACCTTGTTGAGGCTGGCGCTGGCGGACGTGGCCATCTTGTAGGTCTGGCGGAGAGAGGTGGAGCCAGTGTTACCCCTTCTCGCCACGGGGCAGCAGAGGAGGGGCGGGCGGCGCAGCGCAGCGCGTACTCCGGCCAGCCAGCCCCGGGGGGACGCGCGGCCGCCCGGCATCGCCGCTCACCCGCGGGGAGTGCGAGGTCCCACCGCGGCGGGTGGTGGTGGGAGAGAGGAGATGCGCTGGGACCAGCGCCGCGCCATGCATGCATGCATGCAACACCCGCAGCCCAGGCATGCAACCCACCCACCCACCCATACACAAGCCCGGGCTGCGGGGAGCGCTGCAGCCCCAGCAACTGGTGGGGGCCACCACGGGCGAGTGGTAGCACAATCCCCGGGACCCAGGGGAGCACTTTATGCCCCGCCACTGGGGTGGCTGCAACCCAGCCATAGAGAGATAGGGGCGAGCTGTAGCCACAGGGGTCTCGGGTCCAGCTGCGGCCACAGGGGTCTCGGGTCCAGCTGCAGCCACAGGGGTCTCGGGTCCAGCTGCGGCCACAGGGGTCTCGGGTCCAGCTGCGGCCACAGGGGTCTCGGGTGGAGCTGCGGCCACAGGGGTCTCGGGTGGAGCTGCGGCCACAGGGGTCTCGGGTGGAGCTGCGGCCACAGGGGTCTCGGGTCCAGCTGCGGCCCACAGGGGTCTCGGGTCCAGCTGCGGCCACAGGGGTCTCGGGTGGAGGGGTCTGGTCTCGGGTCCAGCTGCGGCCACAGGGGTCTCGGGTCCAGCTGCGGCCACAGGGGTCTCGGGTGGAGCTGCAGCCACAGGGGTCTCGGGTGGAGCTGCAGCCACAGGGGTCTCGGGTCCAGCTGCACAGGGGTCTCGGTGGACACAGGGGTCTCGGGTGGAGCTGCGGCCACAGGGGTCTCGGGTGGAGCTGCGGCCACAGGGGTCTCGGGTCTCGGGTGGAGCTGCTGCAGGGGTCCACAGGGGTCTCGGGTGGAGCTGCAGCCACAGGGGTCTCGGGTCCAGCTGCGGCCACAGGGGTCTCGGGTGGAGCTGCGGCCACAGGGGTCTCGGGTGGAGCTGCGGCCACAGGGGTCTCGGGTCCAGCTGCGGCCACAGGGGTCTCAGCTGCAGCCACAGGGGTCTCGGGTCCAGCTGCAGCCACAGGGGTCTCGGGTCCAGCTGCAGCCACAGGGGTCTCGGGTCCAGCTGCAGCCCCCGCCACGGGGCCGCTCGGGCGAGTTTGCATCCCCAGCCCCAGGGAGCCAGGCTAGCGCCACAGTCGCCCGGGTCGATTCGCGTACAATCAATTCACTCTCTGATCATCCGAATTAATTCCTGGATTCACTCCGATCAAGCCAATTAATTCCTGGATCACACCCTGACATGCAAATCAACCCCCCCCTCCCCTCCAGCATGCAACCCCCCCCCCCCCCCCCCCACCACCACCACCACCACCACCACCACCACCACCACCACACGTTCGGTTCACAAATTCCTAATGTCTATGGGTCTGAACATCAACCTACATGTTGATTGCGCCATATCGTCGGCTTGCTATTACCGAGTTTTTTAACCAGAAACAGGACACATCGGGAGATCCGCATCCTCCACCAAATATACTACAAAAACAAAACGCCCAATTATTACAGAATATACACGTTTTACCGGATAACCCAAGATAAAGCAGCGATATAACAGTCAAACTAAGAGCTGCCAACTCCTGCAGCGGGATTAGGTTTGAAGCTACTGTTAGGTTTGAAGCTACAGTTCCCAGGGCGGGTACTGGAGGGCTGGGCTGGGCTGGGCTCCCTGCTTACCGCCCGGTAGGCTGTACCTTTCAACTTGCAGCAGCAGCACCCCTTCACTATTATCTCCACCGCGGCGGACTTGTCATTCGATAACCGTGCAGGCGGCCCCGGGAGTTGCATTTATAACGTGCAGCCCAGCGCTCTGCCCAAAGCGATTGGCGCCGCCGACGTGTGATGCTGGGCCGGGGCGCCGTGTCCATTGGCGGCGTGCAGGCTCGGGGAGTTACCTAGCGCCTCCCTTTCTTGTCCGCTCTCGCCACCTCTGTGTTTCCGATTCGTGGAAATCAAGGCGACGGGAGGGGGGGAAAGGGGGTTTGCATTGCATAAGATGCAGAAATAAAACACGTACATCAGCATGTGGGCAAAGGCGAGAAAATCCGAACTCGTCCCGATCCGGGGTCAGGCAGTTCGGTGATTTTCCTCTCTCCAAAGATGCACCTCTCATGCCAGGGATAACCTTGCTTTTCAAGTTTGGCCTGAATATTAGTTGCACGAGGAACGCCTTCGTTGCAGCCAACTCAGTGGTTCCGTGTGGAAGAAGCACGGTTTAAAGTACGGACACCACTACTGGACATCTAGTGGGAAAATCTCAAACAACGGAGAGGTGGTTTCACACTGAAAGGCCACACATGTGTGACAATGGCATTAAACAGGCGTACTACAACCGCTCTCCACAAAACCAGCAAAACAATGCATGCACTTGGTGCTAAGAATATCTTAAGAGCATTGTTGTATTTTCTTTCGTGTCAATATTATTTCAGCATTCAAGTTTGCCCGCTGAAATGAAAACAAAAATGACGAGTTACATGATATAACCTGTGCATTTTTCGTGAAAATTGATCCAAATGTATGGGGCAATTTTAGTAGGGAGGTTCGAAGCCTCCATTCACAGCACAATACATTCTTAGCTCTGTGCAAAAACAAACTGCTGGAGGAACTCTGCAGGTCAAGCTGCATCTGTGGAGGGGATTGAACAGACCACGTTTCAGGTCTCGATCCTTCTTCAGGATTTAGCTGGTCTTTTTTTTTAAATAAATAATCCTCTGCCGTTTAAGCAACATTTAAGACTCATTCAGCAATGTAGCAGATTTCCTGGAATTAGATAACAGAGGATTGCAGAGTTGCAAATGATGAAACAGATCAAAACCGGGCAGATTAGAGCCCGAGGGCCGTGTTCATCAGAGCTTGCCTCATGCTGGCCGCTGCTGTCGCGGATTCTGACTGCCATCTACAGCAGCCCTCGCCCTGCATTCGTGCAGCCTTGCCACAGGGGCTGCCAATGGACCGACTGTCAAATGGGAACGGCAGAGATCAGACATGCACCATTCTGACAAAAGCAGTAGCTGGCAGGATGTTTTCCGGAACCACTGGCCACACTCTCGGGATACTAGGAATGAGATGAGCAAAGAGTGGGAAACGTGGGGTGGTCTTTCCCACACACCCCCAGATGCAGGAACAGTTTCTTCCCAGCTGTTATCAGGCAACTGAACCATCCTACCAACAACTAGAGAGAAGGCCTGAGCTACTCAATGGGGTTAGGTTAGGTAAGGGGGAGATACAGCGAGACCTGGGTGTCCTTGTACACCGGTCACTGAAAGTTGGCGTGCAGGTACAGCAGGCAGTGAAGAAAGATAATGGAATGTTGGCCTTCATAACAAGAGGATTTCAGTACAGGAGTAAAGAGGTTCTTCTGCAGTTGTATAGGGCTCTGGTAAGACCACATCAGGAGTATTGCATACAGTTTTGGTCTCCTAATTTGAGGAAGGACATCCTTGTGACTGAGGCAGTGCAGCGTAGGTTCACGAGATTGATCCCTGGGATGGCGAGATTGTCATATGAGGAAAGATTGAAAAGACTAGGCTTGTATTCACTGGAGTTTAGAAGGATGAGGGGGGATCTTATAGAAACATATAAAATTATAAAAGGATTGGACAAGCTAGATGCAGGAAAAATGTTCCCAATGTTGGGTGAGTCCAGAACCAGGGGCCACAGTCTTACAATAAAGGGGAGGCCATTTAAGACTGGTGAGAAAAAACATTTTCACCCAGAGAGTTGTGAGTTTGTGGAATTCCCTGCCACAGAGGGCAGTGGAGGCCATATCACTGGATGGATTTAAGAGAGAGTTAGATGCAGCTCTAGGGGCTAGTGGAGTCAAGGGATATGGGGAGAAGGCAAGCACGGGTTATTGATTGGGGACAATCAGCCATGAACGCAATGAATGGCAGTGCTGGCTCGAAGGGCCAAATGGCCTCCTCCTGCACCTATTTTCTATGGTTCTATGTTACTATCTACCTCATTGGAGATCCTCAGACCACCTTTGATTGGACTTTACTGGACTTTATCTTGCTCTAAATGTTATTCCCTTTATCATGTATCTGTACTAAACGCAAACTCAAGTCCTCCTGGTGTATGGGGGAGAGAATATGGTGTTGAGATGGAGTATCCTCCAGAATTATATAGAATGGGGAAAGCAGGCTAGAGGTGTTGAATGACCTGGCCCAGCTTCCATTCTCTTTGACTTGCATCACAACCCTACAGATAAGACGGCACAATTCATACACTGTCAGTGTTGTGTTGAAACTCACAGTGAAGCTTCCTGCACCACCCAAAGATGTGATAGGTGCCGACTATGGTAGAAATGAGGAACTGCTGATGCTGGTTTACACAAAAGGACACAAAGTGCTGGAGTAACTCAGTAGGTCAGGCAGCATTTCTGGAGGACATGGGGAGGTGACGTTTAGCGTAGAAGGGTCTTGATCCGAAACATCACCTATCCATGTTCTCCAGAGATGCTGCCTGATCTGCTGAGTTATTCCAGCATTTTGTGTCCTTTTGTGCCAAATATGGCGATACTTCACTTGCCACCAAGGGAGTCATTTCTCAACTGAGGCTGCTATAGGCATTGGTATTGTTTTATAACAGACATGGCTTATTCTTGTCAACTATGCCAAGGTCTACGCTTGGATAATCTGGGATTCATGGGAAAGCAAGAGGTCCATTCAAGAGTCTGATAACGTTCCTCAAACTGGTTCCACATGCTTTCAAGATTTTGTATCTTCTTTATGAGGGTAGAGGGGAGAAGAGGAAATGACCAGCATGTGAGCTGTCCTTGATAACGTTGGTTGCTTTCCTCAGCCAATATCGTGTGTGGGTGAGTTGATGGGGTGGAGGGTGGGGGCAGGGTTATGTGATGAACTGGACCTTGAAGAGATGAGAGATGCTGACAGCCTTTCTCACACTGGGGGGAGGGGGGGGGGCAGGTCAATGAGCCTTGCTCTTGTATGCTCTGCCCCTCAGGACACATTACATTGGTCAGACGGAGGCGATGGGCTGAAGGGCCTGTGTATGTGCTGTATGAGGCCCCGACTGCCACTGGACATGGTTGTGCTGATGTGTTTTTCCCGCTGCTTGCTTGCTTGCTTGCTGTTTGAGATTCCGTTTTGCACACAGCAGTTCCCTTGTTGGTAGATAATGTGGCTATTGATATTAAAAACCCTTGATGGGACAAATCATGATCGTTAAACTAATTCTCTGCAGCTCACGAGAGCTTCACATGACAGCCCATAACGGGAGCTGTCAGTCAGCTGGGAAGAGAATTGATGACCCCTCCGGCATGCATCTAGATGGGTTTTATCACAAAACTATTGTGATAAACTGGACCTCTCTAAAATGAAGTGCACACACTCGGTCCGTTGAAGTCTAATTATTTCTGCTTGCAGAGTGTGAATGATTGGCTTAGTTTGGAACATTGCACTTCAGGCTGGCAGGCACAAGCCAGATACTCACGGAGACACAAGTAACCTGAGGAAAAGTGCTGGAGGATAGACACAAAGTGCTGGAGTAACTCAGTTGGTTGGACAGCATCTCTGGAGAACATGGCGAGGTGACGTCACCCATCCTTTTGCTCCAGAAATGCTGCCTTACCCGCTGAGTTACTCCAGCTCGTTGCATCGATCTTTGGTAGAAACCAGCATCTGCAGTTCTTTGTTTCTACAAAGCGCTGGTGGAACTCAGGCAGCATGTATGGAGGGAAGTGACAGGCAACATTTCCGGTCGGGATCCTCCCTCAGACTGATTGAAATTGGTTGGAGAAATCTGGAGAAGTGAGGTAGGTGGTAGGGCAAAGGTTGCCCTCGATCCACCAGGGCTTACTGCACGGGAACCTAACTGAAACTTGAACTCAGGATTAGATGAAAAGTTATACTTTATAATCTTCGAACCTATCTCCAATGATGTGTTATTAGTAAATCATTCCATTCTTTTTTTTTAAATCTTGACATTTGTGTTTTTTTTTTCCTTTCTTTCTTTCTTACTTTCTATCTATTATTTTTTTTTTAGCAGAATGAAGCCACAATTGATAATATTAATAATGTAGGATTGATACATATGAAATGTTTTTTACCATAATATGTACATTTTTTACCATAATAAAAGAAATCTGGAAAAGTGAGGTAGGTGGTGGCGCAAAGCTTGCCCTCAATCCGCCAGGACTTACTGCATCTCCCGGTGGCTAAGCATCTCCCGGTTACTCCTCTTCTCATTCCCATACTGACATTTCTGTCCTGAGTCTCCTCCATTGTCAGATTGAGGCCACACGCAAATTGTAGGAACAGCACCTCATATTCCGCTTGGGCAGCTTGCAGCCCTATGGTATGAACATTGAATTCTACAATTTTAGGTAGCTAATCTACAACCACCCCCCTTCCTCCTGTCCCCCCAAACCATTTCTGTGTCCCACCTGGAGTTGCACCCATTTCTCGCCCCCCCCCCCCCTCCACTTATATTCCTTGTTCCGCTTTAACAATTCGCACTTCTATCCTTATCTCACTTCTCACACCCTTTGTCTCTTCACCTCTGGCCTCTGTCCAACCATCTGCTCCCTTCACCCTCACCTGTATCCACCTATTACCTGCCCCGCTTTACGGCCCCATCTCTCTTCCAGCTATCACCCCTCCGCCCTAACAACCAGTCTGAAGAAGAGACCCGACCCGAAACGTCACCTATCCATGTTCTCCGCAGAGTTACTCCAACACGTTGTGTTTTTTTTTTGTAAACCAGGGTCTGCAGTTCCTTGTTTCGCCATGGATGGATACAGGTGAGGATGGTGGGGAGGGGGGGAGGTTAGATTGGCAGATAGGTGGAGTCGTTGATGAAGGCTAGAGGTGAAAAGGAGATAAAAGAGCGAAATACGCAGAGGAGAGGAGGAATGTTAAGCCAGAGGGAGGGATGTGAGGGGGGGGTGAGGGGAGGATAACAGGGAAATGGGGAACTTGGGGATGCGAGATGAAAGTACAAAGGAGGGGAAAGGAGCAGTGTGACTGTGCGGTTGGGGTAAGGGTGGCGGGTGAGGGGTTATTACTTGAACCCAGAGAAGTCAAGGTTCGTAGTTGGGTTTCAGTGGAGTTTTTCTAGTTGCAAAGTAACAAGGAAAGTAGACAGATCTTAATCTCAGCCTACTGTGCCCAAAGGAAAGCAGGCTCAGCAATAAACGCCTGACACAGCAAATCTGCCGCTGAGTCTCGTGATAAGTTTGCAATGTTCATTGACATCATAAACCACACCAGCCCATACATCCACCAAAGACTTGTTACTGTTATCCTCTTGTCCACTACATGGTCCTCTCCCTTCCCCTCACCTCCACTCCCACCCCCCCCCCCCCCCACACTCCCTGGGGTTCATCTCATCCCCTTACCTCTCTATTCCCTGGAGTTCAGTCTCCCTCCTTCCCCTCCCCTTGTCTTGCCAACATCCCCTTGGGGCTCAGTCTCCTCCCCTTCTTCCCCTCTGGGGCTCAATGCCCCCCTCTCCAGACGCCCCAGAGCTCAGTCCCCTCCTCTCCCTCCCCCCCACGTACGCTGGGCCTGAGTCCCCGCACCTGAGGTTACAACCCCTCCCCACCCGAGTCTCCCTTTGAGACTCAGTCCCCGCCAGAGATACTAGTGTCTTTGGTCCCCACACAGGCTGGGAAGGATCTCTGCAAGAGGTGGCCCGATGCACTGGGACAGCTTGGCGCGTTGCTGCCACCTACAGGCCTTGTCCACTTGTCCATTTTTTTCGCGACCGCCAGCGTCATATTGGGGTCGGCAAGCATCACGCCGCAGATTTTGCGGTGGCCTGATACGTCAGTCAATGACGCCGGTAGTCGGCGAACAAAATCGGCAAGTTTGACAGGCCCTTAACCCTGTGGGACATCCCTGCAGGACTCTGCGTGAGTGCAGAAGTTCAGTAATGGGCCTGTCCCACTTAGGCGACACTTTAGGCAACTGCCAAGTACTAGTTTTAATGGAATTCACCTACGACACCTGGTGCCAACTTACGACATCACCTACGACAACACATACGACAGCAAAAATTGTCGCCACTGTCGCCCAAAAATTTTCGACGTGTTGAAAATGTTGCGGCAGTCGCCTGTAGTCGTCCAAATAAATCGCCTAAGTGGGACAGGCCCATAAGACAGCAACTCTACCATGTTGGTTAGTGGGGGCCCCGCACGCACGCACGCCCACCCTCTCCACCTATTTACAGCATCAGAGACCCAAAATCAATCCTATCCACGGACGCTGTGTGTACAGAGCTCGTACGTTCTCCCTGTGACCATGTGCGTTTTCTCTGGGTTCTCCAGTTTCCCCCCACACTCCAAAGACGTACTGGTTTGTAGGTTATTTGGCTTCGGTAAAATTGTGAAGTGTTCCTAGTGTGTAGGATGGTGCTTGAGTATGGAGGTCGCTGGCCGGCGTGGACTGGGTGGGCCGGAGGACCTGTTCCTGTGCTGTATCTCTAAAGTCTCTAGTCTAAAGACAGACACAGGCATCTCCAGCCCAGTGGCAATAAGCAAAGGTGGACACTGGGGAATCCTTGCAGCACCCAGTGGCGGAGGCGAAGCCATTAGTGAGACTCCTCAACAGATCCAGAGTGATGGGGAGAACGGATTGGAGTCCATGTAGGAAGGAGATTGGGAAGAATCTGGCAATGACAACTTCCATAGAAGTGCCTCTGAGATGTTGTTCTGTTTCCTTAACTGCAACTTTCCCTGCACCGTTGCTGGCAGCACTCCCAAATGTATCTCCTCTATTTCCTGCACTTCTGCTCTCCTCCCAAGGTAACGATAGGGTCATCTTTCCAACCCCACCTGCCTCCACATTCTGAAGATGATCCGCCACAGTTTCCACCACCTTCAATGGGATTCCGCCAACGGGCACGCCTCAACCCTCTTGAGTCAAAAGAGTCAACTCTGAGCTCCAAACTCCAAACTCCAAACTGTATGGACCGTACACAGGCATCTGGGAAAGGGAGAGGAGGGGGCATCTGACTCATGGTCAACTCTGCGTGGTGCTCAGTCATGGCAGCCCTGTCCAACTCCTGCTCTCCACACCGCGAACATCTGCGGTGAAGTGCTGTCCCTTCTACCTCCCAAGGGAATTCACCTCCATCATCCTGACCGCGGTCTACATCCCACCCCAGGCAGACGTCCGTCTGGCACTGGAGGAGCTGCACGCCATGGCCAACAAACACCAGACGTCTTACCCCGAGGCATTTACCACCATTGCTGGGGACTTCAATAAGGCAAACCTCAAGAAATCGCTCCCTAACTTCCACCGACATGTCTCCTGACACCCGACACCCTCGACCACTGCTACACCACCATCAAGAATGCTTACCACTCTATCCCTCGCTCTCACTTCGGTAAATCCGACCATACCGCGGTGCTGCTTCTTCCTGCCTACAGGCAGCAATTAAAGAGCGCACCCCCAGAGGTGAGGACAGTACAGAGCTGGTCGGTGGGGGGGGGGAGGCAGAGGAACAACTCCAAGACTGTCTGGAGTCTGTAGACTGGGCAATGTTCAAGGGCTTGGCAATGAACTTGGAATTACGCCACGGTTGTTACAGATTTCATTAGGAAATGTGTGCAGGACTGCAACCCACAAAAACCTTCAGAGTGTTTCCCAATCAGAAACCTTGGATGAACTTTGAGATCCGCACTCTTCTAAAGACCAGACACCGGGCATTCATGTCTGATAATAGTGGTCTACACGAAGTCCAGATATGACCTTGGTAAGGCCATCAAAAAGGCCAAAAGGGACTTCTGCTCCAAACTGGAAGATGAGACAGATGCTCGGCAACTGTGGCGGGGCCTGAATGTAATCACCTCCTACAAGGCGAAATCAGGAGGCAGCTCGGATGTCGGCGATACATCACTCCCTGATGAGCTCAATGCGTTTTACACATGCTTTGATAGGGAGAATACTGATGTGCCTTCCCGAGCCCCCATTCGCTGTGACGGTATTTCAGGCTCAGTCACAGAGGCCGACGTCAGGAAATCCTTCAGTAGGATGAACCATTGAAAAGCGTCTGGACCTGATAGCATACCTGGTCGTGTTCTAAAAACCTGTGCGGACCAACTGGCTGGAGTTTTTACGGACATTTTCAACCTCTCACATCTGAGGTCTGAGGTTCCCACCTGGTTTAAAAGGGCATCAATAATACCGGTGCCCAAGAAGAGCAAGGTGACGTGACCTCAATGACCTGTGGCACTAACGTCGGTGGTGATGAAGCGCTTTGAGAGGTTGATCATAGCGCAAACCAACTCCTACCTCAACACAAACCTGGACCCACTGTAGTTCGCTTACCGCCACAACAGGTGGATGCGATCCCGCTGGCTCTCCACTCCACTCTGGACCACTTGGACAACAAAAACTCATATGTCAGGCTGTTATTCATTGACTACAGCTCGGCATTTAATACAAACATCCCCTCCAAGCTGGTTACCAAACTCGCAGAACTGGGTCTCTGCGCATCCCTCTGCAATTGGATCCTCGACTTCCTCATTCACAGACCACAGTCAGTTTGTATTGGTGGAAATGTGTCAGCCTCGATAACAATCGGCACGGGAGCACCTCAAGGCTGCGTGCTCACTGATGGGGATGAGTCAGAGTATAGAAGAGAGATCGAGCGACTGTCCATATGGTGCCAGCACAATAACCTGGCCCTCAACACCAGCAAAACCAAGGAACTGATTGTGGACTTTGGAAGGAGTAGGATGGGGACCCACAGTCCGGTTTATATCAACGGGTCGATGGTTGAAAGGGTCAAGAGCTTAAAATTCCTGGGCGTGCACATCTCTGAAGATCTTTCCTGGTCCGAGTACACTGGTGCAATTATTAAGAAAGCACATCAGCGCCTCTACTTCCTGAGAAGATTACGGAGAGTCAGTTTGTCAAGGAGGACGAGATTAAGTCTGAGGTCATCATTCCTGGCCCCTCGGACTCAATCAAAACTATAGCAGGCAGCCTTGGAAGCCTTACCCCATTACTCAAACCTCACGTCAAAAACCTTGCCGTGATATTTGACAAACAAGTCAATGCCGTGGTAAACGCTAGCTTCTTCCAGCTTCGGATGATAGCTAAAATAGAACAATTCCTCCAGTTTGATGACCTTGAAAAGATCATCCATACATTTATCTCCTCCCACCTAGATTACTGCAACTCCCTTTACACTGGCATCAGCCAATCTTCCCTGTCCCGCCTGCAACTGGCCCAAAACGCCGCAGCGAGACTCCTGACGGGCACCCGAAAAAGGGAGCACATCACCCCGATCCTGGCCTCTCTCCACTGGCTCGCTGTGCGGTTCCGAATTAATTTCAAGACCCTTCTTTTTGTTTACAAAGCCCTT
Organism: Okamejei kenojei; assembly: GCA_035221665.1. Classification (NCBI taxonomy): domain Eukaryota; kingdom Metazoa; phylum Chordata; class Chondrichthyes; order Rajiformes; family Rajidae; genus Okamejei; species Okamejei kenojei. Next base: position 27,016,765 of record CM069140.1, on the reverse strand, counting down.
AACGGGCTTGCCCCCACCTACATCAAAAGTCTGCATACCCACCACACCACCTCCAGGTCCCTCAGATCGGCCGACTTGGGGTTACTGAACATCCCGCGGTCTAGGCATAAGCTCAGGGGTGACCGCGCCTTTGTGGTTGCAGCTCCTAGACTGTGGAACAGCGTCCCTCTTCCCATCAGAACTGCCCACTCCATCGACTCCTTTAAGTCGAGACTTAAAACTCATCTTTACTCTCAAGCCTTTCTTAACGTCCTCTGAGGGAGGGCTATATATATGTATTTATGTATGTACTTAATCTATGAACCACTGTTGTATAACGTTAATACCTCTACCAATGTAAAGCACTTTGGTCAACGAGAGTTGTTTTTTAAATGTGCTATAGAAATAAAAGTGACTTGACTGGAGTTGAAGTTGGAGTTGGAGTTGGGGTTGGGGTGAGGGTTGTGCGTTGCGAGTTGCGAGTTTGGCGTTTGGAGTGTGGAGTGTGGAGTTCGATGGAAGGAAGGTCAGAGCCGATGATGGACTGGGCAGTGTTTACTACTTTTTGTAGTCTTTTCCGCTCCAGGGGGCTCAAGTTGCCCAACCAAGCCACGATGCAACCGGTCAGCAAGCTCTCTACTGTGCACCTGTAGAAGTTAGAGAGAGTCCACCCTGACAAACTGACTCTCCGTAATCTTCTCAGGAAGTAGAGGCGCTGATGTGCTTTCTTAATAATTGCATCTGTGTTCTCGGACCAGGAAAGATCTTCAGAGATGTGCACGCCCAGGAATTTGAAGCTCTTGACCCTTTCAACCATAGACCCGTTGATATAAACAGGACTGTGGGTCCCCATCCTACTCCTTCCAAAGTCCACAATCAGTTCCTTGGTTTTGCTGGTGTTGAGGGCCAGGTTATTGTGCTGGCACCATATGGACAGTCGCTCGATCTCTCTTCTGTACTCTGACTCATCCCCATCAGTGATACGTCCCACTACAGTGGTGTCGTCAGCGAACTTGATGATGGAGTTCGCACTGTGATGAGTATAGAGTGAGTACAGCAGGGGGCTGAGCACGCAGCCTTGAGGAGCTCCCGTGCTGATTGTTATCGAGGCTGACACATTTCCACCAATACGAACAGACTGTGGTCCGTGAATGAGGAAGTCGAGGATCCAATTGCAGAGGGATGCGCAGAGACCCAGTTCTGCGGGTTTGGTAACCAGCTTGGAGGGGATGATTGTATTAAATGCTGAGCTGTAATCAATGAATAACAGCCTGACATATGAATTTTTGTTGTCCAAGTGGTCCAGAGCGGAGTAGAGGGCCAGCGAGATCGCATCCACTGTTGACATGTTGTGGCGGTAAGTGAACTGCAGTGGATCCAGGTTTTTGTCGAGGTAGGAGTTGATTTGCGCCATGATCAACCCCTCAAAGCACTTTTGGTCCGCACAGGTTTTTAGAACACGACCAGGCATGCCATCAGGTCCAGGCGATTTTCGAGAGTTCACCCCTCTGAAGGATGTCCTGACGTCAGCCTCTGTGACTGTGACTGAAATACCATCACAGCTAATGGGGGCTCGGGAAGGCACATCAGTATTTTACCTGTCAAAGCGTGTGTAAAACGCATTGAGCTCGTCAGGGAGTGATGGTTCGCCGACATCCGAGCTGCCTCCTGATTTCGCCTTGTAGGAGGTGATTGCATTCAGGCCCTGCCACAGCTGCCGAACATCTGTCCCGTCCTCCAGTTTGGAGTAGAAGTCCCTTTTGGCCTTTTTGATGGCCTTACCAAGGTCGTATCTGGACTTCTTGTAGACCACTGTATCATCAGACATGAATGCCCGGTGTCTGGTCTTCAGAAGAGTGCGGATCTCAAAGTTCATCCAGGGTTTCTGATTGGTTTTGAACTCCACCTCCCACTCCAACTCGGAACTCGGAACTCGGAACTCGGAACGCTGAATGCTGTTTGCTGAACCCTCAACCCTCAACTCTCAACTCTCAACTGGGTTTGATTATCATGTGTCCCAAATAGAACAAAATTCTTATTTGCAGCCGGACGACAAAATATGTAAACATTGTACTCTGCAAACAATAAAGTAAATGGAAAATTCAGCATGTGTGCACACACACACAAATATATATAGACACATAAATCAAACAAACAAACAATAATAGTGCAAAAAGACAAACCCAATGCCCCCAGGTCTATGTAGTTCAGAGCGTATTTGGAGGTTGCAGTGTTTAATAGCGTGATGGCTGCAGGGAAGAAGCTGTTCTTGAACCTGGACGTTACAGTTTTCAGGCTTCTATATCCTCTTCCTGATGGCAGGAGTGAAATGAGTGAGTGGCCTGGGTAGTGTGGGTCTCTGATGATGATGGCTCTTTTTGAGGTAGCGGCTCCTGTGAATCCCTTTGATGGTGGGGAGGTCAGTACCCGTGATGGACTGGGCTGTGTTCCTCTACCACCCATTCAGCTTTCCCAGGAGAGCGTTCCCGCCACAACTCCCTGGTCCCCACAGACCACTCCCGTTCCCACAGCACCTCCCCAGGTAACCTCACCAGATGCTGCACTGGCCTTTCACCTCTTCCCATCCCACCATCCAGGGACCCAAAGGGTTCTTCGTTTGAGTGTGCACGGTTTAGTGTGCCCTGCATTCATTGCTCACAGTGTGGCCTCCTTGACATTAGAGAAACCACAAGCGAATCCATCTGCTGTTGTAATACCTGAGGAAACGTACATGCACGATTGGCCTGTTTTACTGGGAGTATGAGTACCGGTGCAGTCTGGGAAAGGCGGGCACTCATGTCTGCAGCCAGAAAGTGAGCTTCGTTTAGCTTAGTTTAGTTTATTGTCACGTGAACTGGGGTATAGTGAAATGCTTTTTGTTGTGTGCTAACCAGTCGGCAGAAAGACTATACATGATTACAATCTAGCCGTCTACAGATACATGATAAAGGGAATAACGTTTAGTGCTAGATAACGTCAGATTAAAGATAGTCCAAGCATCTGCAATGAGGTTGATGGTAGCTCAGGACCGCTGTCTAGTTGTTGGTAGGATGGCGTGAGGAGTTGATGCTGGGATCCGGGTCAGGAACACTGGGGAATGGAGCAGGGGGTCTGGACTAGCAACCTGAGGTAGGCTGACACCTTTGTAGGGGATGTTATCTCTATGGTGGGCTTGATTACTCTGCCTGTTGCAGCCTTTTTTGTAAGGATAGATGGGAAGTATTTAAATCTCAGACTCCACCAAAGTATATCCTTTCAATCTCTAAACCAATTCTACTTTTGTTAACCGCATTTCTCGTATGCTTCACATGTTCATTAAAGCGTCATTCAACTCTTTACTTTAAACTTCACTTTAGAGATACAGTGTGATAACAGGCACTTCGGCCCACCGAGGGCACGCCGACCTATACTAGTACTAACCTACACAGTAGGGACAATTTATAATTTACCAAAGTCAATTAACCTACAAACCTGTACATCTTTGGAGTGCCTGAAGAAAACCCACGTCAAAGGGAGAGCTTACAAACTCTGTACAAACAGCACTCGTAGTCAGGATCAAACCCAGGTCTCTGGAGCTGTTAGGCAGCAACTCTACCGCTGCTGCACCACCGTGCCACTCCTATTCATTTTGTCCACTGATTTACCCTCTACGCCTGTTTCATTCCTCCTTTTCTGTCAAAGACTAGAGCGCATGGCTTTAAGGTGAAAGGGGCACAGAGAGAGACGAGTGCCTGGAATGGGCTGCCAGGGGTGGCAGTGGAGGCAGATATCATAGTGGTGTTTTTAGATAGGTACATGGATATACAGTGAATGGAGGGATACGGATTATGTGCAGGCAGATAGGGGTTTATCTTGGCATTATGTTGGGCCCGGACATTGTGGGTTGAAGGACCAATTCCCGCTTTACTGTTGTGTGTTCTATGCTCTCCACTCTCTGAACTTGGTGCTTCTGTGTCCCTGTTTGCCGGGGGAGGGGTGACTCCAACATGCCTGGGGCTGAGGTCACTGGTGGTGTTGCTTCTGACTCAGGATGCTGACGCAGGAAGGAAGGAAAGCGCTGCCCTGCAATACCCAGACCTGACTCAGCTCAACAAAGTCGATGAAAGGGGAAACTAAAATCTAGATATTGGCCTCAACTGATTGAAGCTGAAGAATAACTTTGATCTCCTTCACTATCCCACTCACTCCCTGAAAACATTCAACGCTGATAGCTGCAACGATGCAGCCTGTTTAAAGTTGACTTTCCCAAAATTGTTGCTTTCTTTTTGTATCGCACAGTTTAGTGTTTCATGTGTACTCCTGCAGACAATTAACAGATATCTATCAATGCATTACAGGCTTTGCAGAGTTTGTTTGTATTTTGAAGATAGACAAAACATTCTGGTGTAGCTCAGCGGGACAGGCAGCATCTCTGGAGAGAAGGAATGGGTGACGTTTCAGGTTGAGACACTTCTTCAGATGCTTGTATTTTGATGTGCAGAGGTCTACCAAATCCTGAGGTTGATCGATTTAAAAGGATCCTGGAGGCAACTAATACAGAGGGTGGTATGCATGGTGCAAATTGGCAGAGGAGATGTTAGAGGTGGGTACAATTACAAAATTTAAAAGATACTTGGACAGGTACACGGATAGAAAGGATATGGGTCAAATACAAGCAAGTGGGACTGGCTTGGTTAGCCAATTTGGTTGGCATGGACATGTTGGGCCGAAAGGCTAGTTCATCTAACCCAGAGCATTTGGAGGAAACCCACACCATCCCCGGAAGAACATGCAAATTCCACCCAGAGAGTGCCGGAGGTCAGGATGGAACCCAGATTGGTGGAACTGGGAAGTATTTCCACTGATAGTTGGTGCCCATCCAATGTTGGGTATTGCCATTTGTTGCTCTCAGTTTTTATAAAGTAAAACTAAATTTATTCAATTATTTACAGTGATAATTATATACAAAATAAATTATAACAACACACCCACCACCATAATACAACAACTACCAAATATTCGTATTACTAAATATCAAATGACCACATTACGATCCTGATCCAGGATAGTCAACCTCCCACAGTGCCCAGTGGTCCCGGAACCCCTCCATGGTGCCCATGGACGCCTCGTGCATGGACGTATATGCCGGAAAAGGGGAAGGCAGTTGGCTCGGACAGAGCCCTCTTCTGCCTGGCATCAGGACCCACAAATGGTGCTCTCAATGGGGCTGCCCACAGTTTCCTGACCAAACGGAGATGACATTGAGCTTTGGGTCGTGCTGCCCACTATCACTAGAGACTGCAAACTGAGGCAGGAAATCCTTGAGTGCTCGGATAATTCCCAAGGGGACGTACACCAACTCCCTGTAAACACCCACTGCAGAAACAAGTCCTTAGGCCCAACTCATCCATGTCTATCTGAGCAGTCTCACTTGTCTGCATCTGACCCATATCCCGCTAAACCCTTTCCATCCATGAAGCTATCCAAATGTCATTAAATGCTATAATTATACCCACTGCAGCTCGTTCCACATAGTTTAGTTTAGAGGGCAGAAACAGGCACATCGGCCCACCGAGTCTGCGCTGACCAGTGATCCCCACAAATTAACATTACCCTACCCACTAGTGATAATTTACAATTTTTACCAAGCCAATTAACCTACAAACCTGGTTTTGATATGAAACATTAAACTCTTTGGAGTTTAGTTTAGTTTAGATTAGAGATACCATGCGGACCCTTCGGCCCACCATGCCCGCACCGACCAGCGATCACCACATATTAACATCATTCTACTCACGAGGGACTTTTTTACATTTAAAATGTAGACCAATACTGACACCCAGTGGCTGCTTGCAGAAAGAAATAACTGCAAATGCTGGTTTGTACCGTAGATAGAATCCTAGCCTGCTCAATCTCTCCCCATAACTCAGGCGCTTGAGTCCTGGCAACAGCCTTATAAATCAATACTCTGATTGAAGAATGCTACACCTCACATTTCTCTGTTAAATTTTGTCAACCATTCCTCAGCCCACCTGCCTGAAATAGCTGACTTGTTTACGAAACTCACCACTGCTGTATGAGATTAATGTGTGCTGTCCCGATCTGACCAATGATTGAGAGGTTCCCATAATGAAATCATATTCAGGCTGCAGGGAAAACACACAAGTTCATTCAACAACTCCCATCTTCTATATCCTGGAACATTAAGCTGCAAGTCCTGCCCTTCATTCAAACACCTTTCCATGTTGTGGTATTGGTTCATCATTGCCACATGGTTCAATGGTGCTTCATTGTCAAGAGTGCACTGCAAAGTTAAATTTTACTTCGGAGTCACGTGAGTGATTCCGTGAAGAACCCCGCCAGTCCGCAAGCGCGTCCGCAAGGGTTTGGAATTGAATTCCTTCCCAATTTGCGTCCACCCACACAGCACACACCAAGCCGGACATTGGTTTTTTTCATAATGGATATGTCATGGCTGCCACTCCTAAGAGAATTTGGAGGTACAAGCTGAAATTGAAAAATTATACCAAAAAAGGAGTAATTGAGAAGATGGTTCACCAATCTCACCAATTCGTGTCTAATATTTTTCCTAGGCCAAAGAAGGATGGGGGAAATGTCGAATCATCCTTGACTTAACGAGCCTTAATCCCTTTTTTGCAGTATAAACATTTCAAAATGGAAACTTTGTTACTGATAAACAACTGATTTCCAGAGGATGTTATATGGCATGTATAGATCTTAAAGATGCATATTATTCATTGCCTGTTCATAAGGATCATCGAAGATATTTGAAGTTTAGCTGGATGAGCAATTATGGTAATTTAAAGCATTGCCTAATGGGTTAATCTCGGCCCCTAGATTATTTACAAAACTGTTAAAACCTGTATTGGGGCTACTCCGTGCTCAGAATCATATTATAATGGCTTATTTGGATTATATCTTAATCATAGGGGAGACTCGGGAAGCGGTTGAATTATCTGTTTCAGCTGTTAAACTCATGTTTGAGAGATTGGGGTTCCTCATCCATCCAGTTAAATCCAAATTGATACCAATTAGAGTTATTGATTATTTGGGATTCACTATTAACTCAACTCACATGTCTGTGACTCCAGGGGCAAGAGTTTAGGCTTAATTGAAGGCTGTAACAAGCTCATGGTGAAGCAGCAACCTTCAATTAGGCAGGTGGCCAGCATGATTGGCAAATTAGTGGCTGCCTTTCCAGCTGTACAGTTCGGACCTTTGCAGTACCAACATTTGCAAAGGAGCAGGCACTCAGGATAAATGCAGGTCATTTTAACAGGCCCATGCAATTACCAGCTGAAGCCATTGCTGAAGTGCAGTGGTGGATATTGAACATTTCGAGTTGCTCCCGTAAAGTTCCGATTGAGAAACCTTCAGTTGTTTTACAGACTGATGTTAGTGCCCGAAGATGGGGTGCTATTGATACTCTCAAGATCATGAGGCATCTTCAATCATATGGGATTAATTATTTAGACCTGTTGGGAGCATTCTATGGTCTTAAGGCTTATTGTACTAGTATGCGTCACTTGCATGTCTAGCTTCAGATTGACAACACTATGGCAGTGGCGTATGTTAATTACATGGGTGGAATCAAGTCGGAATCTTGTGATAGATTGGCTACTTATTTGGCACTGGTGTATTACAAGAAACATTTGGATTTCAGCTATCTACCTACCAGGTAGATTCAACATGGTGGCGGACACCAGGTCATGCAAATTCAATGACAACTGGATGTTGAATCATGATGTATTTAATGATATTGTTGCTCGGTATGGGATGCCAGATATCAATTTGTGTGATCTATGCAAAAATAATACTAAGATTAAATGAGAACTTACCAGTTTGAAGTTTGATCTTTATTTATGAGGAGTTACAATGAGCGATTACGTGCCCACCGCTCCCAACCCTCATATCACAAAGGTCATCTGGTAGCTCTAGGTTTATAATCTTACTATGTTACTTCAATTACTGTTACCTGTGATTTCACGCCATTGCTTCGAAGATTGACGCGCATGCGGGCTGGCGGAGTTCTTCGCGTAATCGCTCATTGTAACTCCTCATAAAATAAAGATCAAACTTCAAACTGGTAAGTTCTCATTAATCTTAGTATTATTTTTGCATAGATCACACATGCACGAGTCATCATATTTTTGACGCCATTTACAAAAAGGCACTCGAGGCACTGGAATGGCTCCCGATCCAGGTGAGCCCCAGACTGCTGCAGGACCTCCTCAGTCGGCCTCGACCAGCTCGGCACACGAACCAACGTGCCTTCCCTCGCCCGGCCGCCTGTGTCCCTGGATCACCTCTTGCAGCCGACTTTGATCCCTTGACCCTGGTTCCTCTCCTACCAGCCCACTCCTTGCGTCCGTCGGCACCAGCTGCACCCTCCTCCTTGGATCTCAGCTCTTCGGAGCCGAGCTCAGTGGCTTCTGAGCTTCTCCCCTACGGCTGCAGCACGCTGGGTCATTCTCTGCGGCCGTAGGGGAGAAGCTCAGGCCTGCCACCACCCGTGGCCACGGGGGCTTGGTAGCTTCCTGTATTTGGGATGTACTGGGACATGTATTGGATGAATGCAAATCATACCATACATGAGTTGAAACAGGTAGTGCATAATGAGAAAATAAACTGCGTGCAGAATGTACCGTTACTGCTGCAGAGAATGTGCAGATAAGAAAAAGTGCAAGGGGTGCAATAAGATAGATTGGGAGATGGGGATTACATCCTCAGCATGTGAGAGATCCATTCAAGTGTCTGATAACAGTGGGAGAGAATTTGTTCTTGAATCAGGTTATTTTGCTTTTGTATCTTCTGCCTGATGGGAGAGGAGAGAGGAGAGATTGCTCAGGGAGTGAATGGTCCTTGATTATGTTGGCTGCTTTCCCAAAGCTGTATGAGGTGTAGCTGGAGTTACGGGGGAGGAAACTAGTTTGCCTGATGCACTGGGCTGCAACCACAACTCTGTGCAGTTTCTGGTAATCTTGGGAAGACCATTTGCCATCCTAAGTGGTGCATCAAGATAGAAAGCTTTCCAGGGTGTGTCTGCAGAAATTGCAAAGAGTCTTAGGACATGTTAAATTTCCTTCTCCTCCTGATGAAGTAGAGGCATGGGTGTGTTTTTTTTTAACTGTAGCTTCAATGTATTAGAACAGATCAAATTGTTCCTGACATTTACACTTTAGAACTTGAAGCCCTCAACCACATCCATTTTGTGGGAGGAAACTGGAGCGTGCGATCACAGGGAGAATGTACAAACTCCGTACAGACAACACCCATAGGCAGGATGCTCTTGCACACTCTCCACTTCCTCGCCCTCGTCTTCCGTCCAGACACGCCCTGGCGGTCTGTGTTACCACCTGACGAGGGGAGAGGTCCTCAGTGGAGGTCTCTCTATAAGGGAGTCCTCCCCCTTTACATCGGGGACCTGGGGTGGAGAGTGTTGCACAAAGGCGTGGCCTGTAACAGGTACTTGAGCCGGTTCACGGACTCGTCCGCTGCCTGTCACTTTTGCGGCGAGGAGGAGACCGTGTTCCATGTCTACATGGAGTGTGAGAGGTTGCAGCCCTTGTTCGAGTATCTGAAGGGGCTGCTCCTCAAGTTTTGGCTCCACTTTAGTCCGACGCTATTGATATTTGGGCACCCAAATATCAATAGGGGGGAGGGTCGGGAGGGAGGAGGGGGTCTCCCTGTCGGTCTGCTCCTGGGCCTGGCCAAGATGGCCATTCGCGGGTCCAGGCAGCGGGCAGTCGACTGCCCCTCTTCCGGGGTTACGCCCGTGCCCGCGTGTCCCTAGAGAGGGAACACGCGGTGTCCACGGGGACTGTGGAGGCTTTCCGTGAACGCTGGTCACCGCAGGAGGTCGAATATATTATTGATAAAGATGATAATATTTTACTTTGAGAACTTTCTTTGTAAATGCCAATATAGGCATTCTCTGATTGTGTTACTGTTTTGTATTTGTTGGTTTGAATAAAAGCATTTGTAAAAAATAAAATAAAAAAATAAATTAAAAAAAATAGGCAGGATGAAACTCGGGTCTGTAACCATTACTTGGTTAAAATCCTACTCACAGCTGGCAGAAAGGCCATTACAAGAAACTGGCTCGCAGTAGACACACCCAGACTTAGACAATGGTTAGACATAGTACAGGAAATATTTGTCATGGAGAAAATGACATATTCTCTAAGAGTGAAAGAAGACGAGTTTAACAGAAAATGGGAAAAATGGATTAGGTATAGAAATAAAGACATCAACACTGTATAATTTTATAGACAATAATGTAAGTTATTGGAAAATGTTTTAATATGAAAATAGTTCTGTATACTGCATCATTAAATGTAAACTGAACCCCCCGCTACACTGTTGTACGTTTAATTGTAATGTTGTATGTTTCATTGTTATATTTGTGTTTTATTTGTGTATACATAAAAGCAATAAAAACTAAAGTGGAAAAAGAAAAGAAACTCGGGTCTGTGCTGCCCCACTGATGGGGACAGGGCTGTGTAGTCCACCTTGCTTCCTGAAGTCAGTGACAAGCTCCTTCGGTTTGCTGACGTTGTGGAAAAGGTTGTCTTGATACCATGTCACTGAGCTATCTCCTTCCTGTACTCACCCATCATGGTTCGAGATAAAGTGACTACGGTGGTGTCTACTGCAAACCTGTGAATGGATTTAGAAGAGAATGTGGCCACACAGTGTACATGGAGTATAGTTGGGACCTGGGAATGCAGCCTTTCAGGTGATGCAATGATTTTGTAACCCTGTGAGCTATACCATGCTCTAGGCACATCTGGCTTCACTTTGATGCTCTTTCCATTAAGGAGAATGTGCTGAGCCCCCCAGCGCTCCCACACTCCCTAACCTATGTCTGATGCCCACTGGGCTCAATGTTCAGGTCAATCTTTCCACCTGCCGCCTTGCTATTGTTCCCCTACCTCCGAGCCTCCCGCTCTATTCATTTAAACCTAGGAGCATGAGCAAATCTCTTTGGAATATTGTTTCCCCTCCAGTTGACGTGCACCCATCCCTTTTTTACTGGTCCCACCTGCCCCAACACCCAATTACTAAAGCCTTCTTCCTGCACCATCTCTTTTGCTGCCCTTCAGTAAATTGTGTGCAAGCACGCTTAGAATCACAGTGTGCTTGCAGTAGTCCTTCAGCCCACCTTGTTCATGGTTCATCTACCTGAACACATGTTATTCTCGCCGCAAATGCTGCCTGACCCGCTGAGTTCCTCCTGCACTTTGATTTTTGCTGCAGTATATTCTGTTTGTTGAACCTTTGTCTTTTAAATTTCCTTATTGTATCTGCATGAATCACTTTGTCTGGCAGCTTGTTCCAAATACCCACCACCTTCTGTGGGAACACATGGCCTCAGGTTCCTATTAAAGCTTTCCCCACTCACCTTAAACCTCTGTCCTTGAATTCTGTTGTTTTCCAGCCATGGGAAAAAGACCCTGGAAATAGGGTGCATTCATCCCCTCTATGTCCCTCATGTATTTATTACACCTGTACATGATCACCCCCTGAGTTCTGCACTCCAATGAATAACATCCCAACATGCCCAGCCTCTCCCTGCAACTCAGCCCCTTGAGTCCTGGCAACATCCTTGTAAATCTTTTCTGCACCTTTCCAGGTTATTTACATCATTTCCTCTAGCAGGGTGACCAAAAACTGAACACAATACTCCAATTGAGGCCTCACTAACATCTTATACAACTGGAACATAACATCCCAACTTCTAATCCCAGTGCCCTTACTGAAGAAGGGCTGCACGTGAGCATCCTTGTACAGTATACCTCCCTCTCTAACTGTGCATCATGTTCAGGGAACTATGTAGAGTCATAGAATCATACAGCATAGAAACAGGGCCTCTATCAAACTCACCCATGCAGGTCAAGTTGCCCCATCCAAACTAGTCCTGATTGCTCACATTTGGCCCGCATCCCTCTAAACCTCTCCTATCCATGTACCTGGCCAAGTGTCTTTTAAATGCTGTGATACCACCTGCCTCAACTACCTCCTCTGGCAGCTTGTTTATATACTCACACTCACAGTGTGAAATGTTGTCCTTCATCTATTAAATCTTATCCCTCTCACCTTAAATTTGTGCATTTTGGAATAATTTCCCATATCCTGGAAAAAAAGACTGAGTGTCTGGGGCAAGCCTGAGATGCCAGTGCCTCTTCCCGCCAAGGGACAACAAGGGATTGTGCCCACACTCACTGCACAGCGGTAGAGATACTGCCTTAAGGGGCTGTCCCACTGCGGCAACCTAATTAGAAGAGTTTGCCCTCGACTCATACTCGCAGCATGGTCGACACGAGGTCTTAGGAGGTCTTTGTAACTCTCCTTCATGTTCGAGAGTAGTCCCCGCGTACTCGAGGCCTCAGCTAGGTCGTGGCGTATTTTTCACCATGCTGAAAAATGCCCGCGATTAAAAAAAGGTCGCCATGGAAAAAATCTATATTTTTTTTACTCGTAGGTTCAGTCGAAGTAGGTTGGCATGTTATTCGTAGGTAATCGAGGGGAGTCGAAGTCAATCGAAGATAGTTGAAGGTCGTCGCAGATAGTCTTCAACATATTCGAAGGGAGGTCGAAGGAGATCGAAAGAGGTCGTCTTCACTCTCCACTATTCGGTGTCCAATTTTCCAGAAGCTAGTCGAAGCTAGTCTTCAACACAGTCGAAGGAGGTCTAAGGAGGTCTTCTACATAGTCAAAGGAGGTCTTCAACATGACACATTTTTCAAACTCTCCTAAACTCTTCTAAACTCGCCAATAGGTCTCCGCAGCGGGACAGCCCTTTTACAGCGCCAGAGACCCAATTTCAATAGACAATAGATACAGGACTAGGCCATTGGCCCTTCGAGCCAGCACCACCATTCAATGTGATCATGGCTGATCATCCCCAATCAGTAACCCGTTCCTGCCTTCTCCCCATATCCCCTGACTCCGTTATTTTTAAGAGCCCTATCTAGCTCTCTCTTGAAAGTATCCAGAACTGTCCTCCACCGCCCTCTGAGGCAGAGAATTCCACAGACTCACAACTCTCTGTGAGGAAAAAGTGTTTCCTCATCTCCGTTCTAAATGGCTTACCCCTTATTCTTAAACTGTGGCCCCTGGTTCTGGACTCCCCCAACATCGGGAACATATTTCTTGCCTCTAGCGTGTCCAAACCCTTAACAATCTTTCATGTTTCAATAAGATCGCCTTGAACTATTGCCTACACATCCTTCTAAACTCCAGAGTGTACAAGCCCAGCCGCTCCATTCTCTCAGCATTTGACAGTCCCGCCATCCCGGGAATTAACCTTGTAAACCTACGCTGCACTCCCTCAATAGCAAGAATGTCCTTCCTCAAATTAGGGGACCAAAACTGCACACAGTACTCCAGGTGTGGTCTCACTAGGGCCCTGTTCGATCCAGTCGGTGCTGTCTGTACGGAGTTTGTACATTCTACCCGTGATCGCGCAGGTTTTCTCCAGGCGCTCCGGTTTCCTCCCATACTGCAGGCGTGTAGGTTAATTGGCTTCTGTAAAATATTTCCAAGCGTGTAGGATAGAACAAATTGTTGGTTGGTGTGGACTCGGTGGGACGAAGGGCCTGTTTCCACACTGCATCTCTAAACTAAATCTATTGTGTACACTGGGGCCACAGCACCCGGCCTTACAGGAAGGGAGGCATTAGGGATCCCTTTCAAACCACAACTCCATCACTTGGTGAAGGCTTTTGTAAAATTTATTTGGACATAAAAGTTAAAGCTCCAGAACAAAGCAAACAACTTTTAGCATTCTGATTGTCAATACCACACAATACACTTTATAAAGAGCCATTGCAGTGCCAAAAGGTACAATGTTAAAAGGCAAGACTCAATGGCTGAGCTTCAGTCAATGACACTGGGCTGCAGTCCAGTGAGCGAGGTGGTCATCTTGCATTAAAAATCAAGCGCCTTATTTAAACATGTTTCATATATTGGAAAAGAAAACAAAACACCTCTTAAAATCTCAATCACATGCCAGCAAGTCAGTCACTGATCTCAAATAGGTTGACGGAACTTTTCCAAACTCCATGCATCATAACTAGAAGCACACGAGGGGAAATCTTTCAGGCAGGGAGTAGGAAATGGATAGCAGGGAAGTGTCGGAAGTGAGGAAGATGAAGTGTAGTTATTTACAAATAAAACGTTTCTACCTTCTCCGTTTAAAGCATATCGGACATGGCATCATTGCAGCACCTGTGATTTCATGTGGTCTTTGTACATTCCAGAAATGCTTGGAACTTTCAAATTATTCGACAACGGACTGCAAAGAAGTCACAACTGGAAACATCTGTCTGGCCCTGTTGTGGCCACAACTGGAAACATCTGTCTGGTCCTGTTGTGGCCACAACTGGAAACATCTGTCTGGTCCTGTTGTGGCCACAACTGGAAACATCTGTCTGGCTCTACTGTAGACACAGCTGGAAACATCTGTCTGGTCCTGTTGTGGCCACAACTGGAAACATCTGTCTGGCTCTACTGTAGACACAGCTGGAAACATCTGTCTGGTCCTGTTGTGGCCACAACTGGAAACATCTGTCTGGCTCTAACTGCAGACACAGCTGGAAACACAGTTGCAGTTTCGGTGAAATCCGTGACAATATTTGTACAACCCAGTCTCTTTTTTTGGTTTAGATTTTCAGAAAGAAGAGAACATTTTCAAATACAAAGATAAAAGATGTCCAAAACATGGTGGGGGGGGGGGGGGGGGGGGGGGGGGGGGGGGGGGGGGGGGGGGGGGGGGGGGGGGGGGTGGAAGGCGAAGGGTCACTGTTGCTGCCTCCCACACCAGGGGAAGGGGACGGGGAGGGATGGCAGTTTTTTGGGGGGAGTTTCAAGCGACGCACGACCTGGGGGTCTGGGAGGGACTCTCTCCCTGCCAACCACTGTCAGCAAACGTACAAGATGGAAGGATGCATGAGACTGGTCCAGGGCGGCTTCCTCAGCCAGAGTGCAAAGTTCCTTCATCCCAATCTCTCCACTTGACACCTTTGTCCAACCGCGGTCGGTCGATGTCAACACAGACCTTGTCTCGTAGATGCTTGTGGCTCAGTGGGGCTGGCAGGGAGGCAGATCCATCTGCCACATTTGGAGACTGTGCTCCCGCAACATCCGTCCTTGCCAACTGGAGGCGTGTGGAAAGGATGCCACAAACGTGTCCATGTGCCTCACCCTGCTTCCTCTCCCGCCCCCTGTCCTGTCCCTCCCCCCCCCCCAACCATGCCTCCTCGCCTGGTCTAGCACTTGTCGTCCTCGTCGGTGTCGGTGAAGGGGTCAGCGAGAGTCGTGGCTCCGCACCGCGCCGCCCGGTTGCGGTAGCTGCCGTTGGGCAGCTGCCAGGAGTGTCTGATGGGTGGGGCGGAGGAGATGGTGTGGGACCTCCCGAGGCTGGTGGCCACGGCAGCCTCGAAGGTGAGTGTCTCCTCGCCCAGCGCCTGGTCTAGGCTGCCCAGCTCGTCGTGCAGGGTCAACGAGGGCTCCGAGATGTAGCGCAGCGGCGTCGAGTGCTGGCTCTCGCTCTTCTTGCTCAGGCCCGGCGACTCGCTCCACAGGGTCTTGCTGGGCTGGATCCGCAGCGACTGGTAGCGAGCCTCCCTGCTCCTCGGGCTGGCCTGCACGGAGGAGGGCGCCAGGGTGTCAGGGCACTGCGCCACGGGCGAGTAGGAGATGTGTGGCCGTGGGGTGGTGGGCGTTTGCGGGAGCTGTCTCCGTCCCTGCTTGGGCGTGCTGGCTGCAGACGTGCATGGCATCGGGCTCTCACTCACTGAACTGTTAACCTGGAGATCCAGAGAGAAGCACAACATTGAGCAGTACAGCACAACAGGCCCTGCCAACCATAATGTCTGTGCCGAAACATCTCCTCTGCACATGATCCATGACTAATAATAAATCTAAACCCTCAATTCCCTGCATATCCATGTGCCTAACTAACAGGTTCGTTAGAGGCCACCATCGTATCTGCGGTATCTGGCGCAGTGGTAGAGTTGCTGCCTCTCAAAGACCCAGGTTCGATCCTGACCCCGGGTGCTGTCTGTACAGAGTTTGCGCGTTCTCCCTGTGGGTTTTCTCTGGGTGCTCTGGTTTCCTCCCACATTCCAAAGCCATACATGTTTGCATGTTAATAGGCTTATCTGCAAGTTGCCCCTAGTGTGTAGGATAGAACTGGTGTACAGCTGAATTTTGGTCGGCGTGGATTCAGTGGGCAGAATGGCCTGTTTCCATGGAGTATCTCGAAACTAAACTACGCACCACCATCCCCGGCAGCAGGTTCCAGGCACCCATCGCCATCTATGAGCCTTCTTCAGACTGTTTGAGGGGGGGGGGGGGGGTGCAAGGGGGAAACGGTACATACATAGAGTTTGATTATTTGATACTCATACCATTACGTTGTAAGCCAAGTGGAATATGAGGTGTGTGACCTCGCTCTGGCACTGGAGGAGGCCCAGAACAGAAAGGTCAGTAAGGGAATGGAAAGGGGAATTAAAATGGCCAGCAACCGGGAGATCCAGTAAGCCTTGGTGGTTTGAGCGCACGTGTTTGGCAAATTGGCCGCCGATCCTATGCTGAAGCTCGCTGATGTAAAGGAGGCCATATCAGGAACACATGCAGTAGATGAGAATAGAAGAGGTGCACGTGAACCTCTGTCTCACCTGGAAAGGTTGCTGGGGTCCCTGGATGAAGGAGATGGAGGAGGTATAGGGACAGGTGTTACATCTCCTGCAGTTGCAGGGGGAGGTGCCCGGAGAGGGGGTAGTTTGGGTGGGAAGGGGTGAATGAAGCAAGGCGTTGCGGAGAGAGCAGTCTCTGCGGAAGGTGGAAAGGGGCGAGCATGGGAAGATGTGACTGGTGGTGGGGTCATATTGAAGGGCAGAGATATTGGGGAATGATGCGTTGGATGCGGAGGCTGGTGGGGTGAAAGTTGAGAACCAGGGGAACTCTATCCTTGTTTTTTCTGGGGTGGAGGTTGAGGAAAAAACAGAACGGCGGGACACTGAGGAGAGACAGTAAGGGATCTCTATGACACTGGGGATGTTTATTGAAGAGGTGGTGATCGAGGGGGCAGGAGGGGGTGATGAGGGATTATAGAGGGGGGGATGATGGAGCTGTATAGGACGGGGTTGATGCGACATTGAGGGGATGCTGGAGATGGGTGATGGGAGACTGGAGGAAGCTGATGGGGCAATGAAGTGGGTCATGGCCATGATGGAAGGGTTTTGATGGGGGGGCTGAATGGGGGCATGGGGGGGGGGGCTTTAAGGGGCAATGGGGACTGGGGGTAGGCAAAGGAGTGGGTAATATGGGGCTGACGGGAGGTGGTGTGACTAGAGGGAGTGATGGAGGTTGATCAGGGGGCTGGAGAGGGGTCATGGGGGTGCGTTGGCAACACTGAGCAGACAGAGAAGGAGTGAAGCACTGGCTGGGAGTGGATGGTGCAGAAGAGTAGCTGTGTTCACCCCTCCCCTTCACCAGGACCAAGCCCTGTCTCCCACGGTGACCCCCTTCCCCCTGGAGACCACTCCCCTCATGGTGACCCCTTCTTATGGTGACTCTTCATCCCCTTGTGACCCCATCTCTCCTTGCTGGCCCCTCTTCACAGTGACCCCTCCCCGCGGTGACAACCTTCCCTCCCCATGACCCCTCTACGCAGGTGAACCTTCCTCCCCATGACCTTTGACGACCTTCCCTCCCCACGACCCTCTACGCGGTGACGACCTTCCCTCCCCATGACCCCTCCACGCGGTGACAACCTTCCCTCCCCATGACCCCTCCCCGCGGTGACGACCTTCCCTCCCCACGACCCCTCTACGCGGTGACGACCTTCCCTCCCCATGACCCCTCCCCGCGGTGACGACCTTCCCTCCCCATGACCCCTCCCCGCGGTGACGACCTTCCCTCCCCACGACCCCTCTACGCGGTGACGACCTTCCCTCCCCATGACCCCTCCCCGCGGTGACGACCTTCCCTCCCCATGACCCCTCCCCGCGGTGACGACCTTCCCTCCCCACGACCCCTCCACGTGGTGACGATGCCCTGGACAGAAGCTGTTTGAAAGATTCTCTGTCCGTGCACCGGGTGGGGTGGGCATGGAGTGTGTGAAGGGAGGGGTGGAGAGACGACAGGGTGACGAGGAGAGGGGAGCTGACTTTAGAGATACAACGCAGGAACAGGCCCTTAAGCCCACCGAGTCTGCACCGACCACCAATCAACCCGCACACTAGCACTAGCCTACACACTAGTGGCATTTCACAAATTACCAAAGCCCATTAACCTACAAACCTGTACCTTTGGAGTGTAGGAGGAAACTTGGAGCACCTGGAGAAAACCCACACAGTCACAGGGTGATCATACAAACTCCATATAGACAGCACTTGTAGTCAGGATCAAACCCGGGTCTCTGGCGTTGTGAGGCAGCAACTCTACTGCTGCACCACTGTGCTGCCCCAATGTGAGAGCAGTGTGTGGTGTAGACCTGGGGTGTGGGCAATGGGTGGGGGTGGAGTGTAGAGGATGTGAAACCTGATGTGTGACGCAGCATGCTGAAGGGCATGAAGGTTACTTGTCTGCAAAGCCATCGCTAACACTACAGGTCAGTGGAGCTATGATTTGGTATTTGGGGCAGGGAACAGAAATGGCAGGACCAAATACCAAATCATAGCTCTACTGACCTACAGTGATAACCCCATACCCCTGTCCAGCCAACACCCCCCCCCCCCCCATTCTTATCGCCTTCCTCTTCATATTCCACCCACGCACCTCATCCACCAGACCCCCTCCTCTCCATATTTCACACCTACACCCCACACACATCACCCACTAGACTCCCTCCCCTCTATATCTCACCCTCTCCACACACCTCACCCACCAGACTCCCTCCCCTCCATGGTCCATCTGTTTACCTCTCCTAGAATGGTTCCCACCATCACCTTCCTTCGTTATCAGATTCCTGTGTGTTGCTGCCTATAATGTATGCACATGTCTGCCGTAAGAGTAGCCATGAACATTGTCCCTTCTTCACTCAGGGTTAGGAGCCTGAGGCCTACCTGTTCCCGCAGACAGTGTGAATGGCCTGGGCTGGGTGAGCGGGACAGCCTCAGGTCGTGGCACCTGTGCTGCAGGTGCTGAGGCCGCTCGCTCGAGTTGCACATGGATCTTTCCGGTGACAGCAGGTGCTTTCGCTCCTTGGAACGGCCTCGCTCGCGGCTGCCTGCGGAAGAAGGGCCGGAACGAGATAAATCACAACTCGGCCATGCGGAGAGTCCTACGCAAACAAACTCAACTTTTAACGCTTTAGACGTTAGAGATACGGCGCGGAAACGGGTCCTTCAGCCCACCGCGTCCGTGCCAATCAGCAATCAACCCGCACACTAGGACATTTGGCAGGATGAATGGGGCGAGGCAATATAGAATAACGTATTACTGTTCTAAAGAGGCCTCAGGGCCAGAGGGACCTAGGGAGTATGTGTGTACATATCATTGGGTTTAATTGTTTAATTAGTTTAAAACAGGCCCTTCGGCCCACCGAGTCTACGCCAACCAGCGGTCCCCGCACACTAACACTCATGGGCGGAAATCCTGGGGGGGACGGGGGGGCATGTCCCCCCCCATGCTTTGAGAGGTGGGGGACAATCCCTCCATTTTGTAATCCGGACTTTCTAAGAGCTGAATCGGCCCGTTCGCAGGGCCTTTCAGCACCCGGCGTGGCTTAAAATCAAACTGCTGTATCGAGGTGATCGAGGCCCCCGATGTTGAAGCCCCCGCCGGCTGATGAAAGGTCCCGCGAACAGGACGATTCAAACCCCACGATTCGGGACGAACGAAGCTGCTGTTGCTGGAGTTCGGAGTCGGTCACCAACCAGGTCAGCTGCCGATGTTACCGTCCACAGGGCCCATGGCCAGAGCCTTGCATGTGTGCGCATGCACGCGCGCGGCTGCCAAGAGATTGTGTCCCCCCCCCCCCCCCCCCCCCCCCCCACCCCCCCCCCCCATGTTTTTGATAGCGATTTCCGTGCCTGCAAACACTAACATACACTAGGGACAATGTACAAGTTTATCAAGCCAATTAGCCGACAAACCTGTACGTCTTTGGAGTGTGGGAGGGATCCGGAGCACACGGAGAAAACCCACGCAGGTCACGGGGAGAACGTACAAACTCCATACAGACAGCACCAGTAATCAGGATCGAACCCGGGTCTCTGGCGCTGTGAAGCAGCTGCTCTACCGCTGTGCTGCCCTTAATCTAAACTTACTGCAAAAAGTGTGAAACAGAGTGAATGAACGGGTCAATGTGTGACTATAATGACCATATACATTCACATATTTCGTAGAATCTGTTTGTTCTTCTAACGCAATCTCTTTCTTCCAGCTTGTTTCTGATGCTTTATTCATTTGAAAGGCTGTTTTGTATAGATTTAATATCTTAGTTTGTGACTTAGTCCATCCCTCTTAAACCTATACATTTTATCGTCATTGTTTTTGTATCTTTGTTTACTGTTTGTTGGTGATCCCTGAACAATTTACCCAAATTATAATGTATCGTCCTTCAGTGTGTGGCTTGCTCCCTGCTGGGAGTGCTGGTTGAACATCTTAGTTAAGATGGAAGATAGACACAAAGCGCTGGAGTAACTCAGCGGGCCAGGCAGCATCTCTGGAGAAAAAGGATGGGTGAAGTTTCCGGTTGGGATCCTTCTTCAGACTGAAAGTAGAGAGGAGGGAACTGGAGGTAAGTCAAGGCCAGAACAAAGCAGGGCCGGCAACAGATGACCAAGGAAGGGTGGTGCCCATAATGGTCTATTCTTGGCAGGGAAAGAGGTGATAACGAAGGGATACAAGGATGCGAACAGTGGAACAAGTAGGATGACTTGTATGGGGGAAGGAGGGGATGCAAGGGTTACTTGAAATTAGAGAAATCAATGTTCCTACTCCTTCGTTGAAAGCTCCCCAAACGAAATTTGTGATGCTGATCCTCCAATTTGTGTGTAGCCTCATTCTAATAGTGGAGGAGGTCCAGGACAGAAAGGTCAGCATGGAAATGGGAAGTTGGTGTTAAAATCCTTTCCTCATATTTTTGATATATACCAGCATCTGCAGTTCCTTTCTACACATTTAGATGAGATGGATGTGCGGAACTTTCAAGCGTATCTCTGCGATTGGAAACCTCGGACAGAAGCCAAAGGGTTTCCAGATCACCTGCGCTTACGGCTAGGAGTCTTCGAGATGGAACTCACGCTAACTCCTACCTCACTCACCCAGTCAGAAAATGTGACAACATTGTGAGCCCATCCTGTCGGGGCCACTGCCTACCTGCATTTGAGGATCTGCTGGACGACCTCACAGGTCTTCGGCTCCATTTTTGGTAGAGATCTTCCGGACCAGCTCTCTCCAGTGAGTATTCTTTGAGCCAGCTGCTATCTGACTGGTTGGCAGCAAACGTGGAGAAGGATCGCTTCATTGGGCTTGGGTCTTCCGCAGACTGTCATCACAAGAACAACCAACACCTCACTCTGCAGCCAGCTCAGCCATGTGTCAAGACAGATGTAACAAGAACACTTGTTTTAATTCCGACACTTTCGCAACCTGGCTATTTGCTCTTGGATTTCTACCCTTCTGATAATGAGAAATGTGCACACTGACGCACTTCATTCCCCCTAAATGCTGTTGCATTGGATTAGCGCCTCTGTGGATCAGCTGAAAAGTGGAGCAGTGGATGAAATAATTAAATCCAAACAAGTGTGAGGTGATGCAATTTGGGAAGTCAAATTCTAGTAGGATGTACAGAGTAATTTGAAGTGACCTCAGGTGTACTGACATACAGATCTCGCATAGCCCACAGATCCCTGAAAGCGGCGACACAGTTGGATAGGATAGTGGAGAAGGCATGTGATATGCTTGCCTGCATAAGCATGGCATTGTGTCTAAGAGTTGAGATGTCATGTTACAGCTGTTGGCAAAATGAACGATGTGGTGGCCTTAGAGAGAGAGCAGAAGAGATTCTGCAGAACGTTGCCTGGAATTGAGGTCTATAGGTAATGAGACATTGGATAGGCTGGGCTCATTCTCACTTCCAACCCACTGGTATGAATATTGATTTCTCTAACTTCAAGTAACTTGCATCCCCTCCCTCTCCGTCCCTCCCCAACCCATGATGTACTGGCTTCAAAGTCATCTTGTTGAGTCTCATTGTCTGCAACTTGTTGTCACCTAACCCAAAGTTAACAATGGTCTGCTTCCTTTATCATCGTTACTTTTTTGCATATCTTTCATACATTTGTTCGATATCTCTCTATATCATCGTCTATATCTCTCATTTCTCTTTCCCCCGACTCTTGGTCTGAAGAAGGATCTCGACCCGAAACATCACCTATTCGTATTCTCCAGAGATGATGTCTGACCCGTTAAGTTACTCGAGCTTTTTGTGTCTGCCTTAGATTGAGGGATGACCTTATTGAAGTGTACAAAATCATTAGGGGTGGATAAAGTGAATGCTCACCATCTTTTTCTCAGAGTAAAGGATTCCAAAACTAGAGGGCAAAGGCTTAAGGTGAGAGGGGAGAGATTTAAGAGGACCTCAGGAGCAACTCTTTCACTCAGAGGGTAGTTCATACCTGGAACATCCTGCTTGAGAAGCAGATGCAATTATAATTTTTGAAAGGACACTTGGACTGATATATGTATAGGAAGGGTTTAGAGGGACAAGGGCTAAATGCAGGTGAATGGAACCCAGAATGCCCACTTGGTTGTCAATGACAAATTGGGCTGAAGGACCTGTTTCCAAGCTAAATAACTCTATGATTCGACTGACTGGTGCACAAAGTGCGAGAGTGAAAAAATAATTAAAAATCTACACCAAACATTGGCTTTGTGCCCTGTATGGTACAAATATTTAAGGGGCTGTCCCACTGTGGCGACCTAATCCGTGAGTTAAGAAGAGTGTCTTCGACCTTCAAGCTCGAGGGCACTTGCCTGGAAAACCTCGAGCTGGATCTACATCCATGTTGAAACCGCGAGCTGGATCGACCGACCGCGCACACTCACACAAACACATCGCAAAGGCAAGGGCCAGGGAAAGCGGGGGAGCGCTGTCTGAAATTCAGACCCACGATGAAGAGGAAGGAAAAAGACGGCTGCACAGTGTACGGTAAGTCCTTTAGAGAGCGCGGGGGGAGAGAGAGGGGAGAGAGGGGGAGAGAAGGGGAGAGAAGGGGGGAGAAAAGGGGGGGGGGGGGGGGGGAGAAGGAGTGGAGACATTTTTAAGAAGTTTAGTGGGCATTTTACCTACTGGTCGGTTTTCCTTGGTTCTGAAAACTCCAATGAGCCAATCATAATGCCTGGTCAGCGACGGAGATTGCCTACGGCTGCCGTCAACTGCCTGTAACTAAATTGCGACCCACCTCACTGCACTATGAGTTAAAAAGAACCATGCCCACCAAATTTTACTCGTGGAAAATGTTTCAACATGCTGAAAAATGTTCCGCGATCTAGCTGAGGCCGCGAATATTCGGGAACTTCCCTCGAGCTTGAAGTAGTGTTCCAGTGACCTCATAGGACCTCCTAGGACCACGTGTCGACCATGCTGCGAGTTTGAGTCGAGGGCAAACTCGTCTAAACTCGCAGATCAGGTCGCCGCAGTGGGACAGCCCCTTAACAGCTCCATGAGTGCTGGCACGGTTTCATCAGGGATAGGATAATCTTGTTACAGCGAATGCTGTGGACTGAGAAGTTAAGTGAAAAAAACGATGTGATTTCTTTATGGTTAGTTTTTATAGACAGGATAAGGACAAATGATTTTCCAGATTTCCGAACCAGTCATCCATCTATTTAACAACAAATGGAATGAGGTGAGTGATTTGGAGAGATTTCTTTACAGCATGAAAAAGGAAAGGAGCAGACAGTAAATACATTGGGACAGGGAGAAAACTATACTTACCTCAGACTCAGTTTCCAGTCGAGGCATGGACACTGCCCGGCCCTGGTTTTCAATGGGGAGATAGTGACCATAATGAGGATATTCCACCTTAACTTTCTTTAGTTCCTGTACATAAGAAACCAAATAGACACACTAAATAGTTCTGACTATATGATAAACAGGTAAATATTGTGCTTAAAAATATACATTGACCAAATCTTTTGCCTCAAACCTAATTTTCTACAACTTTCAGTCATTCTGCTCACGTTTCTCTTTGAATCTCTGCATGATGGGAAGACCCAACCTCATGATATAATCATTTCTTTTATCATTCTCGATTACCGATTGCCAGGTAGATTAATCCATGCTTTTGAAAAACCCTCCCTGCTATTTCTTTCACTCTAGCAATAAGGTTTCTATCATTTAATAGAAAAAAAATATTGCAATAACAAAGTAGAATTTATCTGCTGAAATGTCTTTAATATATATTTAAAAACTTTTATTTCATGCCCCCAATTAAGTAATGAGAACCAGTCAGGAAAGGGCAGATCTTATCTGTTCAATTCCCTGACGGGGAGCCAGTAGGACTCCAATAAGAGTCAGAACAGTGATAATTATATTAAAAAAGATAAAATTGCAGACAGTGAGTGATGGTTAATGGTTGTTACCCAGACTCAATCATATTTGCAGCGGTGTTTCTCAAGCAAGTGGCACACAGAATTTAATATAGAAAAGTGTGAGATTATGCACGATGTGTGGGATGGGGAAAGAAAATGTAGATTTTACTTCGGAGTCACGTGAGTGACTACGTGAAGACCCCGCCAGGACACATGCGCGACATATCGTCGAACGCAATGCGGAAGCGACAGTCGGGAGGAGCGCCGCTCCTCCAGCGCGAATTTTGAAAAATTACTGAAGGTAAGTCTTACCTTTTCTGGTGAGCGTGGCGACTCGGTGTAATTTCTTTTTCAGGAGGAAGCACCATGGAGTCGCGCAGGGGAGAGCCAGCAGCTTGATACCGCTGCTGTGGAAGCAGCCAGCAGCATGCCGTCTCTCCAGAGCTGCAGGTGCTGCCAGCAGCTGCCGGCTTCTCGCCGCTACAGTCCGCAGGGGTGGCGCCGCGGGCGGCGGCAAAAACCACCCGGAAGTCGGACAGGTCTGTTGACTCGGCTGGGTCGGACCTTGAAGACACCCCGTTACACAGAATAGCGACGGCGGGCGTCTTTCCCCGCCGGGAGCGGTGGGGAGCAGTGCTCCCAGCGTGACCTGCTTATGCAGGGGCAGAGTCACAGTGGGTCTCTTCGCAGACCCACGGCAGGATCCTTTCAAAGGACTGCCAAATGTCTCACCCTCTTCGCAGGGGAGCATTAGGGGTCAGAGCTGGGCTGACCCTGAAGAAGGGGCAATGGCTGAACAGTCAACTGTGAGGGGTGCCAGAAGAGAGAGCAGCAGAAGATTGTGGGACACATGCTGTATCAACTCAAAGAAGGACTGCCCATACACAAAGCTGCAAGCCAGTAAAAAATACATGGCTACAAACCAGCTACAGGAGCAAGCCATTAACTTTATGGCTGGGAAGTACATTGCTCCAGATAACTCCATTTTTTTTTTTTTCCAAGTACCAGCAGTCTATGACCCCATCTGGGGCAACAGGAGCCCATCTATAAGGAGCCAGGAGGTGAAGCTCCAAGCAAACTGCTGGCTGCTAAAATCACAGCAGTACCAGGACAACTGATGGGGTTGATTTGCCTGAAGAGTTTACGTGATGCTCTAGCAGACTGTGTAATACTCAGTGGAGATTTACAGTTACAGGAAGAGCATCATCAAGAAGTGCGGAATTATGCAAGACAAGTAGCACACAGGCGCCAAAATTGCTGTTGGGGGACCTCCCGAAGCAGGTGAAAGACCTGCATGAGGAAGCCAAGGCTATAGGCCTGATCAAGGTGCCAAGCACCTCTAAAACCCACTATCAACAGCGGCAGCACCCCTACACACCCACCAGACATCGGTGTTATGGAAGACCATCTGGTGGTGAAAGCGCGAAGGCCGGGCCCACCTGCACAGTGGTCTTTCAGACCATGGCCCAGCCCGGCCTTCATGGAAAACGCGCCAACCCCACAACGCAGCAACACAATACCAGAAGAAACAACTGCGGAGACAACCCACACAACACCGGTAACCATGGAGGTAGGTGGGTCTGGTTGTCTTAAAAAACATTGCATGTCCCATTCATTAAAGTTGGGGGACGGTTGCACTTGTTTCATCATGTGTGCTGCACTTTTACCTCTGAACTTTTACATACTCGGAAGTATTCAGAATTACAAAATTGAATTTGTATACGAACTACCGTCCCAGTTCAGCATACGCCTAGCAGGAAGTTTCATACTTCACAAAAAGAGAGAACAGCAGGCCATGCTGAAACTGTTAAGACTAAACACAAAAGGGATTGAGAAAACAATCAGAGAATTTCAAGAGTTCGTATCAAATATATTTATAAAAAACTAAAAAGATGGTTGTTGCCGTATCATTACAGATTTGACCGAACTAAATACTTCCGTTCAGTATGCCCATTTCAAAATAGACACGTTTGTCACACACAGGGTCATCGTAAATACCTGAAATTTATCTGGATGGGACAGCAATGGCAGTATGCCTTATCCAATGGGTTGTCATCAGCACCCAGGCTATTACAAATTTATTAAAACCAGCTTTAGCATACTTAAAGAAACATAACCATATCGTCATGGCTTACCTTGATGATATTCTCATTGTAGGTGAAAATTGGAGCTGGCTACATTGGTGGTATCAGCCACAACAGTGAGGTTTAACGTACATCCAGATAAATCAAAATGGGAACCCTCCACTACCATGGATTATTTGGGTTTCACTATTGACTCTGTTCATATGTCTATCACCTTGCCACCAAAACAAAGTGACAGACTTGATGGAGTATGCAAAAGCCTCACTGGCATCAGGGAACCATCCATTCGGCAAGGAGCAAGAGTGATTGGGAATTGGTGGCTGCGTTCCCAGCAGCACAATTGGACCACTCCATTATTAAAACCTGGAAGAGGGAAATTTTAGCTCTCAAAAATCATACAGGCCATTTCAATAGGCCTATGTAACTACCAGGGAAAGTAAACTAGAATTAAACTGGTGGATAGAAATGTTCCATATTATCCTAACCCCATCACCCCATTCTATATCCCTAGGGTACATTACAGACTGATGCCAGTGCTAAAGGTTGGGGAGCAACTAATACCACCGCAAGTTGTGGTGGCAGATGAGTGCAAAAATTATTCTGTTTAAAGCACTAGGAATTAATTATCTAGAAATGCTGGGAGCGTTTCATGGACTCAGGGCCTACTGCTCAGATGAGCACCAGTTGCATGTACGGTACAGATTGATACCACACTGGGGCCTATATAATAATCATATGGGTGAAATAAAGTCGATATCATGTGATGAATTGCCTAATAATATCTGGCACTGGTGTCTGGGAGAGAGATTTGGATCTCAACTACTTACCTTCCTAGGTAAGCTAAATACAGTGGCAGACATCAGGTCACGTAAATTCAACGACAACATTAAATGGATGTTGGATCGGAAAGTGTTTACAGATATTATAGACTGGTATGGGACACCAGATATCGACCTTTTTTCCATCCGGACTAATTCACCAACTACCAACATATGTTGCTTGGGAACCAGACCCAGGGGCAGCAGCGATGGATGATTTCTCGCTGCATTGGGGGGGGGGGGGGGGGGATTTGTTTTGCTATGCATTTTCCCCTTCTGCCTCATCAGGCGAGTCTTACAATAATTAAACAAGACGCCGCAAACGGGTACCATGGTTCCCAACAGTACAAAGATGGTCTCAGAACCCTGCATCTGGATCAACAACGGCCAAGGAGGTTGGCACACCCCCGTGCGGGAAAGTATCCGTGCCATGACTGTATGAACTTGTTGATTTGTAGTTTCTGAACAGGCCATTTCTGGGATACGGACTCTCCGACAGGACGATCAATGCCATCTCAGCGTCGTGCAGGGAGTTCACGAGAAGACAGTACCTGACATATGTCAGGAAATGGGAAGTGTTCTGCACCAGGACGAACACTACATATGACTCAGCCACCAACACTGAAGTGCTGGAGTTCTGGCCACCCTTCATTTCGATGAAGGATTGAGTTACAGTGCCATTATTGTGCAAGGAGTGCCCTATCTAATATCTGGGCAGAGGGAGTGATCACCTGGCTATAGATCACACCCACTAGTACCTAAACGAATGACGGGTATTTGTACTCTATTCCCCCCAGGCCCAGATACACCTATATATGGGACATAGGTAGTACACCATGTTACGAGGATGGACACCAATATCGGGGCTCACTCTGGACAAACTAATATCCTAGATGGAATGATTATGGCACTTGGATCAGCACAACGGGTCCAGTCCTTACACAAGCTAGAATAGGATGTCATGTCTGTCACAAATGGCAGATAACCTGCTACATACAGGGGTACTTAAACTAGACTGACCCGGTTCCTTTGGCCAATATTAGAGTTCTGGCCTATCCTGCAGATAGTCGGCCCTGCATAGTGACACATACTTTCCAATATATAGTCATCAAGACACTTATGGGCACGGAGAGAGCTTTCTCATTAGCCATAAATGCCCTCACCTAAGGTCACAGAGCAAACCATATCCAGATGGTTCGGGTGGTATTACGTGCAGTGGTGAATACTAATGTTTCAAATCTCACTCCAACAGGGCTGCATCTACATCGGACGCTAGGATGATGGGAGTTCCTATGGACCACATCCTTGCCACAGCGGGGGTGGAGCAATGAACGCATTCAATGCTTTATAATAAACCCGTGGCCGATCCTGAGACGTTTGCAGGGAAAAATTAAGTTCTGTAAAATAAATTACCCAATGTGGGGCATATTATTTTAGGTATGAATAATACCTTTATTGTTTTTTCAGCACAGTGTCGTGTGTGAAATACGTTCATCCTCTGTCCCAGAATGGCAGTGTGTGAGCATGGTCTCGTTCCAGGGCATGAAATCACAGAGCTTTGAAATCTTCACGTAGTCACTCACGTGACTCCCGAAGTAAAATAGTAAGATTAAATGAGAACTTACCAGTTTGAAGTTTGATCTTTATTTTATGAGGAGTTACGATGAGGGATTACGTGCCCTCCGCTCCCAAAACCCTCTATTATAAAGTTCAACTGGTATGGAAGTTCTCTCTTATCTTACTATATTAGTCTACTCTGGTATCTGTGATTTCACACCACTGCTTTGAAGAATGTCGCGCATGCGTCCTGGCGGGGTCTTCACGTAATCCCTCATCGTA
Organism: Okamejei kenojei; assembly: GCA_035221665.1. NCBI lineage: Eukaryota > Metazoa > Chordata > Chondrichthyes > Rajiformes > Rajidae > Okamejei > Okamejei kenojei. Next base: position 26,987,490 of record CM069140.1, on the reverse strand, counting down.
ACTCCTCATAAAATAAAGATCAAACTTCAAACTGGTAAGTTCTCATTTAATCTTACTATTTAATGGCAGAGGTCTAAAGAGTGAGCAAGAACAGAGGGACAAAAAAACATAGATCAATATTGCACAGGAACTTTGGTCTACAATGTTTGTGCCAAACATGGTGCCTAGCTGAAGTGATCTCATCTGCCTGCACATTACCCATATCCTTCTGGAGGATGGATCCTCATGGATCTGTAGGAGGTGGAGGATGAAGATGCACGTGATACTGGCAAGGCTAACATTTATTGTTTGATTTTTTTTCCCCTGCCTTTTGGAAGCCACTAGCAAACTCCTCCAGATTCAGATGAAGGGTCTCCCACGCTGCTGTGCGAGAGGGAGTTCCAGGATTTAGATTCAGCAGCAATGAAGGACCAGTCAGGATAATGCATGGTTTGGAGGGGAATCTGCGGGTGGCGGTGCGCCCACGTATTAGTGCAGGGGTTTGTGTATTTGGGATCAGCCCGGGCATTTTGTAGTTGATCCACAGAGCAGCTACGATGTGCTGGCGATGAAGAAATGAATGATCACGATGGTTCATGATGTGGTCATCATGTCAGCTGCTGAATTATGAATGGTGTTCTTTGTCCACAGACAACAGCAATAACGTGCGCGTGCTTCATTCTAAACATAACGGTGTTAATTTGTGCAAATCATTTTTATTCGTACATGCCGTGGCAGTTTAACTTTTCCCTAATCTATATATTCACTGCTGGCCTTGATATGCCATGCTGATCTACCCAGTGATAATCTGCATTTTCCCAGGCAATTTACTGGGACTCCCACTAATCAATATATTTATTTTTAAATTTGTACACAGTGCTAATCCAAACACCCCATTATTTTATGGCCAGCCTGGTAATCTGCACAAAGTCTGCTAATGCGAGCATGCTCTTGTCATTATGACTCTACCTGTTTACCTGTTTAAAGCTCCAGTGTTCGCAAATATCAATCACTACTCATTTGTAGGTATTCTGTGAGTCTCTTAACATCTTGCTGATCTCTGCACATATGTTCATAAATGATAGGAGCAGAACTAGGCCATTCGGCCCATCAGGTCTAATTCGCTATTCAATCATGGCTATCAACCCCATTTTCCTCCCCATAACTCCTGACACCCATACTAATCAAGAATTTGCCAATCTCCGCCTGGAAAATATCCATTGACTTGGCCTCCACAGCCGTCTGTGGCAATGAGTTCCACAGTTTCACCACCCTCTGACATTTTCCCAGTCTGTACATTTTATAATCTGTACACATTGTGCTAATCAACTTGTTCACTATTGTTGATATCTCTTCATTCTTTCTGTCATTTGCAAAACCATTCTCCATCATCCATATTCACACCTGATTTTATATTTATAGTCATTCTTGGTCATTGGCAGATTGCACAGAACCCAATACCTTCCCTCTCTCTGTGTACACTCCAAGCTGGTTGCAATTTGAATCCATACCTTTGGCCGTTGGTTGTGGATTTCCTCTCCTTGGCCTGAAGTTCTGCCTTGCTGGAACATGACTGGGGGTAAAGGCACCAATGGGGCAAATTCACTCCTGCCATCCCTGCAAGGGAGCGAGAATGAAAGAAAGTAAGAAGGAGGCTGTATTTCTACTGCTCCTTGGCTGGTCTGAGCTCACATTGAATTATTTCTTAACCACAAGTACATCTAACGACTACTTTCTCCAATCTAAATATGCTGTACCTAATGATCTGCCGCCCACCATCCCCAGGGCAGAGTTCCAGACATTCATCACCCTCTGAGGGAAGAAATGTTAAGGTCCCTTTTTTAAAGTGTCCGGTTTTAAATGACAAGCCCCTTATTTGGTTGTTATGTCCTGTTGTTTGTGACTCTCACACTTAGCATTTGCCTATTTTTCAAAAATTTGCAAAATTATTCTACGCAGCACAATATTGCATATTATTGTGGCGGTGAGGACTCGCGGTCGATGAGCGTGAGGGGAAGACAATGGGGACCCGGTGTGGGGGCATCGCTGCGAGGGGCGGTGGGAGAACAAAGGGGGAGAGGGGAGGCACACACTGGTTTAGAATCCTCTGCCCAGGGAATAAGTCTGTCTTTGTTTGTTTGTTTGTTCATTTGTTCTGGTGAAGGCGCTGTGCACAGGGCAGCCAGACAACAGTCGCTTGTCTTTTCTTATTGTTTTCACTATTAATTTCAGGTTTTTGTGTACCTTGTGATGTGACTGTCGGCAGAACAATTTCCCCCCCGGGGATGAATAAAATTTTATCGTATCAATTTGAGAGATTGCGTACTTGTGTACGGTCAAGTGCCCCAGTATATTTATTCCAGATCCTTCATTTTTTTGATCTACTTACACCCAGAAGTCATCAAACATGCATAGAGACATCAAACATAATGCAATATGTTAAAGAAAGCAACTGCATATTCTGGAAAAATCGAAGGTAGACAACAAATGCTGAAGAAACTCAGCGGGTGAGGCAGCATCTCTGGAAAGAAGGAATTGGCGACTATCTTTCAGTCTGAAGAAGGGTCTCGACCCGAAACGTCGCCAATTCCTTCTCTCAATCGATGCTGCCTCACCCGCTAATGCAATACGTGGCAGATTGCCTTGGGGGAGATACACTGGAGTAACTCAGGCAGCATCACTGGAGAAAAGGATCCTTCTTCAGACTGAAAGATAGGGAAGACCGGGATCCCACCTGAAACATCACCTATTCCTGTTCTCCAGAGATGCTGCCTGATCTGTTGAGTTACTCCAGCATTCTGTGTCTATCCTTGGTATTAATCAGCATCTGTAGTTCCCCTTCCAAACCACCTGCCTTGGGGGAGAATACATTTGCAGAGTGAAGGTTTAAAATGGCACAGGTAACTCACTCGGGCAAATGCTGCAGGGTTGAGGACCATGTCAAGGTTCAATAAAGGACGACTTGTGTCTGACCTGCTATCATTGCACTTTAATTGTATTCTTTTGGCAGGTTGCAGCCTTATATTTCACCTGTGTCCGTTCCACAAGATCTCACCGCTCGCTGTCAGTCTGATTTGGGGTGGTCAATGTGGTCTATCCCAACAACATTGGCCATGGATTCTCATCTTGTCACATACTGGACCCTGGCAGATCATGTGTCCAATTATTTATCTCTTTATCCTCTTTACCCAATCATGCTTCTAACTTCTGATTTCCATCCTTGTCATTCCAACCCTCTCCTCTGTCCCACCTCTTCCATTGATCCCAACCCTTTGCTTAATCTCATCCTTCCCTCAATCCCATCTGGACAGGTGTAAGATATTACACTGCTTTGACAAGTCTAATGTAAGAGTAATGTATGCAGTAAATGAGGACCCTTTGAAGCATTGATGTGCAGAGGGAGCTTGGGGTGGCAGTCCATTGCTCCCTGAAAGTGGCAACACATGTACAGTGGCTTGCAAAAGTATTCATGCCCCTTGAAACTTTTCCACATTTTGTCACGTTACAACCACAAACGTAAAAGTATTTTATTGGGATTGTATGTGATAGACCAACACAAAGTGGTGCATAATTATGAAGTGGAAGGAAAATGATACATGGTTTTCAATTTTTTTTTACAATTAAAAAACTGAAAAGTGTGGCGTGCAAAAGTATTCAGCCCCCTTTACTCTGATACCCCTAAATAAAATCCAGTGCAACCAATTGCCTTCAGAAGTCACCTAATTAGTAAATAGAGTCCACTTGTGTGTAATCTAATCTCAGTATAAATACAACTGTTCTGTGAAGGCCTCAGAGGTTTGTTAGAGAACATTAGTGAACAAACAGCATAATGAAGCCCAAGGAACACACCAGACAGGTCAGGGATAAAGTTGTGGAGAAGTTTAAAGCAGGGTTAGGTTATAAAAAAAGATCCCAAGCTTTGAACATCTCACGGAGCACTGTTCAACCCATCATCCGAAAATGGAAAGAGTGTGGCACAACTGCAAACCTACCAAGACATGGCCGTCCACCTAAACTGACAGGCCGGGCAAGGAGAACATTGATCAGAGAAGCAGCCCATGGTAACTCTGGAGGAGCTGCAGAGATCCACAGCTCAGGTGGGAGAATCTGTCCACAGGACAACTATTAGTCGTGCACTCCACAAATCGGGCCTTTATGAAAGAGTGGCAAGAAGAAAGCCATTGTTGAAACAGAGCCATAAGAAGTCCCGTTTGCAGTTTGCCACAAGCCATGTGGGGGACACAGCAAACATGTGGAGGAAGGTGTTCTGGTCTGATGAGGCCAAAATTGAAGTTTTTGGCCTAAATGCAAAACGCTATGTGTGGCAGAAAACTAACACTGCACATCACCCTGAACACACCATCCCCACTGTGAAACATGTTGGTGGCAGCATCATGCTGTGGGGATACTTTTCTTCAGCAGGGACATGGAAGTTGGTCAGAGTTCATGGGAAGATGGATGGAACCAAATACAGGGCAATCTTGGAAGAAAACCTGTTAGAGTCTGCAAAAGACTTGAGACTGAGGTGGATGTTCACCTTCCAGCAGGACAACAACCCTAAACATACAGCCAGAGCTTCAATGGAATGGTTTAGATCAAAGCATATTCATGTGTTAGAATGGCCCAGTCAAAGTCCAGACCTAAATCCAATTGAGAATCTCTGGCAAGACTTGAAAATTGATGTTCACAGACGCGCTCCATCCAATCTGACCGAGTTTGAAAGAAGAATGGGCAAAAATGTCAGTCTCTAGATGTGCAAAGCTGGTAGAGACATATCCCAAAAGACTTGCAGCTGTAATTGCAGCGAAAGGTGGTTCTACAAAGTATTGACTCAGGGGGGCTGAATACCTTTGCACGCCACACTTTTCATTTTTTTAGTTGTAATAAAATTTGGAAACCATGAATTATTTTCCTTCCACTTCACAATTATGCACCACTTTGTGTTGGTCTATCACATAAAATCCCAATAAAATACATTTACGTTTGTGGTTGTAACGTGACAAAATGTGGAAAAGTTCAAGGGGTATGAATACTTTTGCAAGCCACTGTAGATAGGGTGGTAAAGAAGGTGTGTGGCATATGTGGCTTTATCAGTCATGGCATTGAGCATAAAAGTTTGGAAGTGTATATAAAACTTTGGTTAAGTCACATTTAGACTATAGGCACTTCATGTTTTACGCTGGGGTTATGTGTTTAAAAAAACAGCGTGCATTTACAATATGTGTAAATTAAACATATACGTGACTATGCTATCAGCAGTAAATTTGAGTGCATTATTCCAAAAATACCAGCACGTAAATCAAGCTTTGGTATTACACTCTATCTCAAAAACACATAAATCAAACACACATACAACACGGGGTGTGTAGGAATGAACTACAGATGCTGGTTTAGACTAGCGATGGACACAAAGTGCTGGAGCAACTCAGCAGGTCAGGCAGCATCTCTGGGGAGAAGGAACAGGTGACAATTCGGGTCGGAACCCTCTTCCAGGCACGATGTATCTAAAACATAAGGTGCATGTATTGTGGGCAGTTTCGGTTGACGGGTTACAGCTTTGAAGAGGACGTTTACCAGGTTGCTGCCTGGATTAGACGGTATTAGTTACAAGGAGAGGTTGGACAAACTTGGATTGTTTTTTCTGCAGAATCAGAGGCTGAGGGGAGATATGAGAAAAGTTTGTAAAATTATGAGAGGCACAGATAAGATAGACAGTCAGAACCTTTACCCAGGATGAAAATATCAAATACTAGAGGGCATAGCTTTAAGCTGAGATGTAAGAGGGGGAAAGGGAATAGTTTTACAAGGCAAGTATTTTTACACAGAGGGTGATAGGTGCCTGAAGAGCACTCTAGTGGAGGTGGTGGAAGCAGATACAATAGTTACGCTGGAGAGGCATTTAGGCAGAAACACTAACAGCCTGGGAATGGTAGGATACGCACCGTGTGTAGGCTGATGGGATTAGTTTAGATTGATATCATGGTCGGTGCAGTCATGGTGGGATGAGGGGCCTATTGCGGTGCTGTGCCATTCTATCTCTTCCCTTGATCCCAGTCTTTGATCTTAATCATACCCTTCTCTCAAATCTGCCTCCTCGCCCAATTCTACCTCTCCCCCTGTTCCCACTCCTCCCCTTTACTCGAAACTGTCCTTGATGATTATGTGGTCCCTTCTCTCAATGTCATCCCTTTCCAACGTACTGCTCCCTCCATTGTTCTGGTGTTCCTGACCTGAACCAACTCAAGCTCCAATTCTCCCTGCAGTTACCTCTCCAGCCACTGACCCCCACGAACCTTTGGCCCATCTGTTGCTGCATCGAGTGGAAGCAAGGTCAGTGGGTATTTGGCGTGGGACAGCCCCCCCTGCATACTAAGTGTAATGGCAAGTATTCAGCTTTTCCAGTGTCCTCTTTTACAGCAAGTTGTAGCTGGTTGCTCTGTCCCTGGTCTGGTGGGAACTGTATGCGCTCCCTCCCTGTGCCTGCCTCTTCCTGTCCCCTATGCCCTTACGTATACACCACCCTGTGCATCTAATGACCGCTCCCAATGGTCCACAATAATATGGCAAGATATATCTAAGCAAAATAACTTGATATGCCAACAATAAACATAAATACTCCAACACTAAGCATTGGGTCCTGTGTGCAAGGACATGGCTGCTGGCTGGCCTTCCATGCAGTGCTGATTTAACGGTGAGCACAAGGGGACAATGGCCACTCCACTGACACTCCACTCCACTCCAATACAGTGCTGAAGAGTTTATTGGCCCTGATCTCTTTCTAAAAACACCTCTGAAACTGCGCTTCAGTTAATCTTTTACAATCAGTTAAGGTGAAGGGGAAAAGATTTAATAGGGATCTGAGGGGTAACTTTTTCACACAAACCTCCAGTTTAAATTCCATTTTGGAGGACCAAGAAACCAAGGTGTATGGAACAAGCTGCCAGAGGAGGTGGTTGAGGCTGGGACTATTGTGATGTTTAAGAAACAATGATACAGGTACATGAATAGGACAGATTTGGAGTGATATGGGCCAAACGCAGTCAGGTGAGACTAGTGTAGATGGGACATATTGATGGGTGTGGGCAAGTTGGGCCAAAGTGCCTCTTCACACGCTGTATAACTCTCATTGACACAGGTTTACAGACTGTAGCATGCAAAGATCCACAGTTCATGAATGATGCCTACAGCACTGTCTGGTCAGAAGGGCAGCGATCAAATGGAACTTACAAGTCAGGTCCTCTGTCCGCCTGCAGAAAGGGCAGCCCCTTAGTGCTGGAGATAATCTGCGGAGGCAGAGTGGAAGCTTCCATCCGCTGGAACATGGGCGTCCGGCTCTGCGCAAAGAGAAGAGATGCATTTGTCACACTGCGTCAGTCCGCAGCTCAGAGGTCACTTAGCTCCTCTGCACTCACATCATATCCCCTCGCTCAAATTGCCACTGCCTCATTGTCCAGGCCCTCCATCATGTTCTGGGTCTGATCCCAGAACAACCACATTTAAAGTCAAGAATGGTACAATGGTGCAGCGGTAGAGTTACTGCCTTACAGCACCAGAGACCCAGGTTTGATCCTGACTATGAGTGCTGTGTGTATGTTGTTTGTACGTTCTCCCCATAACCTGCGTGGGTTTTCTCTGGGTGCTCCGGTTTCCTACCACGCTCCAAAGGCGTACAGGTTTGTAGGTCAATTGGTTTGGTAATGTTGTAAATTGTTCCTAGTGTGTGTAGGATAGTGTTAGTGTGCGGGGATTGCTGGTTGGCGCGGACTTGGTGGGACAAAGGGCCTGTTTCTGCGCTGTATATATAAACTATACTAAACTAAACTAAAAAGTTCAACCATCTGAGATGAAAGGAAGCGGAATAACCACTCACTCCACCTACTGAGGTTCATAAGTTATAGGAACAGAATTAGGCCATTCGGCCCATCAAGTCTACTCCGTCATTCAATCGTGGCTGATTGATCTTTCCCTCTCAACTCCGTTCTCCTGCCTTCCTGTAACCCCGGACGCCCATACTAATCAAGAAACTATCAATCTCTGCCTTAAAAATATCCATTGATTTGGCCTCCACAGGCATCTGTGGCAATAAATTCCACAGATTCACAACCCTCTGACTAAAGAAATTCCTCTTCACCTCCTCCCTAAAGGTGTGTCCCTTCATTCTGAGGTTTTATTATATTCTCTGGTCCTAGACTCTCCCACTAACGGAAACACCATCCCTGCATCCACTCTATGCAGGCCTTTCACTATTCAGTAGGTTTCAATGAGGCCTGCCCCCCCCATCCTCCTAAACTTCAGCGAGTACGAGCCCAGTGCTGTCAACCGCTCATGATATGTTAACCCAAACGTTCCTGGGATCATTCTCGTAATCCTTCTCTGGGCCCTCTCCCATGCCAGCACATCCTTCCTCAGATATGCGGCCCCAAAGCTGTCCACAATACACCACCTGCGGCTGGTCTGCCTGGTCTGACCTGCCGTGCCTCTCATCAACATCCACGCATAACATACCTCTTGCAACTTCTCTCTCAGCTGAGCTCCTGAATTCAGTAACTGACACGGCAGCTGATGAAGAATCTTTTACAGCGCATTCACGCCATGCAGTGAGGGTAGTTTGCAGTGTTCGCAGGGACAATGTTGCTGCTGATTGTTGGACGAGGTCGCACCTAGTCAGCTGAGGCGCTGCGTGTGAGGACCCCATCACTATCTCACTAATTACACTCAGCCTCATACGATTCCTCCCCCCCCCCCCCCATTTCACCTATCCCATCTTTCATTTGCCCACAGGCACCATGGGTACTGACCTCCCCACCATCGAAGGGATTTACAAGTGTTGCTGCCTCAAAAAGGCAGCCAGTATCAGCACAGACCCACACCACCCTGGCCACACACTCATATCACTTGTGCCATCGGGAAGAAAGGATGCCATAGGAGCCTGAAACGGTAGCGTCCAGGTTCAGGGACAGCATCTTCCCCACAGCCATCAGGCTATTAAACACTGCAACCTCCAAATATGCTCTGAACTACATAGACCTGGGGACATTATTGTCTGTTTGCTTTTATGTGTTTGTACGCATTTGTATAAACATGTATATACACACTGAACTTTTTTTTTCCTCATTTATTATATTGTTTACAGAGTACTATGTTTACATATTCTGTTGTGCTGCTGCAAGTAAGAATCTCATTGTTCTGTCTAGAAACATAGAACATAGAAATTAGGTGCAGGAGTAGGCCATTCGGCCCTTCGAGCCTGCACCGTCACTCAATATGATCATGGCTGATCATCCAACTCAGTATTCCGTACCTGCCTTCTCTCCAAACCCTCTGATCCCCTTAGCCACAAGGGCCACATCTAATTCCCTCTTAAATATAGCCAATGAACTGGCCTCCACTACCCTCTGTGGCAGAGAGTTCCAGAGACCCTCCACTCTCTGTGTGAAAAAAGTCCTTCTCACCTCGGTCCTAAAGGATTTCCCCCTTATCCTTAAGCTGTGACCCCTTGTCCTGGACCTCCTGAACATCGGGAACAATCTTCCTGTATCTAGCCTGTCCAACCCCTTAAGAACTTTGTAAGTTTCTATAAGATCCCCTCTCAATCCCCTAAATTCTAGAGAGTATAAACCAAGTCTATCCAGTCTTTCTTCATAGGACAGTCCTGACATCCCATCAGTCTGGTGAACCGTCTCTGCACTCCCTCTATGGCAATAATGTCCTTCCTCAGATTTGGAGACCAGAACTGTACGCAATACTCCAGGTGTGGTCTCACCAAGACCCTATACAACTGAAGTAGAACCTCCCTGCTCCTACACTGAAATCCTATCCCATCCTCCCCAGAGTTCACTTGTCTCATCTCCTCTCATCTTACTTTCATTTGCCCTCAGGCACCATGGGTACTGACCTCCCCAACATCTGGGGCATAGGACAATACAAGCACACTGGACTCACTATCAACCCTCCCAACTCCTGCCACTGAAGTCCATCTGCACACATGACTTCACCCAGGTCCCTTCCGAGTCGGTCCCATTTTACCTCACTTTAGAATTTGCACCTCCTAACCATCATTCCTCAGACCCAATTTACCCGGCCACCTCCTCATCAATATCACCCAGCCCATCCCACCCATCACACTTGCTTCACCTGTCCTCCCTGATTTCACCCGTCCCATCACTCCAACCCTATTTTCAGCTCAGGTTTCAGTTTCCCAGTGTCTGTGGCATTCAGTTAACACCTGTCCCAACTGCAGTACCTGCTCTTCCTGCAGCATCTGATACTTTTTATTTTTACTCTGTTTGTAGTAATCCATGATCATCATGGCAGCATAGATTTTCCCAACTGTTAAGTCCGTATCTGGAGGAGAAAGGAAGATGGAATCAGATTCATAGGTATAGAGAGATACAACTCTAAAAAAGGCCCTTTGGCCCAGCAAATCCACGCCAACCAGGATTTCCCCATTTACACGAATCCTGCATTAATCCCATATTCTCATTCTATCCACATTCCCCATCAAATCCCTCTTCCAGATCCCCTCTTATCCCTAGGTTCTTAGACACTGGGGTCTTGGCCAAAAAGTTCCATTGTCCTGGCAGCACCGATCCTCTCCGTCATCCGTCGCCATCTTGAAAATGGCCTGCTTATCTATCGTATGATTTGACATGATTGTATGCAAATTAAACAATTTCACTGTAACTAGGTACATGTGACAATAAAGTCATCATCATCATCAACCATTAAATGCAAGGAGAATAAATAGAATTATCATATGTAGCGTGACTTAACAAGGAACAGGGACGATTCCTTGACAACACAGGGAAGCTTTTTTCAAAATGGTAGTGTGGTACGTACAGGCCAATATTCTCTGCAGATGGGCCCAAATCTGTTTTAATATTTGGAAAGGGAATGATTTCAGAACTGTATGTGGATGCGACTGTGAAGTCCACAAACTCTGGTTCTGTTTAGGAGATAAATTTCAGATCAATCCAATTCAAAAAAACTGTAGGGAGTAAAGGGAAGTTATGCTTCTTAACTGTGACGTGACCTTGTCACGTGAGGATAATGGCTGCTATGTGATTCATGAAGTCCGTGGGTGATGTTAGATATCTCCAGTGACTGTTGATGGCCATTTCCAGCACATTTATGTGCTGTCCATGATGGACCACACTTCACCCGGGGAGGGGCAAGCGTTCCTTTCATAACTGACCCAAACTGTTAACTGTTCCTCTCTCCACAGTCCCGGACTCTCTCCACAGATGCTGCTCCCGCATGCTCGGTATTTCCAGCAACCCCGGTCTTTGCTTTACTTACATGTGTGCATGGGAACCAAGAGGTCCAGTGTCTTCTGCGAGAGATGTGGCCAAATTGTCATGATCTCCTTGCGCAACTCTGCATCCAGCTGCTGCTTGTCTCCCCCACCTGACAAAGAAGTTTATTCGGGAATCGCGCGTCAGTATTTATCAGCTTACGACTCACAACCTGGAGAATAGGCTGATGTTTTCCACAAACGCAATGTCGCTGAGGTGGACGAGATTGAGAGCTTTAAGTTCCTCGGTGTAAATATTACCGACAATCCGTCCTGGTCCAACCACATTGACAGTGCAGCCGGGAAGGCGCACCAAAGCCTCTACTTTCGATTTTAGAGACACTGTGCAGACTGGCCCTTCAGCCCCTCCGCCGGGTGTCCGCTTCCCCATCGTGACCCCTACCCACGCGAACCCTCCCCTTGGTAACCGCTCCGCCCTGGTGACTAGCCCCCTACTCAGTGACCTCGTGTCCCCTTGGCGACCCCTACTCCCTGTGACCTCTCCCCCCGGTGACGATCCCCCTATTGTCCAGTGATGACAAGGTGATCAGCAGAAGCTGGTTGAAAGATCCTCCTGCAAAGGGTAGGGCAGGCACGGTGAGTATCAAAGGATGGGTGGAGAGAGGACTGGATGACAAGGGGAGGGGAGCTAACTTTAGAGTTTAGCGAATCAGGCCCTTTGGCCCACTGAGTCCGTGTCGACCAGTGATCACCCCGTACACGAGAACTATCCACCTCTTTAGGGACAATTTACAATTTTACCGTGGCCAATTAACCTACAAACCTGTACGTCTTTAGAACGTGGGAGGAAACTGCGGCACCCGGAGAAAACCCACGTGGACACAGGGAGAACGCAAAACACCGTACAGCCAGCACCCGTAGTCAGGATCAAACCCGGGTCCCTGGCGCTGTAAGGCAGCAGGTCTACTGCTGTGCCACTGTGCCACCCTTCCTCAGAAGACTGAGGCAATTCAGCATGTCTCTGATGACTCTTGGCAATTTCTGCTGATGCACCACAGAAAGACTCGTCTCTGGATGTTTCACAACTCGGGAAGTCAACTGCTCTGCCAAAGGCCATAAGAAATTATAATTGTGAATGCAATTAGTCCATCACGCACTTTCCCCACCATTAACTCCATCCATTCCCAAATTCTTTATTTCTTTGTTGCCCTATAATGTATTGACCCACACACGCCTATCATCTTCCCTCTGGGTCTATTTCCAATTACCTACACTAGCGGTATTGTACAACAACTAAATATCTGACTTGTAACTGAGGTTAGGGTCAAAGTGGGTCTCTGGAGCAGTGAGGCAGCAGATTTCCTGCTGCACCAACATACTACAGATTCTTGCCCCTTTTCTATAACTTTCCCGTGAATTTTGTTGCTCTGAATATTTCATAGCACACTGTATACCTCGTTCATACGTTCATAAGTTATCGGAGCAGAATTAGGCCATTCAGCCCCCCACTGACAGCCTGGTAGTGTGACAGATCCCATTTTCCTTCTTAATTCTAATCAAATAGAAATATTGGATCGATCTTTCCTGGAACCACCTATCACTTGCCAGATCTTGTGCCACTCCTTCCCATCACCTCTCGCTAGCAGCTAGCACCCATTAGGTGAAGAAGTTCTCCGCCATTCAATCATGGCTGATCTCTGCCACCTAATCCCATTTTACTGCCTTCTCCCCATAACCCTTGACACCCGTTCTAATCAAGAACTTGTCTATCTTAGAATACCCACTGACTTGGCCTTCACATCCTCTGTGGCAATGAGTTCCACAGATGGAGACAGGCTAAGTTTGGGTCCATGCAATTTACCATAACTAAACCTTTGGAAAAAGTGAATGGGTTTCGAAAAGTTGCTCAATGTTAAAACAAGTACTCTGTTCAAGGAAGAAGTGAAGACCATTATACTTTTATTGAGCAATGCAGTGTTTCCTGTCCCTCTCTCAGGAAGATATCTGTTCAATGATTGGTCCCCAATCAGTATCTCAGAGGAATATCCATGTAATTCTGTAGTAATTAAGAATTAGTTACTCCTTCTAATTTACAGTACTTAGGAGATTCAAGTATGGTCTATGATGGAAATATTTGAACTTGTGAAGTTATGCTCCTGCAAATGTAAGGATTCAGGGAAACTTCCAATACTCCTGGAGACCAAGACGTGTGTCCAGCTGCAGCTGAAGACCGATAGCATTGCACAGCTGGAACCAGGGATAGACTCACTGTGGAGCATCCGTGATGAGGAGGAAATAGTGGATAGCGTGTGCAGTGACCTGGTCCTCTCAAATTATCATTGGCACTGACAGAAATGCAATGGAAGACCACCAGACAGAGGGAGCAGTGCCAGAGTACCTTATGACTAAAGATAGACACAAAATGCTCGAGAAACGTAGCGGGACAGGCAGCACCTCTGGAGAGAAAGAATGGGTGACGTTTCGGGTCGAGACCCTTCTTCTGGTCTGAAAATACTACATCCAGAGATGCTGCCTGTCCCACTGAGTTACGCCAGCATTTGTATCTATCTTCGGTTTAAACTAGCATATGCAGTTCCTTCGTACCCTACGACTATCTCCCTCTCAAGCAGATGTGTCTTATTGGATACTACTGGAGGGACAACTGAGAGCGGCTGAGAAACATTGCTCAGTGGACAACTCCGTATTCTGCAAAAGGGCAAATCTTATGGCAGCAAGCACATTAAAAATAATATGAAATTAACAGTTGGAGTTGGATGCTGATCTATAGAAATGAAGTTTCTGTCTCGTGATGTTCTCAATTATTTAAGATAAATACAAAGTGCTGGATTAACTCAGTGAGTCAGACAGCAGCATCTCTGGAGAGAAAGAATGGGTGACGTTTCAGGTCAGAACCCTGCTTCAAAATTATTCAGATTAGATTATTGAGGTGTTTGCTTTGATATGTGTACAATCTGCAAACTTGAATGATATTCATGGTTAATGCAGGAAGTCAGAGTGAGGAATATGATGAGAAGGTGGAGTGCAGGGATATGGTAAAGAAGTAGGTTTTATGAGCTTGTTTCACTTCATTCTTGGGATATGGCCAATGTGAGCAAGCATATTTTGACCATGAGATGCTGAGCATGTATATTGATAGCATGGATTATCTACCCTACAGCTCTGAGGTTAGTTAACGGTCGGCCACATCAGAGTGGGACTGCAGGCCGTCAAGAATGAAAAGAAACTTTCATAATACAGTGCACCTGGAAAATAATGAACGATTACTGACTGGTGTTAAAATTAGTGTGTTCATTTACACAGCTACAGAGGTCTAGAAACGTTTTTTTTTGTTTTGCATTTTCAAATTGAAATGATAGTGAAATGTGAATCAGTAACCAAGGTCGCTGAATTCCTAGGTCAGCCACAAAACATGAATGTGGTATAAGGTAGATATCCATTGTAATGGTTGGCTGGTGGAGTTGAGAAAATGGTGGGGGGTTAGATTATGGGAGATAGACAAAAAGGTAGGGTTAATGTTAGCTGAAAAGATAGCGATGGGTGATGTGTCGAGACATCAGGATTCAAAGTCATAATGCCATGTTAGGAATGAGGCACAGGGCAAGAACAAATGCGACAGACAGGGAGAGAGATGGTGAGAGAAAGGTAGAGATGATGAGAGTGAGAGAAATGTGAGTGTGTGAGAGGTGTGAGTGTGAGGGAAATGTGAGAGTGGGGAAGATGTGCGAGTGAGAGAGACGTGTAGAGTGGTGGGTGAGAGTGGGAGATGTGAGAAAGAGGCAGATTAGTGTGTGAGGGAGGGTAAGATTTTGCAGAGGAAAGAGTTTGAGTAGTATAGCAAGAAAGTGTGGGGTAAGAAGGGATCTTATAGAAACATATAAAAATTCTTAAGTGATTGGACGGGTTAGATGCAGGAAAAATGTTCCCAATGTTGGGGGAGTCCAGAACCAGGGGTCACAGTTTAAGAATAAGGGGTAGGTAGGCCATTTAGGACAGAGATGAGGAAAAACATTTTCACCCAGAGAGATGTGAATCTGTGGAATTATCTGGCACAGAAGGCAGTGGAGGCTAATTCACTGGATGTTTTCAAGAGATAGCAAGATTTAGCTCTTAGGGACAACGGAATCAAGGGATGTGGGGAAAAACCAGGAACGGGTTACTGATTTTGGATGATCAGCCATGATCATACTGAATGGTGGTGCTGGCTCAAAGGGCCGAATGGTCTACTCCTGCACCTATATACTATGTTTCTAAGAGAGATGTTGGGATGGTATGAGCAACTCGATGAGGGTTCTAATTGCTCATAACCTGAACGCTTAATTCTGTTTCTCTTTCCACTGATGCTCCTCCAATCTGTTGACTATTTCCTGCACCCTCTGTTTTTGATTCAAATTCCTAGCATGTTAGGTTTGTCTGATCGTCACTCTACGATGCCCCCTGGGATATTTTACCAGCACAGAATTGCCGCACAAAGCAAACAACACAGTTCCTGTTGTGCTTTAAAACCAGTTGGGTTTTGTGGACTGGTTGGTGTGAAGTCGACACTGAACGACCTCTTACCTCTTGCCAGCTTGATTTGAAGTGCGGTTCTGATCAATCCCATGAGCGTGGAGGTGAAGTGAACAGTCTTATCCTCGCTGACAGGCATATTCATCAGTACCAGTCTCTAGAAAGGAGAAGGACAGTGAGCCACAACCAGACCCAGCAATGCTGCCTTAACCTCCCGTCTCCATACTGGGATCTAACTACATCCCACAACAGCTCCAGTGGATCTAGCAGGTTATGTGCTTCCTTGCAAGCTCCTCATTTTGCTCTACCCTTATCTCGCCTCCCCCCTCCTGTCACTAACTTCCCCCCTCCAATTCCTCCATGTCTGCGCTTTCCTGCCACCGAAAACTCGCTGATTGTTTAAGGTGCTCCATTGTTGTAGCCAACATTGTGAAGACATGTCTGTCTTATCAGATGACCTACCAACCACCCTGCCCACGATCTCACTATAGTCTTCCCCGCACATCTACCCTCACTAACCACCCCTTGATCCATGTAAGTTGGCTGGGCCACTCCTCACTTCCCTCCAACTCTCCCACCTCTGGGATTTTTATGACAAGTGAACAGAAACATTGAAACTAGATAAGAGTTCTCTTGTTTCGCACACTGATAATCTCCCCTCATTTTTGTTTCTTGGCTGCAGTCTATGGGACGGCAACCTAGGAGAGTGCATGAGCGCTGGGAATCTTTGTACCCACTGACCGAGCAATGAATGAGCTCACATTCACATATTGCTGACGTGCCTCGTCCAACCCGTCCTGTCCTGCAACTGTAATTAATTAAAACCAGATGCACGGTCACCTTTATCCTTGTAGATTCATGGAAAATGTTCAGCAGAGCAGGCCATTCAGACGTTGACATGCGGTCTCATCCCTTCCCACAGCACTGGGCTGGCACCCCTGTAGTGATGCTTCCTCCGCTACACGGCCTCGTAGTGGCTTACATGTGGTTTAGTGTCTGCCTCCACTGCTCTTTCAGGCAATGTGCTATTCCCCATCACCCACAGGGTGTGAGAACCTCTCCTCTAGTCCTACCTGTAAACCTGCACTCCCTGGGATGGGACATCTCTGCTTAGGGAAATAGGTCCTCTCTATTTACTCTATTCAGACCTCTCATAATTCCACATACCTCGGTTACATTTTTGCTCAACCTCCTCTGTTCCAAAGTGAACAAGCCCAGCCTGTCCATTTTCTTTATCACAAAACAACTTTCTGCTGGCAACTGGCAATATCCTCGTGAATTCCATCTGCACCCTCATCTTCCCTGTAATGTGGTGATCAAGTCCATACACCGTGCTCAAGCTACGGACGAGTTGACAATTCCAGTATAACCTCACTGAGCCTATCTTCTGTTCCTTAGCTGACAGAGGAAAAACATTCCTCTGTGTCTTTGTAAACATCTTAGTGACCTGCCCTTCTTCCGCTCAGGTCCAATGGACTCATATTCTTCCTTCACACCAGTCAATATCCTCCTATTTATGACTATGTCTCGGTAATACATTTAGGCAGGTGTAACAAAGTGAGGTAATATTTAATACTAGACTAAGTGGGACCAGTTGGGTCCCAGCATCACACGGGAGGGCTGGTCCCCCAACACAATATTCCACCTCTCCTCCAATTCCAATATTGGTGGCCAGTGGGGGGGGGGGGGGGGGGGGGGCTTTCTGGAGTGCTAGTATGGGTGTTCTGGTCTGAAGGGACTGGTTTCCAGAGGGCTAGAATGGACATTGTGGGCAGAATCGATTCTTGGGCTGGCAGCTCAGTCACTCAAGCCTGGTGTGCTGGCAGCTCACTCACTCACGGCTGGTGGGCTGGCAGTTGACTCACGGCTATTCCTTGAAATTCCATTTCAAGCAGGGTGCAAGGCCACCAAATTCAAGTGCAGTTTCTTACCACTTCGAGCAGGGTGCAAGGCCACCAAATTCTAGTGCAGTTTCATACCATTTCAAGCAGGGTGCAAGGCCACTAAAGACAGTGAGTCGTGACCTCTCCCTCCTCCATCTTGCAGAGTGAGCCACGCCCACACTTCTGGATTTTATAGTCCCTCCCCCCCCCACCAGAAGGGGCGAGGCCTTCATGGCGTGATTGACAGGAGAGAGAATCTCAACATTCTTAAACACTAATAACTCTTTTATTTTTCATCGATGGGCAAATTCATTGGCACCAGATGAGCGGAGAGGGATTCTGAGTAAGATGGCCAAATCTCACAGCCGTACGTGGTAGTGTTTTTTCTAACATCAATATAAAGTGCAAACAGGAAGTGGTCAAGGTTAGACTTTTAATTATATCGAAGGCAAGGCAACTTTAATTAGGCAACACAGCTTTAGCATTTCCAAACCAAAGGCAACACAGCTTTAGCATTTCCAAACCAAAGGCAACACAGCTTTAGCATTTCCAAACTATATTTTCAAACCACATTAAGGGCACTGACAGGTCAGTAAAACCACTCACAGTTTAGTAGACATGTGTTCAGTGTTATTCAGTCTGAGAGACGTGACCCTCTTGCTCCCCCCATCTTGCAGAGACTGACTGAGGCACTCAACACTTCCGGGTTTTATAGTCCCTCCGGAAGGGGCATGACCTTCAGGAGAGAGAATCTCAACGTTTTTTAAACACTAATAACTCTTTTATTTTTAATCGATAGGAAAAATCCTCGTCCTGCGCAACGTAAGGGGATTCTGAGTAATCTGAATCAAACATCACAGCCATAAGTGGCAGCATTTTTTCTAAAATCAATATACAGAACAACAGGAAGTGGTCAAGATCAGACTTTTAGCAATATAGATGGTGTGGAGGAAGTGGACTCCACTGGTCCTTAACAGAGGTTGGCCAGGTCAATAGGATATTTGGAAAGGCACAGAGGATGCTTTGCTTTGAGGGACCTGGGTGTTCAGAAGGATAGTACGTGGGTGTAGCAGGCAATTGTAAAAGCAAATAGGTTCTTATTGCATATTGATTTGTGTAGCAGATTGGAAACATCAATCTGTAATTACGTGGAGCTCCATTGAGACTGCTATAGATTGATGTATGTAGTTCTGGCCTTTCACCTAGGCAAGGATATCAGAGAATCATCAAGTTGTACAGTACAGAAGGGAGGAGGCCATTTAGCCTATAGTGTCCGTGCCATTTCTCTACCAGAGTGACTTACTGACTCCACTCCTAGCCCACGCTCTGTGCTCCTTCAATTTTTTCCTCGCTATTTATTTACCTTTAGACTTTAGAGGTGCAGTGTGGGACGAGGCCCTTCTGCCCACCGTGTCCGTGCCGACCAGCAATCGCTCTCCGTACCCTAGCACAATTTACGATTTTTACCGAAGCCAAGTTAACCTACAAACCTGCACGTCGTTGAAGTGTGGGAGGAAACGGGAGCACCCGGGGAAAACCCACACAGTCACAGGGAGAATGTGCAAACTCCGCACAAACAGTACCCATAGTCAGGATCGAACCCAGGTCCCTGGCGCTGTAAGGCAGCAACTGCACCTCTGCGCTACCGTGCTGCCCCATCTAGTTACCTCTTGATGTCTACAACTGCAGGCAAAGTATTCCAGATTCCAACGACAGACTGTGTAAAAGGCTTTTGCTCGTGTCACTATTAATTGCCTTTCTCTATTTAATACCTGTGAGCTTCACAGCCAACTTTCCACCATCCACTCTGTTCACAGCCCTCATTACTTTATACACCTCTCAGATCTCCCGTCAGCCTCAGCATCTCCAACGAGAACAGTCACCACCTCTCCAATCTATTATTGTAACTTGTCATCATTCATCTTAGAAAAGATTCTTGTAAATATTCCCTGCTCCCACTTCCTTCCTGTAAATGAGATAATCAGAGTTGAACACAAGCTTCCATCTGAGTTTACACCTGTGCTTCAGCACAACTTCCCTGTCTTTACATTCCATTCCTCAATTGCATGGGAGCGCTGAGGTATAGAGTTGCGGCCTTTACAGCGCCAGAGACCCGAGTTCGATCCTTACTACAGGTGCTGTCTGTACGGAGTGTGTACGTTCTCCCCGTGACCTTCATGGGTTTTCTCTGGGAGCTCTGGGTTCCTCCCACGCTCCAAAGACGTTCAGGATTGTAGGTTAATTGGCTTGGTAGAATTGTAAATTATTCCTAGTGTGTGTAGGATAGTGTAAGTGTGCGGAGATCGTGGTTGGCGCGGACCTGGTGAGCTGAAGGGCCTGTTTTTGCTCTGTATCTCTAAACTAAACTTTCAATGTCCCTCTGGTCCTGAACCCTCTTTAGAACAGTAACACTTTATTCTAGATTGCCTCGCCACATTCTTCCTGAAAAATGCATCACCTCACATTTTTCCACTTCATCTGCCATGCACTTGCCCATTTCACAGGCCTCTTTACAACCTGCTGCAATGTATCACTGTCTTTTCTCAGCGCCCAGGTTTATGTCAGCAACAGATTTAGAGACTCCGGCATGTCTAGACCAGGTCTCATCAGAGAATGCTGTATTCACCTTCCTGGATTCCAAGTAAGAACCATTCATAACAACCTTTTGTGCTTATTCCTTCACCAGTTTTGTATCAATGTTCATTTCATGCCACATGCTTCCTTTCTGAAAGGCCTGGTATTTGACACCTTGTCAAAAGCCTCTGATAGTGCATGCATACCACATTGATTGCATTATCCTCATCAATTCTATCCACGACCCCTTCAAAAAAATTAAGCTAAGAGTTATACGGCACTGAAATAGACCCTTCGGTCCAACTCATCCATGCTGACCAAGGTGTCTTCCTGAGCTTGTCTCATTTGCCTGCAATTGGCCAATATAACACTAAACCTTTCCTATCTATGTACCTGCCTTCATGTATATTAGACATTGCAATTGTACCTATCGCTAGCACTTTCTCAGGCAGCTTGCCCCATATACCCACCACCCTCTGTGTATTAACAATTGCCCTTCAGGCTACGCTTAAATCTTTCCTCTCTCATCTTAATCCTACGTCATTTCGTACTAGACTCCTCTACCCCGGGAACAAGACCGTGATCATCCATCTTATCTGCACGGCTCATTATTTTATAAACCTCTGTAACGTCACCGCTCAACCTCCTGCACTCCAGGACAAACAGTCGCAGCTGAGACAGTCCCTCTTTCTAACCCAAGGCCTCCAGTACTCACAACATCCCATGTGAACCTTTTCTGCACCCTCTGCAGCTTAATCACATCCTTGCTATAGTATAGTGACCAGAAATGCACACGTTATTCCAGGTGCAGTCTCACCAACGTCTGCTATCAAATTAGTAAACATGATTTGCCTTGAACAAATCCATGTTGAATTGCCTTAATTAATCAATTTTTCTCAATGTGACTATTAATCCTGTCCCAGATCAATATTTCTTAAAGATAATCATCACAGGCCCACAATTTCCTCCCTTATTTCCCTCCAAATCCTAGATGCCTCCTATCTTGTCCAGGTGACTGACCTACATTAAGTTTAGCCAACATTACTAATACTTCCATGCTGAAAATTTGTAATAAATCCAGTGCCTCAACTTTCTCCTTCACTATTATTTGCAAAACATCATCTTTTATAAACATACTGGTTGTTGTTGGTATTTACCACCCGACGTCATTAAACGCTTTTTTATGCTTTTTCTTCCTCCTCATCTCTGTCATCTATGGAGCTCTGGGTTTGTTTGCTCTTACATTACTTGTCATTAGAATGTACCTCAAATGTATCTCAACATCTCTCCCTTAAAGGCATTACTTTGCAACAGGTTTACATGTCAACTATTAATTCTGATGTATCTGGGCCAGATCTACTCCCAGTCCTGAAGCAGGGTCATAAGCTCATAGGTTCTAGGAGCAGAATGAGGCCGTTCGACTCATTAGGTCTACTCCACCATTATTGAATCTATCTTTCCCTCTCAACCCCATTCTCCTGTCTTCTCCCCATAACCTCTGCCACCCGTACTGATCAACCTTGACCTGAAACACTGACTATCCCTCTGCCCCCACAGATGCTGTTTAACCCACTGAGTTGCAATGTCTCAGTCTTGAAGCGGAGCTTTGACCTGAAATGTTGACTATTTTCCAGCCTCCACAGGTGCTGCACAGCCACAGGGTAATACAGCATGGAATCAAGCCCTTTGGTCCAACTCGTTCTTGCCAGTCAATTTATCTATCTGAGCTAGTCCAATTTGCCTGCATCTGGCTCACATCCCTCTAAACCTTTACTATCCATGAATCTGTCCAAAAGTATTTTAAACATCTTCCTCCAGCAGATCGTTTCTTATAGCCACCACCCTCTATATCAAAATGATGCTTCTTGGGTCCCATTTAAATCTTTCCCATCTCACCTTAAACCTATTCTCTCTTGTTTTAGACTCCTCTACCACGGGAAACACTGTAATAATCTTATCTGTGACCCTCTTGATTTTATTACCAATATTAGGTTACCCCGCAGCATTTTTCACCCCAGGGAAAATAGTCAAAGCCTATCCAGCCACTCTTTATCTCAAACCCGGTAAAATGCTCATGATATTTCCTGCACTCCTTCCAGCTTAATCACTATTCCCTATAACTTGGTGACTAGAATGGTGCACAAAACTCCAGGTGTGGTCTCACCAACGATGAGTACAGTTGCAACCTGATGTCTCAATTCCTGTTCTCGAAGCCCTGAGCTGATCGAGACCCGGGGTTCGATCCTGACTATGGGTGCTGCTTGTACGGAGTTTGTACGTTCTTCCAATGACCACATGGGTTTCCTTCGGGTGCTCTGGTTTGCTCCCACGCTCCAAAGACATACAGGTTGGTAGCTTCATTGCCTTCGGTAAAATTGTAAATTGTCCCTAGTGTGTAGGATAGTGCTGGTGTATGGAATGAATGCTGGTCGGTGCAGACTCGATGGGCTGAAGGGCCTGTTTCCACGCTTTGTCTCTAAAGTCTAAAGTTAAATTCCACATGCTATTCCTTGGCTCACATCCCCAGTTCATCTAGATTGCGTTGTAATCTTAGATAACCTTTTTTCACTACCCAGTACACCACCAATTTAAACTGCTGAGTTTCTCAAGCAGTTTGTCTTTTGCTCCAGATTCTAGGAACTACTAACCCTATTGTCTCTAACGTCATCCCAATGAAATCGGCCAAACTCCAACTAGTTATCTTGATTTAGGATTGCTGTGGGAGGCTAGAGAGGAAACTGCAGGAGCCCTCAAAGCAATTTATGAGTCATTGTTAAATACAGACATGGTATACAGGAGACTGGAGGGTGGCAAATGTTGTGGCTCTATTCAAGAAGGGCTGCAGGGAAAAGGCCGGGAACTACAGGTCAGTAAGCTTAACCTCTGTGGTCATAAAGTTAAGAGAGAGTATTCTGAGGGATAGGATATACATACACTTTAATGCTGGGCTCTGGGGAGTGTTGTAGAGCAAGGGGACCAAGGAGTAGAGGTAATGTTAGTTGAAAGTGGCATCTCAGGTAGATAAGGTGGTCACAAAGGCTTTTGGCACGTTGGCCTTCATCAGTCAAGAGTATTGAGTATAGGCGTTGGGAGGTCATAAGAAGTTGGTGAGGCTGCATTTAGAATATTGTGTTCAGTTTTGGGCACCATGTAATAGGCAAGATGTTGTCAAGCTAGAATGGGTGTAGAGAAGGTTTACAAGGATTAAAAGGGAGGCAGCGAGAACAAAGAGGTTCCAACATGACGCTAATGAGTACTTTCGTAAGTTTGTCGGTGCCAGGAACGTGGTGAGTCTTTGTGTACTTTGTGCAGGAACGCTGGGAAACTTTATAATGTATGCAAAAAACAAAGAAAGGTAACTGTGCCTAGTTACATGTGACAATAAAGTATGGGAAAGAACTGCAGATGCTGGTTTAAATTGAGGATAAGCCACAAAATGCTGGAGTAACTCAGTGGGACAGGCAGCATCTCTGGAGAGAAGGAATGCGTGACGTTTCGGGTCACAAACCTTCTTCAGACTGATGTCAGGGGTGTGGGCGGTACAGGGATAAAAATGCAGTCGGAGGCAGTAAGACTGGTTCAAGAACTGGGAAGGGGGAGGGGATGGAGAGAGAGGGAAAGCAAGGGCTACTTGAAGTTAGAGAAGTCAATTAAGCTACCCAAGTGAAATATAAGGTGATGTTCCTCCACTTTGCGCTGGGCCTCACTCTGACAATGGAGGAGGCCCAGACCAGAAAGGTCAGTGTGAGAATGGGAGGGGGAGTTAAAGTGTTGAGCAACCAGGAGATCAGGTCGGTTTAGGCGGACTGAGCGGAGGTGTTCAGCGAAACGAACGCCGAGCCTGCGCTTGGTCTCACCGATATATAGGAGTCCACACCTGGAACAGCGGATACACGAGATGAGGTTGGAGGAGGTGCAAGTGAACCTCTGCCTCACCTGAAGAGACTGTCGGGGTCCTTGGATGGAGTTGAGGGGGGAGGTATAGGGACAGGTGTTGACCAGGGAGTTGCTGAGGGAACGCAAACCACTTTCTGCAGAGACCGTTCTCTCCGCAACTCACTGGTCAACTCATCCCTTCCAGCATTTTGTGACAATAAAGTATCGCTGAATCATCGAATCACTATTCTTTTACTTTTTACTTTTGTGAAATTGTGTGTTTGATGCCGTCTATGTGCCTTTTGGAAAGGCGTTTGACAAGGTACCACATGGCAGGCTGGTCAAACAGGCCAAAGCCCAAGAAGCAAATGGACCTAAAACTGGCTGAGCAGCGGGAAACAAAGGGTAATGGGTGCAGCTGTGTCTGTGCGCCTAAGGATTTGACTAATAGAGAACCAGACTCAGGTTCTGGCTTTTTGCTAAATGTATTAATGAGTTTGATGTAGGAGCATGAAAAAGAAGTTCAGACTTGATACACACACACTAGGCATGTGATTAACAATGAGAAGAAAAATTTTGAATTGCATTTAGGTTTGGATCTGCCCATTTGGGTGGAAAATTGGTAAATGTAATTTAATTTGGAGAAGTGTGAGATAATGCAGGCATAGAGATGCAACAAAGCAAGGAAATACATGGTAAATGAGACAAAACTGAATGGTGTGGAGGAACAGAAAGACCTTGGATTATATGTCCACAGATCCTTGAAGGTAGCAGGACCGGTCGACAGGGTGGTTAAAAGGGTGCACGGGATGCTTTCCTTCATTTAACAAGGCAGGGCTATGGTCGCACTTCAGTCTTCTCCCCTCATCCATCAGGCAAGAGGTACAGAAGTATGAAAACGCACACCTCCAGATTCAGGGGCAGTTTCTTCCCAGCTGTTATCAGGCAACTGAACCATCCTACCAACAATTAGACAGCAGCCCTGAGCTACTATCTACCTCACTGGAGACCCTCAGACTAATTTAATCGGACGGTTATGGGACTTTATCTTGCGTTGAACGTCATTCCCTTTATCGTGTATCTGTACACTGTGGATGGTTTGTTTGTAATCGTGTATTGTCTTTCCGATGACTGGTTAGCACGCAACAAAAGCTTTTCACGGTACCTCGGTACATGTGACAATAAACTAAACTAAAGCATAGAAGGGGTCCTTCGATAGAGTTGAGGGGGGGAGGTATAGGGACAGGTGTTGACCAGGGAGTTGTGGAGGGAAAACCAACCACTTTCTGCAGAGACCGTTTTCTCCGCAACTCACTGGTCAACTAGTCCATTCCCACCTAAACCACCCCCTCCCCAGGTACCTTCCCCTGCAACCACAGGAGATGCGACACCTGTCCCTTTACCTCTCCCCTCGACTCCGTCCAAGGACTCCAGCATTTTGTGGTGATAAAGTATCGTACTGACAATAAAATAGTGAGGTTACGCTGAAACTGTGTACGGCACTAGTTAGGTTGCACTTGGAGTACTGTGCATTTTTCTGGTCAGTACAATACAGGAATGATGTGATTGTACTGCTGCGACTGCAGATGATATTTGTGAAGATGTTACCTTGACTTGACAATTCTATGAAGAAAGATTGGATATGTACGTGGTGTTTTCTTTGGATCAGAGGGAAGACCGAATAGCGGTTGTAAAACTGTGAGGGACCAAAAGCGAAGGAACATACATTTAAAGTCATTGGTATGAGGAATGAGAGAGTTTTTTGCATTCTTTCCATCTGTAATTATGGTTCCCTTACATTGAGTATATTTAAACATTCTTTCCCATGGTACATAATGCACACATGGATGTAGAGTTACACTTCAATTTACAAATGCTCACTGCTTGGATCAAATATTCCCAGGAGCCTGGAGAGGTGAGGAGAGAGAGAGATGGAAAAGGAGAGTGTGTATGTAGGAAAAGGGAGAGAGAGAAGGGAGGGAGAGAGAGAGAAAGGAGAGAGAGAGAGCGAGAGGAGAGAGAGAAGGGAGAGAGAGGAAGAGAGAAGGGAGAGAGAAGAGAGAGAGAGAGAGATAAGGAGAGGAGAGAGGGAGAAGGGAGAGAGAGAAAGGAGAGAGAAGGGAGAGAGAGAAATGAGAGAGAAAGAGATAGAGAGAGAAGAGGAGAGAGAGAATAGAGAGAGAAAGGGAGAGAGAGGATGAGAGAGAGGAGATAGAGGGAATTGAGAGAAGAGGGAGAGGAGAGAAGGGGAGAGAGAGAGAGAGAGAGAGGTGAGAGAGAGAGAGAGGAGAGAGAGAAAGGGAAAGATAAGGGAGAGAGGAGAGAGAAAGGAAGAGAGAGGAAAGGAGAGAGAGAGAGGAGAGAGTTAGAGAGATAGGAGAGAAGGGAGAGAGAGAGAAGAGAGAAGGGGAGAGAGAGAGAGAGAGAGAGAAGAGAGAGGAGAGGAGAGGGAGAGGAGAGAGAGAAAGAGAGAGATAGACTGGAGAGAAAGAGAGGAGAGAGGAGCGAGAGGAGAAGAGAGGAGGGAGAGAGAAAGAGAGAGAGGATGAGAAAGGAGAGAGAGAAGGCGAGAGGAAGGAGGAGGAGAAAGCGAGAGAGGAGCGAGAGAGAGAGAGGAGAGGAGAGAGGGAGAGAGAGAGAGAGAGAGTGAGAGAGAGCGAGCGAGGAAAGAGAGAGAAGAAAGAGAGAGAGAGACAGAGAGAGAGAAGGAGAGTGGAAAGAGAGAGAGAGAGAGGAATGGGGGAAAGGGAGAGGTAGAGAGAGAGGAACGGCGAGTGACAGACAAGCAGAGGGAGGGAGAGGCAGAGAGTGGGAGGGAGAAAGAGAGGGGTAGAGCTACTATTACATTCCAATGTCCTCCATTTTCACGTCCTTTCTGGAAGGGACTATGGTTTGTTGCAGAGTGTTTTATTGAGCTGTGTACATGCCCTGCTCTTCACAGTCGCTGTTTCCTTGGTGACACTGGGACACACACTGAATCCTGACTTGGTTCTGGAATTTGAATTGGTTGTCGAACCAATTGTTCTGTCTTTTCTGGCCACAGGACAACAGGAGAGCCTCAAAAAATGATGTCGGTGGGACGAGCTACTTCAGTCTAGACAGAGGAGACAACCTGTGACCTTCTACCCTGTCTGGCTTGCTGTAATTTGTGGCACATTGACTTAGGAGGCTCCAGAATGTAACTCAGTGAATTTCCAGTCTTTAATGAGTGGCGTCCCCACAGCACTCAGGCACAATTAGAAAATTCAAACTATATTCCCATGGAAAAAATGGTCAATCAATCAAATGGTTGGGGATTACCTGTACAGGCATTGGGTCTTGATCATTCAGTTCAGGCAGTAGTTTAGTTTAGATTAGTTTAATTAGAGATTCAGCGTGGAAGCAGGCCCTTCGGCCCATCGAGTCCGTGCCGACCAGGGATCCCCGTGCACCAGGAACAATTTACGATTTTTACCAATTGTTACGAACCTGTACGTCCTTGGAGTGTGAGAGGAAACCGGAGCACCCTGGGAAAACCCACGCGGTCACAGGGAGAACGCACAAACTCCGAACAGAGAGCACCTGTAGTCAGGATCAAATCCGGGTCTCTGGCGTCCTGGGTAAGACAGCAACTCTACCCCTGTGCCACCCTACACAAACTATAAACAACTAACACCATTATATATATATACAGTGGCTTGCAAAGGTTTTCATACCCCTTGAACGTTTCCACATTTTGTCACGTTACAACCACAAACGTAAATGTATTTTAGTGGGATTTTATGTGATAGACCAACACAAAGTGGCGCATAATTGTGAAATGGAAGGAAAATTATACATGGTTTCCAAATTTTATTACAAATAAAAAACTGAAAAGTGTGGCGTGCAAAAGTATTCTGCCCCCCTGAGTCAATACTTTGTAGAGCCACCTTTCGCTGCAATTACAGCTGCAAGTCTTTTGGGGTATGTCTCTACCAGCATTGCACATCTAGAGACTGACATTTTTGCCCATTCTTCTTTGCAAAATAGCTCAAGCTCAGTCAGATTGGATGGAGAGCATCTATGAACAGCAATTTTCAAGTCTTGCCAGAGATTCTCAATTGGATTTAGGTCTGGACTTTGGGCCATTCTAACACATGAATATGCTTTGATCTAAACCATTCCATTGTAGCTCTGGCTGTATGTTTAGGGTCGTTGTCCTGCTGGAAGGCGAACCTCCGCCCCAGTCTCAAGTCTTTTGCAGACTCTAACAGGTTTTCTTCCAAGATTCCCCTGTATTTGGCTCCATCCATCTTCCCATCAATTCTGACCAGCTTTCCTGTCCCTGCTGAAGAAAAGCATCCCCTCAACATGATGCTGCCACCACCATGTTTCACAGTGGGGATGGTGTGTTCAGGGTGATGTGCAGTGTTAGTTTTCCGCCACACATAGCGTTTTGCATTTAGGCCAAAAACTTCAATTTTGGTCTCATCAGACCAGAGCACCTTCCTCCACATGTTTACTGTGTCCCCCACATGACTTGTGGCAAACTGCAAACAGGACTTCTTATGGCTTTGTTTCAACAATGG
The DNA here is from genome assembly GCA_035221665.1 of Okamejei kenojei. Taxonomy (NCBI): domain Eukaryota; kingdom Metazoa; phylum Chordata; class Chondrichthyes; order Rajiformes; family Rajidae; genus Okamejei; species Okamejei kenojei. Next base: position 26,958,850 of record CM069140.1, on the reverse strand, counting down.
CTTTCTTCTTGCCACTCTTCCATAAAGGCCCAATTTGTGGAGTGCACGACTAATAGTTGTCCTGTGGACAGATTCTCCCACCTGAGCTGTGGATCTCTGCAGCTCCTCCAGAGTTACCAAGGGCCTCTTGGCTGCTTCTCTGATCAATGCTCTCCTTGCCCGGCCTGTCTGTTTAGGTGGACGGCCATGTCTTTGTAGGTTTGCAGTTGTGCCATATTCTTTCCATTTTCGGATGATGGATTGAACGGTGCTCCATGAGATGTTGAAAGATTGGGATTTTTTTTAGAACCTAACCCTGCTTTAAATTTCTCCACAACTTTATCCCTGACCTGTCTGGTGTGTTCCTTGGGCTTCATGATGCTGTTTGTTCACTAATGTTCTCTAACAAACCTCTGAGGCCTTCACAGAACAGCTGTATTTATACTGAGATTACACACGTGGACTATATTTACTAATTAGGTGACTTCTGAAGGCAATTGGTTGCACTGGATTTTATTTAGGGGTATCAGAGTAAAGGGGGCTGAATACTTTTGCACGCCACACTTTTCAGTTTTTTATTTGTAATAACATTTGAAAACCATGTATCATTTTCCTTCCACTTCAAAATTATGCGCCACTTTGTGTTGGTCTATCACATAAAATCCCACTAAAATACATTTACGTTTGTGGTTGTATCGTGACAAAATGTGGAAAAGTTCAAGGGGTATGAATACTTTTGCAAGCCACTGTATATATTTACAAAGCAGAACTGGCATTATCTGTGTAAAGATATGAAGTAGGTACATCCCTTTTATCTTATCTTATTTTACTCTCTCATATTTTCTGTCTTCTATTTTGTTTTCTTTCTTTTCTTTGGTTTTCTATCTTTTTTATTCTTTCTTGTGTCTTATGCTTCTACGGGTTCTTCCTGATCACTCTCTCACGCACTTACTATCTCATCTAACTTTCTCTACTCTCTTCTACTTCTTAAAGTTTAAAATAAGAAGTGGTACAGGAAATGTATTATGTTATTTTTGGCTTATATCATTGTAATGTACATTACTTCTAATAAAGGAAAAAAAAAAAAGAACTGGCATTATCTAGATCTGGCAACGCCCTTTGAACCTGCGAGGAGCCCACTATTCTTTACAGCGATTATTTCACCAACATCTAGAGCTTCCAGTATGGTATGCAAGGCGATGAGTGTTGCGGTGTTGAAAGGTAAAGGGGTTAGATGGCTGATTGAATCATGCATCGCCTGCAAGATTTCACGCAAAATGTCCTGCATTCTAGCAAGCTACAGACATGCAGATCATTCATTCAGGCAGCGTTTGCTTCTCCAGAATGGTCAGGGAAGCTTGGGTCACTTTTGTGCATTGAGGTAATCAATCTTAATTAATGGCATGCAATCAGCTACAGAGTGCAGATCCCTTTACACCACAGATAGACACAAAGTGCTAGAGTAACTCAGGCAGCATCTCTGGAGAAAAAGGATAGGTGACGCTTTGGGTCAGGACCCTTCTTCAGATTGAAGTCTGAAATCCGAAGAAGGATCCCGACCTGAAGCATCACCCCCATCCTTTTTCTCCAGAGACGCTGCCTGACTCGTGAGTTACTCCAGCACTTTGTGTCTATCTTCGGTATATACCAGCATCCGCAGTTCCTTTCCACACACTCCCTTTGCTCCATTCCCTGACAAACTCCTGAAAGGATTTACCTGCCCAAGGTAGAGGGTCCCGATTCCATTCTCAATATAAACATTCTCCACCCTGAGAAACGCAGTACTTGTAGAACAGGGTAAAACAAGTTATTGTTCTCCAAGACTAATTACAGAGAAATGTGATGCAGAAAATGCAATCATTAAACATATATTATAGAGATGATATCTTAAAAAAAAAAATTCCCATAAGATTGAGAATTGGCTTTATCCAAGCCAGAACATAAACAGTGATAAATATCCTTTCAGTCTCAGGTAGGCACGGTTTGAATTCTGTTTTCCTTCTACCTTGTAAGCAACTTTCGAAGGACATTTCTTCCCCAGACCCAACGGTGGAGACATGAGGGTCAGCATTTGATACATGTCAGTGTAATGGATTCGGCCGCTTTGCATGGAGGGAATGGGATGGTGAGCATGTCCGGGAGAAACAAGAGGAAAGAGTTAATCACATCCAACTCAATCAGCAGAACAGTCTTTTTTCTTAGAATTATTAAAAAAAACCACAAAGCCAAAAGGAGGCCAATCAGTTTATTGTGCTTGTGCAGGTTCTTTGGAAGGGCTTTCCAAGTAATCTCACCCACTGCCCTTTCCCCAGAGCTCTGTAAATTTATCTCCTTTAACATACCAATCCAATTCCCTTTTGAGAATTACTAATGGATCTGCTTCCACCGCCCTTACAGGCAGCGTGCTTCACGTCACAGCAGCTTGCTGTGTCACAATTGTCTTCTGGCTTCACTTGCCAATTACTTCAAGGCCTTTTTATCCATTTTGCACCCAAAGTTCGGCTGTTGCATAAATGTGGCGGTAGAATGTGATCAGACTCGGTAAAGTCCCGAGAGATGACGGGGTTTCTGGTTAATTTCCTACCGGATGAACAGTACTCAGTGCACAAGCAGAGTCAGAGGAAAGGAGGGAGGGAGGGAGGGAGGGAGGGTGTGGAGGAAGACATGCATTCCATGCATGTGGACTATGCATTTCCGCTCTTTAAAGAAACAGGTTCTCTTAGTGCTATTCCCTTAACACAGATCTGCACCTCCCATTTAATATCTTCGCCTCATCCAAATGCTACAGTATCACAGGGTACATCCACCATTAGGTTCTCAACTCATGCAAATGAGCAATAATGGAAGAGACCCTTGATCTGCTGGAGTGACCAGAGTTGCGTTGAGCAGTGCTGGTCCTCAGAGATTTTCCATTGCCACCTCCAAGCAATGCCAAAGCTGGCAGTGCCAAGCCTGGTCTGTGCGTCTGCAGCGAAGGGACTAGTTACGTGCATGCGTGCCTGTGTGTGTTTCAGTATGCTTGTGTTTCTATGTATAAACACATGAGTGTGCCTGTGTTTGAGAATGTGTTTCGTGTCTGGGCATGGCACTATGTGTTTGTGGGTGTGCATGCACACACTTGCATGTGTGTTTGTGACAGAAAATATGTTTGGGTGTTGGTAATTGTATGAATGTTTGAAATATGTGTCTTCAGTCCATGTGTGACTGAGTGTGTGCCTGAATGTGTGCATGCACGAATTTAGTGCATTTCTGTTTGTGTGCATCTGAGTTAAACAATGATTGTGTTCATGAGTTCAATTCTGTGTGCGTGGATGTGTGTGAGTGCATGTCTGATTGTGTGTGTGCCTGTCTGTATGTACTTATGCAGGTGAATACGAGTCACTGTTGCCAGCTTGTGTGTAAGAGAGAAAGAGAGAGACGGAGACAGAGACAGAGAGAGAGCGGAGAGTGCATGGGTGTCTGAGACACAAAATGTGCAGGATAGTGTGTGCATTCTGATGGTGTGACAAAGGGCCATGAAGTGTTCAAGAGCTAGAGAGTGTGTGTGGTGGAGGAAATGTGTGTGATAAAGGAAAAGAGTGTGTAAAAGTGAGATGGGAGATTATATGTATTTCTGGAATAGTGTGCATGTGAAAGAGAGAATGTGTGTGTGATAAACAGAAATTACATGCATGAGTGTACAGGAATGAAAGACATAGGGAGAGTTATGTGCGCATGTGTGTGTGGGAGTGTATGTGAGAGGGTGTGGGGAAGAATGAGGGAGCGTATGTTTGGGTGCGAGAAGAAAAGTGTATGTGAGGAAAAGTGAATGTGAGTGAGATCGTGTGTGTATTTGGAAGGTAATGCATGTATACTGTGTGAGAGGGAATGGTGTGTATGCGAGGGAGAGAGGGTGTGTGTGCGTGTGTATATGTGTGTGTGTGAGAGAGAGAGAGAGAGAGAGAGAGAGATTGGCTGTGTAGGTATGTGAGATAAGGACATACCTTGAGGGGATAAAATTACATGTGAGCAGAGGGCTACCTTTATTGAAAGATAGTAACGGCAACACGAGATGAAAGCAAGCCTGCCGGAGTCCAAAGTGAGTGAGACCTGGTACCCGTGGCACGGAGGCCAGATAGAACACCCAGCTCTCCCACCCACCCCTACAACTGGGTCCAAGCACTTTTGAGATGGTCTCTGTCGGCAGGTTAAAACTAATTAGAACGTGAGGTGCAGCAGAGTTGAGATTCTGTCTCTTTAAAGACGGTGCGTCGTTCCCCAGCCAGAGACAGGTAACCACTGGCTGTGAAATTAATATGGAGCAAACCTTGCAGGCCACCCTACAAGGGCACTTCCCCCCCAGTCCCAGGGGGGGCGTGATCATACACACTATTGTGTACATGTCCTTATAGTGAATCCTTCCGCTACAAAAAAAGCACAGTCAGTTAGACAACAACAATAGCCAGAGAGAGAGAGAGACATGGATCCACCTCTCAACACAAACACAGTTCAGCACAACCTCTCTGGGGGAAAATCAAGGAGGGGGGGGTGATTTGTTCTTCCTCCGATCCAGGGTGAACTGCCAATGGGTCAAATGGCAAGTGATGGTTCCAAGGAACTGATTGGCAGCACAAAGTACAAAAAGGGTAAGCAGTATTGGACAGTGGATCAGAGAGCGTAATAAATAAATATTAGCCTGGACACAATACCATTTCATTTGGCAATGGACGTTAGTGCAACTTGGGCAGGATTTCAGTGGCGGCACTCTGACTAGCGCAGGTTATGTTCCCCATCACAGTGAACGGCAGGCGCATGCCGTTGTGTGCAGTCGTGTCATTATTGTTGCCCAGATGATCTGGATTGCAAACGTGTGCCTGATAGGATATGACACACAAGCCAGAACAGAACAGCAGGAAAGCAGCCACCCCCCGTGTGACTGAAGGAGATCCTTCCTTTCTTGTTGCCGTCTTTGGGATTGAGTTGCAGCACAGTTCATTGTGTTCTTTGGGGTTGAAGAATGCTGGGGTTTGTGCTGATGTCCAAGGTGACCTTATCTCACTGCGTGGGTGTTTTAGTGGTGGCCCAACAGAACCAGGGCAGGAAGGGAGCAGTTGAGGCAGGGCCTGCTGTACGAGAGACTTAGCCAGAAGAGCCTCTCTCTCTCCCTCTCCAAGAGCAACATTCCTATCTCCTCATGTCTGCACCTCAGCGCTTCCGGGTAAGTAGATTTGCTCCTGAACTAACACGCAACACATAAGGAAATGGCGTTCTGCACTCTAATGCCCAAGTTAATATCTCCAGGTAATGTCCTATTGTCCACTCACTGTTGACACTCGCTCTGTTTAACCATTTTCTATCATCAAGAAGGAGGAGGGACATGTACACATGGAGCACCATCATCTCCAGATTCCTTGCCAAGTCACATCACTTGCTGACTTGGAAATAGATCACCATTGCCACTGGGTCGAAGTCCCTGGCAGACAGCACTGTGGAAGCATCTTCACCAGAATGACCGCAGGGCGTCAAAATGGAGGCTCACGGCCACCTTCTCGAGGGCAATTTGGATTAGATAATAAATGCTGGCTGTGCCAGTGATCCCTACATCCCCCCAAAACGTTTCTCAGTCCTTTCTTCAGAGACATTTCTGAATATTGGTATTTCCCACTCTGTCTGCCTTATATACTGTAGATAGACACAAAGTGCTGGAGTAACTGAGCAGGCCAGGCAGCATCTCTGGAAAAACAGGATGGGTGACGTTTCAGGTCGGGACATATATTGTACACTGGTAACCCAAAGGAAGATGCCTCAGTCCCTCTCATAGTTGTAATTCAGAGGAAGTTAGCTTAGTCCCTATCTGCTCATCTGATCTCATGCTGGTACGAGAATGAGGCAAAACGTTTCAGAGGCTGAAGAGGCTGTGTTTGCTCCAAAATGCCACCTAACCCAGCAATTTCCATTTCGACTTCAACGTGGATTGGGGGTCACCTGAACATTCGGCGCTGGCTAATACCTTGGTGGTAGCACCTCACTTGGATTATGTTCAGCACATCTGCTGATTGGATGGTGGCAATCTGTCTGGCTTCCTCAGCACCAGAGAAGAAACGGTGATTTCCGCTGGCAGCAAGTACAGGTCACCAGTTGCTTGGTTTTGTCATTCCACTTGCAACTGTCAGTGGTTTGCTGGGTTTCAACAGGACCCCATTTGCCACAAGCGAGGCAGAAGATCCAGAAATCATCTCTCCTCACCATCTTCACAAAAATAATCAGCAGTAATCATTGTATGCCATGTTGGCACAGGGGTGGCCAAGGGTGTTTAGTTTAGTGTAGATTAGAGACAGCGCGGAAGCAGGCCTTTCGGCCCACCGAGTCCGTGCCAACCAGCGAGCTTCGTGCATTAGCACTAACCTACACACTCGGGACAAGTTACAATTTTTACCAAAACCAATTAACCTACAAGCCTATATGTCTTTGGAATGCAGCAACAGTTTCCGTGCTAGCTTTCCGTTCCCAATCTTCCTACTTTTGCTGCTCGATGGCAATTCAAAGGCCAAAATGGCACTGCACTCACTGACGCAATTGGGACAATTTTTCAGCAAAGTTTAATGTGCTTCTAGCTGGTGGAAAGCATTGGTGGATGTCAGGAGTGGACTCGCATTGGTGCAGAAATCAAAGCCTCCAATATGTTCCTATGGTCACAGGGATTTCACGTTTTCATGAGTTTCTGATCCGTGGCTTTATTTGGGATAGCAATGGTGGACAATGCTGTCCCCTGCCAAGGAGGTCAGTGTAGAGGTGATCAGTACTTACATTGCACATGTGATCTTATTGTCCCAAGTCAGAATGCTGGAGGTCCGTGGCTGCTGGCCGGCATTGTCTCAGCCCTTATCTGAAGGATGAAAACCTCGACTGAACCTGATGCATCTGCTCTTCATGTGTAGCAAGGAACTGCAGATGCTGTTTACACCGAAGATATACACAAAATGCTGGAGTAACTCAGCGGGTCAGCAGCATCTCTGGAGAAAAAGAATAGGTGATGTTTTGGGTCGAGACCTGAAGAAGGGTCTTGATCCAAAACGTCAGCCATTCCTTTTCTCCAGGGATGCTGCTTGGCCACTGAGTTACTCCAGCATTTTGTGTCTAGCATCTGTTCATCACCTCCTTCCTTGCTCCTCCTCCTTCTGATCCAGTCAAAGAACAAGGGAGTGTGGGCATGATAACCAAGTTGTGGAGGATGCATCAGATGAATGTGAACGAGGCAAGTCATGCTAGGATATTCAGCAGAGCAGCCTCAGGTTATCAGAATGGCTGCTTGATGCCCATGTTGTTACTTCCACTTCTATCGGCTCAGTGGCTATAGTCAGTGTTTACAGGACTTGTATCACAGCGACGCTGCACGTTAGAGGATAGCCTTGTCCTTCAAGCCATCCATAGGTCTGGAGCAGTGATGTGAATTGGTAAGACTAAACACAAAGTGCTGGAGGAACTCAGTGAGTCAGGCAACATCTCTAGGGAACATGGATAGGTGACGTTTTGGGTTGGGACCCTTCTTCACACTGATATCTAACATGCTGAATTACCCCAGCACTTTGTGTCATTTTTGTTTACAGTTCCTTGTTTCTTCATGGTTGGGAGAGAGGGGATTGCCGCGGAGCCTTGAAAGGATCAATGAGCTTCTTCAGCAAACTTGTGTCGCATTGACCACTGACCCACACAGGTGGAATATTTGGAGAGTCTTCACCATTTGTGTAAACAGGCAGATCAGGATTCCCACATGGAATGTTTAACACCGTGTCTGCAGCCTAACACCCTCTGAAGGCTGCCACCTGGTGGGTTTAGATGCCTGTGCAGCCTGATGGACTCAAGGAGCAGGAGAAAAGTTCCCTTCTCTCTAAATGACAACCTGCACCCAGTCCTGAATAGCGCAATGAGCTGCAAACTTTGACTCGCGGTGTACGTCAGCTGCCTCTACTCAAACCCAGAAGACAGACACAAAAAGCTGGAGTAACTCAGCGGGACAGGCAGCATCTCTGGAGAGAAGGAATCGGTGACGTTTCAGGCCGAGACCCTTCTTCAAAACTAGCTTAGTTTTTGGTTTAGCAGAGGTAGAGCGCGGAAATAGGCCCTTTGGCCCGCGGAGTCTGCGCCGGCCAGTGATCCCCGCACACGAACACTATCCTGGCTAACTGGCCGGAGGCTAACAAGTGCAATGCCATGGTAATCGTTACCACGGTGATGGACCATGTCTAGACCACTACCTGAAGCCTCCTCTCTGATCCTTCCTACTATCTTCAGGGGTGACAGGAGAAGGTGGGAGTGTGTCTGAAGCACCAGATTGTGAACAATTGTTGTAGTGATGGAGAGAGACTGAGAGACACCGATTATTGTAGTTATTCCCCAGAGTGAGAAGGACTGGGATACCAGTTAGCTGCCTAGGGTGAGGGAGGAACATGTGTCAGTGTCAGAGAGGAAGGTGAAATGAACTAATTTCTTTCAGGTTAAATTCACCATCAGGAAACATGTTGTAGTGACAGGGTTCTGAAGCTGTAGTCCGTGAGCAGAATGCAGCTCCCTTTCCCTCTTCAGTACAAATGGTTGCCCTGTTGGATCATCCCAGTGCATTTGTCAACAGCTTGCAAGTAGATGCCCTCAGGCGGGGACACTTACCACGCAGCCCGATCGTACTCTGCCCAGACCCGCACAAACTCGTCCAAGTGGTGTGGGCCCAGGATGGATGAATCCCGCGTCAGATACTCAAAGTTATCCATGATGACCGCCACAAACAGGTTCAGCATCTGCAAAACATTGGAAACCACCTTCAAAATGGATGCAGAGGTGCCTGCGGATGAACACCTGCCCCAGACACAAAGGGCAGGAGCTGATCTCAGCAGGCCCAGCACGATGTCCAACTCAGCCTCCACGGTTCTCCACTGCTGAGCGTTTAGTTTAGATACAGCATGGGACAGGTGCTTCGGTCTACTGAGTCCACGCTGACCATCACCCTTTGGCACTTGTTCTATGTTATCCCACTTTTTCACCTACTCCCTTACACAGGGCAGCACAGCGGTTCAGCGGTAGAGTTGCTGCCTTACAGTGCCAGAGTCCCAGGTTCGATCCTGACTATGGCTGCTGTCGGTACAGAGTTTTAACGTTATTCCTGTGACCATGTAGATTTTCTCTGGGTGTTCTGTTTTCCTCCCTATTCCAAAGACGTGCGGGTCTCTGTAAATTTCCCCGAGTGTGCAGGATGGAACTAGAACTAGTGCATGGGTGATCACTGGTCAGCACGGACCTGACGGGTCGAAGGGCCTGTTTCCACAGTGTATCGCTAAAACTAAAACTAAAAAAACTAAAGGAACACTGGGCCTCTGACAGCATAGCCAAGCGTACAGTTGCAGACTTCGCCCCAAGCGGTGGACACTGTACAACTCTGGGATTGCAGCTCTAGCTGTGTGAGAGTTGAGGGCCTCCTTCAGGGGGAAAATAATAACCATTCCCCTGTTTTGGTGATATTGTTGGAGATATAAACCTTGGCCAAGACATCTCAGCACTTCATCATCCTTATTGTCTGCCTGTGAGGGTTTGCAGAGCCGTATTTAAATGAATGTTACAAACGTCAACACCGGCGAGAGAACAATACCCACAAACACTTTCTGGCTACGTCACGTACATGGTCTGCTCAGGTTAGAAAAGGGAAATGGACCTGGAACGTAGAGAAGAAATTAGAGCCTTGTGCGCAGAACCAAAGCTGAGCAAATCAGACTGATGGCATCGAGATTGAATGCACGAGGCAAAGTTTTAACAGGTTGCCAAGAGTGGGGGGTTCGAGAACCAGAGGACATATGTTTGAAGGTGTGGGAGTGGGGGGGGGGGGGGGGGGGGGGGGGGATTACATGGAAACCTGAGGAGGTAACATTTTCACACAAAGGGTGGTGGGTATATGGAACCAGCCAGTGAAGGTTGTTGAGGCAGGTACATGGATAGGACAGGTTTAGGGGGATATGGGACAAATGCAGGCGGGTGGGACTAGTATAGATTAGATATATTGGTTGGTGTGGGCAGGTTGGGCTGAAGGGGCTAAATCCATGCTGCATGACTCTCTGTGACTCTAGGTTGAAGAATCATTCTAATGGTTTGAAATGACCAGATCTTGTATCAGGTGCTGCTTGACATTCAGCACTTAGTTTGTTCCAAGGTTGCCACTTACAAGAAATGAGCAGAGGAATATGAAGGAGACAAAGTAAAAGTAGGCGACGTCTGTGCCGCAGCTGGGCTCCCTGGTCCCCTCACACTCCTTCCCACTCAGGCAAGCCAGCATGATCTCCTGCCACGACTCCCCCGTCGCACTCCTGCAAAAACACACACTCCTCTTAGTGCAGCAGAAATACACATTTCCCTTTGACGTTTTCCCCAGGATTTAAAATCTGTTTCCCCTTGCCCTTGAAATCCTCACTAATGGGAACAAGTCTCACTTTGTCTCCCCTCTCTGCACCAGTCATGACCTTGACTCCGTTATTCAATCGTGGCTGATCCATCTTTCCCTCTCAACATCATTCTCCTGCCTTTCCCTCGTATCCTTTGACACACTTACTAATCAAGAACGTGTCAATCTCCGCTTATATCCAAATATCCAAAGGCTTGGCCTCCACCGCCATCTCTGGCAATGAACTCCATTAGTTCACCACACTCTGACCAAGGAGATTCCTCCTCATCTTCTTTTTAAAGGTACAAAACCGAGCCCACACAATGCCCTATTGAATGATCATTTACTATTTACATTACCCGTGAAGATTTGAGAATTTGATTCAATATTGATTGCCATTCGCTTCTCATACTAACTCCTTGCTTGTTTTAGAAGAAAGAGAAGCAACAAAGGCCATTCACCTCGTTTGCCATCTCCCCTTCTGAGCTCCCTAATAATCTGTGGACATTGAGGTCACCTCTCATTCTTCAAGCCCCTAGAGAATAAGAAAGCCAGCCTCCTCAATCCCTCCTATGTGACTAACATGTTATCCCAGGAATTGGTTCAATGAATATTTTTCCATATCCTTTAGGTAAAAAAACGACAGATGTGCACACTATTCCAAGTATGGTCCCACCAGCGTCCTATATAATTCTGGATATACAAGGATCTGGAATCTTGAGAAAAACACCAAGTGCTGGACGAACCCATCTGGGTCAGGCAGCATCTGTGGAGGGAATGGATAGGTTAACGATTCGGGTCGAGACCCTTGCAGCACCTGTAGTTCCTTGTGTTCAGCCAGAAGAAGGGTTCTGACCTGAAACGTCACCTATCCATTCCCTCCACAGATGTTGTCCGACTCACTGAGATCATCCAACACTTTACATTTTACTCATAATTCAGGTACATCTTTATTTTGCACTCAAATCCCTTGCTGCCTCAGCTTAGTGTATTCAGTAAACTGTACGCGTGTGGGACAGATGCGTGCAAATTCCTGGTTACACATAGGAGGTTTCCCTCTCGAAAGGCATCAGTGAATCAGTTGGGACATTTTAAGAATTTCTCAACTAGGAATTATCGAGGTAGACACAAAGTGCTGGAGTAACTCAGTGGGTCAGGCAGCATTTCTAGAGAAAAACGATGGGTGACGTTTCGGGTCGTAACCCCTCTTCTGACTCAGTCTGAAGGGTCTGCAGAAGGGTTCCGACCCGAAATGTCACCCATCCTTTCTCTCCAGAGATGCTGCCTGCCTGCTGAGTTACTCCAGCACTTTGTGTCTGTCTTCGGTATAACCAGCATCTGCAGTTCCCTCCGACACATAGAAATGACCGAGATTAGAGATTAAAAATCTAGAATTTTTAGTTCTAAATCGATTAATTACGATTTTGCACCATGTGAGATACTTCGAGTATATGTTAACTCCACAACGGTGAAAGTTTTCACAGTTTCACAGAATGATAACTTCTTATGCTATCCATAAAATTGACAGAGTGGTTTTTGGTGGAGATTATTTTATTCCAGTGATTAGATTCTAAACTAAGATTGAAAAAGGAATTCAACAGTCCAATTACGAGGCTGGTGGGTTCAGCTTGGTTTTCCATCTCTGGCCGCTAAGAGAGGGACTCACCGAAACAGCAGCGTCAACGCATTGAAGAAGGTGTGGAAGTTGTTGTGCCGATTGATGGGGGTATGATCATCCAGGCCGATATTTCCAAAAAGCTGTAGAAATCCAGGGAAAGATTTCAAGGAGAGATTCTGTCAGCACACGGAATACTCACAAAGTTTTGTTGATGTGGTAAATCTTTCTGTATAACAGAGAAACCCACCTGCATGCCAATGATGGCATAAATGAAGAACAGCATTGCAATCAGGAGGCAGACGTATGGAAGAGCCTAGGGAGGGGAACACACTCTGATCACAAACAGCACAACGTACGAACCAGAAGATGCACAACACACGGAGAAACCGAACACCTCCTGGTGACAACTTCGTGTGACACAGGAGTCCACGCCTGGTCTCAGAGCATTTCCGTCAGTGTAATTTCCTCAGAGAGGCTTGTATCTGGGTCACTGTAGCTGCAACACTATCAGCCTCACCACTTGCCAAGTTATTGGAATTACATGAGAAACCCCATTGCGTGTTACCCCACCAAATTAGCATGAGTACCACACACTACTGCAGCAGAACCTCAGCAGTGCAGTCATATTTCTGCTGGGGTGACATTATCTCACTTGTTCCATAAGTGAAGCATTGTTGCACTGGTGTGATAATTAAATAATGCACCAATATAATTACAATACAGTTGTCTTCCAGACCATATAGACCCCTTGTAATTTGCGCACAGGAAAAATAGCTCTACGGAGGGTGCTATGTCTCTTATGCCATATTCAGCTCTCATTTACCTTAACGATAAGGACATCTATTTCAAGATGCTATTTATCGACTATAATTCAGCCTTTAACACCATAATACCAAAGAAAATCATCCCTAATTTCTTGGATCTTGTTCTTGGGACCTCCATCTGCAATTGTCTTTAGACTTCAGAGATACAGTGTGGAAACAGGCCCTTCAGCACAGAGTCTGCGCCGACCAGTGACCATACCTTACACTAGCAATATCCTACACACTAGGGACAATTTTACAAAAGCCAATTAACCTACGAGCCTGCGTGTCTTTGGAGTGTGGGAGAAACTGAGCACCTTGAGGAAACCCATGCAGTCACAGGGAGAATGTACAAACTGTACAAACAGCACCCGCGGACATGATCGAACGCAGGTCTCTGGTGCTGCAAGGCCGCACCTCTACCATCGCGTCGCGATCATCGATGCTACCACTGTTGTTGGTTCAGCAACTACAAAGAGCAAGAGTACAGGAAAATAATCGCGTTGTGGTATCAGGATAACAACCTAGCTCTTAACGTCAGCAAGATGGAAGGAACTGCAGATGCTGGTTTACAAAAAAAGACAGAAAATGCTGGAGTAACTCAGTGGGTTAGGCAGCATTGCTGGAGAACATGGATAGGTGACGTTACCGGTTGGGAAAGAGTTGGTTATTGACCTAAAAGTAAACATAACTCTGTCATCATCAATGGAGCTGCTGCAGGGATGATGGTCAGCTTCAAGTTGCAGGGCATCCAGGTAGAGTCTTTTACCAAAGGAAGGGGAATCAAAAGAGGACATAAGTTTAAGGTGAGAGGGGTAAAATTGAATAAGAATCTGAGGGGCAACTTTTTCACACAGAGCATGGTGAGCATATGGAACGAGCTGCCAGAGAAGTAGTTGAGGCAGGTACTATAACAGCATTTAAAAGACATTTGGACAGGTACATGGATAGGAAAGGATTAGTGAGACATAGACCAAGAATGGGACTAACTTAGATATAGCATCTTGGTTGGCATAGATTAGTTGGGCCGAAGGGCCTGTTTCTGCACTGTATGACTTTGTTTCTATAGTTATTGCATCCTGGTGGATATGACAACAAGCTAATCTGATCTGATTGCTTTGGGAGAAACTTGTACCTTGAAGGACTGCACGAAGGTCCAGAGGAGGATGCGGATGGTGTAACCTTGGCGCAGCAGCTTGATGAGGCGGGCGGCACGGAACAGCTTCAGGAAGCTCAGGTTTACAAACTTCAGCTGTGGAGAGGTGACAGCGAGAGGTCAAAGGAAACTCTTTCCCCACCTGCGTTACAGTTCTGATCAGGCTCTTGCATGATATCTATTTTATTACCACGTAATGAACCACATTTCACTTCAGAGATTCCTTGCAATCCTCTGCCTTCCCTCTTACCCAAGTTCTCAGACTCCAAGGCGCCACCAGAACGCTTCACTGCTCTGTCGTACACGCTCGCTCCATCATCCCATTGCACCTCTCGTACTCTCCTCTACAAGAATGCTTATCTATCTGGTGGCCCCAATCATACCCTCATCCCCACAAAGCCTCTCTACGCTGTACCCCAACAAAACATCTCTACACCATCACAGCCTCTCTCTCCCCTTCAGCCTCTGCACCATCACAGCCTCTCTCTCCCCTTCACTCCATCATTTCCCTTCTACCCCAAACCCTAATAACTCCCAAACCTTGAGATCCTCGGAACAGATACAGAGTAACTTGCTGGCGTAACCCATGCAAGTCATGCAGCATCTCTGGAGAAAAAGAATGGGTGAGGTTTTGGGTCAGGGTGAAGAAGGATCCTAACCCAAAACTTTACCCATCCTTTTTTCGTCCGAGATGCTGCCTGACCCATTACACCAGTACTTTGTGTCTATGTTTGGTATAAAGCAACATCAGCAGTTCTGGCTAGAGATCCTCTCTTTGTCTATATTACCCTGTCACACGATTGTGTGCTCTCTTACACTCTCCTCACCACTCGTTGCCCATCTTGCACTCAATACCACTCCCAACTACCCTCAGCCTTCATATTCAGTTCTGGATGTGACCTCTCTTGTTGGCGACTGTGCCTCTCTCACAGTCGCTGCTGGCTGCACCCTCACTCAAACTCTCTCTCACTTGATCACACCCTCTCTCGCTGGCATCATTTCCCTTTTTGTACACACTCACTCGCTCACAGTCATAACCTCACACCCAGTCGTGTTGCGATTGTGCCCAGTCTCACACTTTTTGCACACTAAGGGGGTGTGGCATTGAAGCACCGTACATTGCATTCTGTCACAATAATTTCACTGATGCTGCCCACGACCGTCACAAAGTCAAACACGTTCCAGGAGTCTCGGAAGTAGTTCTGCAAGGGAAGACATAAGGCGTCAGACATTCAATGCTTCCATGATCAGTATGCACATAAAACAGTGACTGCCATCCCTAAGACCCTGAACTCTCTTGAACTCCTACAGGTGTACGGTGGAGAGCATATTGACTGGTTGCACCATGGCCTGGTTCAACAACTCGAACGTCCAGGAACGAGGAAGATTACAAAAAGTGGTGAACACTGCCCAGTCCATCACGGGTACTGACCACCCCGCCAGCGAGGGGACACAGGAGTCGACGCCTCAGAAAGGAGCCAGCATCCTCAGAGACCCACACCACCCTGGCCACACGTTCATTTCACTTCTGCCATCAGGAAGAACATATAGGAACACAAAAACTGTAACGTCCAGGTTCAGGAACAGCTTCTTCCCTACAGCCATCAGACAATTAAACACTGCAGCCCCCAAATTCACTCTGAAGTACATAGATTTGGGGGCATTGTTTTTTTTTTCTTTTTGCACTATTATTGGTTGTTTGGTTCTATATATATATATATATATATATATATCTACGCACGCACACACCAAACTTTTTATTTTCTCTCTTTTTTTGTTGCTGTTTATCATATTGTTTACAGAATACTATGTTTACATATTCTGTTGTGCTGTTGCAAATAAGAATTTCATTGTTCTACCTGGGACAGATGACAATAAAACACTCTTGACTCTTGACAAGAGGATAGTTTGAGTTGCAGTTAACCAGGATGGTTGTTGGGGCTCAGTGAAACCACAGCAGTTCCTGACGTGATCACAACAGCTCTCTGGCCCATCTGATCACACTATACCTTCATCATGTTGAAGGCTTGCTAACCCTCCATCATAAGCCAGGGGCAGGCGGCGTGGAGGTTAATTGGATCCCTCTGTGTAAGCTACACTAGACCACACGGAGTAGACATTTGAAACCAACGTCCACCTCAACAGAGTAGTGAGGTCTGGACATTGATGATCCCAACACACAACCTTGTGTGGTAGACACAAAGTGCTGGAGTAACTCGGCGAGACAGGCAGCATCTCTGGAGAGAAGGAAAGGGTGACGTTTCGGGTCGAGACCCTCCCATTCCTTCTCTCCAGAGATGCTGCCTGTCCCGCTGAGTAACTCCAGTATTTTGTGTCTATCTTCGGTGTTGAATCAGCGTCTGCAGTTACTTCCTACACACCACCTTGTGCGGCCTGATTCCTGGCACACTATTTCTCGGCCTACGTTTTATTACACTGTCCTATCCCAAAGTGGCTTATCTTCCAATTGCGCTCACCAGGAATCCAAAGGCAATGATTTTGAGGATACACTCGAGTGTGAAAGTGATAGTGAAGGCAATGTTCATCAGCTTTAGCACACTCACGAAGCCCGGCGGAGGAGAATGATGCTGCAACGAGAAAGCAGACAGGCACTCACCCACCAGACAAGCCAACATCACCATGTTACTAGGCTCCAATTTAATAAATAGCTCTGATTGAACTAAACTCACTGAGTAACAGGGAGTAAAATGGTGCAGTGAATTCCACCCATATTCATTTTGCTTGATAAGGGTTAGTTTTACCTGGGGATAGCCCAGATAATCCCCTGATGGGTGGTACAGACCCAGTGAAGGTGTAGCATTCCCACTCACGGCAAGTTTCACTAACAAATTGATGGGGGATGTGAGTCACAATTCGGTATGGGGCTCAGTATTACTCAGTTCCACCAATCACTGCTAATCCATTTTACTGCTCCTCAGCAAAGACTCTTTGCAATGACTCCACCCATCAGCCAATTAATTTCTCCCCCCCTCGCCTGTTCCCAACTATCACGTGCCAGGCTTGCTCCCACCCTCACCTCTCCTGTTCCCTCCCTCCCCCCCCCCCCCCCCCCCGCCCCCTCCTCCCCCCCAGCACAGCCTCCTCCTCCTCCTGAAACACAAAGTGCTGCAGCAACTCAGCCGACTGAGTCAGTCTGTGGAAGGGTCTTGATGTCACTTGTCCTTCCCTTCCCTCCCTTCCCTCAACAGGCTGGAATACATTTCAAGTGCGCACGGTAAATTAACCAACCTCAACTCATACCCCATGTAATATTTTACAAACCTTAACTATATCATTAGCATTATCCTTCTCTTTTGTGAAGACAACTGCAAAATGTCTGTTAGAAGCATTAGCCATGTCCTCTATCTCCATACAAGAATATATATCAATGTTAGAATTGTGATAGTCAATGGTACGCTGTTTTACAGGAAGTAACCTAAGTATATCCAGTAGCACATGGACTAATTTAGCATCACTGGGATGTAAAGTGGTCTTGAAGAACATTGGATTTACCCTCTATTTCTCGATTGCAAATCTCAATGTGTTGTAACCTAATGTTGGAATTGTCGTTACTCAAGTTTGGAGGAAGTTAGTGATGTTTAATTTATTATTGTCACATGCACTGAGATACAACACTTTTGTTTGCGTGTTATCCGGTCAAAGGAGAGACTATACACGATCACAGTGCACATTTCAAGGTAAAGGATACAAAATTTAGATAAAGTCTGATTAAAGATAGTACAAGGTCCCAATGATGTTACTGGGTTTCTAAACATACAATTCCAACATATATGGAGCTATTGGGCCGGACAACCAAAGATTGTGTTAAAGAGGCAGGATTTAAGTGGACCCTTTACAGAAAGAAAGGGAAATAGAGGCCAGAGAGATTCATGAAATCTAGGAAAGAGGTAGCAACATTTCAAAGCTTGGTGCCTTGGCATCAACTGTGGCCCAATCAAATTTGGGGATAGATAAAATGGAGAAGAACTGCAGGAGGAGAGATATCCCAGGGGAGAGAGTGTGAGATGCACCCTGGGTGGTATTACTCAGCTTTCCCCGACATGCTAGTGTGACAGGCTTCCAAATGGTGGATTCCAGCCAGGCCTACCTTCATCATGAGGACCACAGTGTTGAGCGCAATCATGGTCAGGATGGTGTACTCGAACGAAGGCGACACCACGAAGTGCCAAACTCTGTACTGGAAGGTCTGCCGGTTCTGCGGCATGTATCTTGTCAGGGGCTTGGCACTGATGGCAAAATCGATACACGCTCTCTGGAGATAAAAACACGGAGATCACTGATGGACTAGAAATACAATGGCCAGCGCTTCAGCGAGTTCCACACCTCACATTGCACAACTCGCTTGCTGCTCTAGGTTTAGATACTCCAGGCAACAATGTGTCAGGTGTAGGCTACCTTCTCTTCAGTCAGAGGGTGGTGAATCTGTGGAATTCATTGTGGAATTGATTGCCACAGATGGCTGCGGAGGCCAAGTCATTAGGTATTTTTAAGACGCAGATTGACAGATTCTTGATTAGTACGGGCGTCAGGAGTTATGGGGAGAAGGCAGGAGGGTGGGGTTGAGAGGGGAAGATAGATCAGCCATGAATGAATGGTGGAGTGGACTAGATGGGCCAAATGGCCTATTTCTGCTCCTTTAACTTACTGTATGAGCTTACGACTCAGCTGAGAGAAGTCACAATGCTCGAGATCGTCAAAACAGAGCAATAAAGTTGTGATGCTGTGTGAATGGTGAGTGCGGGAGGTTGGGAGTTAAGGAGCGAGCTGGAGGAATGCTGAGGGGTGAGATGGAGTGGAGTACTGGACCAGAGGGAATGAAAGAGAGGCTAGAGCGCTGAGGTGGAGGGAGAGGGCAGGGCGAGAGTTAGAGTAGCTACTGGCAAAGATTGAAATCATGAAATGGAGAGACGTCAGACTTCATTCTGAGTGGCGTAGAATGATGGGTGCGAGCGGTAACGGGTGGCATTACTAACGGGCCAAGGAGAAAGGACTGATTTAGACAGGGATTGGTGAAGTGAGGCTCTCCGAGGTGGGGAAACTGGGGAAAGGTGCTTGGGGGACACAAGGAACTGCAGATGCTGGATTACAAAAATAGACACAAAGTGCTGGAGTAACTTCAGGCTGAAGAAGAGTCTCGACCTGAAACATTACCTATCCATGTTCTCCAGAGATGCTGCCTGACCCTCTGAGTTACTCCAGCATTTTGTGTCGTTAAAGCAGCCTGGACCTCAATGCAAAATAAAGGTTTATAGGTTGTTGCAACATGACAGTTGTGGGAAGAGTGTCAATGTTGTTCTGTTGGAGGCAAACAAGAACAGGAAAGACGGAAGTGGTTACTGAGTGATAGCAAGGCACGTTGCCGGTGCAGCTAATAATGCTGCTTTCCTGTCCCTTTAAGTTTTATTTTCCTGTCCTTTTTATGTAGCAGATCACACGCAGCGTGAAGGAAAGTGACTGAGAATTGTGAACCATGAAGCAAGTGTGAATTCTGAAGTTGACAACTTGGTGCAAAGAAGAGTAAGTTGTGAAAAGCACAAGGACATTCAAAGTCAACGATGAACTAAACGCATTTTTGCTTCTGAGGCCTCCTCCAGCGTGTTACAGAGTCTTAGAATGATACAGCATGGAAACAGGCTCTTCGGTCCAACTTGCCCACACCGGCCATCATGTCCCATCTACACCAGTCCCACCTGCCATGTGGCCCGTATCCCTCAAAACCTGTCCGATCCATGTACCTGTCTAAATAGTTCTTAAATGTTGTGATTGTAACAGCCTCAACTGCCTCTTCTGGCTACCTATTCCATACACCCACCATTCTTTGTGCGAAAAAATGACCCCCCTGGTTCCTATTAAGTCTCTCCCCCCCACACACACACACACCTTAAACCTCTGTCTTAATTCTTGATTCCCCAACTCTGGGCTCTCTACTTCTACCCGATCGATTCTTATCATAATTTTGTACATAATGTTATAATGTCATCGCACAACTGCTAGCCCTTCTCCTTCTCTGCCCTGATCCAGTATCACTTGATCTTATTCAAAGATCTTAAATATGTATCTCGCTTGACTGTTCTCAACAACTGACATGCACACCTTCCGAGGTGCAGAATCTCCAACACTTCACGGCTGACTGGGTGAAAGGTGTCCCTCATTTTATCCCTTGACAACTGATCATTTATGGTGAGACGATGTCCTCTAATTCTAACTCCTGCAGCCAAAGGAACATCCTATCGGTATCTACTTTGTCAGTCCCGCTCTCAGTGTTGTGCAGTTCAAAGAGAACATGGACCTCCCATCTGTCTCCACAGATGCTGCTCGACATGCTGAGGTCCTCCAGCAGTTTGTTTCTCATTCCAGACTCCAGTATCTGCAGTCCCTTGTGTCTCATTGTGAGCATCTCTCATTCCAGTGAGTTTGGGCTAATCCTATTCAAACCCACCTCCCTCAATCCAGGAATTAATCTAGTGAGATCTGAGTACAATATCTCCTAGACGTCCGGGGGCCAGGAGGGCTAGAACTGGAGACAATATTGCAGCTGCGGTGTCAGTAAATCCTTCCTAATCTGCACAGGAAGCAATTGTTTGGAACAAGGGAAAATGACCTCTTAAAGTCAGGCTGTAATAGGAACAGTACCTAGAAACACCTGGCAGGACAGGTAGTGCATTAAAAGAGAAACATAGACATGTCAGGCACACTTTGCCTCCCCTCTCTCTGCAGATTCTCTGGCCTGATGTCCCTTGTATTTTCTGTTTTCAATTCAGATTTCCAGCATCAGTATATGAACGGATAAAAATGGAAAGGAGATCTGTGAGGCACACTGAGAGTGGTTGGTGCCCGGAATGCACTGCCAGTGGAGATGGTCAATGCTAAAATGATAGCAGCGTTTAAGAAGCATTTAAGGGATATGAACTATGTGCAATTTAAATTGGCATTGTGGTCAGCGTAGGCACGTTAGGCCAAAGCACCTGCTCCTGTGCTACACTGTTCTATGTTTTATAATCTTCTGATTTTCATTGATTGAAGAATGTAATTAAGATAAAATTGGAGCTGAGATGTTCCTGGAGTCATAGATCATGGAAAGAGGCCCTTTGGCCAAACCTGTTTATCTTGACCAATGTCTTGACCTGAAACGTCCCCCATTCCTTCTACCCAGCGATGCTGCCTGTCCCGCTGAGTTACTCCAGCATTTTGTATCTATCTTCGGTGTATACGAGCATCTGCAGTTCCTTCCAACACATTTATGCTGGCCTTCCTGAGCTAGCCCCATTTGACACATATTCCCCGAAACCTTTTCTACCCACGTGCCTGTACAAATATCTTTTAAGCATTGGAGTCAGGGTCTGAAGAAAAGTTTGAATTGTAATGGAGAGAGTGAGTTGTGATGAAGAGAGAATGAATCGTGAAGGACCGTGAATTATAAAGATCGGATGCCTGGGAGTGTGGATTATGGAAGGAAGGATGTGGTGCGAGGAGCGTGTGAAGGATGTAGGGAATGAGAAAGGTAGATGGTAGCGAGAGGGAGAATCAAGTTGAAGAGCACCTCGTTTTTCTCCAGGCTGCTCTCCTCCAACATCTTGTCTCCTTGCTCCTGGAAGGTGATGATTATCAAGGCCACAAAGATATTGACGAAAAAGAAGGGGAATACGACAAAATATACAACGTAGAAGATGGACATTTCCATCCTGTTCCCTGGGATGGGTCCTTGATCAGCCTCCGTCACATCCACGGAATGCTGCAGCACCCTGAGAGGACACAGAGAACAACATGTTAGCAACACCTTTTCACACGGAATGCCGTACCCACAGCTCAGAGACAAGGCCTCCGCTTCTAATGGCGGGGTAGATGCTGAACGCTGCCCACGGACACGGACGTGACGAAGTTCAAGTATCAGCAGGGTTTCCCTTGTTCTTTTGTCTTGAGTCCTGGGTGAATGTGTCAGGGGCAGCACGGTGGCGCTGTGGTAGAGTTGCTGCCTTACAGCGCTGGCAGCGCCAGAGACCCGGGTTCGATCCCCACCATGGGTGCTGTCTGTGCGGAGTTTGCATGTTCTCCCCATGACAGCGTGGGTTTTCTCTGAGATCTTTGGTTTCCTCCCGCACTCCAAAGACCTACAGGTATGTAAGTTAATTGGCTTGGTGCGTGTGTAGATTGTCCCTAGTGTGCGTAGGATAGTGTTAATGTGTGCGGGGACCGCTGGTCGGACTTGGTGGGCCGAAGGGCCTATTTCAGCGCTGTATCTCTAAACTAAACTAAACTAAACTACCTGCATTGTGACTGGTGTCATGCTCAAGGTGATGTCTACATCCTTACTGATGATCTTTGTTCCTCTTCTCTTGGGGGGTGGGAATAATTAAGCAAAGTTTGACCCTGATCCCTCTTTGAACGGAAATCAAACTTGCGGAGAAACCTGCAAGCTGACTTGGCCATCCCATCTCATGTCCTCCAGTAAGATACAGACATAGCAACATAGAAATGAGTGTGAGTACCAAGGGCTGCATTCTAGTCAACATTCAATTTGATGTGTGTCATAGTTCGGAAATAGGGCGGCACGGTGGCGCAGCGGTAGAGTTGCTGCCTCACAGCGCTTGCAGTGCCAGAGTCCTGGGTTCGATCCCAGCTAGGCCAGCTGCCTGTACGGAGTTTGTATGTTCTCCCTGAGACCGCGTGGACTTTCTCCAAGATTTTCAGTTTCTTCCCACACCCCAAAGATGTACAGGTTTGTAGGTTAATTGGCTTGGGTTTGTATACTTGGTTTAAGTGCAAATTGTCCCGAGTGGGTGTAGACTTGTGTTAATGTGCAGGGATCACTGGTCGGCACGGACTCGATAAGGGCCTGTTTCCACACTGCATCTCTAAACTAAACTAAACCAAATGAAACCAAACAGGCCCTCAGCCCAACTACTCCATGCTGACCAGGTTTGCCCGTGTTTGGCCCATTATCGCTCTAAATATTTCTTATCCGTCTACCTGTCGAAGAGTATTAAAGGCTGTTATAGTACCTGCTTCAACTATGTTCTCTGGCAGTGCATTCCATATACCCACCACTCTTTCTGTCCCCCGTATCTCAAATCCATTGCTCTACCTCACCTTTAACTCTCCTGAAATCAGACTGAAACACTCTGAGATGTATAATCAGGATTAACAACCTTTTGGAAAGGCAGGGATTATTCAGAGAAAGACAGTGGCTTTGTCAAGCGTAGATCTATCTGATCAATATTATTTTTTGAAGAGGTAATGAAGTGTACTCATGAGGGCAGTGCAGTGGATGTGGTTTAGCTGGACTTTAGTAGGGCCTTCAACAATGTCCCACAAGCGAGACTGATGCAAAAGATTAGGACCCATAACATCCTGGGTAAATTGGTAAATGGATATAAAATTGACTTGAGAATAGTAGGCAGGGGGTTGTCTTTGTGATGGTCAATTAGGTAGGGTCTGTTTTCCCTGGAGATGAGGAGGTTAAGAAGGGACGTGACTGAGGTATATAAAACAATGAGAGCTGTAGATAGGAGACACTGGGGGAAACTTTTCCCATAATCAGAGGAGAATAAAACTAGAGGACATAGATTTAAGGTAAGGGGTAAGAGATTGGAGGGGATTTGAGGGAGAACCTTTTCACCCAGAGGGTGGTGAGTACCTGGAACACACTGCCAGTGAAAGTGGTGAATGCAGAGTTTGGATGGGACCTGGAATCGCCCAGGCAGAGAGGGCTGTGAGCCAAGTGCTGGCAATGGAATAACACAGATGGGTGCTCGCTGGTGGGTGTGGGTGTAGTGGGCTGATTATCTGTTTCAGTGCAGCATGACTCTGACATTTAGTGTAATGTTCCAGATCTCCACCAACTTTGAGTGAAGAAGTCCTTCCTGACACCATACCTGAAGGACACAGCCCCCAATTTTAAGTTAATGCTCTAGTCTACACGAACATAGTCGAGCAAATTATTCCTGTCTACCTGATCAACTCCAAGATCGCCCTTTATAGTCCATACTCAAGTCCAGTGAATGCACCTTCTAAAATGATCTAAGCAGCAAGAATATTCAATAACTGTAAGCAAAGGTTAATCCTGAAAGAAATACTCACTGCGGCCAGCCCTCTCCAGTGGAGACAGTGAACAGTGTCAGTAGAGCCCAGACAACATTATCATAATGAAAGTCGTAGCGTTTCCATTCTCGATCAACAATTTTATTCTCTGTCTCATACAGCACAAACTGGCCTCTGTAAAAGAATTCCAATTAAGCTCTGGCCGTTTGCACACATAGAGAATCAGAAACACTTACAACCGCACACAATGCACATGAAATCATGCAATCAATGCTTCAATGTGACTGAATGTCAGTGCATCAGCTCTGGACAAGTCAGGGCTCCAGTTTTCCATGAGAATCATACAGCACAGAAACAAGCCAATGTGATGCCTACTTGTGCCAGTCTCACGTGCTTCTATTAGGCCTGTATCCCTATGCACCTTTCCTCTCCAGCTTTTTTTCCCCATTTATTATATTGCTTACTGAGTACTATGTTTACACACCATCGACACAAAATGCTGGAGTAATTCAGCGGGACAGGCGGCATCTCTGGAGAGAAGGAATGGGTGACGTTTTGGGTCAGACCCTTCTTCACCCATTCCTTCTCTCCAGAGCTGCTGCCTGTCCCGCTGAGTTTTGTGTTCCAGCATTTTGTGTCTATCTTCGGTTTAAACCAGCATCTGCAGTTCCTTCCTACACATGTTTACACAGCAGTTGTGCTGCTGCAAGTACAGATTGCATTGTTCTGTTAGAGACAGATGACAATAAAACACTCTTGGCTCTTGAACAGAAGGAGGAGGTGGAGGAAGGGAAAGGGACTGGGTGGCAGGTGTGAGTGAAAAGACAGGGGTGTGTGAGAAGACCTGGGGGACTACCTGAAATTCGAGAATTCTATGTTTATTCTGGTTGTTGGCTGCCCAAGTGGAATATAAGGTGCTATTCGTCGTTATCATGTAGGCTCACTCGGGCAATGGATGAGGCCAAGGTCAGACTGGTCTGTATGGGAATGGAGAATTGAAGTGGCAACGCACGTTTCGAGATGGGTAACATCACCCCAGGCGTGCCGACTAATGGCAACACCACCCGCGCGCTGGCTCGCGAGACTGGAGAAGGTCCTCCACTGGGGATGGATACACATTCTCGGTGTCCGAGCACGACGTGAGGAGGGCTCTGATGCGTGTGAACACAAGGAAGGCTCTAGGCCCAGGTGGCATTTCTGGGCGAGTACTTAAGTCCTGTGCTACTCAGCTAGCTCTGGTGCTCACTGCAATATTCAACCTCTCCCTGGCCAAGTCCGTGGTCCCTGCCTGCTTCAAAAGATCCATCATTGTACCTGTACCAAAGAATGCCTCTCCAGCTTGTTTGAATGACTACCGACTGGTGGCCCTCACCTCGGTAGTCATGAAATGCTTTGAGAGGCTGGTGAAGAAACACATCTGCGCCTTCCTCCCTTGCAACATGGACCTGCTACAGTTCGCATACCGTCCAAACAGATCCACGGACGATGCGGTCTCCCAGGTTCTGCACACCGCTCTCTCTCATCTTGACAGCCAGAAAGGGGGCTATGTGAGGATGCTGTTCATAGACTTCAGTTCAGCCTTCAACACGATTGTCCCCGCCAGACTTGCTGAGAAGCTGCTGGAATTGGGGCTTAACACCCCCCCGTGTGCCTGGGTCCTGGACTTTCTCATCACCAGGCCCCAGGTAGTCAAGATGGGAGGAAATACATCAAAGTCCCTCACCCTGTACACACATGACTGTGTGGCTAGGTTCAGCTCCAACTCTATAATCAAGATTGCTGATGACACTGTGGTGGTGGGCCTGATCTTAGACAACGATGAGGAGGCCTACCAGGAAGAGGTGGCTGATCTGGCACTTTGGTGTCAGGACAACAGTCTCCTCTTGAATTAAAAAAAACTAAGGAGCTGATCGTGGACTTTAGGAGGGCACATCATCCGAGGACGTACACACCATTGAGTTTAAATGGGGATACTGTGGATAGGGTGAGCGCTTTAAATACCTGGGAGTCCACATCTGAGAGGATCTGACATGGACATCACACGCTGCAGCACTGGTGAGTAAGGCAAGGCAGCGCCTTTACCACCTCAGGCAGCTGAGGAAATTCAGAGTCTCTCTGAGGATCCTCCAGTGCTTCTACTCAGTGGCTGTAGAAAGCATCTTGTCCGGCAACATCTCAATCTGGTTTGGGAACTGCTCTGCCCAGGACAAGAAGGCTCTGCAGAGAGAAGTGCTTTCGGCCGAACGCACTATGGGAACTACACTCGCCCCTCTGCAGGAACTATACATCAGAAGGAGCAGATCCAGAGCCATCAACATTATGGGGGACCGCTACCACCCCAGCAGCAGACTGTTCCAGCTGCTACGGTCAGGCAAACGCCTCCGCTGTCACGCTGTGAAAACAGAGAGGATGAGAAGGAGTTCCTTCCCACAGGCCATCAGGACTGTAAACTCTTATTTCACCAGGGGCTGAGTCCTATAACTTACTGTACCAATTACTGTTGTGTTGTGTCTTTTTAAAATTGCTGTTTTCTCACAAATATGTAATTACTGATTCTGTTCTATTCTGTTTTGTAATTTTTTTTTGCACAATCCGCGAGCATTGCCACTTTCATTTCACTGCACATTTCGTATGCGTATGTGACAAATAAACTTGACTTGACCTGACTTGACTTGTATTCATACCCCTTGAACTTTTCCACAAAGCAGGGATAGATTATAAAAAAATATCCCAAGCTTTGAACATCTCACGGAGCACTGTTCAATCCATCATCCAAAAATGGAAAGAGTACGGCACAACTGCAAATCTACCAAGACATGGCCGTCCACCTAAACTGACAGACCGGGCAAGGAGAGCATTGATCAGAGAAGCAGCCAAGAGGCCCATGGTAACTCTGGAGGAGCTGCAGAGATCCATAGCTCAGGTGGGACAATCTGTCCACAGGACAACTATTTGTCATGCACTCCACAAATCGGGCCTTTATGGAAGAGTGACAAGAAGAAAGCCATTGTTGAAACAAAGCATGTTTGCAGTTTGCACAAGCCATGTGGGGGACACAGCAAACATGTGGAGGAAGGTGCTCTGGTCTGATGAGACCAAAATTTAAGTTTTTGACCTAAAAACAAAACACTATGTGTGGCAGAAAACTAACACTGCACATCACCCTGAACACACCATCCCCACTGTGTAACATGGTGGTGGCAGCATCATGCTGTGGGGATACTTTTCTTCAGCAGGGACAGGGAAGCTTGTCAGAGTTCTTGGGAAGATGGATGGAGCCAAATACTGGGCAATCTTGGAAGAAAACCTTGGAAGAGTCTGCAAAAGACTTGAGACTGGGGCGGAGGTTCACCTTCCAGCAGGACAACGACTCTAAACATACAGCCAGAGCTACAATGGAATGGTTTAGATCAAAGCATATTCATGTGTTAGAATGGCCCAGTCAAAGTCCAGACCTAAATCCAATTGAGAATCTCTGGGAAGACTTGAAAATTGCTGTTCACAGACGCTCTCCATCCAATCTGACTGAGCTTGAGCTATTTTGTAAAGAACAATGGGCAAAAATGTCAGTCTCTAGATGTGCAAAGCTGGTAGAGACATACCCCAAAAGATTTGTAGCTGTAATTGCAGCGAAAGATGGTTCTACAAAGTATTGACTCAGGGGGGCTGAATACTTTTGCACGCCACACTTTTCAGTTTTTTATTTGTAATAAAATTTGGAAACCATGTATAATTTTCCTTCCACTTCACAATTATGCTCCACTTTGTGTTGGTATATCACATAAAATCCCAATAAAATACACTTACGTTTGTGGTTGTAACGTGACAAAATTTGGAAAAATTTGGTCGGCATGTTAGTCGTAGGTAATCGAGGATAGTCAAAGGTAATCGAAGTTAGTCATTTCACACCTTTCCCCTCCCCCCTTGTCCCCCATCAGAACAGGTATAGAGTTCCACAATCCAAGAGAAAACAATCCAAGTCTATCCAACCTCCCTCCGTATCTGAAACCATCTAATCCAGGCATTATTCTGCTAAATCTCTGCACTGTCCAAAGCCTCCACATCTTTCCTGTAATGGGGTGACCAGAACTGCACACAATACTACAAATTCTAGAAGGGTCTTCAAATAAGGGCAACTCTTTGCCAAAAGGTATATTGCAGGTGACAGTAGAGGAAAGAGGAACCGCCCTGCAGACAACTCATGGAGGTGTAAGAGTAATAGGGTTATAGTAAAACAAGGATTTCAATGTATATGGTACAAGTGGAGGCAGAGAAGATTAGTTTGGCTTGGTATCATATTCGGCATAGACATTGTAGGTTCAAGGGCCTGTCCAGTACCGTTCTATGTTTAATAGTAGAGGAATCGCCTGTGGGTGAAAGACTGAGAGGGGCGGGGTTTTTATTCCAGCTTTTTTTATTTTTAGTGTGTGCTAAATGTTCTCTGGTTTGTTTTATGTGGGGGAGAGGGGGAGGGGGTCGGGGGAAACTTTCTTACCTTGCCAAAGATGCGATTGTTTTCCGGGTCGCATCTCCGGTCGCTCTGCAGCCCACCATCGATGGAGCTGCAGGCCTCCTCGGACTGACTTTGTGCCCCACAGCGGGGCGTGAATTTAGCATCGGAGCCGATCCCTTGCCTGGGATCGCTCCAACCGCAGCCTGCAAACTTACCATCAAAAGCTCGCAGACACGGGAGAGGCTAGTCAGGAGCTCCAACAACGCAAAGGCTTGACCAGCCCCAACGCGGGGTCCGATCGCCGGCGCGGGGCAGCTGACATCCCCCCCGATGCGAGAGCTGATTGCCACAATGCAGAGGGCCCGACCGCCGGCTACGGGAGTCAAGATCGTCCCGTCAACGGAGGACTCAAGGCCCCCCGACTACGGGAGAGCATAGAAGGGAAGAGATGTGAACTTTTCTTCGCCTTCCACCACAGTGAGGAATATGGAGGAGTTTCTGTAGTTATGTTAAAATGTATTTTGTTTGTTCCGTTGCTTTTTAATTGTATGACTGACTTGGCAAATGAAATTCCTTGTATGTTGCAAAACATACTTGGCTAATAAAGTATTATTGTGATTGTGATTTTTAATCCAGAATTGGTACACAGATAGTCTTTGAGATTTTGAGACTATGGGACCTAACCTTTGGGAATGTAGCCAGACAAGTGGGTGAGCATTTTGGGGATAATGACCACAACTAAGATTCAAGGAATGAGGATGGTCTTGTAATTAAGGTCATGAAATTAAGGTAAATTAAAAAAATTGATGAAGACACTGCGTTACTCATGTGTTACGTTGACTTCAGGAGTTCAGTGAAGTTTCTGGTAG
This sequence comes from Okamejei kenojei, assembly GCA_035221665.1. NCBI lineage: Eukaryota > Metazoa > Chordata > Chondrichthyes > Rajiformes > Rajidae > Okamejei > Okamejei kenojei. Next base: position 26,929,514 of record CM069140.1, on the reverse strand, counting down.
GTTGAATCAAAAGGTTATGGCACAAGATATCTGAGGTAAGTTGGCTAACTGGATCCAAAGTTAGCTTGGTGACTGGATGCTGAGGGCAGTGGTGGACAGGTGCTTTAATTTTCTGAGTGGATGTCTGTTACAAGTGGTTTACCAAGGAAATTGGTGCACAGACATTTGTTGTTTGTTATATACAGTGGCTTGCAAAAGTATTCATACCCCTTGAACTTTTCCACATTTTGTCACGTTAAAACCACAAATGTAAATATATTTTATTGGGATTTTATGCGATAGACCAACACAAAATGGTGCATAATGGTGAAGTGGAAGGAAAATGATACATTGTTTTCAAATTGTTTTACAAATAAAAAACTGAAAAGTGTGGCTTGCAAAAGTATTCAGCCCCCTTTACTCTGATACCCCTAAATAAAATCCAGTGCAACCAATTGCCTTCAGAAGTCACCTAATTAGTAAATAGAGTCCACTTGTGTGTAATCTAATCTCAGTATAAATACAGCTGTTCTGTGAAGGCCTCAGAGGTTTGTTAGAGAACATTCGTGAACAAACAATGTTCCTTGGGCATCATGAAGCCCAAGGAACACACCAGACAGGTCAGGGATAAAGTTGTGGAGAAGTTTAAAGCAGGGATAGATTATAAAAAAATATCCCAAGCTTTGAACATCTCACGGAGCACTGTTCAATCCATCATCCAAAAATGGAAAGAGTATGGCACAACTGCAAATCTACCAAGACATGGCCGTCCACCTAAACTGACAGACCGGGCAAGGAGAGCATTGATCAGAGAAGCAGCCAAGAGGCCCATGGTAACTCTGGAGGAGCTGCAGAGATCCACAGCTCAGGTGGGAGAATCTGTCCACAGGACAACTATTTGTCATGCACTCCATAAATCGGGCCTTTATAGAAGAGTGACAAGAAGAAAGCCATTGTTGAAACAAAGCATAAGAAGTCTTGTTTGCAGTTTGCACAAGCCATGTGGGGGACACAGCAAACATGTGGAGGAAGGTGCTCTGGTCTGATGAGACCAAAATTGAAGTTTTTGACCTAAATGCAAAACGCTATGTGTGGTGGAAAACTAACACTGCACATTACCCTGAACACACCATCCCCACTGTGTAACATGGTGGTGGCAGCATCATGCTGTGGGGATACTTTTCTTCAGCAGGGACAGGGAAGCTGGTCAGAGTTCTTGGGAAGATGGATGGAGCCAAATACTGGGCAATCTTGGAAGAAAACCTTCGAAGAGTCTGCAAAAGACTTGAGACTGGGACGGAGGTTCACCTTCCAGCAGGACAACGACTAAACATACAGCCAGAGCTACAATGGAATGGTTTAGATCAAAGCATATTCATGTGTTAGAATGGCCCAGTCAAAGTCCAGACCTAAATCCTATTGAGAATCTCTGGCAAGACTTGAAAATTGCTGTTCACAGATGCTCTCCAACCAATCTGACTGAGCTTGAGCTATTTTGCAAAGAACAATGGGCAAAAATGTCAGTCTCTAGATGTGCAAAGCTGGTAGAGACATTCCCCAAAAGATTTGTAGCTGTAATTGCAGCGAAAGATGGTTCAACAAAGTATTGACTCAGGGGGGCTGAATACTTTTGCACGCCACACTTTTCAGTTTTTTATTTGTAATAAAATTTGGAAACCATGTATAATTTTCCTTCCACTTCACAATTATGCACCACTTTGTGTTGGTATATCACATAAAATCCCACTAAAATACATTTACGTTTGTGGTTGTAACGTGACAAAATTTGGAAAAGTTCAAGGGGTATGAATACTTTTGCAAGCCACTGTATATATATAAATGACTTGGATAACAATGTAGGTGGTCTGATTATTACATTTTCAAATGAAACCAAAATCAAAGCCGTAGATAGCATGGAAGATTGTCTAGGAAGATGCAGATGCATTTGCAGATGCAGGAAGATTGTTCCCGATGTTGGGGAGGTCCAGAACAAGGGGTCACAGTTTAAGGATAAGGGGGAAGTCTTTTAGGACCGAGATGAGAAAAACATTTTTCACAGAGAGTGGTGAATCTGTGGAATTCTCTGCCACAGAAGGTTGTTGAGGCCAGTTCGTTGGCCATATTTAAGAGGGAGTTAGATGTGGCCCTTGTGGCTAAAGGGATCAGGGGGTATGGAGAGAAGGCAGGTACAGGATACTGAGTTGGATGATCAGCCATGATCATATTGAATGGCGGTGCAGGCTCGAAGGGCCAAATGGCCTACTCCTGCACATATTTTCTATGTTTCAATGTTTCTATGTCTAACTGTATTGAGGGATGTCGATCAGCTGGAAAGTTGGGCAGAGTGGTTTCAGATGGAATTGCAAAGAGTGTTATCTCTGGAGAATTCAATGAGGGGATGGTGAATTCTGGAACATGATGTAATAAAAAGGTGGAGGTGTGATATAAATTAGTAGGATTAAATTGGATATACGGCCTAGGTTTTGTCTAAGGGAGATAGCTGGGACCATGAAAAGAGATTTTTGCTGGCTACAGGTGAAATAGCAGATGACTGGAAGACACCAAATGTCGTACTGTTATTCAACAAAGGCAACAAGAAAAAGTCAGTTAATTATAGACATGTGAGCATAACATTAGTGTTAGTTATTAGGAAAAGAGGATCACGGGCATGATTATTGGAGAGGCAGGGATTAATTAAACAAAGCTAGGTTTAGGTTTATTATTCTCACGAATACTGAGTTATGGTGAAAAGCTTTGTTTTACATGCTAAAAGCCCTGTCCCACTGTATGAGTTCATTCGAAGAGTTCTTCCAAGTTTGCCCTGATTCAAACTCGGAGATTTACGGTAATGGCCGCTCGTCGGTACGCGGGGCTCTCGTGGACATTTTTCAACATGTTGAAAAATCTTCACAAGTCTTCCCGAGCTTACCTGCCATTAGCGAGTCTTCCCGAGTACCTTCCGTTAGCGTTACGAGAAGCTAAGAGACGTCCCCGAGCTCCAACGTACCCACTACGTTCATTCTCCGTGCTTACCACGAGTTTGATTTTTTTTTAAACTCGGGAGAACTCTTGAATGAACTCCTACAGTGGGACAGGGCCATTAATGGTGGCACAGTGGCAGAGCTGCTGTCTTACAGTGCCAGAGACCCAAGTTCAATCCTCATTATGGGTGCTGTCTGTAGGGAGTTTGTACGTCCTCCCTGTGTCTACGTTCTCCGGGCTTTCTGGATTCCTCCCATTCCAAAGATGAGCAGGTTTATAGGCTTCTGTTAATTGCTCCTAGGGTGTAAGATAGAACTGGTATATGGGTGATCGTTGCCGTGAACTCGGTGGGCGAAAAGGCCTGCTTCCACACTGTATCTCTAAATTATACCATCCAATCAGATCAGATAATGCTATACATAAATACAATCACATTCAAACTCAGGTCCAATAGATAGAGCAAAGGGGAAGCTACAGAGCACAGAATATAGTTGTTATCTATAGATTAAGTCCAATGTCAATAATGGGGTAGAACTGGATTGGACAGTCCCCTGGTTTATGGAAGGAATGATTACAAGTTCGTAAGTAAGTTCAGAACCCTTCCTCTGGAGGGTTCCTCTGCAGATACTTCCATCACTTGAATTCGTCATTCAATAAGATCAACCCTCATTCTTCTAAACTCCAAAGAATACACAAGACCAGTTGTTTTGCAATCCACTAGTACCAACTGAGAATACAACCAGAGGCTCAACTATTTCTGTAGCTACTTCCTTTGAAACCTTGGGTGCAGGCTGCTGAATCCTGGAGCTTGGTCCATCTTCATTCTGCAATTGTTTCGAACACCTGTTGCTCATGATATTATATGCTGTTTGAAACCATCCCATCTGTAACCATCAGGATATTTGCAATGTCCTCCACAGTTTAGACTCGGTTTATACTCTCTGGAATTTAGGAGATTGAGAGGGGATCTTATAGAAACTTACAAAATTCTTAAGGGGTTGGACAGGCTAGATGCAGGAAGATTGTTCCCGATGTTGGGGAAGTCCAGGACAAGGGGTCACAGCTTAAGGATAAGGGGGAAATCCTTTAAGACCGAGATGAGAAATACTTTTTTCACACAGAGAGTGGTGAGTCTCTGGAACTCTCTGCCACAGAGGGTAGTTGAGGCCAGTTCATTGGCTATATTTAAGAGTGAGTTGGATGTGGCCCTTGTGGCTAAGGGGATCAGAGGGTATGGAGAGAAGGCAGGTACGGGATACTGAGTTGGATGATCAGCCATGATCATATTGAATGGCGGTGCAGGCTCGAAGGGCTGAATGGCCTACTCCTGCACCTAATTTCTATGTTTCTATGTTTCTATGTAAACGTTGATACAAAAACACTCAGACACTTGCTTCATTTTTATATATCTACAGAATCCTTTACTGTTCATTTTGATATTACCATGAAGATTTATTTCAAACTCAATGTTGCTGTTCTTTCGAGCTGGTAAATCTTTTGCCGCTGGTTCCTGAAATATTTGCAGTCGTCTGCTATTGCTAATTAGGGAGAAAACCCCTGCGGTCACGGGGAGAACGTGCAAACTCCGCAGAGACAGCACCCAGTCAGGTTTGAGCCCGGGTCTCTGGCGCTGCAACTCTACCGCTGCACCACCATGCCGCCCCAATTTCTCAAACAACTCTATTACTTTAACTCTAACATGATTACCCCTTCACGAGGCCACGCTGCCCATGTGTGATGAGGTGATGACTTTCCAATGCTCTGTATTGTCACCTTAACCATTGATTCTAACATTTGTCCAGGAATAGGTGTTTGGCAGATCCTGAGCCATTCTCACAACTTGTTTTGTACATCTATTGTTTACAGTGAGCAAATCTGCCAATAAAGGTCTTGGACCCTTTCTCTGCTGTGAACACTGATAGGAAATATCAAAGCCCTTGCGATGATCCAGTATGCAGCCTGCAATTTGAAAGCCTGTGATCTTGAGAGTTACAGAGTGAAGAGTTAAGTAATGATATACCTCGTTTTAGAGGAAAGATGGTGAGTCATACAAGCCCAAACGTAGAAAAAAGCACACAAAAAAAAAGTCTGACAGCAAACAAGAATTTTAAAATATATTTGCAGTTCCAAAATAGGAAGTCACATTGAAACATTCGATTCTCATGGAAAAAGGTAAAACCCAATGAAGAATTTTGTGCAGAGTTTTGTGGACAATGCGGAGTATGTGCAGTCGGAGTGACCTGTTGTGGTGACTGGTGATCGTGTGCAGTGTCAGTATGATCTATTATGGACACTGCACACACTGTGTAGTGTCAGTGGTACCTGGACAGTGTGTGTACAGTCAGTGTGATGTGACTCAATGTGGAGAGTGTGCAGTGCGTGTAACCTCAGTGTGAGCTGGCGTGGTCACTGTGAAGTGTGTGTAGTGTCAGTGTGAGCAGGTGTGATCTCTATGGAGTGTGTGTAGTGTCAGTGTAAGCTGGCGTGGTCACTATGGGGTGTGTGTAGTGTTAGTGTGACCTGGTGTGATCTCTATGTAGTGTCAGTGTAAGCTGGCGTGGTCACTATGGGGTGTGTGTAGTGTTAGTGTGACCTGGTGTGATCTCTATGGGGTGTGTGTAGTGTTAGTGTGACCTGGTGTGATCTCTATGGGGTGTGTGTAGTGTTAGTGTGACCTGGTGTGATCTCTATGGGGTGTGTGTAGTGTTAGTGTGACCTGGTGTGATCTCTATGGGGTGTGTGTAGTGTTAGTGTGACCTGGTGTGATCTCTATGTAGTGTCAGTGTGAGCTGGTGTGATCTCTATGGGGTGTGTGTAGTTGCAGTGTGAGCTGGATTGGTCTCTATGGGGTGTGTGAGGTGTCAGTGTGAGCTGGTGTGGGCAGTGCGGAGTGTGTGTAGTGTCAGTGTGAGCTGTGCTTGCACTCCTCGTTCTCTGGGTGTGCATCGTTACCTGCATTCCTGTTTGGTCATCTTGCTGCTATCTGTGCAGTAGAAAAACTTGCCCTTGAAGAGCTGCACGGCGATCACTGCGAAGATGAACATGAAGAGTTTGTAGACTATCAGAATGTTAAACACGTTCTTCAGTGATGTCACCACGCAGTCGAACACTGCCTGAAACCAGAACGCCACAGGATAGTCACCCATGCATCAGTAGAGAGCTCCAACCCACTGGCTGCATCATCATCTACACCGTCATTAGTCACCACCCAGACTGGAGACAAGAAAACCGCAAAGACTGTGATGCCGATTGAGGTGAATATTGTTCAAGACAAACTGAGGAGTGGCAAGAGAAGGAATGGGAAATGGAACAGGCATAGAGCCCCTGAAGATGCACTACTTCCCTGTCGGGTGACAGCTCGACTTTAGCCTTAAGCCTACTTTCCTGTTGCAATATCCCTTGAATTGATGAACATATTCAACATTCACCACACTCTGTGTGTGCAAATCCCAAAGATTCATAGTGTAGCAACTTCCTCTTATCTACATCCTAAATGTCCAAATTCATAATCTGACTATCAGCCATGGATCCAGGCTCAAAGGCTTCAAAGGGGTCATCTTGCTTTCTCTTAAAGACTGTGGATTTCAGGGTTGTTCTGCCCAATCTCGTCTCCAAATATAATCCCCTTTGTCCCAGAATCAATCAGCTCAATCTCTGTTGCATTGATTACAAGCCATGTACATCATTGCTGATCTAATCAGACCCAGCCACGGAGCAGTCACCAGACCAAAGCTCTTACAAATGCATCAAGGCATACTTTCCCTTACACTTCAATCCTCAGACCAATCCCTTGCCACAAAAACAAAATTTGACTTCCAAACTACTCGCAGTTTCATTATTTTCATGCAACAATCCTCAAATGGCCACGACACACCAACATTTATTAGCAAATCATTTTTTTAAATTGTTTTCTATTGTTCCTCAAGGGAATTTTATATTGTTCAGAATTATTAATTATTTATTTGAAAGTTTATCATTGCTTATCTTTGGCCATACTTTTAAGTTCCGAGTCTATCTTGGTGCTTCATACTTACGCAATATATTAAAACAAGTTCTTAGTTTTGATCTTACCACTCAAAGTTAGTACAAATTCCTGCTCTGGTTTAAGCAGTCAAGCCGGTCAAATCATAATACAAGATCTAAGGCAGGCTGAACTCTTTGTTCACTTCACATTATTTTAGAAACTATATTGAAGGCACCCCATCAAGTATTACTATGCTGATGCAGCTTGTTTGCTTTTTTCCCTGTTTACATTGAAATTAGTCTTCTACCGTTATTCAATAACCATTTTTAATGTTCCCATTTCCAGGTTAACCTTGTTCCAGACAATAACCATGGTTAAGAGGCCTAAACACTATGACCAACATTGCTTCTTGTCATTAATTATTTCTTTATTCCCACTCATTCTAGATTCTGATTTTCCTGGCAAACATTATTTTCCCCTATACCCTATCTTTGTTTGTTTCATTATTTCCATTATGAATGCTGCCCACCATTTTTTTTTGTTTTGCCTTTTGTTTACTGACAATCAACTGCTAGGAATATCAGTTCCCAAAACTTGAGTCACTCCCTAACCAAACTTCAGCAATGGATCAGGTTTGGGTTGAATATTCATCCATTTTGTTATGTCCAGTTTCTGTATTCGGATAGAGGCATTGCATTTTTTTACTTTTAAACATTTGCCAGGGATGATTCAAAGGTAAGGACAGAAATATTCAATAGTTATTTTCCCTTGGTATCTTTTGCAGAAATTAGTATGGAAAACATGGCATCAGAAGCAAAATTGAAAACATTTTTTCCCCTCAGTTCTACACAATTAAATAATTAATGAACAACAGTCAATGGAAGATTTTTTTAAATGTACATATATGAAAGAAAGGAAGATAAGAATGACATTGTTGATAGGGCAAGTAGGGTTCTGGTAAGAGGGTATTTAGAAAGATGAAGACAAATTAAATAATGTGGTAGAGTAGCAAAATGCATAAAGTCTGTTCGTAAGGGACATAGACACAGAAATGTATCTCAAAATAGAGACAGGATTGGGTAGACTAGTAAAGAGGAAAAATTGGCAGGCTCTTTATCTGAATATCTTCCAAATTGCATATAAGATGGGTGAATTAATGACACAAATCTATATAAATGGGGATGATCTTACAGCCACTAACACCGTAACATAGCCTAAACACACTATTGCCTCTACTTTCTTAGAAGGCTTAGGATGTGTGGCATGTCCCCAACAACTCTCACCAACTTCTTCAGATAAAGATGTGTCACAGAAAACATTTTATTGGGATGCATCAGCGCCTGGTTTGGGAACAGCTCCATCCAAGAACTCAAGAAATTGCAGAGTAGTGGATGTAGCTCAGGCCATCTGCAAACCAACCTGCCTTCCATTGACTCCATCCACACTTTACTCTGCCTCGGCAAGGCCGCGGGCATAATCAAGGACGAGTCTCACCCCGGTCACTCCCTCTTCTCCACTCTCCCATCAGGCAAGAGTCACAGAAGTTTGAAAATGCACAGCTCCAGATTCATGGACAGTTTCTTTCCAGCTGTTATCAGACAACTGGTGGAGCTATCATCAGCTTGAGTGCAGTCTTGACCTCCCATCTATCTCATTGCAAGACTTTATCTTGCACTAAGCATTGTACCCTTTACCCTTTGTCTGTGCACTGTGGCTGGCTCGATTATAATCATGTATAGTTATTTCTTTAACTGGATAGCTCACAAACAAAAGCTTTTCACTGTACTCGGTACATACGACAATAATAACCTAAACTGGACTAAACTAGCCAATACCAGGAGATACAAGGAACTGCAGATGCTGGTTTACAAATAAAGACACACAAAGTGCTGGAGTAACTCAGTCAGGCAGCATCTCTGGAGAACATGGACAGGTGCGAAATATGCCCAATCCAGGTGGTGTGCAGGGAAGAGGGGAGAAAAAGATGGGCATAGTTGCAAAGGGATGACACAGAGGTAATTACAGAAATATTCAGTAGTCATTTTTGCCTTGGTATTTTTTGGGGAAGTTAAAATGGAAAACATGGTACGAGAAGCATAAATAAAAAAACCTGGACAACAGGACATAGTTGCAGAGTGACCAGAGTTGGGAATTAAATGTTCCAGGATGCTTAGTTTTTAAAGGTTTCAAAGGTCTTTTATTGTCACCTGTACCAATTAATGTACAGTGATATGCTAATTACCATACAGCCATACGAAACAAAAAGCAACAAGACACACAACTACATAAAAGTCAACATAAACATCCACCACAATGGATTCCCCACATTCCTCACTGTGATGGAAGGCAAAAAAGTCCAATCTTCTTCCTTTTTATTCTCCCGCGGTCGGGGCAGTCGAACCATCCGTCGGGGCGATTGAAGCTCCCGCAGCCGGCGGTCGAAGCCCCCACGTCGGGACGATCGAAATTCCCGAGTCGGGGCGGTTGAAGTTCCCGCGGCCTGGAGTTCCCGAAGTCGGTCTCTGGCCAGATACCCCGGGCTCCCTGATGATAAGTCCTCAAGCACCCATGGTTGGATCCCCTGGCAAAGGGATCGCGGGCTCCGTGATGGTAAGTCCGCAGGCGACCGCGGTGGAGCTCTCAAAATCGGTCTCCAGCAACGGCTGCCAACTCCTCGAAGTTAGGCCGCAATGCGGACGGAGATACAATACGGAAAAAAATCGCATCTCGGTCGAGGTAAGAGATTAGAAAAAGTTTCACCCAGAGAACACTAAAAACATATATTTAACACATATTAAAACTGTTGGCGAGGCAGCCATTGCTGGCGCCACCCGGAGAAAAGTGCAAAAGGGAAAAGAGGGGTAATAGCTCAAATGAAAAAGGATGGAGTAAAGAGATAGTATCTTTACTACCAATGACACTGGTAAAAAGAGGGATAAGGCCCTGCAACATGAATTTGAAGAGCTCAGTCACTGATTAAAATGCAGAGCCTCTCAGGTTATGAACCCTGGTTCACTTCCAGTGCCTCGTGTTCATGGACTCAAAGAGTCACCAAGCATGGAAACATGTCCTTTAACTCTACATGTTCATGCTGACCATCTGCACTGTATGTCTACTGATCCCATTTACCAGCAGTTGGTCAATAGCCTTCTATGCCTTGGCGATTCAAGTGCTCATCTAGATGCTTGTTAAACATTGGGAAAGTATCTGCCTTCAGGAACTGAGCTCCAAATTCCAAACGACGTCTGGGTGAAATAATTCTTGTCTCAACCTCTTGCTCCTCACCTTAAGCTTGCTCTTAGACACCTAGGGAGTATTGAGGAATGGAGGAACTGGCATTCAGGTCCAAGTATCTTGAAGGTAGCAGCACAACTGTATAATGGTTGAAATAGCATATGGATATCTGATTTTATCGGTAATTGAGTTATACAGCACAGAGACAAGCTCTTTGGGCCAAATCATCCATGCCAACCAAAATGTTTATCTGAGCTAGTCACATATGCCTGCATTTGACTGATATCCCTCTAAACCTTTCCCATTCATGAACTTGTCTGAATGTCTTTTAAATTTTGTAATTGTACCCACTTCAATCACTTCCTACGGCTGTTAACACATTCCTTCCCACCCAAATCACCCCCTCCCCAGGTTCCTTCCCCTGCAACCATAGAAGATGCAACACCTGTCGCTATACCTCCTCCCTCAACTCTGTCCAGGGACTGTCCTTTCAGGTTAGGTAGTGTTGCGTCCTGCAGTCACCACTAGAGAGCTCTGTCTCGCAATGAATGTTTGCTCAGGGAGGGTCCCGGGGGGATTTAGGTCCCGCAGGGCTTTAACGGCAGCCATGTTGGCTTCAAATAAATACACTTTGGGTTCTGTACACCAAGAGTCGTTTTTGAGTTATTTAGCCCTCAAATACAACATCTGGCGACGAGGATGGCTGGTTTAACCCTCGCTGCCCCATCCCCATTCTTGGAAACTCCAGGAGAGCCTCCGGTACCATGGATGTGCTGGTATGAACGTTTCAAGACTTACTTGATCGCAAGTGGTCTGGACTGCGCGGCCATTTCGGACACTCGCCGCCGAGCGATTCTGCTGCATTGCCTCGGAATGGAGGGATAGTGAATCTTCGCGCAGCTCGACAGTGCTGCACCGAGTGAGTACGGTACTGCCGTTAATGCACTTGGCAAATATTTTGGCCCAAAGACAAGTGTGCTGATAGAGAGATACTGGTTTCGCCAACGGTCACAGGGACATGGCGAACCAGTGAAGCAATTTGCTTCTGCATTGATGGAACTGGCTGAAAAATGCAATTTTGGAGCACTGACTGATGAGCTGGTGAGAGACCAGCTGGTCGAAAAGACTTCTGTCCCGCGGATTAGAGAGCTCCTTTCATGGAGGATGAGGCTCTCACACTCGAAAAGGCACAAGCGTTAGCTGTGCAACTTGAAAGTGCGATGCATAACGCCGAGGTGCTCAGACAACAGCCGATGGCATGCTCTGAGGGAGCATTTAGTCATGCATCTCATCAGATGAACACAGCACCAGTGCAGGGCATTCTGAAGCAATCAAAACACAATCGCACAAACAAGCAGTGTCCAAATTGTGGCCGGACACACACTCCCGGGGAATGTCCAGTGTACGGTAAACGATGCAACCCGTGTTCAAAGCTGATCATCGAAGGAGAAGGCGTCATCTGTCCACCATGTAGACGATGAATCTCCGGGTGAACATGACGTTTACTCCATAAAGGACAGGGCTGACCAGGATGTTTGGTCAACAGGGGCTTTCAAAGACAGCAGGGTCGAGATCGCTGGGACCTCAGTATCACTTCTCATAGATGTGGGGGCGAAGGTTTCTATTTTGAGTGTTGACCTCTACAAAAGGTCCTTTTCGGACTACCCACTTGCTCCCCCCAAGGGATACTCTTCACGCTTATGATGGTTCAGCCATACCCACGAGAGGGCTAGTGACCGTTCCTGTCTGCTACAAAGGAGTTAAGCTCGATAGCTTCACATTCTATGTCACAGAAGGAAAGAGTCTGATGGGAGTCAATTTTTTGATCAACTAGGGTTCAAGCTTCAGGACTCAACCAGCATGAACATCAATGTGATCAGTGACGCGGACTATGGGCATGAGTACCCCTCCCTTTTCTCGGGTTTTGGGATAGTTAAACGGCACTGCCACGCACCTCGTGTAGACACATCAGTCCGGCCTGTTTCACAACGCCTACAGCGTCTACCATTTTCCATTCGCGCGGAAGTCTCAAGGGATCTGAAACGACTCGAAAAGGATGGTGTCATTGAGCGCATCGATTCATCCCCTTGGATATCGAATGTGGTCATCGCGCGACGCAAGAAAGGTGAACTCAGGCTGTGCATCGATCTCAAAGCGGTCAACAAAGCCATCATTCCGGACAAATACCCTCTGCCAACAGTACAAGAGCTAGCTGCGTCATTCCACCGTTCAACGGTGTTCACAAAACTGGACATGCGCTGAAGCTACGTTCAGGTACCTCTAGCAGAACGCAGTCAGCATTTGTCAGCATTCATTACACATGAAGGAGCATTTCAGTACGTGAGATGCTGTATGGACTGTGCTCAGCACCTAGCGCATTTCAAAAAATCGTGGCGTTGGTTCTGGCAGGCATTGATGGAGCACTCAATCTCCTCGATTATGTCGTTGTCCACGGAAGGGACAAGGAGGAACACAGCATGCAGTGTGAGCTCGTCTCACGCAACACAACTTGACGCTGAACGCAGCAAAGTGCACATTTACAGCATCTGAGATTGACTTTCTCGGGTACAGAGTGACAGCGACTGGAGTTGAGCCTCCTCAGGACAATGTCCAAGCCATCAACGCACTTGCCACCCCAACTAACGTGAAACAACTAGCGTCATTTCTGGGCACTAGACAATCTTAAAATTCTGGAAAAATGCCCCTATACCAACAGTAAATATGTGGATTTCAACTATGTTTGAAACACTACATCTGGCAGATATGAGACTCCGCCTGGCAGGAAAAACAGATCGTTTCTATCAAACGTGGTCTGCATTTATAGATTTGCTACAAAGATAGGGTGCAAGATACCTCAAAAAGGTACTGACGTCGGGCCTTAGTAAAGGAGGATGAAAAACTATCGAGTTGGTAAATTCCTTTTGCGTGATGTTTATAATATAGTAACTGGCTTTTCCTTTTTTTTTTCGCTCTGTTTTCTTTTTTCTCTTTTCTAGGGTCTATCTCTTAATCTCCTTTCTCTAACTCTTTTTTTTTTCTTCCCTTTGGCACGCTTTTTTACTTTCACAACTTTTCTCACTCTCTTCACTCTCTCTGTTTCTTTAAAAGCCTTAAAATTAAGGGGTGTAATGATTGTAATATATATGGGATGTACACTGATGTATTTACCTCTATTAAATAAAAATATTAATAAAAAAAAAAAAATTCTGGGCACCACCAACTTCTACCGCAGGTTTGTGCCGCAGGACGCGCAGATCGCAGAAACGCTACAGAAGATCATTAATATGTATTGCAAATAGCTGGGGTCCCAGCACTGAGCTTTGCGGTACCCCACTAGTCACTGCCTGCCATTCTGAAAATGACCCGTTTACTCCGACTCGTTTACTCCATACAGATCACCAAGCGCTAACTATGTTGCTGGACTCGTCAGGCTCAGGACACCGTCCGCTCAGGATCTACAGATGGTCCGATTGCTTTCACCAGTACAACTTCAAAGTAGAATTCCTCGCAGGTTCACGCAATCGCATCACACACATTCTCAATCGCGTCCCAACGGTGGCACACGCGATAGCGACGCTTCAAGTGACATCGACGAATATGTTCTCGTGGTGATTTCGCACGCGATGGTGAATCTAGTGACGTGGGAGATATGTAAGCAGAGTCTACAGCTGATGGCACACAGCAAATCGTCTGCCAGTATCTCAGGGCAGACTGGCCCAAGGAGGTAGCAGAGGACTTACGCCACGAACTGGCTGTGGTTGACAACACATGTGTCGCGCGCGGAACTTGAGTGGTTATCACTGCAACACCGCGTGTTACAACTGGCACACAAAGGACACCCAGGCATTGTTAAGATTAAACAATGGTGTCGCGTGGCAGTGTGGTGGCCAGCAATAGATCGTCAAGTAGAAGATTTCATAAAAAATTGTGAAGCATGCACAATTAGAGAGAAAGCAACAAAACCATGTCCTGCCCCTCTTCAGCCAATCCCATGGCCAGACAAACCATGGAGGCACTTGCAAGTCGACATCTTCGGTGAGGTGCAAGCTGTGCCAAGAAGCCAGCGGTTTCTACTTGTCGTACACGATCTCCACAGCAAGTGGAATGAGATCGCAACTACTTCCTCAGTCACGACAAGCTCGATCATTGCTATTCTCGAAACGCTGTTCACTAAGTGGGGACTGCCAGAGGTCATAACGACTGACAATGGCCCTCAGTTTATATCTGAACAGTTCTCCACTTTCCTCACGAGTTATGACATTCAACATCAGCGAGATACAACCCCCAATCGAACAGCGGGGTTGAACGATTCAATCGCATGATCAAGGAAAGCATCAAAGCGAGCATGTTGGAGAGGAAAAGATTCGAACAGTCGATCCATATCCTCTTCCGATCCTACAGATCCACACCGCACACGTTGACTGGCAAAACGGCAGCAGAGCTGATGATAGGGGGAAACCTGCGAACAAAACTGAATGCTCTTCAACCACCATCGCACCCAAATCCAGACACAAAAGCGAGGACGGAAATGATACAGACAAGCAAAAGGGAAAGCGTACTGTGATGCCAAACGCAGAGTATGAGCGCCACGGTTCAAGGTCAGCGACTGGGTACGAATCAGCCGCCCAAACAGACAGCATAAGCTCGCAAGCGCACTCTCCAAGCCGATACAGATTAAATGGAGATTCGGCGAGAACGCGTACCTCCTCCAAGATGACACCAGATGGAAAGCGAGGCGTCTCATTGCAAGTAGACAGGGACAGGAAGAAGATGAATTGGACACATTTCCTTTCCCAATATCCAGTCAAAACAGTGATTGCAGTCAGCATGCAGCAGAGCATACAGCAGAGCAGTCTATTCCCGCTCAACGCTCTCAGTGACAGAAGAGGAGACCTCAGTATCTGCATGATTATCAGCTGTGAAGCCATAAACGTTATGTTCACCGAGCTGTTATTTTGGACTGATTGCATGTGGACACATTTGGGTGGATAACTGGACTTAAATGATCACCTTCATTTACAAGGAGGGAAAAGTGTTGTGTCCTGCAGTCACCCCTAGAGGGCTCTGTCTCTAAATAAATGTTTCCTCAGGGAGGGTCCCGGGGAGATCTGCAGGGCTTTAGCAGCAGCCATGTTGGCTTGAAATAAATACACTTCGGGTTCTGTACACCAAGGGTCGTTTGTGAGTTATTTAGCCCTCAAATACAACAGGCGGAGATTCACTTACACCTCCTCCAACCTCATCTACTTTATCCGTTGATCGGTATGTGGACTCTTATACATCGGCAAGACCAAACGCAGATTGGGCGATCATTTTGCGGAACACCTTCACTCAGCCCGCCTGAACCAACCTGATCTCCCGGTTGCTGGACACTTTAATTCTCCTTCCCATTCCTACACACACCTTTCTGTCCTCGGTCTGCTCCATTGTCAGAGTGAGGCTAAACGTAAATTGGAGAAACAGCATCTCATATTTTGCTTGGGCAGCTTACAGCCCAGTGGTATAAATATTGATTTATCTCACTTCAGGTAGCCCCGGCATTCTCTCTCTCTTTATCCCTCTTCCACCCAAGTTGCATTAGCTTCTCGTTAAGAAGGGTCTCGAACTGAAACGTCACCCATTCCTTCTCTCCAAAGATGCTGCCTGTCCCGCTGAGTTACTCTAGTTTTTTTGTGTCTATAAACAGCTTACAATGGCCTGTTTCCTTTATCATTATTACTTTTTTGCATATCTTCCATTCATTGATCTTTGTAGATTGGCTAATGCATGTTAGCCAATCAGAATGCTTACTAGTAATAACTCCGCCTAGTGCATGCCTTATAGTGTTAAGAACTCGTTTATTACATTTAGTAGATGCAGCAGGCTGAAAGTGTAATGTACTGCATATCTGACACTGAGAAGTCTATAAAAGATGCATATACCTTTACCCGTGTACGAGTCAGGTAATTATATGGTGTCAGAAAAGTGCTTCTAACCCACTCCGTTTGTTTACTGCGATTTATTTTCTTTATCAGTTTTACTTTGTAATTTTTCACCATTATGGCCAACTCCAGTCGTTATGGCCAACTCCTGTCGAGCCCCCATGTTTTTGACTCCGACATAGCCGAGCGATGGCGCATGTTTGAACGTGACTACGCTCCCTTTATATATTTGCATCGCTCACTGAAATTACCCCGATGATTTGAAAGCATCGCTACTGCTCAATCTAGCGGGTCCATAGGCAATGATTCGTGCAGACAACTTAGAGTTTGCCCCAGCTATCAACGACGCTAATGGCCAGGTCCTAGTGCCTGCAGAGACTATCGACAATCCAACCATTCTACTCAGAAAATTTAGAGAGTTATGTGACCTGCCCTCAAATCGCATCCTTGAAAGAACAAAGTTTTTTGCCCGTCAGCAGCAGGTCGATGAACCTGTCGAACGTTTCATCAGTGACTTACGACATATGGCTACATGATGCCGCTTCGGTGAGTTGACTAATTAATTGGTACGTGATAAGATTGTGGGGGGAATGAGTGATCACAATCTAAGGTCTGAGCTCCTTCGTAACCCGGAACTGACTTTAGATCAAGCTATTCATTCATGTCACATAGCAGAGGTCGTTGCCCCACTCGCAGACTCTGCTCCTCTCAGCCCACATCAGCAACACCACGTTAATCTTGCTAACTACTCTCCTCGCAACGTTTCAAATGTGCCTCGGAAAAGTTATAATTTGCCTGCCACACGATGCCCCAACTGCAACCATTTCCACTCTAGAGGGCGCTAGAAGCTTAATCATTTTGCGATGTGTTGTCGGTCTCGTGGGAACGCTACCTCGAGGACAAATCTGCACCAGTTACAACAAGAGCTGTCTGACTCTGATTCCCAAGAACACGAAGATGCTTCTCACGAGAATGATTCTGATAACACCGACAACAACTCAGCAGTGCTTTCTCTCCTACGCTCCTCCGGCAAACTGCTTGACCCAGCAGTGACCATGGTGATAAACAACATGACCCTGACCGCTAAAGTCGACACGGGTGCAAAGCTCAACGTGATGTCGTTAAGTGAGTTCAACAAGATCACGAGCACAGAGCGAATGAAACAGGACTCCTCCACACTACATGCTTACGGAGGTGAAGTCCTGCACCCACTTGGGAAAGCTGATTTAAAGTGCACTGTAGACGACCAAACAAGAAACCTGATGTTTTATATTGTTCAACCCAACTCTGAAACCCTGCTTGACATCAGTGCATGCCATGACCTGGGGCTGGTATATTTTGGACATGCTGTCCACAAACTCTGTTTAACAGAAGAACCAACACAGCAGCTGCTGTCCCAGTACAAAGACCTGATCGACGACAAACTTGGCGTGCTGCCCACAACGTACAGGGTCGCCATGGATCCTACAGTTACACCCGTGGTACGCGCACCACATCGCGTTCCCCATGCCATGCGGGAAAGAATACATACTGAACTCAAACGCATGGTCTCCATCGAAGTTATTGCCGAGGTCAGCGACCCCTCTGACTGGGTCTCCACTATGGTCGTAGCCACCAAGATAAACAAAGATGAGATACACGTCTGCATCAACCCCAGAGACCTAAACACTGCAATCCAATGCCCGCACTACCCGATGAGAACCACAGAGTACGTGGCTGCACAGATTGGAAATGCAGTGGTATTCTCGGTTCTAAATGCGAAAAGCTCTTTCTGGCAAATACCACTGGACTGCGCATCATCTGCTCTGACGACTTTTGCAACACCATTTGGCCGTCACAAAATTTTATGAATGCCATTCGGCATTAACTCAGCCAGCGAAGTTTTTCAATGAACGATGGAACAGTTGTTTGCAGAATACCCATGGTGCCATCATTGTTGATGATATCCTCGTCTACGGCCGTGACTTAGCCGAGCATGACGCCAATTTGAAGAAGATACTAAACCGTGCCAGGGACATTAACCTCAAACTCACCCACTGAAGTGCAGATTCCGAGTTCTGGAGGTCACGTACGTCGGCCATGTGTTCACCAGTAATGGTTTGAAACCTGATCCGCTAAAGACTGCAGCCATCAGCGAACTGCCAGTTCCCACCGACGTCACCAGTTTGCAACGATTCCTCGGTATGGTGAACTATCTGGGCAAATTTATTCCCAACCTCAGCGATCTGTCTGCCCCCCCTGCGACAACTGACTCACAAGGACACGGCATGGTCCTGGTTCCCACAGCACCAATGGGTCTTCGTCACGCTCAAGCTCCAGCTAGCCAGTGCACCACGCTGGCGTACTTCAACCTCAAGTTGCCGATCACCATCACAGGACGGGATAATTGTCAAAGGCCACAAGGCAGTTATCCCTCCCACTCTACGGGGTGAGTACTATGATGACATTCACAGAGGCCACCCCGGCATGGAGGCCACTCTAAAACGGGCCCAAAACATGTTCCACTGGCCCGGGATGCAAGGTTCATACGTGAAAAGACCGAATCGTGTGCTATCTGCAACAGCCTAACACTACACCAGCAGAAGCAGCCTCTCCTGCCTCAGCCAGCTCCCTCCCTTCCGTGGTCTTCACTGGCCGCCAACATCTATGAATGGCATGGGAAACACTACCTTGTCTTGGTGGACTCCAACTCGGGCTGGTTCAAAATAGACCTGCTTCAAACGATCTCCTCCGAGGCAGCGATCCAGAAACTACAAATCCACCCGTCCGTTCATGGGTCACCTGTCCGCCTTCAAACCGACAATGGAAGGCAATTTACCAGTCAGGCATTTAAGAACTTTGCCAAACGGTAGAACTTTCAACACATCACCAGCAGCCCAGAATACCCACAGTCCAATGGACTTGCCGAACGTACTGTTCGGAGCTTTAAACAACTCATTGAGCGCACCTACCTAGCAAAATCTGACGTATACCTGGCCCTACTCAACCTACGGAACATTTCAAGGGACAGCATTCTCGGCTCCCCCGCCCAGCGGCTATGTCCCGCCAGACGGGTCCACCACTGCCTGTCTCCCAGCAACAGCTGTAGCCGCACGTCCGCTCTCCCACCACGATACAAAAGCGAGTGCAATTTAAACGCGACACGCAAAAGAGGTTTTATGACAAGACCAACAAACCACTTAACCCACTTGTACAAGGACAAGTTGTACGCCTACAAACCGACAAGGGACATACCAGACTAGGGCACATTCATGGCCCCTCAAAGGAACCACGCTCCTACCTGGTCGAAGTGGAGGGTGTCCTCTACAGACGCAACCGTCAACACCTCCTTCCAGTGAAGGAACCTCGTCCGACGCCTGCGGGTCCTGATACCCCACCATTCGTGTTTGTTGCAGCCGTCCCATCACCTGTTGCAAATAATACCTCACACTCCCCGTGTCGGTCCGCCCCTATGTCTCCTGTTGTAACTGGTGCCCCGGGCTCCCCGCGTCGGTCTACCCCCAGTTCTCCCGTGGCGGGCTCTACCTACAAGCCCATCGGGTTGCCAGAGATATTACCAATCCCAGTCCCCATCTTTTCGGAAGAAAAGGAGGGTGAGGCGGCTTCCTATCGCATGAGGGTTACTACGCCACCCACTAGATACGATGATTTTGTTTAACTCTAGTATATTTCCTTCAGCATATTGTTCAAGCACCGTAGTTGTTTTCCACTTTCTACGAGAAGAGATGTAGATTGGCTATTGCATGTTAGCCAGTGAGAATGATTACTAGTAATAACTCCGCCTAGTGCATGCCTTATAGTGTTAAGAACTCGTTTATTACATTTAGTAGATGCAGCAGACTGAACGTATAATGTACTCCATATCTGACACTGAGAAGTCTATTAAAGATGCTTATACCTTTACCCGTGTATGAGTCAGGTAATTACAATCTTTATCTCTCCACATCACTGTCTATATCTCTCGTTACCTTTATCCCTAACCAGTCCGAAGACCCGAAACGTCACCCATTACTTCTCTCCGGAGATGCTGCCTGTCCTGCTGAGTTACTATAGCTTTTTGTATCTATCCTACGGCTGTTTGTTACATATGCCCACAACTCTATGAAAAAGGTTGCCCCTCATGTCCCTTTAAAAATTTTCCCGCATCATTTGAAATCTCACCCTTCAACGTTCTTTGCTCAGGTGAAAACTAACACAGCGAATCCATTCTCTCCGCATAACTAACGTCCTTCATTCCAGGAAACATCCTTGCTCACTTACTCCATAGCAATAGACCAAAAGGTTGAGAAACAGGATGGGCAGAATCGTAGGCTTTTTGTTTGAGGAGCTGAAAGCTGTAATAAGTGAAGAGTGTCGATGTTTTTCCTATGAATAAGTTGCATTTAGTTAACAAGCACACCATGTTACTTGTGATAGATGAGCAAAATGCCAGCAATTTAGGGAGGTAGCATAGTGCTCACATTCCCAAACTCAATAGCAACAAATTGGTGTATGCCACCATGCTCCACACCATTAACATTAGCCACATTTCATAGTGTGACATGTGGAGACAGCTTTCAGCATCAGTATGTTCCTTACTTGAAAAGTCATTTAATATTTAGTATATTATGAAACAAAAATAAATTGAGTCAAACGGTTCATGTTTATATTTTTAGTATATTATGCTGTGGGCTAACTAATTGTTACTTTGCGCCTTAAAAATATCCATTGACGGCCTCCACGGCCTTCTGTGGACATGTATTCCACAGATTCACCACCCTCTGTACAAAGGAATTCCTCCTCATCGACTTTGTAAAGGTACGTCCTTTTATTCTGATGCTAGGCCTCTGGTCCTAGACAGTCCCACGATGGAAATATCCTCTCCACATCCACTCTATCCATGCATTTCAATATTCAGTAAGTTTCAATGATGTACCCCCTTTTCCTTCTAAACTCCAACAAGCACAGGGCCGTCAGAAGTTCATCATATGTTAACACAATCATTCCTGGGATCCTGCACCAGCACTCCCAAATCCGTTTACACCTCCAATTTCTGAATTCTGGACACTGGATGTAGTAGGTTAAAGGAGGTGCACGTGAACCATTGCTCACCTGAAAGGACTGCTGGGGTCCATGCATGCAGGTGAGGAAGGAGGCGTAGGGACAGGTGATACATCTCCTGTGGTTTCAGGGGAAAGTACCTGGTGATGGGGTAGTTTGGTGGGAAGTGATGAGTGAACCAAGGAGTTGAGGAGGGAGCAGTCGCTGCAGAAGGCAAGAAGGGTTGGGCATGAGTAGATATGACTGGTGGTGGGATCATTTTGGAGGTGACAGAAATGTTGAAGAATATGTGTTGGATGTGGAGGCTGGTGGGTTAAAAAATGAAGACCAGGGGAACTCTATCCTTCTTCCATCTGGTGGGGGGCAGCGGCAAACGAGAGCAGAAATACAGGACAGAGTGGAGATGCGGGTGAGTGATCCATCTACATCAGCAAGGAGGAAACCACGTTTCCTAAAGAAAGTGGACTTCACGGATATCCTCTTGGTCAATGTCACTGATACCCCCTCTCATTCCAGACTACATACAATGAACGTATGGCAAATGAACTTTGCAGGTAGAGTGATGGGAATTATAAGTTTCATGTTGAGTTTGACAATAATGTGAGTACGTATTATGCTTGGGTCTTAACTTAAAACAAAACCAACAATTGAGAGCAACTTTTGATGAATGGAAGCAGCTTCTTGCAATAGTAGCAGACAAGTCTTAAGAAGTCTATGCAATTATAAAGCTTTAATCTGACCTCATGATGTTCTTTCCAGCCTGCAATGTACTTTTAGGTATAGTCATTACACTAATGTAGGAAATGCAACAACTAATGTGTGCGCAGTAGCTAATACAAACAGTACCGTGGTAATGAACAGATAATGACTTGAGGTATAATTTGACAGATAGATATTGGCCAGTTAACCCACATTGCTCATCTCTGAAGCAACACTTAGAAATCTTTTATATCCTGACATGATGTCTATTTTATTTCCCTGTACTTCTTCAGAGCCCCACCATTTACTGCTTTAATTTCAGATTTCCAGCATCTGTGAATTTTGTGATTTTCAATCTTTTATGTCCATCAGGAGTGGAGTTGGGAGTTTTTGGGTATCATCTCATGTGGCACTGTGTCATGGGTAAAAACTACACCCCTGAGTCTACAAAGGGTCCCGACCCAAAACATCACCCATCCCTTTTCTCCAGAAGAACTGCAGGAGAAAAGTGAAGAACTGCCGGAAAAAAGATGCTGGCTCAAATTCTCCACTATTGTTCCTTTACCCAAAACCAAGGAGGACTGGTCTTAATGACTACAGGCCTGTCGCACTGACCTCTGTAATCACAAAGGCCCTTGAAAGGCTTGTGCTGGCCCACCGGAAAAATATCACAAACCCCCTGCTGGACCCCCTGCACTTTGCATACCGGGCCAATAGGTCAGTGGATGATGCAGGCAACCTGGGCCTGTACTTCATCTGCCAGCACCTAGACCGCCAGCGGACCTATGTCAGGGCTGCCAACTCTCATGCATTGAGCGTGAGAATCATGCATTTAGCAAATTCTCACGCTGATCACAAATTTCTCACGCTCTGTCGTGAGAAATTCTGTGAACAATGAAAATTTCAAAACTCATATCAACTGCATGGGCCGCGGGTGTTGGAGAGCCGGGGCTGAGGGAGGGATGGAAGCAGAAGCAGCGGCGGGGACAGATGTGGACGGGGAGCCGGGGCTGGTGAGTGTTTGCTGGGCTGGGGAATCGCTCGCTGCAGCTCCGGCCATGGAGCAGCCTCAGTGCAAGAGTCCCGGGCCGTCGGAAGCGTCCCGCCGCTGCCGTGTGAGTCTCTGTGCTGCATTCGCCCAGGTGACCGGCATGGATCAGGCTGCGGCTCTGTGCATCCTGGAGGACAACCAGTGGCTGCTGGAAGTAAGAGCCAAGCACTGGGTAGAAATGGTGGAAGATAGTGGCCTTCAAATGTGTGTGGTTGAAGAAAGCATCCTGCTTGCCTGCTAGATTTTCACTTACTGTAATTGCAGGGAAAATGTTCCCGATGTTGTGGGAGTTCAGAACCAGGGGTAACAGTTTAAAAATAAAGGGTAGGCCAGTTAGACTGAGATGAGGACAAACCTTCTTCACGCAGAGAGTTGTGAATCTGTGGAATTCTCTGCTACAGAAGGCAGTGGAGACCAATTCACTGGATGTTTTCAAGAGAGAGTTACATTTAGCTCTTGGGGCTAGTGAAATCAAGGGATATGGGGAAATAACAGGAAAGAGGTACTGATTTTAGATGAATAGCCATGATCTTATTGAATGGCAGTGTTGGCTCGAAGGGCCGAATGGTCTATTCCTGCACCTATTTTCTATGTTTCTATGCTTGAGTATATGGCAATAAAACTCAACCACTTGATTTTGAAGCATTCATGTGTGCTGGAGGTATAATGTAATCATAGAGAGATACAGTGTGAAAACAGGCCCTTCGGTGCAACTTGCCCACAACCGGCAACATGTCCCAGCTACACTACCTGCTTTTGGTCCATATCCCTCCAAAACTGTCCTATCCATGTATCAGTCTAATTGTTCCTTAAATGTTGGGATAGTCCCTGCCTCAACTACCTCTTCTGGCAGCTTGTTCCATACACCCACCACCCTTTGTGTGGAAAACGTTACCCCTTAAAAAGTTACCTTAAAAATACTTCAAACAAAAAACACTGAAATCATACTTCTACAATGCACGAAAACATGATTCTAATACATCAAATTTCAAAAAGTCCCTACCATTGGAGGGGTGGTCATCCCCCTCCCCAACCCTCCCCCCACTCGGTTGCTCCACTACCTCGCAGGGTATCCCCAAGGCCAGTGATCAGTGATCGCTCAGCCTCCCCATTTTCAAAAACACTCCGTGGCCCCTGGTTCAGACAGAGAGCACTACCAGATGTGAGTGGGTGACTGAGGCCAGTTGTCCGTGATGTCTGGATCCCAATGCTCAGCACTTCATGTTTCGGAGTTGGCTAATGTTATTGATTTGTAATTAGTCTGATTTGTAATTAGTTGACAAAAGCTTGATTTATTAATCTGGAATATCCAGGTGGATGGGATAAGTGTAATACTAAAATGACATGCAAGGTGTCAGGCTGCCTGTCACAACATACAGCCCCGATAACCCATTATTTTCTTCAGTTAAATATTGGGAAGGTAGCACTATTGTCATTTGCCACTCAACTGTTATGTTTGTTTACCTCACTGACTATTTCTAACCCCCCCCCCCCCCCCCCCCCCCCAATTCCTTTGACAGGTTGAGTAGAAATGTTCCCAATCTCGTTGTTTTATTAATTGAACACGTAGATGAGCATCCTCAAGGAGTGTAATCAGATGGAAACTGATTCAGAAGCGATGTTTAAGAGCTTGCTCAAAGAAGGAGCATATTTTAAAGGAGTGACAGAGATACTTGCAGGGGAATGTGTGAGGAGGTTATTATTTGTCTTTAGTTTTAGCTTGAACCAGGGCATCTGAAAATTCAAAGTTTAATATAGTAATTGCGCTGATACTGATCCCAACCAACCACGTACGAATATCATCCATTCCGGAGGTTTTTTTTTTTCTGATGCCATTTAAACTTCACTTGGATTTCAATCACTTCAATGTAAAAGTAAT
Organism: Okamejei kenojei; assembly: GCA_035221665.1. NCBI lineage: Eukaryota > Metazoa > Chordata > Chondrichthyes > Rajiformes > Rajidae > Okamejei > Okamejei kenojei. Next base: position 26,904,765 of record CM069140.1, on the reverse strand, counting down.
TGGGAATGGGGAACATTGGAACAAAAATTTGCCCTTGGTACATATTAACTGTAATATAATAATGTATGCATGGTGGTAGGTGCAATCAAAACAAAGATCTTTTTATCATTGTTGTGTTATGAATACCGCAGAAAATATGTACTCTCAAGATCACATAGAATAATATTGCTTAAATATATAGTTATTTGGACTCGGCATTTCCGAAAAATTCCAGCTGAGAGGAAGACAGCAAAATACTGAAAATATTGGGGGTGAAAATGACTTCAGGACAGTTTGTTAGGAAAATGAAGGAAATGGTTACAGAATACTTATACAGCTGAGTGAGTATAATTTTATGGATGGATGTTGCTCCAACGTGACCTGCTACAGCAGGGGTATGGTCACAGTGGGTCTTCCTCGCAGACCCACGGCAGCACCCTTTACAGGGCTGCCAAATGTCTCACCCTCCTTGCAGGGGAGCATAAGGAGTTAGAACTGGGCTGACTCTGAAGAGGGGAGTGTGGTTGAAGAAACACCAATGCTAGGGGTACCAGAAGAGGAGCAACTGGGCATGGTATCAAAATTTGCGATGCTTACCCAAAAAGGCTGCCGTTGAAACCGAAGTTGGCAGCCAGTATTAACTACATGGCAACGAATCAACTTCAGGAACAGGCCATTAATGACACTGCAGCCAAATACCTAGCTCCTGAGAATTGTGTCTCCCTCAACGTGCCTGCAGTCAACAACCCCATCTGGGGTAACATGAGCCCTGGCATCAGGAGTCAGGAAGTAAAACTCCACAAAATCCTAAAACTACTGGCTGCTGGAATTACGGCCGTTGCCAGGTCAGTGGATGTAGTGAACATGCCGGAAGAGCTACAGGATGCGCTGGCACTCCTCTGCAACACTCAGTTTAAGATCAACTGTTACAGAAAGAGTGTCATCCGGCCTGCACTGAACCCCAAGTTCGCGGGGTTGTGCAGACTCAGTTGCCGCCTACACTACTATTTGGGGACAACCTGCCTAAGCAGGTAAAATGCCTCGATGAAGAGGCAAAGGCAATAGGCATGATAAAAGTGCCGGCTGCCACCAAGTCATCATACCCACGGAGACAGCACCCCTATGCATCCACCAGCTGACCCCGCTACCACAGCGACAGAACACCTGCTGGTGAAAGCTCGAAGGCCATCCAACCTGCTCAACGGTCTTTTTTAGACCATGGCCCAGCACGGCCTTCCTGGAAGATGCGCCACCCCCACACCACAGCGCCTCCACCTCCCAGGAAACAAGGACAGAGGAAACCAATGCAGCACCGCCGGTAACCATGGAGGTAGGTGGGCCTGGTTGCCTCAGGAGCATTGCATGTTTAAATTCTTCACGGATTGGGGGACAGTTGCATTTGTTTCGGGATGCATGGAGTTCTATAACTTCTGATCCTTTCATACTGCAAAGTATTCAGGGATACAAAATTGAATGAAGGTCATGCTGAACTCTTAAGACTACATACAAAAGGGGTAATTGAGAAAACCAAAAGTGAGTCTCATGAGTTTGTATCTGCCTAATGGATTAACATCAGCACCCAGACTGTTTACCAAATTATTGAAACCAGCTTTAGCGTGTCTCAGAAAACAAAAACATATTGTTATGGCATACCTCGATGACATTTTAATTCTGGGGAAAACTTTGCACACAAAGTTGGCCAAATTGGCTGTCTCAGCCACTGAGCACTTATTACAAAAACTGGGGTTCATCATCCATCCAGACAAATCCAAATTAATGCCTTCTACCACTATGGAATATTTGGGATTCACGATTGACTCTGTTCATATGTCTGTCACTTTACCACCGAACAAAGCGTCAGACTTGATAGAAGCATGTAACAGCCTTGCTGGCATCAGTAAACCGTCTATTCGGCAATTAGCCAGGGTAATTGGGAAGCTTGTGGCTGCCTTCCCAGCCACACAATTTGGGCCCTTGCATTACCAAAACCTACAAAGAGCAAAAATTGCAGCACACAAACACCATGCTGGCCATTTTGACAGGCCAATACAATTACCAGCAAAAGCAAAATTGGAATTTCAATGGTGGATAGACAATGCTCGACATTGCTCTAATCCCATTACAATCACAAACCCCTCAGTTATACTACAAACTGACGCCAGCGCTCAAGGCTGGGGAGCAACTAATACCACCTCCAGTTGCGGTGGTAAATGGAATGCACATGGATTAACCTTACTCCCGGCACTGGGAATTAATCATCTAGAAATGCTGGGAGCATTTCATGGACTCCGGGCTTACTGTTTGGACATGCACCATCTGCATGTACGCTTACAAATTGATAATACCACCCTGGTGGCTTATATCAATCATATGGGTGGAATTAAGTCGATATCTTGTGATGAATTGGTCAATACAATCTGGCACTGGTGCTTAGAAAGGAACATTTGGATATCAGCCACTTACCTTCCGGGTAAGCTAAATACAGTGGCGGACACCAGGTCACGCAAGTTTAATGACAACACCGAATGGATGTTGGACCGCAAAGTGTTTGCCAATATTGTAGATCGGTATGGAACACCAGATATCGACCTTTTTGCATCCAGACTTAATCACCAAATACCAACATATGTTGCATGGGAACCAGACCCTGGGGCAGTAGCGATGGATTCTTTCTCGCTACACTGGGGGGATTTGTTTTTCTATGCATTTCCCCCCTTCTGCCTCATCAGTCGGGTCTTGCAGAAAATTCAACAAGACTCCGCATCGGGTATTCTGGTTGTGCCCGACTGGCCTACTCAGCCATGGTTCCCTGTGGTACTGGACATGGCCACAGAACCATGCATTCCAATACCCAAACGTCCGAGTTTATTGGTACATCCAGTGCCATGACTGGATGAACCTATTGGTTTGCAGGGTTTGAAAAGGCCACTCCTGGATTTGGACTCTCGGACCGAACAATGAATATTATCACGGCATCATGCAGGGAGTCCACCAGGAAACAATACCTCATTTACGCCAAGAAATGAGAGGTGTTTTGTACCAAGACAAACACCACATATGACACAGCCACCATTACGGAAGTGCTGGAGTTCCTGGCAAGCCTTCATTTTGATGAAGGTTTAAGCTACAGTGCCATCAACTGTGCCAGGAGTGCCCTATCCTCATATCTCGGACAAGGTTTAGATTATCTTGCAGTGGGGTCTCAGCCCTTGGTGTCTAAACTTATGAGGAGAATTTTTAACTCAAATCCCCCCAGGCCTAGATATTCCCAGACCTGGGATTTTGGCATTGTGCTAACCATGCTCCGAAGGTGGGCACCAGTAACGTCTCTTTCCCTAGCCAAATTGACATACAAAATGGTAATGCTGATGGCACTCGTGACGGCGCAACGGGTCCAGTCCCTACACAAGCTAAGTATGGACGCCATGGTTATGACCAACAATAAGGTAACTTTCAGGGGTTACTCAAACAAAATAGGCCTGGATCATCTGGCCGCAAGTTGGATTTCCTGGCCTACCCCGTAGACAGCCGCCTATGCATAGTGACCACCTTTTACACTACATGGAGGTCACCAAGTGTCCCAGGGGCACGGAAAGGGCTCTGCTTATAAGTCACAAACGTCCTCATCACAGAGTCATCATGCAAACTATTTCAAGATGGCTAAGGGTGGTATTGGGTGCAGCGGGGGTGGACACTGATGTTTTTAAATCTCACTCCACCAGGGCTGCATCTACATCGGTGGCAAGGATGATGGAAGTTCCCATGGACCACATCCTTGCAACGGCGGGTTGGGCTAATGAGAAAACCTTTCAGCGGCTCTATAATAAACCCGTGATCGCGCCTGAGACGCTTGCATACACAATATTAAGTTCTGTATTATAATTTCCCCGAAGTAGGGGTATTATTATTTGTTATTCTTAAATAAATACTCTCTTGTTTTTCAGCACAGTTTCATGTCTGAAATACATTAACATACTTCCTCCATTTGTCATTAAGGCAGTGTGTGAGCATGGACTCGTTCCAGGGCATGAAATCACAGAGCTTTGAAATCTTCACGTAGTCACTCACGTGACTCCGAAGTAAAATAGTAAGATTAAATGAGGACTTACCAGTTTGAAGTTTGATCTTTATTTTATGAGGAGTTACGATGAGGGATTACGTGCCCTCCGCTCCCAAATCCTCTATTATAAAGGTCAACTGGTATGCTGGTTCTCTTATCTTACTATGTTAGTCAACTCTGTTATCTGTGATTTCACACCGCTGCTTTGAAGAATGTCGCGCAAGCATGCTGGCGGGGTCTTCACATAATCCCTCATCGTAACTCCTCATAAAATAAAGATAATTATACAAAATTTGGTCTGTGAAGTGCTCCATAAAAGATTACCGCATTTGATAAGCACCTGTGGACTTGAACGTAATAGGTTAAGTCCAGGGGGTCAGATATGAGGCTTTATTTGTGGGCCAGATATAATGTCAGTGCAGAGGGGCTAGGAGCAAGGTCAAGTGTGCATCCAGAGTCAAGGTCTGGAATAGTACTAGGTGTGCGATCAAAGCTGGGACAATGGGAGTGTTCAACACTGGGAACCTAAGCAGGTAAACAGCTATGATCAGGGTCGAATAGGGGGACAGCTGTAAGGCTGGACTCGGGGTCAAGAATGAGAGAAGGTATGCAACTGGAGTCAGGGTCAGGAGTAGTACCAGGTGTGCAGTGCGCCCTGGGTTGGTCAGCATGGACCATGTGTTTGATTATAATCTGATTTCCATACATTTCCTTAAATATACTAAGATCATTCATGTGTCACACCTGTTGTTCAGAGCCTGGCTCTACTTTGGAATGTAGTAAGGAATGTAATTTAGCCTAACCTTATTCAATTTAGAGCATAAATATTGCATTCAAGTGTAAGTTAAAATACTCGATCAGCATGCAACAGATTGCACAATTTCAAGCTGAAAAAAGCTCCGTACCAATGGGATGGGGGACACCCCCCTCCCCCTCACCTTCTCCATCATGGTCTGGTTTGGTTCAGCCACCAAGCACGACATCTGGAGGCTGCAGCGCATCGTTCGATCAGCCGAGAAGGTTGTTGACTGCAACCTTCCCCCCATCGACGAACTGCAAGGGCCAGGAAGTGAGCAGGTAAGATCATCTCTGACCCCTCTCTTCCTGGCCACAAACTTTTTGAATCACTTCCCTCTGGAAGGCGACTCCAGACTGTCAAAGCTGCCACAGACAGACGTAAACACAGCTTTTTTCCACAAGCATTAGCTCTACTCAACAACCAAATGTCTGTAGCCTCCTTTTGCTCTGGTATTGTATTTAATTCTTCAAGTGTTTAAATTATAATGTTTTATTCATAATTGTTTGCTGTATATCGTGTTGTTACTTGCGAGCAAAGCACCAAGGCAAATTCCTCGGATGTATACATACTTGGCTAATAACATTTATTCAATTCAATTTATTCAATGATCTTCCAGAATCGCTTGGATTCAGGGATGACTCCAGTGGACTTGAATGTAGAAAATGTAACACCTCTATTGATAATTAGACAATGTATGGAGGGAATAGGTGAGAATCTATTATTCGGAATATAGATACAGGGCATTAAGAGAATCATGATGATTGTTGCAGAGTCCGCATAGGTTCATAAGTCATAGGAGCAGAATTGGGCATTTGGACCATCAAGTCTACTCCGCCGTTCAATCATGACTGATCTATCTTTCACATGGGAGTGAGGTAACTATATTATTGGTTGGTTGCATATAAACCATCTACAACACCCATACTAATCAAGAATCTGTCAATCTCTGATTCATAAATATCCAATTACTTGGCCTGCACCCGTCTGTGGCAATGAATGCCACAGATTCACCACCCTTGTCACAACTGCTACCCTTCCGACGTTAAGCGATATGGGCCAAACGCAGGCAGGTGGGAATACTAGTTGTAGATGGGACATGTTGGTTGGTGTGGGCAAGTTGGTTTTATGAAAGAGAAATAGTGTTTGACAAATTAGTGTTTCCAAAGATAGATGGACAAGGTGTCAAGAGGAGGATGCAAAAGGTTTTAGGTGACTGTGGAAATATAACACTCTCTACTTTGATAGGAGCATGGAGCAAAGGGTATAAGTTTGAACTTCCCTGTTCAATTTGGATATATTTGCCTCCAATACAGTACAACTGTGGTCCAATTAATTGATTTCTGAGATGAAGGAAATTCTCCTATGATGAATAAATAATACATGGCTATGAAATCACCGCAATTCAAAGGAACAAGAAATTGTGTCAATGAAATGTCCAAAATTCCAGAAGGGTTAACAGGGCAAATAAAGGTTGTTTTCTTGTTTCCTCATGCAATAAGTTTTAGAATCATGCGCTTTGCTTCAGAATATAGGGTCAGCCATTTAGATAAAGAAAAAATTCACTCAGTAGATCATGAATCTTAGGTGTTCACTTTCCCAGTATAATGAATGATAATAGTAAGATTAAACGAGAACTTACCAGTTTGAAGTTTGATCTTTATTTTATGAGGAGTTACGATGAGCGATTACGTGAATCCCGCCAGCCCGCATGCGCGTCAATCTTCAAAGCAGCGGTGGGAAGTCACAGGTAACAATAATTGAAGTAACATAGTAAGATTAGAAACCTAGAGCTACCAGATGACCTTTGTGATATGAGGGTTGGGAGCGGTGGGCACGTAATCGCTCCTGAGGCGGACTCCTGAGGCGGAGACCTGCTTGATTTTGAGCAGGCACTGACTGATGAGGCAAAATGGGGGAAATGCATATAAAAACATTCCACCCCAGTGTAGCGAGAATGCATCTACCGCTACGGCCCCTGAGTCTGGTTCCCATGAAACATACTTCGGTAATTGGTGATTGAGTCTGAATGCAAACAAATCGATATATATGGCATTCCATACCGAGCAACAATATCATTAAATACATCATGATTCAACATCCATCATTGAATTTGCGTGACCTGGTGTCCGCCACCATGTTGAATCTACCTGGTAGGCAGATAGCTGAAATCCAAATGTTTCTTGTAATATACCAGTGCCAAATAAGGTTACCCTATCTATTACAAGATTCTGACTTGATTCCACCCACGTAATTAACATACGCCACTGCGTGTCTGAAGCTAGACATGCAAGTGACACATACTAGTACAATAAGCCTTAAGACCATAGAATAACCATATAACCATATAACCATATAACAATTACAGCACGGAAACAGGCCCTCTCGGCCCTTCCAGTCCGTGCCGACCATTTGTTTTCCCCTAGTCCCATCTACCTGCTCCATTCCCTCCATACCCCTCCATTCCCTTCACGTCCATATACCTATCCACTTTACTTTTAAATGTTAAAATCGATCCTGCCTCCACCACTTCTGCTGGAAGCTCATTCCACACAGCCACCACCCTCTGAGTAAAGAAGTTCCCCCTCACGTTACCCCTAAACTTCTGTCCCTTAATTCTCATGTCACTTATCCACGTCAACTCTGTCAGACCTCAATCAAGTCCCCCTGCGCTCCAAAGAATAAAGACCTAACTTGGTCAACCTTTCTCTGTAACATAGTTTGCTGGAACCCTGGCAACATCTAGTAAATCTCCTCTGTACTCTCTCTATTTTGTTGACATCCTTCCTATATGGCGACCAAAATTGTACACCATACTCCAGAATAAATGCCTTGTACAAACATGCTCTGATTTTAGAATAAATGCCTCATGCTTATTCCATCTGCCTCCACAGCTAGAGATGGTATCAGTAGCACCCCATCCTAGGGCACTATGACGTCTGTAAAACAACTGAAGGTTTCTCAATCAGAACTTTACGGGAGCAACTTGAATTTTTCACTATCCACCACTGCACTTCAGCAATGGCTTCAGCAGGTAATTGCATGGGCCCGTTAAAATGACCTGCATTTCTCCTGAGTGCCTGCTCCTTTGCACGTTGTAGATTTTGGTAATGCAAAGGTCCAAACTGTGCAGCTGGAAAGGCAGCCACTAATTTGCAAATCAAGCTGGCCACCTGTCTAATTGAAGGTTGCTGCCCCACCATGAGCTTGTTACAGCCTTCAATTAAGTCTAATCTCTTGCCCCTGGGCAGAGTCACAGACATGTGAGTTGAGTTAATAGTGAATCCCAAATAATCAATGACTCCAACTGGTATCAATTTGGATTTAACTGGATGGATGAGGAAACCCAATCTCTCAAACATGAGTTTAACAGCTGAAACAGATAATTCAGCTGATTCCCGAGTCTCCCCTATGATTAAGCTATCATCTAAATAAGCCATTATAATATGACTCTGAGCCCAGAGTAGCCCCAATACTGGTTTTAACAGTTTTGTAAATAGTCTAGGGGCTGAGGTTAACCCATTAGGCAATGCTTTAAATTGCCTTAATTACCTCATCAGCTAAACTTCAAATATCTCCGATGATCCTTATGAACAGGCACTGAATAATATGCATCTTTAAGGTCTATACATGCCATATAACATCTTCTGGAAATCAGTTGTTTGGCAGTAACAAAGGTTTCCATTTTTAAATGTTTATACTGCACAAAGGGATTAAGGCTTGTTAAGTCAAGGATGATTTGACATCCCCCATCCTTCTTTGTCCTAGGAAAAATATTAGACACAAATTGGTTAGATTGGTGAACCATCTTCTCAATTACCCTTTTTTTGTATTATTTTTTAAATTTCTGCTTGTACCTCCAAATTCTCCTGTTGTGAAAAAACCAATGTCCGGCTTGGTGTATGCTGTGTGGGTGGACGCAAATTGGGAAGGAATTCAATTCGAAACCCTTGAATACTGTGCAGTATAAACGGATCTGATGTTATCGCATATCATGCCTTCAAGAACAAGTGTAATCTCCCCCCAACGTGTAGGTGATTCCCACTTAATATGTTCCGACAAGAACCAGACCCACCTACCTCCATGGTTACTGGTGGAATTTTCTGCCCCCGGTTTCTGGGAGGTAAGGCCATGTTCGCTCGTGCCCCTGGTGGGGTGCGCCAGCTGCGCATATTTGTGAATGGCCAGCTTGGTCCTTGACCTGATCCAGTTTCAGCGAGCCGTTTGTAGGGGTACTGCCGCCGAAGCAAGGTTTTGCTGGTCGTCGGTACTTTGATGATTCCAACCGTTCTTGCTTCGTCGTCCAGCTCCTTGACTCTTTTTGAGAGATCTTCACCGAACAGCAGGTTCTGTGGCTGGATATTGCTGGGTTTACACAGAGCCGCGAACTTCGGGTTGATAGTAGGGCGGATGGCAGACTTTGAGGCAATTAATCTCAAAATGTGCATGGCACATGAGGGCCAGGGGATCCTGCTGTACATCAGACAGGTGCCCTCCATCCACCGACCTGGCGAACGCTGTAATGCCCGGCGAGCAGCTTCAGTACCCTCTGAAGCCTCATTTCATGAGCTCCGATACCTACGCCCATGTGACCACAGATGGCATGGTTAACTGCCGGCACTTTGAGCAGGATACAGTTGGCAGGGGTCTCATATTCTTTGGATGTTTCCTCCATAGTATGCCCTTGAAGCTGGTGTGAGGCCAGGTAATTAATACTTGCGGCCAACTCATCATTCAGCGGTTCCCCTGTTTCTGAGGGAATAGCAAATCTTGCTGCCAGGACCGGCACCTCCGGCTCGTGGCTTTCATCCCTTGGGGTATGCTCCACGTAATACCCACGGACTCGGCGTCAGAATAAATCTGACCCCGCATGCTCTCCTCCTCCGAGAGGGAGACATTAAGCAGCCCTGATATAGGTGCCGCTGGCGCGGGCTCCCGAGGAGATCCGCGCTGACACAACTCCTCCAGTTGGAGTGTATCTTGGTGGAGCATCCTCTCCATTAGGAGCTCCATCCTGGACAGCCATCCAAAGACGTTATCCATTATCGGGGGGATCCCTCCCGGCCCGACTCATCCGAGTCTACGGGCCGTGCAGACTTTTTGGTGGCTTTCCGCCACAATGGTGCAGCCACAGTGCTCTCAGGCACCAAGTCTGCAGTCGCTGGTCGTACCGCCAGTGACCCGGTAGGTGAAATAGGCGGCCGCCATCTACCCGCTCTCCCGCGGTCTTCCTCAGCTACCCTCCCGGCGGCTCGCCTTGACTTCATCTTCGACGCTTTCTCCATACTCGACCTTGTCTGCTGAAACAAGAATTACCAAGCGCAGAAAACGACCTCCGACTTAGTTTAACACTTACCTGAGGGTTTTTAAACTTACCGCTGGTGGAGCGATGCGCCTCCCAGCCAGTCGCTGCACCATGCGTCAGACGTAATGACCGCATGCGGGCTGGCAGGATTCACGGAATCACTCACGTGACTCTGAAGTAAAATTCACTAGCCTTCTCTGATGAGACTGATTGACGATTGGACATTTGGCGACATTAAACGTTGAGAGGTGAGAGGTGGAAATCGATTAGCCTTGATACCATTGAATGGTTGAGCAGATTCTAGAATGAATGAACGATGCTTTATGTCGCATGTACCTAGGTACAGTAAATTCCTTTGTCTTCACATACAATACACAAAATACTGGAGAGTTACCACCTATCAGGCGCCAATAAAGTTACAAGAGTACTCATTACAGTCATGAATACGCATTAGAGTCTGTTAGAGTTCAACCTGCTTATGGTGTTTTTTACCATATGGAATGGATGTCAGAATGCAGAAAAGGATAACGGAACAAACATTAGCCACGTTCAGCTACTCCAACTACATGAAACAGCGTCATGTAATCAAAGAATCACACGGAAACAGGCCCTTTTGCCTACTCACCACAACCATGATGACTAGCTATGCCAATTCCATTTGCCTTCGTTTGGCCCATATCCCTCCTATGCATATACCTATCTAAATCTTTTAAATGTTCTACTTGTACCTGTCTCTACCAACAGAATAAAAGATTTGTTCTTCCTTGGAATCAGTGTTCAGATGGTAAATAAGGGATTTACAGCAGGAATAGCCATTCCTAAAGCATCGTTCCAGCTTACTAATTAGAAGCATCTAAGTGTGATGCACAGATATCATTGGAACTTTGTGTCCTCAATCAAACTTAATAGAAAATCTCCACCTCTCTGGGCAACGATCATGTGAATCCAAGGTTAGTACAGAATGCACTACCAGAGGTACAGACTTTAGCTGCTCTGAAGGTATCTTTTCTTATTTATCACTGATTAATCGGTTATAGGTTATGGCAGGGCAGGAGTTGGAATTTACTCAGTTTTGAGAAAACGACAGCTGGGGATGCAGAGGGTGTGAGAATTTTGCGATCCATTCAATGGAATGAGAGGGAGGTGTGACGATGAACAGAAACCTGACGAATTAACAAGGATGACAGAGGAACGTTGACAGCAACAATGAATGAGCCCCATTACTTTGTCAGAAACAGGCAGAGCACTGCTCCTTACATTCCTAAAACTGAAACCAGCAATCAAATACCATACCTTCAGTTTTGGGAGTCGCTTGATGGTCTTTAATGGCCGTAAAACGCGAAGAACACGCAGGGACTTAATGGTGTTGATGTCCTTCCCACTGGATCCCCTGCGGGTGAGATTGACATACTGATGTTAAACTCTGTGAGAATCCTTGAACACAGACATTACCAAGTTGAACATAAAATATGCACATTATCGAAGTAAAGAGATATAACTCGAAAAGATTAAACAGAGACCTACAATATGGACATTATACACAGAAATATTCGGTCATTGGGTTCACTGTGAACTGGCAGCTCTTACGTGGTCTGGCCTATTTGTGACATGAGATGCCTTTTGACATTCAAATAAAATGTCTCACATTGAGTTTATTAAATGGCGGCCTTGCCTTGCAAGACCAGAACATCAGAAGGGCGGAGCTGTAGAGTGCGGAGCCCATAATCCAGGGGTCAATGGCAGGGGCGGAAATCGCTATCAAACCATGGGGAGGAGACACAATCTCTTGGTGGCCGCGCGCACGCGCAAACACACCCGATTCAAGCTCCGCTCCATGATCTTTGCTCCACCAGGACATCTCCCTCCTCCAATCACCGCGCTCTATCCTCAGTCCCACCTCTGGCCTCTGACTTCCGCCTCTGACCGACACCTCCCTCCTCCAATCATCGCACTGAATCGTTATGTCCCGCCCCACCCCACTGACCGACGTCTCTCTCGTCCAATCAGCGCCCTCGATCATCAGTCCCACCCCCACTGTCTCGCGGAAAGCGGAGATTTTCTTTTATACCGAATTTCAAAATCCGGATTACAAAACATGGGGGGGGGGGGGGGATTGTCCCCCACCTCTCAAAACATGGAGGGGATGTGTCTCCCTGTACCCCCGGGATTTCCGCCCATGACCACTGGGTCAAAACCATCCTCTGCCACAGCAATTCTCCAACTAGTTCTTTAAGACAGCAGAGGGATACATTTAATGGAGCTGCTGCCTCACAGCTCTAGAGAACAGTATTCCATCCTGACCTGGGGTGCCCTGCGTGTGGAGTTTGTACATTCTGTGACTATGAGGGTAGCATCCAGGTGCTTCAGATTCCTCCTACATCCCAATGACAGTGCACGTTGGTAGGTTAATTTGCCACTGTAAATGTTCCTGAGTGTTTGCTATATAGTAGAGTGTGTTGATGAGAATATGGGCAGAATAAATGGGATTAGTGTATGATTAGAGTAATTGGTTGATAATTGGCATAGACTCACTGGGCCAAAGCCTGCTTTATGCTGTGAATCTCCATTGGTTGACCACATTCTCAGAGGTTGGTACAATGGCACAACTGGTAGAGTTGCTGCTCCACAGCGGCAGAGACCTGGGTTCGATCCTGACCTTGGGTGCTGTCTGTGTGGAGTTTGCACGTTCTCCCTGTGACCATGTAGGTTTCCACCGGGTGCTCCAGTTTCCTCTCGCATCCCAAAGACATGTGCATTTGTAGGAAAATAGTGAACAAAGGAGGAGGACTGGCTGAACTTTGTTGCCTTCCGCCACAGTGATAATGCTGTTGTGGATGTTTTGTGTTCAATTTTATTGTGTATTGTGCGTTCTTTTAAGTGCATCGCTGCTGGCAAATTAATTTCACTGCACCTTTGGGTGCATGTGACAAATAAAATTGACTTTGACTTTGACTCAGTAAATTGTCCTTTCTCTGTCGGGAGTGGATTTGAAAGTGGAGTAAAACTGAGCTAGTGTGTACGGGTGATCGGTCAGTGTGATGGTCAATGAGAATTCAGTGGGCGAAAGGGCCTGTTTCTGTACTGTAGCTTTCAATCAATCAAAGTGAACCAAACATGGAGGTTGCCTTTCATCTCATCTCACCAACAGTTATCCCCGAACTCTTATCAGATCCGCCAACAGGAATATTCAAACAAGCACCTCCTGGATCCTAACCCATCATTTGATGAGCTTTAGGCTCTGAGGCATCCTCTACAAGACACAGAAAGAGATCAATTATAATTACCCAATGAGATTCCTTTGGAAGAACGAAAATTCATAGGAGAAAGGAGAGAAGAGAAGAATGCAAGGTTAATGTCAAGCAAGATGAACATAAACAGAGAGATACTGTATAAGCACATGTAGAGATATCAGAACAGTGCACAAAGACTTTCAGAATCCGTAAATCTCTCTTTTTTTAGTTTAGTTTAATTTAGTTTAGTACATCCTTCTTCAAAGAGGGAGATAAGACAAATCTGGTCTCACTACCATCCTACATACAGTAAAACTCCAGTATTTTGCTCACTGGATGTTTATAAAGCTTAACGGTTCAGCACTGGGTGATGTTTCCCACACTCATTACAAATTAACCAGCCTATTCCCATGCTCCCCATAAAACCTATAAACAATGCAATTAAGCAAGAGAAGGTGTGGAAAATATTCACAGGGATGTTGCCTGGAATGGAGGGTTTGAATTATAAAGAGAGATTGAGTCTTGAGATTAAGGCTGAGACTCTTTTCCCTGAAGCAAAGGAAGCTGAGAAGTTAGAGGTTTCTAAAATTCTGAGAGGATAAATATGGTAGATAGCCAGTGTTGGTGTATCATGGTAGGGGTGTCTAAAACTGTAGAGTTAAAGTAAGAGGGAGGAGGTTTAAATGGGATCTGAGCGGTAAATATTCTACACAAAGAACAATTGGTATCTGGAATTAGCTGCCAGTGGGAATGTTGGAGACATGATGGGCCAAAGGGCCTGTTTCAATGCTGTTTTGCTAGATGACTCTAAACTCAACATAACTCCATAACTACACTTCATTTAAACTCGGTGGGGACTGTTCCCACACTATTTTTAAACACATTAAGCATCTTTCTCTTTAAACTCACTGTGCATTTCCCACATTCTCTATAAACTCATCTGGTTCAATGAAACATTTATAATACTATGGTGTAACGTCCAAAAAAATGTGAATTAAATGCGGGTTGGAGTTTTGAAAGGAAGATTCCAAGAGTCTATAAAATCCGTCAGATCAGCGGTACCATAATCCTGAGGATATTAGATTATTGGAGTTTCACTGTAATTAAAACAAGAAATCTTTCCCCTCAAACTCAAATTATCTTGTCATGAATGTCCGATAATCCATTGGAGGTCTGCTTGTAGGCACAGTCCCTTTCTGACATACTCCTGTTTATCAATCAATTTGTATATCTTGTACACTCACTTTGTCCTTTCTCTACAATTTGTATCACACCCAGCTGACGTGTGTTCTTATCCTTCCCCATGGTTGGGCAACATCTGCTGCTTCTTGCATAGCCAATTTTTGCTTTCTATCTGTCAATCTATGAATAAACTTATTCATTCATCATTCATTCAAAAAGTCTAAATATTCCTCATCACCAATGTTTTTTGTCACTAATGAACAAAAGTATATAAATTATCTTTTTTGTAGTTCCTTGACTATGTTCCTGATGTTGGGGGAGTCCAGAAATGTTCCCAATGTTGGGGGAGTTCAGAACCAGGGACCACAGTTTAAGAATAAGGAGTAAGCCATATAGAACGGAGACGAGGAAACACTTTTTCTCACAGAAAGTGGTGAGTCTGTGGAATTCTCTGCCTCAGAGGGCGGTGGAGCCCTATCTAGCTCGCTTTCAAGAGCGAGCTAGATAGGGCTCTTAAAAATCGGCGGAGTCAGGGGATATGGGGAGAAGGCAGGAACGGGGTACTGATTGGGATGATCAGCCATGATCACATTGAATGGCGGTGCTGGCTCGAAGGAACGAATGGCCTACTCCTGCACCTATTGTCTATGCCTCCAGGGTGTCTTTGCTGCGGCAATGCAGATTAAGCATTCCTGCATATTTAACCCATCATGTAGTCACCAAAAGTGATTTTTAATGGGGCAGTGTAGAGAAGCTTTGCTACATATCTAACCCATAGTGTTCTCCATGGGCAAGTCTAATTGTCTGGAAAGGGACACTTGTTCTGCAACCACCCCCAAACAAACAGGCCCGGTGCCTCTCTTGCTCAAGCTGAAACAGCAATGCAAAGATTCCAATTACCCTCAGTCACTTACGTGAAAGCAAATGCAACTAGTGCTCCACTCACTACGATGAAATCCAGAATGTTCCAAACGTCACGGAAATACGAGCCTTCATGGAAAATCAAACCAATGTCTATCATCTAGAGAAAGGATAACAGCTAAATAATTAATCAATAGTATCTTCACAGTTCATCATTGCCCGCTGTTAAATCTTATTGACTTAACTTGCACAGATTTCGCATCTCTAGCTCTGTATAGAGACCCACCATGCTTCACAGAGTAGAATTAGACACCAAGTCGCGTAAAATGTTATTCACACTGATGATTCGTAATTTGATGAAAAAGTGATTTGAAACTGCAGATGGAATAAGGAAGGGAGGATAGGTGTGAGATATAAACAAAAAAAATTCTGAGCTTAAAGCCAAGGCTAGTCACCATTCTATCGGAAGGATGTGATTAAACTAGGAAGGCACAGAAAACATTTGTATGGATACTGTTAGATCTGGAGGACTTGAGTTATAAGGATGATTGGATAATCTTTAGTCTTTAGAGATAGGGCGTGGGAACAGGCCCTTCAGTCCACACCGATCAGTGATCACCCCGTACACTAGCACTGTCCTAAACACCAGGGACAATTTACAATTTACAGAAGCCAATTAACCTACAAACCTGAACATGGAATGAGGGAGGAAACCAGAGCACCCGGAGAAAACCCATGCAGTCACAGGGAGAACATACAAACTCAGTAAGGACAGCATCCATAGTCAGGGTCGAACCCGGGTCTCTGGCATTATAATGCAGCAATTCTGCAGCTGCACCACCCTGCTGCCTTAAAGGTCTGGGACTGTTTTCCCTGTGATGTTTGAAGCCGTGGGGTGACCTTATAGAGGTTTATAAGCCGTTTTAGTGACCTTATAGAGGTGTATAAAATCATGAGGGGCGTGGAAAAGGTGGATGGTCACAATATTTTTCCCAGGGTAGGGTGGTCTAAAACTAGAGGGCATAGATTTAAGGTGAGAGGGGAAAGATTTAAAGGGAATCTGGGGGTAGTGAGTATAGGGAAAATGTTGCTATTTTGGACAGGTACATGAATAGGAAAGGTTTAGAGGGATATGGGCCAAACACAGTTAAATGGATGAGGAATTGGGAGAACACAGAAGTAGTGTGAATGGGTGATCGATTGTCAGCATGGACTTGGTGGGTCGAAGGGTCTGTTTCCATGCTGTATCTTTCAATCAATTCAATCAATCAATTCAATGGAATAAGACCAGATCAGGGTTGGCACTTTGGACACCATGGTCAGGTTGGTCTGAAGGTCTGTTTCAATGCTGTATAATCAGTGTGGAAACTCTTCTGACAATATAAAGGAGAAAGAGAATATCAATACACTTGATCTTAACTCAGTGTCATACTCCCTCTCCTTGTGCCCACTGACCTATACTAATGAGTATCCCACAATGCATCCAGATTTTATACTCCGATTTACAGTAAGTCTCTTCAGACAGAGAGTGGTGAGTCTGTGGAATTCTCTGCCTCAGAGGACGGTGGAGGCCAGTTCTCTGGATACTTTCAAGAGAGAGCTAGATAAGGCTCTTAAAGATAGCAGAGTCAGGGGATATGGGGAGAAGGCAGGAAGGGGTTACTGACTGGGAATGATCAGCCATGATCACATTGAATGGCGGTGCTGGCTCGAAGGGCTGAATGGCCTACTCCTGCACCTATTGTCTATTGTTTATAAGTCTGTTCCATAATTATCAGTAATCCCACAATCACCTCTGTTCCTGTTATCTCACCACTCTATCACTGAACTCTTATGCCTTTCCTGCCCCTTCATCATATCCAGACCCTTTGGGCCAGAGTTGCCTTTTGGGACCTCCCAGGTGTTCATCATTCTTCTGCCCTTTCAAAGCCATCTGCATGAGCGAGACTTGGCAGCATTTTCTTTTTTACACTGTGAACATCTTGGCACACTTCTGTATAAGAATTCAACATCAATAGATAGTTGTATATTTAAAGCGTGACCTACATATTTTTCTCTTTGCCTTAGACTGTGAATTTAGTTTCAAATGGGTAAGTCCAAGCTCTCAAAACTGAAGGCGCTTTTCCACAAGCAACACTCTGATGTAAATCATACAATGTCACCATGTAAAGTCGACATAGTCAAAGTAGAGTCAATATAGAAAATGTTTTTCTCTGACGTCTGTGAGTGCGTTTCTATGAATTAGTCCATGTAGATGGGACTGGATATCCTGAGAGGGGATGCAGGTGTAGAGGGAATGGACCTTGTTTTGGGCGATGGAGGTGTAGAGAGGGACTGGATATCCTGGTTGGGATTACAGAGGTTGTGGTCTAGATATTCTGGTGAGGAGTTGGAGGTATCGATGGACTGGATGAACTGACAAGGGGATGGAAATGATGGGGGACTGGATATCATGGAAACTCCCCAAAATGCAAATGCCTAAAATTTGACATTTGAACAGAAAATGCTGGTCAGGCAGCATCTGTGGAGAAATATGCTGAGTTTGTGTTTCAGGTTCAGATACTTCATCAAAACCAGGCATGAGATTTAAAAAAATGTATTTGCAGGGAAGGTGGTGGGTTGGATGGAGTGAAGTTAGGAAGTGTTTGTGACAGGGTGAGATGGGTTCAAATGGCTAAAAGGGGCAGTTATGCATGATTATGCTTCTTTGTTCGCATTTCACGTATTGCTAATGCGCAAGCTGTGGGCGAGTTGAGCAGCTAAGGCTATACTAATGAGTAGAAAGAATACGAGTATAATCACAGATTATGGCTACAACATAAATGACCATATGGTTACCTTTAGTGCAGATATAAAAAGTGTGTTGCCCAGATTTGAAGAATTCAATACAGAGTCCAGAAGACTAGAACTATCAGGACAGAAGAGGGGCACTGTTTCTCACTGTATTGGCCCTTGTAACGGTGCATGGGGGCACCGACAGAATGGTCAGAGTTGAGAGGGATGGTGGATTAATGTGACAAGGCATCGGAAATCTCACAGTCGCTCCTGATGACCCAACACGGGAGCTTCACAAAGTGATTGCCCAATCCGCATTGGGTTTCTCCATTGTAGAGGAGATCACATCCCGAACACCAGATCGGTGAACGTGACTGGAAGAAGTGCAGGTGAATCACTGCTTCACTCCGATAGACTATTTGGGTGGGAAGAGAAAAGTTGGGAGGGCAGCTTGCAATTGCGAGGCACGGTGCCTTAAGACAGGGAGTGGCCGGTGAGGAAGGAAGAGTTGACCAGGAAATGGCAATGGGGATGATCCCTTTAAAATGCTGAAAAGGCAGGGGAGTATGTGTTTGGTGGTGGAACCTTGATTGAGCTGATGGAAATGGTTGTGGGTATTACAAAAATGCCCACACATGCTGCCTGACTTACTTTTGTTTTCTTATTTCTGACTGTATATCCTGATTGGGCTTTGTCACAGTGCGGTACAGCATTGGAACAGACCCTTCAGCCCACTGAGTCTGTGCTAAGCGTCAACCATTCGTTTACACTAATCGTACGCCAATCCCATTTTTTTTTACTCTTTCCACATTTCCCACCAGATTCTACTGCTCATCCATACACCAGGGGCAATTCACAGCGGCCAGCTACCCGACCACATCTCGGGATGTGGGAGGAAACTGGAGGAAACCCACACAGTTTCAGGGAAAATGAGTAAACTCTACACGCAGTTCGTATATTCCTAATGATCAGGATTGAACCAAAGTCTGTAGGGCAAGGCAACGGTTCTACGAGCTGTGCCGGTGTACTACCTCATGGTGTACAGTCCCAAGATATAAGCACGGGGACAGACATCCTGGTGGAGGGAAGGCAGGAGGGATGGAATGTGTCACATTTGCGGAGAGCATCAGACAGATTGGTGGATGTCGATCTCAGATCGAGAATGAGGAAGGATAAGTTTGGTTACAATCTATAATGAAATGTTTTACCTTAATCACCATTTCAAAGGTGAAAACTCCTGTGAACACATAGTCGAAATACCTGAGCACCTGGTAGTTGGAGAGAGAGAGAGAGAGAGAGAGAGAGAGAGAGAGAGAGAGAGAGAGAGAGAGAGAGAGAGAGAGAGAGAGAGAGAGAGAGAGAGAGAGAGAGAGAGAGAGAGAGAGGGGGAGAGGGGAGAGAGAGACAGAGAGAGAGTGTAATTAGGGGTATGCATATCTACAAAATGCAATGCCTACCTCCTTTATTTAACTGAGGCTCTTTTCAATTCTTATCCTTTAATGTTTCATATTCTTAAGAAATGGTATCTCTGGTTTCAATCTAAATTCTGGTTTTCCTTGAATAATTATGACGATTCTTCCACTTTAATTTTATTCAGAGCCTTTCAGCCCACTGAGTCCGCTCCAACCAGTAATCCCCGTACACTAACACTATCCGACACGTGAGGGACAATTTACAATTTTTACAAAGCCACTTAACCTACAAACCTCTACCTCTTTGGAACGTGGGAGGAAACTGGAGGACCCGGAGGAAACCCACACGGTCACAGGGAGAACGTACAAATTCCGTGCAGATACCATCAGTCGTTAGGATTGAATGGTCTCTGGTGCTGTGAGGCAGCAACGTTACTGCTGCGGCATCGGGCCGCCCAGAGAGAGACAGCTTGAATACAGGCCCTTTGGACACAGGCCCATGCCAACACTCAATCACCCTGGATTCCTTTACTATCCAAAGTTCTACTGATCTCTGTCTCGTAGTGACTCACTGTCTGAATCTTCGCAATCCTCAAGTTGATAATTCCAAAGATTTACCCACTCATACGGCATGGAAACAGGCTCTTTGGCCCAACTTGCCACGCCGACCAAGATGCCCCTTCTACACTAGTCTCACCTGCCTGCATTTGACACATATTTCGCTGAACTTTTCCTATCCATAAATCCATAATCACTGCAGGAACTGCAGAAAACTTCCCACTAAAAAGAGCCAGCCATTCTGGGAAACGCAATGTGCTGAGTGGTCACAACCAAATCCAGTTGGACGGAACCCGTGAGAGACTTTAAATGAGGAGAACAAATATCTCATCAGTGACCTTACATTCAAGGTGTCGATCTTTGGACCACATCCTTATTCTGGAAAGTCATCGTTGCTCAAGAACAAAGGTTACAGAAGCAGAAACACTCATGTTCAGTCATTCGATAAGACTGTGGCTGATCCTTCACCATTTACCAACATTATCATCACATGTCCTTGTTTCCTCATTAACTAATTTGATCTGGTAGCAAATACACTTAGGTAATAACTGCTCTGCTGAACACATTAGTGCTCTGCCATGGTAACAAGTGTTCTGCTGCATTAATAAATGATGCACGGCAGTAATGAAAATTAATGTGGCAACAACTGCTCACAGGTGGTAGGTAACAAGTACAAGCAATTCTGCTATAATGTGCATTTCCATGCTATGTGTTGTATATAAAATGATCTGTGAATTATGAAACATTGTTTGTATTACCAGGTGGAACTTTGATCGGGAATTAGAGAAACACTTAAAAGTAAATTGAAAATTAACAAGCAGAAAAAAAGCTGTCTTTCAAAAAAAAGTCTAGATTCCTATGTAACCTCCCTGCAGTAATCAGACACCATTGTCCCCAATTTCGCCACAGATGGTCACTGAAATTGACAAGTGATTGCTTCTACTGACCCTTGTGCAGTGATACAGTATTAAACAATGTAACAATGTCAGCTAGTATTTCAGCTTGCTGTAACAAAACTTATAGACTTGTTAATGACTATAACTAAATATATTTATTAATAAGGGCTTTTATTTTTTTTAATCCTCTGGAGAAGAACAACGTTGTCATTAAAACAAGTCTGAAATTCTCTAGCCACTAATCCCACCCTCCCCCATTGACACAACTGTTTTCCTAACGCAATTTTTCATTAATGCGAGATTTCTTAGAAGCACAACTATTCATTGTGTTGCAGCAGATTAACCTGTTCTCCGTTTTAGCAATGAAAATTGCAGAAGTAATTACAGTTCCCCAATAATAGCAACTGCTCTGCTCTTGTAATGAATGCCACAATATCATAACAAACCCTATTGTTATAGCTTCTGAGTATGAGGCTCTCAAATTGCGCACGGACTCAATCATTGCTGACACTGTGCTATCAATATTTCCTCTTTACTCCAACACAGAGAGGCACATGAATTTCTGGGTCCTGTGATACTACTCTCCATACAGTTCTCAACTGTAGGGTAGGGTAGCCCCAAAGTCTGGAGAGTCCAGGAGGGATCCGCTGGCGACGACGGATGCAAGGAGTGGATAGGTCTCCAGATTACCTCCAGCACCTTCAAGGTCGGCTGAAGGAGGCATCCCCCAGGGCACAGGAGCAGTCGGCAGAGGAGAGGGACCTCGGGTAGTGGGCCTGCAGGTTATCTGGATCGGGAGCGCTCCATAATTCCAAATATGTGGACTGGACATTGTACTTTGGGCTGGTTTTTTTTTCTGTTTTTGTTTATTTTAAACGGCGCCAAAATTGTGGCAACCGTGCATTTGTGGTTGTGCAGAATAATAGTAAGATTAAATGAGAACTTACCAGTTTGAAGTTTGATCTTTGTTTTATGAGGAGTTGCGATGAGGGATTTCGTGAAGACCCCGCCAGGCACGCATGCGCGACATTCTTCAAAGCAGCGGTGTGGAATCACAGAACTACCCAGAAATGAACTAATATAGTAAGATTGAAGAGACGCTAATTACCAGCTGACCTTATCGTAGAGGGTTGGGAGCGGAGGGCACGAAATCCCTCATCACAACTCCTCATAAAATAAAGATCAAACTTCAAACTGGTAAGTTCTCATTTAATCTTACTATTTCATTTCGGAGTCACGTGAGTGACTTCGTGAAGAATTCAAAGCTCTATGATTACATGCCCTGGATCACGTCCATGCCCACACGCTGCCGTAATACTGATGGAGGAAGTATGTTAACATATTTCAGACTTGAACAAGCTGAAAAATAATAACATTATTGTTAATACAATAATAAACCCCTGAACTCGGGGACAAACGTTTAGGGAACAGCACTTAAAACTGAGTCTGCAACGTTGCTGGAGCAGCCACAGGTCTGTTATAAAACCGCTGAAATGTAGTTTCCCTGGCCCAGCCCGCTATTACGAGGACATGATCCATGACCACCTCCATGGTCATCGCCGCTGATGTGGATGCAGCCCTGGTAGAATGACATTTTAAAATGTTAGTGTCTTACCTGCTGCACCGAATACCACCTTGAGCCATCTCCTGATGCCCATTTTCAGACTTGTAGTCACAGGTCTGTGTAGTTTAAGCAACTCTTCTATAACGCAGTCACTTTATTGTGGGTCGGAACCATTCTATCCAGGCAATTCCTGTGGAGTTTGGACCTGTTGTGCTGTCTTCCGTGCCATTACCATCACCACTTTGAAGTCCAGTGGTAAATCCGCCAAAGGCGACCAGCTCCTGAGTAGGGTCAACACCACCCTCTATATCTCTGGTAATATATCGAGGTCAGGGAGGGATAGAACGTACCCTTCAGTGTGGATACCAGCTGGTGAGATCCCACTCCAATGTTGAGATAGGATGACAGTGCACTCCTGGCACTGTATATGGCACTGTAACTGAGGGACTCATCATAATGCAGGCCCATGAGGATTCCAGCACATTGGAGATTGTAGTGGATATGTAGGTGGTCTAGGTCCGACTATGGAAACCTCACATATCCTTGTGTGGGTAAGGTACTGCTTCCTAGTGGACTCTCTCTGCACGCTGCTGTATGATGTCCATGGTCCTTTCTGTTGCAGATCTGGTTTTGTTTTCTGCAACACCTATCTGATGAAGCAGAATGGGGGAAAGCATAGAAAAACCCATTTCCCCCCAATGTAGCGAGAACACGTCCATCACCACTGCCCCAGGATTTGGTTCTCAAGCGACATATGTTGGTATCCAATGGTTCAAACTGGTGCAAGGAGGTCAATATCTGGTGTTCCATATTAGGCTATAGTTTTAGCAAATATTTGGAGGTTCAACATCCACTTGATGTCATTATTAAATACTTGTGACCTGGTGTCCGCCACTGTATTGAGCTTAACCGGAAGGTACGTAGCTGATATCCAAATATTTCTTTCAATCCACTAGAGCCAAACTAATTTTTCCAATTCATCACAAGATATTGACTTGATACCACCCATAAGGTTTAAATACGCTACCTCAGTGGTATTATTGAAGACGGACATGCGTGTGCTGCAGATTAGTGCTTTAAGCCCGTAGCCCGTGACATGCTCCCAGCATTTCTAAACAGTTTATACCTTGTGATTGAAGAAAAATAGACGCGTGCAAATCCCATCTACCACCTCAACTTGAATTGGTGTCGGTAGCTCCCCAGACCTTGGTGCTTGCGTCGGTTTGTAACACGACTAATGGGTTTGATGTAATGATGGGATTTAACAATCACAAACATAGCTAATCCACTATTGTAGCTCAATTTATGCCTTGATTGGCGGCTGCATAGGCCCGTAAAAATGTCCAGCATTCGCTTTTAATGCCGAGATTTTGCTCTTTGCAAGCTTAGTGTAACGGCCCAACTATGTAGCTAGAATGTAGCTACAAGTTTAGCAATTATTTTAGCAGTATGTCTAATAGTCGGTTGTTAAAGAAGGAACTGCAGATGCTGGAGAATCGAGGGTTACACAAAAGGCTGGAGAAACTCAGCGGGTGCAGCAGCATCTAAGGAGCGAAGGAGATAGGCAACGTTTCGGGTCGAGACCCTTCTTCAGACTGGTCAGGGATCAGGGAAACGAGAGATATAGACGGTGATGTGGAGAGATAAAGAACAATGAATGAAAGATATGCAAAAAAGTATCGATGATAAAGGGAACAAGCCATTGGAAGCTGTTTGTGGTGTGAAAATGAGAAGCTAGTGCGACTAGGGTGGGGAGGGAGATAGAGATAGAGGGAATGCCAGGGCCCGAGGGCTGAGGGAGAGGTGGGAAGGGGAGGAGACAGCAAGGGTTAACAGAATTGAGAAAATTCAATGTTCAAGCCCAGAGGATGCAGACTCCCCAAGCGGAATATGAGGTGCTGTTCCTCCAACTTGCGGTGTTGCTCACTCTGGCCATGGAGGAGGCCCAGGACCGAGAGGTCGGATACGGAATGGGAGGGGGAGTTGAAGTGCTGAGCCACCGGGAGGTCGGGTTGGTTATTGCGGACCGAGCGGAGGTGTTCGGCGAAACGATCGCCAAGCCTCCGCTTGGTCTCACCGATATAGATCATCTGGCATCTGGAGCAGCGGATGCAGTAGATGAGGTTGGAGGAGGTGCAGGTGAACCTCTGTCGGACCTGGAAGGACTGCTTGGGTCCCTGAAAGGAGTGGAGGGGGGAGGTGAAGGGACAAGTGTAGCATTTCTTGCGGTTGCAAGGGAAAGTGGCCGGGGAAGGGGTAGAGCGGGAGGGAAGGGAAGAATTGACAAGGGAGTTGCGGAGGGAAAGGCAGACAGGGGGGGATATGGCAAGATGTGGCGAGTGGAGGGTCACGTTGGAGGTGGCGAAACTGGCGGAGGACTATGTGTTGTATTTGTGTTGTATTTGCCGGCTGGTGGGGTGAAAGGTGAGGACCAGGGGGACTCTGCCCTGTTTGCGAGTGGGGGAATGGGGAGAGAGGGCAGTGTTGCGGGGTATGGAGACCCTGGTGCGAGCCTCATCAATAGTGGGGGAGGGGAATCCCCGTTCTCTGAAGAATGAGGCCATTTGTGATGACGTGGTGTGGAACACCTCATCCTGGGAGCAGATGCGGCGTAGACGGATGGAGTCCTTACAGGAAGCAGGGTGGGAGGAAGATTAGTCCAGGTAGCTGTGGGAGTCAGTTGGTTTGTAATGGATGTCGGTCAGGAGTGTATCACCTGCAATAGAGATAGTGAGGTCAATGAATGGTAGGGAAATGTCGGAAATAGTTGGTTTCCTGGCGCAAACAAGGCTGTTACAAGCCTCTATTATGTCTATAGCTTTGTTCCCTGGGATAGTGACAATCAGCTCCCTTGCATCCCAGAATGTATATAACCGCTCTCCTACTTGTGAGGTTAAACATGCAGCACTTCCAAGAGAACCAGACCCCCTTACCTCCATGTTTACCGGCGGGCCTGACGTTTTGGTTCCTGGTGTTCCGTTGAATTGTGTTGAGGTGCTGCCGGCGTGTAGTTCCTTACTGGTCTTTCAGGTGGCCCCCGAGGTCTTCCATATGATGTTTGTCTGCGCACTGCCGGCCTGCTGGAGGGAGGTGGGTTCATCAACCCGTCTGCCTTCGCCTCCTAATCCAGGTCCTAGACCTGTTTGGGCAGGTCCTCACCGAACAGCTGTCTCGGTGGTGGCGTCGCAGATGCCTAGTACAACCCCGCAAATATGGGGTTTGGAGTCGGTTTGATGGCGATACTCCGGGAAGCGTTAACTTCATGACTAACATTGCAAGAGCATCCTCCTGTTCTGCCATCATTTCCATGCCGTCAACCGACCTGGCAAAGGCAGTAATCCCCGACGTCAGCAATTTCAGGATGTTTTTAGGAACTTCAGCTCCTATCCCCGGACTGATGTTGCCCCAGATGGGCATGTTGACTGTCGGTACATTCAACGATATGCAGTTGTTTGGGCCTGGTATATGTTGATCGCCTTGGTAAAGCCTGTTCCTGCAGCTGGTGTGTGGTGAGGTAGTCTATGCTGGGCCCCTGGTTTGGGCTGAGTGCTTCGGCTGGGCCAACTTGGAGACCACATTCAGCAGTTCCTCCTGGGTTTTCTCAGGTACTGTAGGTTCCTGCTCCAGCCCGTCTGCTCCAACGTGTCCGCCAGCTGCTGATCCGTGGCATCCCCACCGATGACGTGGACATGCTGGGTGGCCCAGCCGCATGTCTCCTGGACTGGAGGACATCTGGTCCAGGTGCAGAGATTGTGCTCTAGGATACAGTGCTCCATCCGAGCCATGCGACCGCCGCCACATCTGCGGACGACAAGTCGACTTCCTCAGGTTCTGGAGAATCTCTGAGGCTTCTGTCATCGCCCCGCACCTCGTCGAGGTGATAACAAGGGTGCCTAGACAGGATGTCGCTGCCTGCCGCTTCTGCGTGGCTAAGCGACTCCCGCGCGGACCTGCTGCTGGCCCGCCGTCTTCCGGGCGGAGGCGGCCCGCTAGTCTGATAAGACATGAGCGGTGATGAGTCGGTCCCGGCCGCCGAAGCGTGGTACCCCGACGTCCGCGCGGGCTTGCTGCCTGTCCCGACGTTCGGTCACATCCTGCCGCTAAAGGGGGGTTCGGTGACCGAGATGAGACTACACCGGCCCACGTTCTGGCAGGCTCCCCCGGCGGTGAGTCTGTGCCGGCCACACATGCGGGCTTGCAGACCCAGGCCTCAATCCTTCACCGGTCCGTGAACTGGCGGCTGCTCCGGTGGAAAGTCGACCCCGGCTCCTACAGCGGGGCTTCACCGACTGTTGTGCGATTCTTCCCCTGGTCCCCTCTCTGGTGACCTGCATAGTTGGGGAGAGAGAACGTGCCGCCGAGCGGATAACATGTTTACGCAACTTTGCTCCACTGTCCCTCTGCTTAGGTGACAGTGGTAGGGAGTCAGGGTCTTGCCTACCCTGCTCCTGTGCGGTGCTCCTACCACTTTACGGCTCCATGGCCAGCCGTGGTGGAGAATCGGGTCCTGGCCGTGCAGGGCTACCCGGTTTCCGCGTTCTTATCCCGACCCGCAGAGCGGGCGCTGCCGGTGTTTGCGGGCGCTGCTGGCGTTGCGGGCAGCTTCAGGTATAGTGGGCACTGATTCCCATCCGAAGTCCCATGGCCCTGGGAGGCAGACTTCGATGCCTTCATTCTGGTCTCCCATCCATTGTTTCTGTAAGCAAAGTCTAGTACAGAAGCTAAACAACTCAAGGTTTGTATCTTACCTGAGGGTCTTTATGAGCTTTCGGTGGAGGAGCGCACTCTCTCCCCCCTCCCCCAGCTCCAATGGTGACCAGACTCTCATGCGGGACATAGACTGCCGCTAACGGCAAGGCTCCCGCCTGTGTGTGAATCGGGCCTCAGCTCTGTCTACTACCTCTATAGGGTAGCATAGCCGTTAGTCCGTGGTGTACCTGCGGCCTGCGGCATCTAGTCGGCGCTCCTGCTCTGCCTTCGCTGCCCGCGAATGGCAGTCTCCGAGCCCGGACCCTCCTGGTCTACGAGCTTGTCTAACTTCCGGGTAGCGTTGCCGTCAGCCCGTGGTGACCATGCGGGCTGCAGTGTAGATTCGGGCTGCCGTTCTGCCGTCACTGCCTGCGAACGGCGAGTGTGAGCCCGGACCCTGCCGGGTCAACGAGCTGCCCAACCTGCCCGGTGTAAAAATAAAGTCGGGGCAACGGCGTAGGTAAAGCCGTCAGCCCACAGCCGTTGCCTGCAAGCCCCATTACCTATTAATACAGACAGGGATACTGCAGGCTGTGGAGTAGAGTTGAGTTGGGGCTAGCCCCCACTCCTTTGTTAATGCCGTCAGCCCGCAGTGTCCTGCTGGCTGCGGTGTAGAGTCGGGCTGCTGCTCTGCCGTCGCCATCCACGAACGGCGAACCTGCTAGCCCCCACTCCTTTGTTAATGCCGTTAGCCCACAGTATCCTTGCGGGCTGCGGTGTAGAGTCGGGCTGCTGCTCTGCTGTCGCTCACGTGAACGGCGAGCCTGCAAGCCCCACTCCTTTATTCATGCCTCCAGCCCGTGGAGTCCTGCGGGCTGCGGTGTAGAGTCGGGCTACCTCTGCCGTCCTCTGCCGGCGAGTGTGAACCCGGACCCACCTGGGTCAACGGGCTCTTCCCGACTCCATACTAATAGTGCCGCCGCTGACTGCCCGCATCCCACTCACGTGACTCCGAAATGAAATTTCACTGTGCTGTGCACATGTGACAATAAAGAACTATTGAAATGTAGGGTAAAGCTGAACAATCCACAGGACTCCCGCCGTCACCCCTGCAGTCTGCAGTCCACACCATGTGGCACTCGACATGGCCTTACGTGATTCCGAGAGGAGTCTTTGTTGATGGGATCCTCCGCCGCTAGAGCTACGCTGCTGGCTGCGATCACCAGGAGGATACACATCTCGAAGTAGCGTAGGTTGACAATGAAGTGGCATGCCCGGCGAACCCTGCAATGGAGAAACAGTCACTACAGAGATTCTGTACAATCATCGAATCACCATCATTCAGCAAGGAAACAAGACTCAACAGGTCCACACCAACCCATTCACACTAACTCCATTTTATTCTCCCCACAGTCCCCACGGTTCACCAGACTGATTCCTGGGGTGGAAGGACTGACATTTAGTTTTAGTTTTTGTTTGTGGCCCTTCGTCCTACCGAGTACACACCGACCATCGATCCCCGTACACTAGCACTATCCTACACACCAGGGACAATTTACAATTTTACCGAAGTCAATTAACCTACAAACCTGTACATCTTTGGAGCGTGGGAGTACCCGGAGAAAACCCACGTAGGTCATGGGGAGAATGTACAAACTCCGTGCAGTCACATTCATAGCATCTGTGGTCGGGATCAAACCCAGGTCTCTGGTGCTGCAAAGCGGCAACTTTGCCGCTGCGCCATCGTGCCGTGCGTGAAGCGCGAAGAGAGAATGGGCAATACGGCTTTTATTCACCACTATCTGGAAGATTGAGAGAGGACCACAAGGATGCTGACAAAAGCCCAACAGGAGACACTGGATGCTGCAGATTGTGGGATCAAGGGCAACTAACAAACTGCCGGATGAACCTGGTGGGTTGAGCAGCAACTGTACAGGCAGAAGGATTGTTGACATTCCGTGTCGGGACCCTGCATATGACTCAGTGTAGAGGAGGGAAAGTCAACGTGAGGAGGTGAGGGGGAGGAGTAAGGCAGGCGGTAGATAGGTTGATCCAAGTGAGGAGCGGGGTGGTGGACAGATGGAGTCATGTTGGGGATGGAGGGGCGGGTAGCAGTAGTAATGGGTGGAGGCAATAAAGGCTGCAGAATATGGAATCTGATATGAATGGAAGGTGATGGAGTGGAACCAAATAAAGGAGGGATAAGGGGCAGATGGGAACAGTGGGGGAGAGAACAACTGGTCATCAGGTCTGGACAGTTCAGATGCTGGAACCATGCAGACTACTCCAGGTCACAGAATAAGGTGCCATTTCAGACTGAGATGAGGAGATATTTCTTCTCCCACAAAGTGTTGAACCGATGGAATTCTCAGCCACAGAACAAAGTTGAAGCCACATAATTAACTATACTTACAAAGATAGTAGAAGCATTAAGGGATATGGGGAGAAAGCTAATCAAGGTACTGAATCTGGATGAACACCAGGGATCATATTGAATGCAGGCGAGGTTCATATGACCTAATGGCCTACTCCTACTTTCTGTTTTGACTTATCCACGGTAGACCTTGGGGCAGTTCCATAGGAGGCCTGAACCTGATACAGCGAAGCTGGAGTGGAGACCCATCAGTCTTTCTCCAGAGCTCAGCACTGCTGATCTCTAACTTGCCATCCAGGCGGGCTGCTTTCCCCAGGACCATGTTGAGTTGTTGTTGGAGTTGCCTTCACCCAGGCAAGTAGAAAAGTAAAAAGTATTCCATCACACCCGATTTCTGCCTTAGATAGTTGTGGGGGGGGGGGGGGGGGGGGGGGTTCTTTAAGATGGTATGAATAAACATTTCTTAGGTAGGTACATGGACAGGAAAGGTTTGCAGTGAATTGAGCCAGATGCAGGTAAGTGGGACTAGCTTAGTTAGGCCACAGTGTTGGCATGGACAAGTTGGGCTAAAGGGCCTGTTTCCATTCTGTATAACTATGACTCGAACTCTGATTTCAAAGCACGGGGACAATAATAAAAGTTGCCAGCTTTGGGAGAACAGATTCCAAAAGGTCGCAGCACAATCTATCTTGCCAGTCTTTGCTTATTCGTTACAAATACCTTCAGCTGTAATACGATAGAACTATATGCTAAATGGGGCACAATTTTCAAGAGACTCGTTTTCTAATTGCATACTTCTGAACTAATGTCTTGTTTGTGCACAGCTACTTTCTTTTCACTGCCGCATAGAATTTATGTGCAGACTTTTAGACTTAAGAGATACAGCATGGAAACAGGCCTTTGCGTCCAGAGTCCGCGCTGACCAGCGTTCACCATGTACACTAGCCTGCACTGTGTAACCTACACTAACCAATTGTGTAAGTCATATACAATTTATGTTTTTGCAGTGTCTTTAGTTGACATGCCCATAATGCTGCTGCAAGCAAGATTTTCATTATACCTGTTCCCCACTACACTTGTGCGTATGCTGATAAACTCAGCATGACTTGACTGTCATTACTTACGGGTTGGTTGTGCTGAAAAGGAACATGGAGCTGTACGGCATAATTGACTTGGACTTTTTCTCTTCGTCTTTCACTGAACTACTGCTGCTGCATGTGTTCCCTGCAACATAAAGCCAGAAAATGCATCAGAATCAAATAGTTAGGGCCAGCTTTACTCAATGGTTCATCAATGTGAGGCAGACTCCAATCTGTGGCCAACAATGGATTGCTATAGACAACACTGGGAAACCAGGAGGAGGTTGAGAATATCCCCTGAGGAGTCAGTGTCAAGTTGGGGTGGAATGTGGTGGTAAGGTGGGGGGGGGGGGGGGGGGGGGGGGGGGGTGAGGGAGTGCGGGGATGGAGCCCAACTGAGTCAGCAGCAAAGGGGAGAGAGGTGGAGATGGGGCAACCACCCAACCAGTTTCAGGGGAGCAGGGAGATCAGAGCCCAGTGGAATGTGATAGAAGAAGGGAGGTGCTTCTTGTTGAAGAGGAGAGGCAGAACCCAACAGCCATAGTGCAGGGAGAGAAGAGAATGGGGGAACTTCAACCAGTAACTCTCCAAACAGTAGGATTTGTAGCATGAGGTAACATACAACACTGATGGCCATTATTATCGAAAAGCTCAGAGTTTCGGAGAATGGAAGCAAGTGTACTTCATATGACCAAGCGTAGCTGCCGACTCTGGGAATAGCTCTGGGCAGGCTAGGACTTTATTCCTTCAAGCCCAGGAGGATCTTGTACAGGTGTATAAAATCATGAGGGGAATAGATATGATTAATGCACAGTCTTTTACCCAGGGTAGGGGATGCAAAATCCAGAAGACATGGTTTAGTTGAGAGGGATAAGATTTAATAGAACCCTGAGGGTCAACCTTTCCATTCAGAGGGTGGTGGAACAAGCTGCCTGTCATTAAGGTATTTACTATAATGGCATCTAAAAGACACTGGACAGGTACATGGATGGGAAAGGTTTAGAAGGACATGGGGAAATGGGACGAGCTTAGATCTGACATTGGGGTTGGAATTAATGTGATGGGCCCTGGGGGGCCTGTTTCCGTGCTTCATGTGGATAACTCTAAATGAGAACTGCAACATGGAAATTGTGAAAATTACCATGTAGATCACTTTGTGATTTAGTTCATATTTGCAAAGAGCAAAGAACGATCAGGAGAGTTACAGAGGGCAACTCCCAGTGCAACCGTGAGAAGAAAAAAGAACAATATTGAGAGTGTGGTTGTGTGACTGGGAGTTACAGGCTGCTGCAGTTAGTGCTGCAGAGTAACACTGTCATTGATAATTGCAGAGTGTATTATATAGACACAACAAATTTGACGTTGAGAACTATAGATTTGGGCACTGGTGGTGCCAGGGTAGATTACTCATAGATATTTCTGGAAAAAGGGCTTGACGTGATGAAGTGGAGAATGTCACATTTAGTGAAAGATTGAACGACAGTGAGAATTACAGTTTGACATTGTGAGTAAGGATCACATTCAGAGCATTAGTGTCGCACAGAAATATACTGTGGTGCTTTCCAGAAATAAATTCAATACTGAAAAATACGCTGTGATATCTAGAGCAGTGAGACACGCAACAACAGCGGAGAATGGAACCAGAAGTGAGACATGGTGACGTTGGGAAGAGTGCAACTGTGGGAACAATGGAGTTACACTGGGAACCCAGAATAGACTTGGGAACAACAGTGTGGTATTGACAAGAGTGTGACAATGACAACCGTAGTGTTACATTGAATACAGGTGAGCGATGTTGAGAACAACAATGTGACATTGAGAACAATGACACTGCGTGACAGTGAGAATTACAGTGTGTGACACTGAGAATTACACTGTGTGACTGAGAATGACACTGACAGTGAGAATGACACTGTGTGACAGTGAGAATTACAGTGTGTGGCTGAGAATTACACTGTGACACTGAGAATTATCAAGCATGACATTGATAATTGGACTGTGTGATATTGAAACTGGGTGCGTCCAAAACTAGAGGGCATGGGTTTAAGGTGAGAGGAGATGATTTAAAGGGAATCTGTGGGGCAGAATTCTTACCCAGGTGATGGGTACATGGAACAATCTGCTAGAGGAGGTGGCAGCAATGACGGCAATTACAATGTTTAAAATACATTAGGCCAGGTATGTGGATGGGAATGTTTGAGCGGGATATGGGCCAAATGCCAAAAGTGGGAATAACACAGATCGGCACCTGGTTCAGTACGGCTGAATTGGGCTAAAGTCCTCTTTCCATGCCGTGTAACACTATGGAAATGAAAACTGTGACATATAATTTCTGCTGTTGATTTATGTGGCGTGGGTTTTGATCTTCGCAACCAAGTATAATGGTATTAACCTCATCTGTAAATGGATGATATGAACCAGAGCTAAGGTGTTTAGTGTTTGGACAAGGTGTGTACAGACCAACCCAATGACAAACTAGCTGCATTGCACACTTCAGGAGACTCACCAAGATCGCTGATACAGAACACTTTTTTATTGTAATCTTTAATCATCTTCAAAGATTTAGAACATTTTCTCTTTCCAATCCTATCTCCAATAACATAAAAGTTCCTACCTGGAGTGACAAGGGAATCCATGGGTGTCTCTGTGTTTTCGCAGTCTACATCGATCTCTGTCTGTTCCCGGGTCTTGTCCTGGTCTATGTCCCTGTGACTGGTGGTCAGGTCCTTCTCTCCTCTTGAAGGTCGAGTGATTTGCAGATCCAGCTGCAAGTTTAACAGGCTGGTTTGTTCATTGACCTGCTTGCTGTTCTTTGCACTGTCCACTTTTCCACTCTCGGTCCCCCTGGTGCTGGCCTTTTCCAGCTGCTTACCCATCAGGCTTGTG
The DNA here is from genome assembly GCA_035221665.1 of Okamejei kenojei. Taxonomy (NCBI): domain Eukaryota; kingdom Metazoa; phylum Chordata; class Chondrichthyes; order Rajiformes; family Rajidae; genus Okamejei; species Okamejei kenojei. The sequence continues at coordinate 26,871,119 of CM069140.1, read as the reverse complement.
TCCGAATCAAGATTCCGATTTGTGCTGTGTGGAGACAGATATGCAAGCCTGGTTCAGAGTAAGCCTGGGGCGGCATGGTGGCGCAGTGGCAGAGTTGCTGCCTTACATTGCAATATACCGGGGTTCGATCCTGACCCCAGGTGGTGTCTGTATGGATTCTTGTACGTTCTCCCTGTGACTGTGTGTGGTTTTCCCCGGGTGCCACCTCCAGCCCAAAGACCTACAGGTTTGTAGGTTATCTGGCTTTGGTAAAATTGTCCATAGTGTGTAGGATAGTGCTAGTGTACAGGGATCGGTGGCCGACACGGGCTCGGTGGGCCAAAGGACCTGTTTCCACACTGTATCTCTAAACTAAACTAAACAGTCATTCTCCCTTCTTCCTTCAATTCCTAAAAACTCTCTCACCCTTGTGCCCGCTGGAATATCTATACTATTACTAAAACTCTCATCTGGTCCTCTTCCAGTTTGTGTTGTTTTCAATTTGTGCAAAACCAGCACCCTATATCACTAGGATTATTTTGCCACCTTACTCACTGTTGTCCTCTGCCCCAAGTGCACCAAGTTTTGTTCCGTTTGGTGGAAGATTACAAAAGTTATGAAGGTTTAAAAAATCGTCAGAGCAGCAGATTGGTCTTCTTGCCTGTCATTCACCATGAAGGTAACGCCCCTTCCATTACCCGCTGTTAATCACCGGGCGGGGCGAGGAGAATAAATCCCCGGAGGCGGTGCTGAATCCACAAGCCGTGCTGATTAAGTCCGCGAGCCGTGTGGAGGAGAACGACCAGCGAAGCGACCAGCACACGCTCTGAGTCCCCATTAAATCCCCAACCCTTTCCCCTCTGGTCCCCCTCACTGGCTCCTGTCCCCTTCCCCCATAATACCATACACTCCCCCATGGCTCTTCCCCCGTCTTTTCTGCAAGCTCTCTCCCCCCCTGGCCACACACCCCTCCCCCCGACACCCCTCCCCCCGACACCCCTCCCCCGACACCCCTCCTCCCGACACCCCTCCTCCCCACACACACCCCTCCCGCCACACACACACCCCTCCCCCCAACACCCCCCTCCGTCCCACACACCCGTCCCTTCCACACACCCCACACAACCCTACCCTGCCCACACACACCCCGAGCACTCTCCCCCCCTGCGTCTTTACTGCAGCTGCGGGAGGGTCTGGATGGCCCAACCCAGCATGCCCAGCCCAACCAGCGCGGAGTCGGAGATGGCGCCCATGTCGCCAAACCGATAGCGGAGACTCGAGGTGGAGAACGACCAACGAAGTGGCCAGTGAAGCGACTAGTGCCCGCTGTGAGTCCCCATCGCACTCCCAACCCCTTCCCCTCTGGTCCCCCTCGCTGGCTCCTGACCCCTCCCCCGTAATACCGCTCTCCCCATGGCTCTTCCCCGTCTTTTCTCCGAGCTCTCTCCCCCCCCCTGGCCACCCCCCCACGCCCCCAATACTCCAAACCCCCCACACAACCCTCACCCCTCTGCAAACCCTCTGCCCACACATACCCCCCTCCCACAACCCCTCCCCACAACCCCCGCAACGCGCCTGCCCCCCCCAGAATGGCCCCTCACAACGCCACAGCCCAGCCCAGTCACCCCCCCGTCACCCCCCCATCCTGCCACACAACACCCTCTCCCCTCCCACAACCCCCCCTCCCCCCACACACCCCCCTCCCCCAACACCCCCCCTCCCCCCACACCCCCCCCACCCACAAACCCCTCCTTCACAACAACCCCTGCTGACAACCAACCCGTCCACAACCCCACTCCCCCACACATACCCCCGCCCACACACACCCCTCCCCTCCACACCCCTCCGCCCACACACACCCCTCCCCCAAACCACCCCCTCCCACATCCTCCCTCCCCTCCCCCCCCACACCCCGCCCACACAACACACCCCCTCCCCCCCACACACTCCTCCCTCCCACATCCCGTCCACACCACACACCCCCTTCCCATCCCTCCATCCCAATCTTAGGAACTCATTGGCACAGAGGGCTGTGGAGACCAAGTCAGTGGATATTTTCAAGGCAGAGATAGATAAATTTGTGATTGGAACGGGTGTCAAGGGTTTTGGGGAGAAGGCAGGAAAATGGGATTAGGAGGCAGAGATCAGCTATGATTGAATGGCGGAGTAGACTCGATGGGCCGAATATACAAGTTGGTATTATACTCCTATAACTTGTGAACTTGTGAACAACGGTGTTTTAAAGTTGTGAAGTTTGTGTGGAAAGGGGCCCGACCTCACTTGCGACTGCAACCGGATAATGGATGGGAATATCACGTCTCCATGTATACCAACATCACAGGAGCTCCAATGCAAGCCATGGAAAGGGAATCATTAAGCCATAAGAAGATATTACTAGACTAAGGGAATTGAAAATCTTGTGACAAATGGATCCAACACAGGGTGAAGTGAAGAAACAAGGATACAAAGTGCTGGAGTAACTCAGCAGTTCAGGAAGCATCTCTGGAGAACAAGGAGAGGTGACGTTTTGGGTCGAGACCCTTCTTCAGACAGATTGTTGGCGGGGATATGAGGAAGAAGGCTTGGAAAACGGAAGAGGCAGGACAAAGCAAGGCAGGTAATAGGTCGACGCAGGCAAGGGGGAGGTTTTGACAGGCAGATGGTTGTAACAAGGGGCAAAGATAAGAAAGGACAGTGTGAGTTTATGTATTTTGGGTTTCATAAGGATAGGAGGAGTACTTTTGAAACAGTGAACTCTTGGGAGCTACCGGAGTTCCATGGTGGTAAGAGCGAAAGGTGAAGAAGAGCAGTTCCAAGTACTTAGATCATTAAAATGACGCAGAAAATAGTCATTCCAGCACCGTGACACAGGTTGAAATGTTTTAGTTCGGCACCACAAAAAATCCGGATCACAGGAAATGCCCCCCTCGTCTTCCTCTGAGCCGGAGACTAGTTCTTTTTAAGTATCGACAACCCAGGTCAAATAAAAGATCAGAGAATTGTTGGCAACCCCAAGTTTCTGTAAATCACAAACCCTGTCGGCTGAGATGGCAAAAGTTGCACTGATGTTAATTAGCTACAAATTAATACTGATCTTAGTTGATTTTAGATTTAGTTAGATTTTTAGTTGGAATTGGTTAATTAGTACAGGTTCAAACCATGCCAGACCACTGGAGCGAGCAGAGCACAAAATTCTGGAATAGTCTCAAGCGGGAAGGATTGACAAAGTCACAGATATTATATCAGATTTATAAAGGCTCTGTTGGGCAACATAACCCAAGCTCTACACACCCTGGAAGGACATTATCCCCCTGATATTTAGATTATGGGCAGATTGTGGGCCTACCATTAGTGTCTGTTTGATGTATAAGAAGTTAAAAATGCCCAGGGAGACACTAATGTAAGACTCCTTCCAGCGATTGCCAACCTTGTGTGTGGCCGCCCTTGCCAGGAGAAGGCCATCTGTTGCTCAGCATCCCTCTCCTCGGGGCCGGGAGTTGTCTGGCTGCTCTCCTGTTCCTCGGGCAGCCTCTGCAACAGCCCCTCCTCCTTGCTCTTGCCCACGCGGTGGCTAAGCGTGGTTTCCGCGCTCTCATCCAGCCCCAGTTTGGCTTCCTTGTAGAGAGACCTGTATCTCCTCTTGGCCCTCACCGGTTCGGCCATTCTGAAGCTCTCCCCAGCCTCCACGCTCCGGCCTAGCGCCAGGCCCTGCCTGTGGTCCTGATCCCCATTCAGTTTCAGCGAGGAGCCTTCCTTGGTTGCCCCGGTCGGCTGCCAGTTGTTGCGGAGCGACCGGCTCTTGAAGGCTTCTCGATTGCCGCCCTCTCCAGGTTGATCGACCTGCTGGTCGCCCAGACGACGGAGACTTTCGCCCTCGAAGATCCTGGAGCGGTGCCTGCGATACCTGCTCCCCTCCAGCCCCTGGATCGCTTCAGCAAACAGAGCCTCGCGGCCGCTCATCTGCATGCGTCTCCTCAGTTGACTGGTTCTGGCCTCCCAGATGGACATGTGCTTGTGCCTCCGAAACTCTCTCCTGGAACCGCATGGGATGCAGGACAGCAAAGCAATTAGTAACAAAAAAAAAGGCAATTACTGTAACGAATGCAACACAGCATCGCAACAAAACAATGAAAACAATATCACGATCTCCACAACTCTTCTCCCAACCCACGCCTGATAATCGGAGATGGGCCTGTTAGTTAGTTCCCTGTCTTTGTTTTCCACCCATGGACCACAGCACTCTGTCACCCCCAAATGTGGCAAACACAGGAGGCCACTCAGACGATCGAGCCTATGCTGGCTCTCAGAGCTATTCCACAATCCCATTCCCCCACTCATCCCGCTTGGAATTAACTCCCTCCTGGTTCTCAGAAGCCTACACTATGGGCAATTGGCCTTGCAACCAGCACATCAGTGGGTTGTTAAAGACACAGGGGAAACCCATATAGACCCATGGAGGACATGTAAACTCCTCGCAGATCAGATTGCTGTGATAATAACTATTACATCACTCTATCGTCCGACAGAACGGGAGGCATGGAAGGTTGTTGTGGAATTATAGGCACAGTTTTCCTGCATGTGGAACACCATAGTTTCTCACTAATATTCCTGACAAAGAAAAGCCCCACTTGTATTCCTGTATCCAACACACTCAAATCCTTCTCTCCCACCCTTCTATCCAGCATACTGGACTCTCTCTCACATTCAAATTTCTTGTAACATCTCTGAATCTGCAATACACCGTGTCATCTCCCACATTTTATTCTGTTGTGTGAAATTAAACGTGATTTGCTCCACTTCTAAAATTAATGATTTCTTTCCCCGTGACTTGATTCTCTGACATTCATTCCCAATTTAAAATATGCCACCTGGTAAATCTTGGTATGATTTCATCTAACTCTGCCTTCTCTTGACTGCTATGTCTTTAGAGGTGATGATCATTGACGGTCTGCAAAGAAGTTCTCGGATAATGTGAACTAGGAGCAGGGGTGGGTTAATCTTCCTCTTAAAACAGCTTAGAATTAAGTAAGATCAATGTAATCAGCTTGCATTTCTGTCTATTCCTGGTGAACTTTCATCCCATTACTTAACAGGAATCAATTTACCATTGCTTTAAAACTTCCATTTGAGGAAGAGAGCCCCAAAGATTCATGGCCGTATGAGCAAAATACTTTTGCCTCAGAACTCTTAAATGGGTGATAGACAAAACATGCTGCAATACCCCTCAGCGGGACAGGCAGCATCTCTGGAGAAAAGGAATAGGTGACGCTTTGGGTCGAGCCCCTTCGGCAGACTGAGAGTCAGGAGGGAGGGCAACTGGAGGCATGACAAGTTTCAGAACAAATCAGAGATGGCACCGATGACCAAGGACAAGTGGTGCCCGCAATGGCCCATTGTTAGCTGGGGAAGAGGTTATAACGAAGGGTATATGGACGCAAACAGTGGAACTAGCAGGGCAACTAGGGTGCAGGTGGGTCAGAGAGAGGGAATGCAAGGGTTTCTTGAAATTAGAGAAATTAATATTCACACCACTGATTTGTAAGCTGCCCAAAATGTCATCAAAATGACCCAAAACGCCACCTATTCCTTTTCTCCAGAGATGCAGCCTGTTCTGCTGAGTTACTCCAGCACTTTGTGTCTATCTCTGGGTATAAACTAGCATCTGCAGTTCCTTCCTACATATCTTAAATGGGTGATCTTTTTTTTAAACCACGACCAGCTCTATCCGCTCTCCTGCACATCAGTTGTGCTTCAACATTATTCCTCAGTTGTACTAATGCTGGCTTGTGATTAGACATGAAGTGTGCAGTTGTGTTTATTCCACTCACTCTGTTGAGGGAAACCCTGGGACTGACATGGGGCTGACCTCCTTGGCCTTCTGCAGGGCGTGCTTCTGGTTAATGGCTTCCTCCTCTTCCTGCTCCTCCTGCAACAAAGTAAAATACACAATGATTCCTTTGTGCCCATGACTTCCACGACCCAGACGGGAATGTTCAATCAGAAATAAGAAAGAGCTTGCACCTCTCTCAAGCTGCACTCGCTCAAGTTCAGCTTGTCCTGAAGTGTTTTGCAACCAGTGATGGATTGCAATCACTTTTAATATAGAAACAACCACATTGGGTAGAGTGGCTTTCTCTGTATTCATGCCTAGATAATCTGCTCTTTTTTTTTGGGGGGGGGGGGGGGGGGGGGGGGAGAGGGAAGAGGTGATTTTTTTCCAGGACATTGAACTCTCACGTTCTTCCTCAGAATTGAGCTATGAGTTATTTTCCAACCATGAGGGCAGGTGTTGAGGACTTGACTAACATCTTAGCTGATATGTGGCCTTGCGTGTGGACCTTGTCATTGACCTTACCAAAGTCCACGAGGGCAGCAGCAACCACATTGCCCTCATTAATGGGCTCAGTTAACTCTTCAGACAATTATACCACATTAGTGAGGCAGGATACCCTATAACTTGACTCCCCCGACCTGTCCCATGCTTTTACAAGTATAAATAACTCCTGGTCCTTGGAATGTTATCCACTAGTTTCCCAATCGTTGATGCAATTCTCACTGGGCTCCAGTCACTTGGCTTATCTATGCTGCCCTTCTTAAACAAAGAAACAGCATTTGCGGCCCACCAATCTCATGGCACCTCACCTGTCATCAACAAAGATGGAAAAGTCTCTGTCAGGGCCCCGGCAATCTTTACCTTTGCCTCCCATAGCAGCGTGGGATATATCATGCCCTGGGGATTTATCCACCCAGGACATCTGTCACTTTCTGCTTCTTTAGGCTAGCGTCCTCTAGACTACTCGTCGTTTGCCCTGAACTCTCATTCTACTATTCTCGCCCCTTGGGAATACAGACGTGAAATACTAATTCAAGTCCTTGCACACATTCCCTGCTACACATACAGATTGCCACTCTTTCCTTGGTCATCCTCTTATTCCTAGTACCATATATGAACAATGTCTCAGGATTCTTCTTAATCTTGTCTGCTATTGATCTATTCCTCTCATGATTTTGTACATCTCTATATTGTACACCTTAGTGACCTCCTAATTTCTTTATGTACACTCCTACACACTCTACATTTCGCAAGGGATTCTCCCTTTTCCAAATGCCTCCATCTGTCATATGTTTACTTATTTTTCATCAAAGCCTTTATGTACCTTTACATCCAGGGTTTTCCTTGTATCTTGTATCCTTGCCTTTTATACCGACTGGAATGTGTTCGTGCTGCACTATTTCCCGTACATTAGACTTCCATTTGTTGGCTGATGTTTTACCCACAACCGGCTTCTCCCTAGCTACCTGCACCAGTTCCTCTTTTATGTTATTGAAAACAGCTCAATAGTGGCTCAAAGGTTTTCCTGGATGCCTTTTACAAATTCATCCACATCCAAGAGGGATGCAAATGTTGAGGAGGATGGAATCCCCCATTACTATAAACCCTATTCCTTGTCTCACTGTTCTGCAATCTGTCTATATATCTGTCTACCTCCTGCTTATTATTGGGGAGACTGTAGCATAACTCAAAGTATTGCCTCTTCCTAATTTCTTCATGTTATCCATAAGGCCTCATCGGAAGAGGCTTCCCGGACACCTTCCCTGTGTACTATTGCGATGTTCACCTAAATCAATATTGCAATGGTCCTCCATTATCCCTCCTTGTGTCTGTAACTTCCAGACCCTGGATCCGTATTGAAGGGATCTGTACATTCTCTATGCCCAAGTCTGCCATGTATGTAATTTGTACAGTATCTCTGCACTATTGCGGATCTATGGAATCTGTACATTGTTCATGTCCCTGAATATACTGTATAAATTCTGTACAGGGTCGCCGTTCTAACTTGTATTGTAGAGAAGCTGCATAGTGGTCAAGCTCTGATCTGTATTATATGGCATCTGTAAAGTGCCAATGCACCCTGACTACAATGTATGGAATATAAACGGTATGGTTCCACCACTGATGTTCTGGCAACTAGTGGTCCGGCATCTCCATTATTCTGGACAAAATTACAAGAGCACACTTGAAATCTCCCTGGACCCCCTCAAAATGTAGCGCCTAGGCTGGGTGAGGCAGCCGATCTCGAGCTCATCCAGATTTCTGCGCAAGTTGAATTTTCCCCCTGGGGTCGGGGCTCTGGAACTCCGGGCCGCCCAGAGTCGACTGATCCGTTCCCATGGCCGACTTCTGAGGCTGACTTTGTGGGGGCCCCCAAGGCTGTGACCTCTGTTGGTCTGGCAAAATGGATAATACAGCAAGGCACTGGAAGCAAGGGTGGTGGACCTGTATTGCTATCCCAGCCTGTGTTGTATGAAATCTGTGTGTCCCTGCCTCAGTAGGCATTGGAGGGAATTTTTATTGTTGGTATTGTGGAATCTGTAAAGTCTCAGTGCCTTCTTACAACAATATATGAAATCTGTACAGTGCACCTGCCCTTGTCTATATTGTTGGTATCTGCACAGGATCAGCTCATTATATTTATTGTATTGGATTTTAAAACAGGGACTCCCCAAATCACACCAGGGCTCTGTTTCTGAGAACTGCCTGTGAGATGATTTCTAACTAAGTCAGAATGTTCCATTTTCTATAGGTACCCATTTCATATCTCTCTACATACACTTGCTATAATTCTTTTATTTCATGAAATAATTACGATGACCATATACGTAATTAAACTAATGGAATATATGGACAGAGAGGAGACTGCAGATTAGTTTAGTTTAGTTTAGAGATACAGTGTGGGGACAGGGCCTTTGGTTCACCAAGTCCGTGCCGGCCAGCGATCAGCCGTACACTAGTACCATCTTACACACTAGGGTCAATTTACAGAATTAACCTACAAATCTGCAGGTTTTTGGAATGTGGGAAGAAACCAAAGCAACTGGAGACTATCTGCACGGTCACAGCGAGAACGAGCAAACTCCGTACATACAGAAGGTGTAGTCAGGATCTAACCCTGGACTATGGCGCAGTGCGGCAGCAGCTCTACCAGCTGCGCCACTGTGCCACCCTACAGTGTCCCTGCCTCGGTCAGCATCATAGGGAATTTATATCGCCTGTATCGTGGAATCGAGAAAGTGTCTATTCCTTCTGACAACATTACATGGAATCTGGGGGTGGAAGATTGCAACCTTCACGTGGTCCGCCCTGTTTCGACTAATGCAATCACCTCGACGTGCACAAACAGGAGATCAGATAGAACAAGTTGTCCTACAACTTTAGGCTGTGCACGCCACACGAAAGAAGACATGGAATCTGTCCAGATTCTACAATCCTGAGCAAAGAACAAAGTGCACCAAAGAATGCAGATGGCAGATCCTGTATCCAGTAATTAATGAATGGCATGAACCATTTTATTATTATTACTAGGTTGAGAAATGCTTTAAAATGTAAGCAAGAATTTACATAAATTCTGATTTCTGAAAGTCAGGTCAGTTGTAACACGAAGAGCGCCCGCTGTGTCCTTGCACTGGTCTCTTTCAAATTGCAACTCTACAAGTGTCCTTGCCAAAAAATATTAGAAAGAATCTGTAATGAGCCCCTTTCTATCTGTTTAACATTGAAATAACTAAATTCAGACAGTACCTTTGTCAACTCCTGAGCATTAGCCAGATTATCAACCGCGATTGCCAGAAAGACGTTCAGCAGAGTATCTTTGGATCAGAGTTAAGGAATACAGTAAAAAAAAGACACAAAGTGTTGGAGTAATGGCCCTGTCTCACGGTGCGCGTTGACCCACGAGTGACCCCGAGTGACAGACTCGTGGTTGTGCACGAGATCCCAAGTTGATGTTCAAGTGTTTGAACCGAGTTCCCACGGGTATGGTATTTTGCAGTTTACTGCGATGTTCCAAGTTCGTCTCCAGAGTGAACCAAGTTCGTCTCCCGAGCTGACAACGTCTCCTGACGTACTCTTGAGCTGACAACTTCTCCTGAAAAGTGACACATTGTTTCTAACGGGCCCTTCGGCCCACCAAGTCCGCGCCGACCAGCGACACTAGCACCATCCTACACACGAGGGTCAATTTACATTTTTAGTTACATTTACATTTGTAGATAGGAACAGAGATGCTACACAGAGATTTTAAGCTCTTGGGTGAAGTCGCACAGTGGGGCAGGGCTTTAGGCAGCATCTGTGGAGCGAAGGAAATATGCAACGTTTCGGGTCGAAACCCTTCTTCAGACCCGGCTATTTCCTTCGCTCCATAGATGCTGCCTACAACAGGACAGCGGGCGGTGGAGCTTACTCCATGTGTCAGTGCAAGTAACCTCAATTGATCCCTTGATCGCGCTGACACAGGAGTAAGCTCCACCGCCCGTTGTGATGTTATCCATCACCCGCTGACCCACTCCGCTCTATGACCTTTGCTCCTGAGCTGGTCCCCTCCACTGTTCAGACGGAGAGCACTGCCACAGGTGGGCGGGCCGGCAGAAGCCGCTGAGATGGCAGTCGGTTCCGCTGTCCGGTGATGGAGGTCGCTCGTAGCCACGCGAGCTGCTTCCCTCCCCGGCCACAATGCAGTAGCTCCATGCCCGGAGAAATCCCAATTTTAGAATCAGTGGAGATGTGGCCCGTTCTGGCAAGATGACGCGTTGAAAAATCGTCGTGTTCTTTTTTTGAAATCACCTTTTTTTTACTCTGTCCAGCTGCCGATTTAAGAGTGCCCATGGGTTAACATGTTAGACTCACGAGACACTAAGGTCAACGCACGGGCCCTATGTTATTACAACGAGTTAAAATGTTTCAATTTTTATCTTGAACAGTGAATTTGACTCGTGGAAAAAATCACACGTTTGATTTTTTTCACGAGTTATCAAGTTTCACGGGTACCTGCCGTTAGCGCCACGAGTGGACAAGTTGATCGCGCGAGTTCCGACGTTTCCGCTACGTTCCTGGTACGTGATCACCACGAGTGAAAACTCGGGGTCACTCGTGGGCCAACTCGCACCGTGAGACAGGGGTTTAACTTAGCAGGACGGGTAGTTTCCCTGGAGAACATAGTAAGTGATGTTGCAGGTCAGGATTATGAACTGATGACACTGTCTTCTTAAAAGCATAATATTGGGCCATATTGGAGGTTTTGCCTCGTTGCAGGGAATACAAAGCCAAATCCTCCAATCAGCCAAGAAGCTGTCAGAGGTTTGTGTGGCAGACCCAGACTGGGCTCGAACTGCTGACCCTTTCCCTGCCAACTGGACATGGTAGGAATGGAAGATAGACACAAAAACTGGAGTATCTCAGCAGGTTAGAGGGTAGTAAATCTGTGGAACTCATTGCCACAGAGGGATGTGGGGACCAGGTCAGTGGATATTTTTATGGCAGAGATGGACAAATTCTTGATTAGATCGGGTGTCAAGGGTTATGGGGAGAAGGCAGGAAAATTGGATTGGGAGGCAGAGATCAGCCATGATTGAATGGCGGAGTGGACTCGATGGGCCGAATGGCCTAATTCTACTCCTATAATCTGTGAACTTGTGAGCTTGGGTCAGGCAGCACCTCTGAGATTCTCTAGAGGTACAGTCCGACCTTCTGAGTAACTCCACTTTTATGTGTCAATCTTTGGTTTAAACTAGCATCTGCAGTTCCTTCCTACACATGGTAAGAATGGGCTTCAGTTACTCCAGTTGGTAGCCCTGTCCACCAAAGAAATAGGATGTCATCGCAGTGTCCCCTTTCCGCTCAGCATCCACTGACATTCTGCACAACATTTACCGGGGACAGTCTTCAGGTGGCCCAGCTAACTGCAGGCATTCCTGCCCATGCATAGTACTGCGGGCCTTATATCCACTTCAGTTTCACACTGAGTAATTGGTCACTAGTTTCCGAAGATAAATACAAAGTGCTGGAGTAACTCAGCAGGTCAGGCAGCATCTCTGGAGAAAAACGATTGGTGACTGTTCAGGTTGGCACCCTTCTTCAGACTGAAAGTAGGGGGTGGGAGCGGAGGAGAGGGGGGAATGAAGGTGTAAAGCTGGAGATGAGAAAAGACCAGGTCCAATCAGGCCAGCCACAAATGGTCGTTCCTCACCATCAGCTCTTTACCTCCACCTCCGCCCGCCCACAAGCCTTACTTTCAGTAATCAGAGAGTGTTATAAACCCATAGCAAGATGCAGAGCATGGAAAATCAGAACATTTACCCAGCAAAAGGATACAGTTTCCAAAGAGTGTGAGGACAATGAAATATACAGAAGACCACATTCCTGAGTTGACGCCTCCTTGCGATTTTATTCCGTTGTACATCACCTCATTCCAATCTTCGCCCGTCAAGATCTGTAGGGAGAAGATTACACATTACTTTACTTTAAAGTTTAGATTAGTTTGGAGATACAGTGTGGAAACAGGACCTTCAGCCCACAGAGTCCACGTTGACCATGATCCTTGCACACTAACGCTATCCTGCAAACACTAGGGATAATTTATAGTTATACCGAGCCAATTAACCTGCAAACCTGTACGTCTTTGGAGTGTGGCAGGAAACCGGAGATCCTGGAATAAACCCAATCAGGTAATGGGGAGAATGTACAAACTTCGGACGGACAAGCATCTGTAGTCAAGATGGAACCTGGGTCTCTGACACTGTAAGGCAAGAGATTTACCTCTGCACCACCGTACCATCCTTTAGGCTTTAGACTTTATATAGTGCAGAAACAGGCCCTTTGGCGCACTGTCCACCCTGACCAGTGAACACCCCGTACACTAACACTACCCACACATTTGGGGCAACTTACAATTTTACTGAAGCCAGTTAACCTACAAACGTGTACATCTTTGAAGTGTAGGAGGAAACCGAGGCACCTGGAGGAAAACCCACACACCTCACAGGGAGTATGTACAAACTCTGTACAGATAGCACCCACAGTCAGGATTGTACCCGGGTCGCTGGAGCGGTGAGGCAGCATCTTTACTGCTACGCCGCCTTTACTTTGGTTGCATAACCAGAGTAAAATCAAATTACAAGATGCAATTAGGAACAAAATCTTCTCGTGCAGATAGCAGCGGAACCAAAGAGAAATAATAAAGAACCAAAGAGAAATAATGAGAAACATTGATTTCCATTACCGCTCACTCACACAACAATCATTGAATACAATGAAACCGTGTTCAGCACTATAGCACAGTCGTAGTCCTGCAGTTCAAACACACACAATACTTGAAACACTCTCTCCATGACTCCCTGGTTCACTCATCCGTCCCCACCCATACCTCCCTCTCCCCGGGCACTTTTAAATACAACTGTAGGAGGTGCAACCATGTACCTTTTCCCTCACCATCATCCAGGGATCTAAACAGTCCGTTTAGTTGAGACATGTGCATCTTCTCCAACCTTGTCCACTGCATTAGGTGCTCTTAATGTGGCCTCTGCATCACTAAGGCAAAGCGTAGACCACGTAACTGAGGAAGACCCGCACAGTGCACTCTGCACTCTCAGCAGTGTCATTTTAACTCCTCTACCCATTCCTACATAGGTCTGCCTATTCTTGGTCTTCTCCACTGTCACGGTGAAGCAAAGCTCAAAATAAAAGAACAACATCTCATATTCCATCCGAGCAGTCTGCAACCCAATGGAAGGAACATTGGCATTTCCAATTTCAAGTAATTTACCCACTGCTCCCTCCTTCTGGTCCACATGGGTTTCTTCCACCTCCTCCACATTTTCCGATCCCTACCCTGGTCATCCAGTTTCATTCCCCTTGCCCTCCTGGCTCCATTTGCCCTTCAACCCTTCATCACCTGGTTCCACCCATCCCCAGTTAGTACCAGCCTCACCTCTCCCTCTCGCCCCTTTCCACTGGCCTCCTTCCCTCTAATCTGATGCAGGGTCTCAACCTGAAACATCAACTATCTCTTTGCCTCCACAGATGCTGCTCATTCTGCGGAATTCCTCTAGAGTTTGCTTTGTTGATTAAATTGCTCTGTCTTCCTATTCCTACCTTTGTTAGTGCATAGCATAGGTGGTAAACCAGAGATTACTAACTACCCTTGAAGTCCTACTTTTTAACCTTCTACACAACTTCCCAAATTCACTCTGCAGGATCTAATCTTTTTTCTACCTATGTCATTAGCACCAGGTAGACACCAATCTCTGGCAGCTTGCCCTCTCCTTCGAGAATATTCTCCAACTGCTCACAATCACTTACTTACATCTTCACAGCAAACATAAGCTACACATCTTCATTATCAACAGCAGTTTTTCCACATATTCATCTTTTAGACTATTAGACTTTAGCAATACAGCCCGGAAGCAGGACCCTAGGCTCACTGAGACTACACCAACCAGTGATCATCCCATACACTAACACTATCCTACGCACTAAGGAAAATGTTACAGCTTATCGAAGGCAATTAACCTAACAAACCTATACGTCTTTGGAATGTGGGAGGAAACGGGAGCACCCGGAGAAAACCCACACAGTCACAGGATGAACGTACAAACTCCGTACAGACAGCACCCTAGTCAGGATCGAATCCGAGTCTCTGGCGCTGCAAGGCAGCAACTCTACCACTGCACCACTGTGCCATATATATCAGTCACTGATATACGTTTCAAATCTTCAAATCATTAACCAACATTCTATCACATCGGCATTCACTGGCTGGCATTACTGAACCTTAACCATAATGCATGGTATGAGACCACAGTGATTATTGAGTCAATCACAATGAAGGTTTTTGATCTGAAAAATAGATTTAGAAATGTGATAATATTTTTTGGCTCGTCATCGCTTGTTATGTTGGGCATAAACAAGGATTGATAATTTTGCTAAATGAAATCCCCACAGGAAAATAGCGAGTGGACAAGATGTGCAAAAATGTTATAATCTTTCCAGTTTATTTGACACTGACTCTTGACTATTTTTGCACGTAAATCCAAACATCGCTCAAGGGTCTGCGACAATTAACTTGAAGGATTTCAACACTGTGCCTGTCTTCTCCACCCACCTATCAACATGACACATTTTCACTGCACACCAATTATTATACTTCTTCACCATGCTAATGTTTCACATCTTCACTGTTTGCTGACTAATCTTCAACTATGTCACCTCACAGTGAACAGCTTCACCATTCACTCGCTTGTTAAAAATTGGCAACAGTTGCTGACAAATTGTTAGACAGGTTTATTGGCCATTGAATCACATTACACATCTTTGTTCCTCACTGATTATTGTTGACAATCTTCTGACTGATAAATACTACTTCCTATTTCTGCTCATTATCAAGTGCCCTACACAAATGTATATACATTAAGGAATATATCAACTCACGATAAGAAATGTTAATTTATTGACAGGGAGGTTTCTTCCTTCCCCATTGACATTTCTGCCTTATCCACATAGTGTTAAGACCCTTGTTTAAAGTGCTGGCCCCTTATACCTGAAACACAGTGATGATCGCAGCAGTAAAGGTGTCAAAGTTGGTTGGAGGTGTACCTTCTTCGAAGTTGAATCTAAGATGAAAAGAACAAGTGAAAGGATTTGAAGGTTCACAGAGAAGCAGAAAACAGCATCAATCATTTGCGTATCTTTAAAGGAATGTCAGGGAATGACAGCACAGAAGCTGTCCATTCAATCATCAAGTTCATCCACCCATTCAGTCATCAATCCTACATAATTCCCATTTTTTAATGTCATTCATTCCCTCTGGATTCTACCTCAGACCTGTGCACTAGGGGCAGTTTACAGTCACCAATTACCCTACCAACCCATATATCATTGGGATGTGGAAGAAAACCGGAGCAACTGGGGAAAAACCCACATGGTGACAGGGACAATGTGCGAATGCCACACAGAAAACACCCGTGGCAAGGATCGAACATAGGTCTCTTGTGCTGTGCAGGGGAGATAGATAGTTAGCAGATTGAGGTGAGGGGGAGAGGTGAACAAGTGAAAGGTGGAACCAGCTGCACCATTAGTCTGGATATTCTACAACATGAGACTTGCCTCTTGACTCATCAACTTTCCACCATCTGCCAGGCATAAGTCTGAAGTGTGAAGGAATAATCTCCAATAATGTTTCAGCTGCTACATCCCATTCACAATGCAGCCCATTCTAATGGTTGCCCTTGCATTATATTGAACGGTTACGACCATGACGATAATGCATGCTGACTGCACAGTACCATCCACTAGGAAGCACAGCATCAACTTGCCAAGACATTTGAGGAGCTACTTCCTCTACCCAGAACTTCCATCACATGAAAAATCATGTTTAGTCTTTTCTTTGACTGGATAGCACGCAACAAAAAGATTTTCACTGTACCTCAGTACCTGTGACAATAATAAACTAAACTAAACTAAACTAAACAGCAGGCAGGGTGGCACAGTGGCACACTAATAGATTTACTGCCTTGCAGCGCCAGAGGCCCAGTTTCGATCCTGACTATGGGTGCTGTGTGCACGAAGCTTGTACGTTCCCCATGTGACTGTGTGGATTTTCTCTGGGTGCTCCGGTTTCCTCCCACACCGCAAAGATGTGCAGGTTTGTCGTTTAATTGGCTTCTGCAAATTGTCCCTCGTGTCTAGGATAGAACTAGTGTAATGGTGATCGTGGACAGTGCGGACTCGGTGGGTAGAGGACCTGTGCCCACGCTGTATCTCTAAACTAAACTAAACCTTCACTTTCAAGATCGAATCCAAAGTGTACACCATCCTCTTCTGATCAGATATTGTTCATCTTTAAAGTCCTGGGCTTCCCTAACTAACAGAACTTGACGCCTTCACCAAACCCATAGCAATTCAAAGCAGGTCTCCCATTCCTTGTTCAAGGGCAGATAGAGGTGAGTAATTGATGTCGAAAACACATCTCAAAATACCCCATTTAACAACATGCAATAGTCTTTTCAGCTGAATGAGTTGCCATTTCTTCAAACATTTTAGTGAGCAGAATGGTGAGTGGAGAATGGATGGCTTGCTGAAGCTGCTGAGTTTGGTTGGGAAGAATGGGCTGAGAGTTTTGTGATAAATTTGATGAGAAATGGATTTGATGATGAGATGAGGAAGGGGAGGGGTAGGGTGGGTGGGGGAGAAATGGAATGTGAAGAAAGGTGTGTGAGTGAGTTAGAGGGACATTGAAGCCGGCACTAAAATCCTTTAAGAGCAAGTGAAGTTGGAACAAGCTGAGCTGATATTCAGATCAACAGATTGTGCGGGGAATACTCACTGACCACCAAACAGCTGCATTCCCAGCAGAGCGAACACAACAATGAAGAGGAAGAGGAGGAACAGGAGGCTGAGGATGGATTTCATCGAGCTCATTAAGGAAACTACAAGGTTCCGCAAAGATGCCCAGTACCTTGGGAAGAGAAAGCAACAGGATTATCAGAGGCAAACAACACAGAAAATGAAAGATGGTACACAACTGCAGCTGCTATTTGAGGAACCAATCAGAACATGTGTTAGGAGGCAGTGAGGATCTGGTCACAGTTTAGGAGAGAACCCATGATGAACTGTAGCTGTGGCAACCAGTGAGAAATGGTGCTAGTGTGTGGGGTCCAGTGAGAAATGGTGCTAGTGTGCGGGAACCGGTGAGAAATGGTGCTAGTGTGCGGGAACTGGTGAAGAACTAAAGCCAGTGTGTAGGCACCAGCGAGATACGGTGCCAGTGTGGGAACTAGCGAGGATCTGGTGCCAGTGCGTGAGAACCAGTGACGAACTGGTGCCAGTGCATGAGAACCAGTGAGAAATTGTGCCAGTGTGTGGGGACCAGTGAGGAACAGGTGCCAGTATGTGGGGAACAGTGAGGTACCGGCACCTGTATGTAGGAATTAGTGAGGAGTTGGTGCCTGTGTGTAGGAATCAGTGAGGAACTGGAGCCAGTGTGTGGGAACCAATATGGAACGGGTGCCAGTGTGTGGGAACCAGTGAGGTACTGGAGCCATCGTTAGAACCAGTGCCAGGGTGGGAACCAGAGAAGAGTTGGTGTCAATGTGTAGGGTCCAGTGAGGGGTTGGTGCCAGTGTGCAGGGACTAGCAAAGTGTTAATGTCAGTGTAAGTCTTAGATCTGAATAAAACAAATACAAAGGCATGTCTTGACTTGTCGATGATAGATTAAAAAACTAGTAAAGCTTGTGACAGTAATCCAGTGGCGGCTAATTTTAAAGAATTAATGCATGGTTTCAAAGTAATACATAGCACATTAAGACGAAAAAAAAAATACAGGATAAGTGGCTATTGAGAGAATTTAAAGGTAGTATTTAATTAGGTTGACGTCCTCAGAAAGAAACAGTAAGCCTGAGAATTGGGGAAGTTTCTGAATTCAGCAGAGGAGGTTAATGGCATTGATAAGGTAGCAAACTGTATAGATATGTAATAAGGAACCAGTTAACAATAGTTTATGTGGGTCCCCTACAAACTGAGAAGAGAAATAATGTTGAGTCAGGAGAAAATGGTGAAGGAATTAGACAGAGATGTGTGCATGTCTTCAAGGAGGAGAAAGCACGGAAGCAGTAGCGAACAGCAAGCCCAGACCGCAAAAGGAGATCAAAGAAATGTTAGTATTAGTAAATAATTAGTATTGGAGAAAATCAATCAGACTCAAAGGAAAGACATTTCCAGGACCTAATAAACATACTAAAGGGGTGACAGAGGTAACCATGGAGACAGTGGATTCACTGGTTGTCATCTTCCGAGATTTCCTAATTTTACGGACAATTCCCACAGATTTGAAGGAAAGCAAACAATTAAGAAAACCTACAATTTAAGAATGAAAGAAGTGAAAAAAAACCGGGGGAAACTAGGCCAGTTAATCTATCGTCAATAACAAGGGAAATGCTGGAATCCATTGTGAAAGAAGTTTATAATAGATACCCACAACTGGACACAATTAACCAGCTTTACAATTTGATTGGATCTTTCATTGGCAGGATCTACTGTAGATTGGACATGAAGTGAGGCAGTTGCTACAGTGTGTTTGGGCTTTCAGAAGGTCTTTGCTAAATCGAGAGACAAGGAATTATTCAACAGAATTAGTCTGCAAAGCATTTGGGGGTAATATACAAGGGTGAAGCCAGGATTGATTTCCTGATATAAAACAGAAGAATCAACAAGTCATTTTCAGACTTGGACGGCTCGTGGTTTGCTCCAGGGATCAGTGCAAAGACAACACCTGTTAAACCTATATTAAATATCAGGTTGAGAGGAGGTGTAATATATTCATTTGTTAACAGTACAAACTGGCAGTATGGACTGTGAGGAGAATGCAGAGAGCTTTCACAAATACGGCCAATATCCTTTTTACGAGGATGTTGTCAGGACTAGAGGGTGTGAGCTACGGGGAGAGGTTGAGGAGTCTGGGTCTCTATTCCTTGGAGCGCAAGAGGATGAGGTGTGACCTTACAGAGGTGTATAAAATCATAAGAGGAATAGATTGGGTAGATGCACAGAGGCTCTTGCCCAGAGTAGGTGAATCGAGGACCAGAGCACGCAGGTTTAAGGTGAAGGGGAAAAGATTTAACAGGAAACTGAAGGGTAACTTTTTCACACAAAGGGTGGTGGATGTGTGGAACAAGCTGCCAGAGGAGGTAGTTGAGGCTGGGACTATCCCAACATTTAAGAATCAGGGTTGGAGGGATGTGGACCAAATGCAAGCCATTGGCACTGGTGTAGCTGGGACCTGTTGGCCGGTGTGGGCAAGTTGGGCTGAAGGGCCTGTTTCCACACTTTAAGACTCTGTGGCCAGGTTACGTGAATGCTGATAGTTGGAAAGATCCAGGTGTTCCAGGGGTCCTGGATATTCCACATTAATCACAAACAGATGCAGCAAGCAACTAGGAGGGCCTTTTTGCAAGTAGATTTGAGTCTTGTTCTAACTATATAGGGAAACACAAGAGACTGCAGATGCGGGAACCTTGAGCAAAAGCAAACTGCTGAAGGAGCTCAGCGGGTCAGGCAACGTCTGAGGGGGAAATGGGACAGACGACCATTCAGGTTCGGACACTATTTCGGGCTGATGGAGTTAGAGGGGAGACAGCTGGTGGAAGAGGTGGGGCAAGAACTGGCAAGTGATAGGCAGATCCAGGTAAGGAGAGATTGATAGGCAGATACGTCAGGTGAAGAGAAGAAATTTGGAGATCATAATCAAAGATGGAGGTGATAAGTGGAGAAGATAACAGTTCAAATGATGGAATCTGATAAGAAAAGGTGGGAATGAACTGGGGGGGGCGGGGTGGTGGGGGGTGGTGTTGGAGGATAGGTTGGGGGAGAAAAATGGGGATCAGAAGAAGGAAAAGGTGGGTGATGAGTGGATGGAGGACAAGGGGAAAGCAACTGGCGATGGGGGCAGGAAGAGATTCTGGTAAATGAGTTGGGGCGAGGGTTAATCTGAAATTGAAAATTCAACGCTCATGTCATTGGATTACAGGGTACTCAAGCAGAATATGAGGTGCTGTTCTTCCTGTTTTGGTGTGGTCTCACTCTGGCAGTGAAGCTGGTCAATGTCAGACAGATCGGCATGGGAATGGGAAGGAAATTGGAGTGGCTAGCAGCTAGGAGCTCCAGCTGGCCATGGCGGGCTGAGGGCAAGTGTTTGGCAAAATGGTCACCTAGTTTACAATTGATCTCACTTGTGAATAGGAGGCCACATTGAGAGCACCAAATGCAATAGTTATGGTAGAGGGAGGTGTGTCTAAACCTTTGACTTACCTGGAAGGGTTGTTTAGATTCCTGAGAGGAGGTATTAGGATCAGCCCTTCCCATCTACCCAGCTCCCTCCCCACCCTCCATACAAGCCTTTCTTCCCATTCCCCATGCCCCAGTCCCTCCACCGACTCCTTCACTCCATTGGTCTGAAGAAGTGCCCCGGCCTGAAGCGTTGTCTGTCCATTTCCCTCCGCAGGTACTGCCTGACCCGCTGAGTTCCTCAGGCATTCGCTCATCGCCCACCACTCCCTTCCCATTTTTCTCTTCCTCTCATTCCCATCTACCCACCATCCCACCCTCTGGTTCTACATTTTACTCACACTTTCCTTCCTTATCGGATTCCACCATTTGTTCCCTTTTATCATCTCCATGTAGCATCTCCATTTTTGGTCACTATCTCCTCCCCTCTCTGCCCCACCTGACTCACCTGGCAATAAACCCTCCTTACTTAGATTCGCCTATCACTTCCAGCTTAATTTTAGTTTAGTTTAGAGATACAGCGCGGAAACAGGCCCTTCGGCTCACCGAGTCCGCGCCGACCAGCGATCCCTGCACACTAACACTGTCCTACACACACTTGGGACAATTTACAATTTTACCGAAGCCAATTAGCCAACAAACCTGCACGTCTTTGGAACGTGGGAGGGAACCGGAGCTCCTGGAGAAAACCCACGTAGGTCAAGGGGATATTGTACAAACTCTGCACAGACAGCACCCATGGTCACTCTGTCCATTTATTTCATTAGATGCTCCCGAACCGACTGAGTGTGGATTATATTGTGACCTGATTAGACCCCATGTGAAAATCTGCAAGCAGGCATGAATTCTCTCTTCATAAGGAAGTAAAGGGAGTGCAGCAAATGGTCACCAATGGTGCATTTGTCCTATGTAAGCAAACTTGAATCTGCACTCATTTGAGTTTTGAAGACTTATGGAGGTTTAGCCTATTCCCGTTCTACCTTTTGTGTTTTATAGAATGCTCTAACAAGTATGGAGTTGAAATGAAATATGTAACTGATGGAAATACTCAACTGTCACCATCTACAGAGAAAAGAAAAATGACGACATTTCAGGTGGCTAACCTTTCATCAGAAATAAAAGTTAGAAACCCAATGGGTTTGAAGTTATGGAGATGAGGGGCGGGAAAGTCTGAGCCCAAGAGGGACAAGTTGATGGAAGGATTGGTGGAGCCACTTGAGAGATGGAGCAAATGCTTAGTGATCGTAGCGGATCTATCTGGAGAGCTAGAAATTGCATATAAATGAGAACAGAAGAAGGAGAAATAGATACTGCTGGAAAAGAGATAAGAACATCTCATTTTCTGAAATCTGAAATAAAAAAGAGATGCAGGTGAGGCAGCAGTTCTGGGAAGGAATAAACAAAGTTACGATCAGAATTTCAGTTTTGGTACCAAATGGAAAGGTTGATTATCTGAAATTGTTGTAGTCAATCTGGAGTCCCTAGGGCCAGAGTATCCCTAGTTGGAAAATGACATGCCTCTCCTCACTTACAGTGTGGGAGGCCAGAAGGATCAGAGTAGGAAATAAACTGCTAGAAGAACTCGTCGGGCCAGGCACCAACCGTGGAGAGAAGTGGACTGACAACTTTACAGGGTCGGGACTCTTAGAACATAGGCCCAGAGTTCCTCCAGCACTTTGATTTTTGCTCCAGATTCCAGCATCCGATTAGAAATGGTCCCAATGTTGGGAAGCAGTGAGGAGCTGAGGCTTTTGTGGTTACCATGGGGTTGCTAGCTGCAATCCTAAGAGGAAAGTGAGAACTGGACTCCAATATAAAGAAACTAGTGAGGAGATAGCAGATAAAAATATGATGGAACCGGTACATGGGAACTATTGAAGGACAGATTCTTTTGTGTGCAAATCAGTTAAGAGTTCATTACAAAGTGAGCAATCCAGGGAAGATCTAGTCCCTCTGTGCTGGGAGTAGTGAAACACTTTTGTTTGTGTAGGGGCATCATAGTGATCGCAGTACCAATGTATGAAGACCAGTGAGATACTGGTACCACTGTGAGTTTACCAGTGGGGGGCTTGTGGTAGATGCAAGGAACCAGTGAGGATCTGGATCCAGTGTGTGATGGAATCAGTGAGAACCAGTTGTCTATTTGGAGAAATTAGTGAGGAGTGTGTGTTAGTGCGTTGGTAAATAATGGGGAGCTAATATACCTGGGCACACCAAGTGAGGAGCAGCGTTAAGCAATGAAGAGCTATTGTAGGGGACTATATTTTCCGTATTTCCTTACAACAGAATAGAAATCCCTGCTAGTCCAAAGAGGATTCTTTTTCCCCACCAATTTTCCCTGTAATCTATTCCCCACACTCTCATCAGCTCCCCCAAACTGAGCCAGTGAAGAGTCTATACCTCTCTGTGGTAAGGATTTGGAAGGTGATGTCAATGGGGTCCACCACTCACCTGTGACTAGTGGTGTGCCTCAAGGATCAGTGCCATGCCCATAGCTGTTTGAGGTTTATAGCAGCGATTCGGGTGAGAATGTACAAGGCATAATTCGCCAATTTGTAGATGACACTAAAATACGTGGACATTTAAGGTGGCTATCAAAAATGACAGCAGGATCTTGATAAGCAGGGCAATTGGGCTGATGAGTTTAATGCAGATAAGAGCGAGGTGTTACATTTTGGGAAGTCAAACCAGGGGGACCTTCACAATGGTGGGGGCCCAGGAGGTGTTGCAGAGCGGAGGGATCTAGGAGCATAGGTACGCAGTTCCATGAATGTGCATGAAAGTGGCATCAGGGTGCTACCTTGGTCTTCATCAGTCAGGGGGGTTTGGGCATTAGATATTGCACAAGATATTGCTTAGGCCACACTGGGAGTACTGTTCTGTTTAGGTCACCCTGCTATAGGAAGGATGTCATTAAGCTGGAAAAAGTGCAGATAAGATTTACGAAGATATTGCCAGGGCCCGAGTGCCTGAGCTATGGGGAAAGGTTGGACAGGCTAGGACTTTATTCTTTGAAGCGCAGGAGGCTGAGGGGTGATGTGGAGGTGTATAAAATCACGAGGGGAATAGATAGGGTGAATGAACAGAATTTTTTTTACCCAGGGCAGAGGATTCATGGAACTGTGGACATGGCTTTAAGGTGATGAGGACAAGATTTAACAGGAATCCAAGGGGTAACCCTTTTTCACTCAGAAGATGGTAAGTATAGGGAATGCGCTGCCAGAGGAAGTGGCCGAGGCAGGTACTATCACAGCATTTAAAAATGCACCTGGACAGGTACTGTATATGGATGGAAAGGGTTGACAAGGATATGAGTCAAATGCAGACAAATGGGACTTCCTTAGATGGGGCTTGGTCAGCATGGACAAGTTGGGCTGAAGGGTCTGTTTCCATGCTGTAACACTCTATGACTCAAAATTCTGTTTCCAGCCCACACACTAGATATAACTGATAGAGACAAATTAACCTACTAGCCAGCGTGTCATTGGGATGCGGGAGGAAACCAGAGCACCCAGCGGAAACCTGTGATCATGCAAACTCCACAAACATTATGTTGGAATTGAGCCCAGGCTGCTGGAGCTGAGTCAGTAGGTCCCTTGGCTGCACCGCTGTGACACCGGGGAGGAAATGATGCCACTGTAGATAAGCAGTGAAGGATTAATACTTCCAATAAAGAGCTAGTACCAGTGTGTGGGATCCAGAACACAGTTGCTGCCTCTGTGGGTTAACTAAGTGAATAGCTAACCATGTTCTAAGGAATCCAGCAAGGACCTGTTGCTAGCATCTATTCTGCTGTTGTCTTGTGCATCAATGGATGTTCACAATTTTCCACATTGTGTTGTTCTAGTCCATGCACTCAGCTGGTGCAAATCCCCTTCAAGCCCCTTTACATCTTCCTCTCTACTCACCATCCCACCTAGTTTAATATAATCAACAAACTTGGAAACGTTTGGTCCCATCAACCATGTTATTGATGCAGATTGTGAATATCTGGAGCCCCAGGTATTCCTGCAGTAACCCCGAGTCACAGCCCACAAAACCCATGTCGGACCTGTTTATTTTCAACCTTTGTTTTCTATTTAACCAATTTTCAATTCAAGTCAGTACATTACCCCTGATTCCACCCGCTCTAATCTTGCTGACGAACCTTATCAAAGTGGGACCTTATCAAAAACCTTCGAAGAATCCAAAATAAATCACAGCCACAAGTTCCCCTCAACCCATTTTGTGAGTTACATCTCCAAACTTTCCAGACGATGAGAAAAACATTTAGTGTGAATCAAAAAGCTGCAGATATGGGAAATCCAATAAAATAAATGGAAAATTCTACAAATATTCAGTAGGTCAGGCCGCATCTGTGGGAAGAGAAACAGGGTTAACAGTAAATTGAAGGCCAAATGTCAGAACTCAAAAGGAAACTGAAGAAATTAGTTGAGCTGCAGGGAGGGTGGGCAAGTTGCAGTCTTCTGAACTTCATATTGAATTCTACAACTTTAGGTAACTTGATTTCTGTCTGTGGCAGTTATCCACCTGGTATGTCAGCAAGACAAAGGAGCTAGTTATTGATTTCAGGAAGCGAGGTGATGTACATGCCCCAACCAGCATCAATGATGCCAAAGTGGAGATGGTCAAGAGGTTAAAGTTCCCATGGGTAAATATCACCAACAATTCATCTGGTTCCAACCCAATTGATGTTACACCCAATAAAACACACCAACACCTTTAATAACTCAGAAGACTATGGAGGTTCAGCATGTCTCCCATGGCTCTTACTAATGTCTACAAATGCACCTCGGAAAGCTTACTATTGGGATGCAGCTTGGTTTGGGAACAGTTGTGCCCAAGACAGCAAGAAATTGCAGAGAATTGTGGATGTAGCTCAAACCATCACACACACTAGCCTTCCCTCATCAATTCCATCTACATTTCACATTGCTTTGAGAAAGCAGTCAACTTAATCAAGAACTTTTGTCATCCCTGGTCATTCGCTCTTCTCCCCTCTCACATCAGGTAGAAGATGCAAAAGCTGGACATCTGCCGGCATGTAGTGTACCATCAGATTCTGGAACAACTTCTTCCTCACTATTATCATACTACTGGATATAGACACAAAATTCTGGAGTAACTCAACGGGTCAGGCAGCATCTCTGGAGAAAAAGAACCGGTGATGTTTTGGGTCGAGACCCTTCTTCAGACCCTGGAGAGTTTGAAGAAGGGTGTTGAATAGTCACCTATTCCTTTTCTCCAGAGTTGCTGCCTGACCTGTTGAGTTACTCCAGCATTTTGTGCCTAACTTCTGTGTAAACCAGCATCTGCAGTTCATTTCTATACAGTCTACTGAATAGTTCTCCCATATGCCAGGGTACCATCCCGATCTTCCAACCTAGTTCATTGTGGACTACACTTTTTACCTGTCACAATAATGCTATAACGCTATAAGGCTTGATTATACCACAGTATAGCAAGATTTTATTTGAGTGGATAAAACAGACAAAAGCTTTTCACTGTATAACCATATAACACCATGTAACAATTACAGCACGGAAACAGGCCCTCTCGGCCCTTCCAGTCCGTGCCGACCATTTGTTTTCCCCTAGTCCCATCTACCTGCACTCAGACCATACCCCTCCATTCCCTTCACGTCCATATACCTATCCACTTTACTCTTAAATGTTAAAATCGATCCTGCCTCCACCACTTCTGCTGGAAGCTCATTCCACACAGCCACCACCCTCTGAGTAAAGAAGTTCCCCCTCACGTTACCCCGAAACTTTTGTCCCTTAATTCTCATGTCATGCCCTCTTGTTTGAATCTTTACCTCAATGGGAAAAAAACGTATCCACGTCAACTCTGTCTATCCCTTTCATCATTTTAAAGACCTCAATCAAGTCCCCCCTTAACCTTCTGCGCTCCAAAGAATAAAGACCTAACTTGTTCAACCTTTCTCTGTAACATAGTTGCTGGAACCCTGGCAACATTCTAGTAAATCTCCTCTGTACTCTCTCTATTTTGTTGACATCCTTCCTATAACTAGGCGACCAAAATTGTACACCATACTCCAGAATTGGTCTTACCAATGCCTTGTACAATTTTAACATTACTTCCCTACTCCTATATTCAATGCTCTGATTTATAAAGGCCAGCACACCAAAGGCTTTCTTTACCACCCTATCTACATGCGATTCCACCTTCAGGGAACTATGCACAGTTATTCCTAGATCCCTCTGTTCCACAGCATTCCTCAGTATTCACAGTATCTTGGTACATGCAACAATACCACGTTGGCTCAGCTTATTTGATTTTCTATTCTTGATTTTGTCTTTTTATTTTCCTCTCAATCTCTAACTGATGCCACTCACAGCATGGTACCCTGGTTTTACAGCACCGGAGACACAGCCTTCCACTACTCCATGCAGCTAAACAAACTTATTTTTTCTCATTTCCAGTTCTGATGAAGGATCTTTGACCTGAAGTTCTGATTCTGTTTGTCTTCACACACCTGCGGTACGAGACCTGCTGAATACCACAGGAATGATTCCAGAATCTATGGAAATATTGAGCGAAATCCAGGGCATTTACTCCATTTTCACCTCTGGGGAAACGATTATCATCTCCTTTTGATTTATTTACCTTTAGTTTATTTTTATTAATCAATATTAATTTCCTTCAGTTCCTCATTCTCGCTGGATCTTTATTCTTTGGTACTTGTGCAAGTTTGTTTTTTGCCTTCTTCCGTGAAGGTAGACGGCAGTAACTGTTCAATTCCTCTGCCATTTCCTTGCTTCCCTATTGAAGCTTCCAGTCAGCAGCAGCTGCCAGAGCGTGGGAACAAGTGATGGGGTGGTCCCTGCGTGGGAGGTCCGACACAAGCCCTTGGTCTAGTCTCTACTTACTTCGTGATCTTGAAAATTCGGAGTAATCTCAACGCGCGGAGCACGCTGATGCCAAATGATGTTTCTGGCCGAATTACCGTCCATACCACGTCAAATATACTGCCGATTATAACCTGCTGAGCAAAGGATCGAATTAGAGGTGGACACTGGGACATCGATTGGGATGTAGATTGGGATACAAGTCTGGAGAGACAATGATAGACTTGGTACAGTCTGGGACATGGGCTGAGACATAGACTGCAATATGGACCAGCATACAGGACATGAGAGGGTTGAGGAAAGTACAGCGATGCAGGCTGCACTCTGACGGAAACAGACTGGGATACACAGCACAGGCAGATGCACAGATTGGGATAAAGAATGAAATACAAGCCAGGAGACAGGGGAACAGACAAGTAGATAGGTCTGGAGAGAGACCGGCAAACAGACCTGCCTGCAGACAATAAATAACAGCATTAGCGTGAAGCTTTGCCATGACATGGACGTATCTGATATCAGATTGTACTGCAAGGACCTGCCACCCGTGGGATCAAACAGTATAACTGATCCACCACACATTAACACACACAGTGAGTTCTAATACCTGAAAAAAAGACCACTGAACACCTGGAATAACAGCATACAATGTTGGATGGAAAAAGGGAGAAAGAACAAGAGTTTTCTGCCTGTCTCCTGTGTGTTTGTCTTTGAGCGAATGCATGGCCAAGCTCAGATTGTGAGTTGGATTCTACCTGTGTGTCCACCTGTTTGAGTGTCAATGTCCCGGCATCAAGACCTGGTCACTGGACCTACAGTAGACCTCACAGGGTTGAGTCCGCATGGAAGCAGTTCCATTTTAAAATAAATCACACACAGGCAACCTTCGCTCAACATGACCTTCGTACCTCTGGGCCCTCATGTACAGCGTCATCAGAAACGGAACTGTGTGCTGTCTGCTCCATCACACAAGGAAGTCAGAGGCTCTAATGATTACATTGTTCCCCGGGATGGGCAGCCAGCGATCGACAGGAGATAATCAGCTCCAGTCACAAGGAGTAAAACTCTGATCATCCACTTTCATCCGGATGATTTAGCATCTGGTTTACCAGGTGATAGTTCCTATCCTCACATGAATACATAGTCGAGAGTGGCAGCAGCATCATGTCCCAGGGTGTGCATATCTCTGAAGATCTGTCATGTGACAGCACTCAAGGGACCTTAGTGAACAACTCTGTAGATCTGCAAAGGTGGCAGCACAGGTAGTTAAGGTGGTGAAAAAAAACATGTTGCTAGCCATCATTAGCCAGAGCTAAAATGTTAGGGACGGGAGGTCAAAAAGGTCAGGCCACAGTGTGCGCAGTTCTGTTCATCGCATTATATTAACAACGTGATTGCTCCTGGAAGAACATAGAGGATTTACCAAGATGTTGCTTGGGATAGAAGTTTAAATTATGTGCTTATTATGTGCTTATTTCTGCTGGAGGGATGGAGGCAGATGAGGGATAAGATGTGAGCTATATAAAATATAGTGAGAAACATTTCCCCAAAATGGAGATGTTTAAAACCTGGGTATATTGCTTTAAAAGGAGAGTCAGAGAGAATCTGGGCAAATAGTTTTCTCATCCAGATGCCCGAGAATGTGAAGGACACAGCTGCTTTCACAATATTTAAGGAAGATTTGGAAGACCATTAAATTGCCAAGGCAGAAGAGACTCCAGATCAAGTGCGAGTAAATGTGATTAGAAGAGATTTGGAACAATGGTCAGAGTGAAGACCTTGTGTGGTGTATCTCTATAACTCTATCAGTAACTCGTATTATGCCTTTAAGATGCCAGATTTCATCCCACATATTTCTGACCATATCTGGTACGTATATCATCTAGTTTTAGAAGTTTATGATTGCAGGCACAGTCACTTAATACTATGGGCTACATCAACACTCAGTAATGCAAACTTCTCATTCCAGATACAATCAGTCAGTGTGTTTGGTATATTATTCCAAACACAGTCACTGAATCTTATATATGTATATAATTGCAGATACAATATCTCAGTGTTTTGTATTTATGATTCCAGAAACTGTCGCTGCATATTATGTATTCATAATTCCTGACAGTCACACAATATAATGAGTTGATGATTTTAGACACTGCGCCTCAGTACAATATAGTTACATAAATAGATACAGCGGCGTTTTTTCATTCAGGGACAGTCCCTTCATTTGTAACTTCAAGTGATGCCCCTTATTATAAAGCATGGAACAGTGCAGCACATGAACAGGCCCTTAGGACCACAATATCTGCGCCGAACATGATGGCAAGCTAAACGAATCCATTCTTCCTGTGCATGATCCATGTCCCTCCATTTTCCGCTTATTAATGTGCCTATCTAAAAGCCTCTAAAATGCCATAATTATATTTGCTTCCAGCACTAACCCTGGCAGTGCATACCAGGCACACAGCAGTCTCATGTAAAATGTTTGCCCTACATGTCCCTTTTAAAGTTTCTACTACTCGCTATACAGCTGTGCTCTCCAGTGTTTGACTTCTCCACTCCAGGAAAAATATTCAACCCTTTCTATGCCTGTCATAATTTAAAAATGGAGATCAACCAAGGGCAAAGTGTAGTTAAACCAGGGGAAGTCATTCATTGCTGTGAACTGAGTTCTCCCATGGCGGCAGAGGCCTGCATCCCTGCAGCAGCTGGCAAATCCATCCCGCCGGTCTCCCACAGAATTGCTGGTGTGTATGGGCTTCACGCAAGTTGGGTGTTTATAACATGGGGAGGACCTGCACACTGCTGCCTCTGGTGATCGGAGGACATG
Source organism: Okamejei kenojei (assembly GCA_035221665.1). Taxonomy (NCBI): domain Eukaryota; kingdom Metazoa; phylum Chordata; class Chondrichthyes; order Rajiformes; family Rajidae; genus Okamejei; species Okamejei kenojei. The sequence goes on along the minus strand of CM069140.1, from coordinate 26,840,832 downwards.
ATAGAAGAGTGTGGGTCATTGCCGTGAAGGTGTGATTCCACAAAGATTGCTATATCACCTGACTATTGTAGCGGAACTGTTTGACTTTAGAGATACAGCATGGGAACAAACCACGTTGTATCGCCCCATGCACAAGCCCCATGCACAAGCACTATCCCACACTCTAGGGTCAATAAACAATTTTACTAAAGCCAATTAACCTACGTCTTTGGAAAGCACCCGAAGAAAACCCACGCAGTCACAGGGAGAACATACAAACTTCATACAGACAGCATCCAGTCAGGATTCCACCAGGGTCTCTGGCGCTGTAAGGCAGCAACTCTACGGTACGCCACTGTGCTGCCCCAGTACCAATTCAGGATATTCCTCAGATGTTGGTGAGAAGGATTTTTCATAAACAAATTGCCTGAGTGTGCCTTTGCAAAATCTAAAGGGCCTGTCCCACTTACGTGTCCTTGGCACGCAAATTACGCGACCTCGTGTTGTGCCGCGACGGTCCCGCGTGACTTCATTCGACCGCACAGCCGTCTGGAGCGCGTGACATCATTTGAAGATGGACACAAAATGCCAGAGTAACTCAGCATCTCTGGAGAGAAGCAATGGGTGATTTTTCGGGTCGAGACTCTTCTTCAGTCTGAAAGAAGGGTCTTGACCCAAAAAGTCACCCATTCCTTCTCTCCAGAGACGCTGCCGGTCCTGCTGAGTTACTCCAGCATTTTGTGTCTATCTTCAATTTACCTGGCCCCGTTCTGGGAGTAGAAGAGGGGACGGATCCGGACCGCAACGGCCGTGAGCCCCAGGCCGAGTTCGGCGATCGTTTGCCTGCTTCTGCTGCTGTTGCAGGTGAGACGTTGCGTCGCGCCAGGGTCTTGGGCCTGTCCCACTTTGGCCGTCAGTTACGCGACAGGCCGTTGCCACGCGAAGATTTCGTTCGCTACAAAGATTTCTGAGCCCCACACGATGTCGCGCACAACTACATACCCCTCCGCGCTTCTCAGTGGAACCGGCCCCCGCGCGGCTATACGATGCCCGTGCGCCTCAACGCGACGACGAGGTCGCGTAATTTGCGTGCCAATGACACGTAAGTGGGACAGGCCCTTAAATCTTCTGCCTCTGCCAAGATTATTGGTCTCTTTGTTTTATTCTGACTGCGTTTCAAAGTCTCAGTATGGGGCCATTTCAAAGCACAGTTAAAAGTTAACCACTTTGTTGTGCGTCTTGTATGAGCCAGACTGGTAATCAAAACAGATTTCCTTTCCTTGGAGGCCAGTCTTGTGGCAGATGGACATTTTTGTCAATCTGCCAGTTTCAGGGTCATCATTATTAATATCATATTTTTATGCTTAATTATTTAATAACAGTATTTAAATTCCCCTGCTGCCATGGTAGGAAATGAACTCATGTTTCTAGACCATTAGTCCAGCCCTCTGGATTACAGAGCAATAATTTAATCACCAGGCTACTGCTTCCCATAGATATTTGACAATAGACATCGTTATACAATCCCACAGGAAACCTATACCAGACAATTATACAGAACACGGTAATATGAGGACCAACACAGTCTTCGATTAATGCAGGAAGATTAAAGCAGATAGAGTCAGGGAGTGCTACAGCCATCACCCTACATTTTGGAAGCATCTGATACCAAGCACAGTCATAGAAACATAGAAAATAGGTGCAGGAGGAGGCCATTTGGCCCTTGGAGGCCATTCATTGTGATCATGGCTGATCATCCACAATCAGTAACCCATGCCTGCCTTCTCCCCTTATCCCTTGATTCCGCTAGCCCCTAGAGCTCTATCTAACTCTCTTTTAAATTCATTCAGTGAATTGCCCTCCACTACCTTCTGTGGCAGAGAATTCCACAAATTCACAACTCTCTGGGTGAAAAGGTTTTTTTCTCATCTAAGTTTTAAATGGCCTCCCCTTTATTCATAGACTGTGGCCCCTGGTTCTGGACTCCCCCAAGATTGGGAACATTTTTCCTGCATCTAGCTTGTCCAGTCCTTTTATAATTGTAGATGTTTCTATAAGATATCCTCTCATCCTTCTAAATTCCAGTGAATTCCAGTGCTTGAGCGCTAGCAGAGGAGAGTGCCTGTAACCACAATGCAGGAGCCCCGTTCATGGTATGACGGGATGCAATACAAGACAGTGAGGCAGCATCATCAAAGATAGACACAAAATGCTGCAGTAACTCAGCGGGTCAGGCAACGTCTCCGGAGAAAAGGGAATAGGTGACGTTTTTTAGTTTGAGACCCTTCTTCAGACCCGAAGCATCACCTATTCCCTTTTCTCCAGAAATGCTGCTTAACCCACTCCAGCAATTTGTGTCTATTTTGGTGCAAACCAGCATCTACAGCTCCTTCCTAGGCAGTATCATCACATACACAGTCTGTACTGAGGGATCCTGTTGAAATTCAAATAAAGCTGCAGATAAGGCAAATCTGAAATTAAAACAGAAACTGCTGGAAACACTCAGCAGGTCAGGCAGCATCTGTGGGAGAGAAACAGACTCAATGTTTCGTGTCAGAGATTTTTTGTCTGATGAGTTAGATGCTGCCAAACCTGGAATATTTCCAGCATTTTTTGTTATGTTCTCTTGTTGAGCATAGCGACGGGACCTCAGGGTCAGAAAGTACATTCATTCTCAGAGTACTACAGTATATAGATTTAATATCGGGTATAGTCACTCCTTATTCACATTATTATTCTGATAATTGATAAAGTCATATAGTTCCTAACGTCACGGAAAGTCCCCAACAGCTTTATCAAACAGAATTTGCTTCAGAGACAAGAGATTTTGGGTAAATAATCGAAAACTTGGTAATTAATTGGGAAAGGGAGAGAGATAAGAGAAAGGTACAGGGTGGGAATTGCAGAGCCTGGTGCCTTGACAACCAAAGTCACAATGGCCGTTACTAGTACAGTAAAATTCAGAGAGGTGGAAAGTACAAATAAATGAGGGAGTTAAGTCCTAAAGAAACGGCAAGGCCAAGCAGAAATTTGAAAGCAAGATTAAAGATTTAAAAACGAAGGACATACACTCCCTTGACGGATTCTGTTAAGAGCTTTGCCCTGTTGATCTCATTCTACTGGAAATTTGAGTTTTCTGGTTGAGAGAATCACAGAATCGTACAGCACAGAAGGGGCCCTTCGGTCCATCTCATCTGTGCCAGCCGTGATGCCCGTCTCCCTTAAACACATTTGCCGGCATATCCTTCTTCAGCTTTCCCATCCATGTACCTGTCCAAACGTCTCTTAAATAGTTGTACAGTAAATGTATCTGTCTCCACTTCCTCCTCTGGCAGATCGTAGAACATATTCGCCACCCTCTATTTGAAAGAAACGTACCCCTCGGATCTCCCTTAAATTTCCCCCTCTCCTCACCTTAAACCTGTGCCCTCTAGTTCTAGACTCCCCCGCCCTAGGAAAAATATTGTGACTATCCATCCTATGCATCTCATGATTTTCTAAGCCTCCGAAAGGCCACCACTCAGTTTGAAAGAGAATAAACCCAGCCTGTTCAGTATCTGCTTGTTACTACAGCCCTCCATTCCAAGCATCATCCTGGTGAATCTCTTCCACACTCTCTCTCCAGCTACCGCATCATTCTTGTGGTGCGGTGACCAGGACCCTACACTATTCTCCAAATACAGTTTCACAAATAGTTTGCGCGGATGCAGCATGATGTGCTTGAAAATGCCTCGAGCTGGCAAAATAATTTGCTACATGGTCGCCGTGTGGGGATCCTCCGGACCATGTCGATGCCAGAGCTTGGTCACTAGGTCTCTGTGCGTGGGGGCAGTGAAATTCTGCCTGTTAATAGCTGGGAGAAACAGCAGAAACGGGGCCGGTGGTTTGAAGAATGAGCTGCTTTATTTGCTTTGTCACAAGCCACAAAATCAGCCAGTAGCTCTTCAGGCTCAGTTCCCCTGCTTGACGTTCGCAATGCCTGTTGATTCTTTCCAAGACTTGTGGAATATTACCATCGTCTAGAACTCCAGGCTTTATTGTCTCCAATCTGGGAAAGGCAGCAATGCATAGAATCAAGGCTGAAGTGGATGAAACAAACTGCACCGTTTTGCCAATGCTGGACAGTTTGAACTGTTTTTGTAAACTTACTGATCTCCTCTGGAGGAATCTTCATTCCTTATGGACACAGAAAGGGAATATTATACCTCCCACCTATGGGGGCATCGTCCTTAGGGCAAGCAGTGTGTTCTTGCTTGTACAGCGTGCGTATCAGGTTTGCTCCAGCCGGTAGCAATGACGTCAGGCTTTAGTTCAGTGCCTGGTGCTTGCACGAGAGTTGCTGCTATGAGTTTCCTCAGGAAGGCCTCTGCTCACTGACTATAGTGGTGAAACCAAGAGATTCCACTAATTCAGTCTGTCCTTGAAGACTTGTGGCATTTGTCGTGGCCAGCAGCTGCAGTGGTGGACAGGTCCTCGCACATTATGCTGTCTCTTCAGCCATATACAGCCTTTGGCAGATTATAGTCATAGAGTCATACTGTGTGGAAACAGGCCCTTCTGCCCAACTTACCCACTCCGACTAACATGTCCAATTTATACTAGCCCCACCTGCCTTTGTTTGGCCCGTATCCCTCTAAACCTGTCTTATTCATGTACCTGTCTAAACGTTCCTTAAACATTGAGTTAGATAGTCCCTACCACGGAGAACTGGAAACTAAACAGCAATACAATACCACATCTGCTGGAGCAGATTGTGAATCAGTTCTGCTGTTGTTGATGTGTCTCTGTTCTACATGGGTGCCCGGCATGAGCGGTGAACAAATACTCCAGGGTCCTTCTGTTCCTTCACTTCACTCAATTAACATCCATCCCCTTGCCTTGCAGCACTTCTCAAATGTATTCCATCACCCTTGCTCAGATTCAATTCTATTTGCAATTATTCTGCTTAATGGACCAGACCGTTTCTATCTTCCCACAGCTTCTTTCTTACCGGCAAACACATGATCATACTTATTAATTAACACATTTTATAAAAACGAAAGGGGCTGGAAACGGAGTCCCATGGAGTCCCACTGCTAACGGCTCTCCAGTCACAAAAGCCTCCAAGATCAAGTGCAGTGTGGGCGGTCGTTTCGCTGAACTCCTTCACTCAGTCCTCCTCGGCCCACTCAATCTCCTGGTTGCCAAACACTTTAACTCCCCTTCTCATTCCCACACTGACCTTACTGCCCTGGGCTTCCTCCACTGTCAGTGTGAGGTCAAATGCAAATTGGAGGGACAGCACCTCATTATTTCACTTGGGCAACTTACAACCCAGTGGTATGAATGTTGATTTCTATAATTTTAAGTAACCCTTGCATTCGCCTCTCTCTCCGTTCACCCACCACCCTAGTCGTAGTAGTAGTTTCACTGTCGTCCTGCTTAGTTTCACTCGTTATCACCTTCTCTGCAGCCAACAATGGACCATTGTGGGCTTCACCTTTCCTTGACCATCGTTACTGGCTTTGATTTGTCCTTTTGCATACATTTCATTCATTTGTTCTTTGTACCTCTTCATATATTTAGTTTCCCTCTTCCCTGACTCTCAGTCTGAAGAAGGGACACAATCCGAAACGTCACCCATTTCTTTTCTCAAGAGATACTACCTGACCCTCTAAGTTACTCCAGCATTTTGTGTCCATCCTTAGGCATTTCCCTTTGCTTGGAGCCACTGACCAAAACTTAGATCCCGTGGCCTTTACTTTTGTGACTCGCCTGCCAGGTGAGACCTTATTAATAGCCTTGCTAAAGTCCATAATAAATCAGGCACAGTCACATAACATTGGAGGGAACAGTCACCAGAATCATTGAAATCTTTGGACACAGAAACGTGCCCTTTTAGCTCAGCTCACCCAGTCTGACTGTGAAGCCAATCTGTGCTAATCCCAGTGCCTTACATTTGGTTCCCCTACTTAGTCCATACCTTTCCAAGTTATCATAAATACTGGCCCTCGGAATCTTCTCCATCAATTCTCCTGTCTTTAATGTAAGGCTCACAATAGACAATAGACAATAGGTGCAGGAGTAAGCCATTCGGCCCTTCGAGCCAGCACCCCCATTCAATGTGATCATGGAACATGCCCTTTTACCCAGCTCACCCATTCTGACTGTGAAGCCAATCTATGCTGATCCCAGCTGCCATCCCAGTTGTACTGGCCTGTCGCTTCCAGGCTTTTATCCCTCCAGTCTTCTGGTTTCCCAAATACGGCTAACAAAGATGCACAAGTCTTTGTTAGTCACCCAGCAATCTTCTCCTTTGATTTCAATAGCATCCTGGGATAGATCCCATCAAGCCCTGGCGATTTATCTACCCTAATATGCATCAATATTTCCAAACACGTCCCCCTCCCTGATCCAGACAAAATCTCCCTTAACTACCCTGAGTCTGAAGAAGGGTCTCAGCCCAAAACATTACCCATTCCTTCTCTCCAGAGATGCTGCCTGTCCCGCTGAGTTACTCCAACATTTTGTGTCTATATTCAGTGTAAACCAGAATCTGCAGTTCCTTTTTACACATTCCACATCTTTCTACCTGATGAATATTATTTGTATGTGACAAATAAACTTGACTTGACTTGAATATCGATGAGAAGTAATCACTCAATAGCACAGAAATCTGCTAACAGATACCAATAGACTATAAAACGGGAATCTAATTCAGGTCACCATAACACGCTACGACAGTAGCTTGTTACCAAATATCATATTATTCTTACCGACCCTCTCCAAAAAAAGAAATCTATCTAGTTCGACACAACATTCCCTTAATAAATTCCTGCTAACCGTTTAGAAGTAGACTGTGCCTTGTAAATGAAGACACAAGAGATTACAGATGCTGAAATCTTGAGTAAAGTGCAACCTGCTATCAGAACTCAATGGATCAAACAGCAATTGTGCAGAGACATGAACAGTCTTAAAAAGCGTTCTGACCCCAAATGTCCACTGTCCATTGAAGGAGAGCTGATTCAACAGGTAAGAAAGGATGGTGGATGTCAATGAACAGTTGATTTCCTTGCCAGTGTTTGATCTTGCCTCCATAACACTTCAGGGGGTTTGGAGTCAAAGTGAGTATTCCCAGGGTGACTATTCCTGCTGCATTTCAGGAGGGTTTGTCCTGCCTGTACAGTAGGACGTGATGGATGGACAGCCAGACAATGCAACACTACATTAGTTATCGGCATTATCACTTAAGACCATAGGACCAAAAGACATAGGAGCAGAATTAGGCCATTTGGCCATCGAGTCTGCTTTGCCTTTCCATCATGGCTGATCTATTTTTGCTTCTCAACCTCATTCTCATTCTCTCTCCGTAACCTTTGACGCCCTTACGAATATTATCATTCCCTTTCTAATATTGCCAACATTAACTTGATGCTAATGTTGTATACCACTGCATTAAAGATGTATGATACGAGACACAGACATGCAATGCTAAAGGGAATAAGAATCTGATACCAGATAAACTCACAATGTTCTGGATCGATCATGGTCGTAAAATACGTCAAGGAACTGAGACCAGACTCAGCCTGAGACCAGACTGCCCACAGGGTAACAATGCTTACACAATTATTATGTAGATGCTTGGTATCAGACAGTTAAACTCAACTATAGGCATCTGATCCTCGAGACAGGCAGAGGAACTTTGGGGTCTCATATCTGACATGATCCCACAGTACGTTCTGATCCGACACTGGGCAATTCCATACACTACAACAGGAACTGATAGCAGATGCCATTACACAAGTCTAGAGGGATTGACACATATTGCTGGGGTCTAATAACAACCTATTGCAGGCACCAGCTCCCAAACAAAGGCACACAGTACTGCAGTGGTCTGCTCATAGACATAATGGAGGAAGGTTCTGTGATGAGATGGATATTTGAGAACTCACCCCACAGTCAAAACAGTTGAAGGAGGAGTGAAAATAAAGTCGAGGACCGCAGCCGTACATCTTTAGAAACATCTCGGAGAGAAAGAGACCCAGAAAGGTGAACTCGGCATAGTCTGAGAAAAGGAAATGGGACGGATTAGAGAGACCAGACGGTGTGAGAGGCACAGCATGATCCCGTTTGCAGCCCCAGTCTCCGTAAGACCATTCCAGAGTTCATGACCTCACAGAGCTGTCGCCCAGTCCTTCCCCAGCCAGCTCTGGCCTGTTTCCCTGGGTGACGCTTTTTGAGGGAATCCGGGTGGGATGGGATGGGATGAGGTGATGAGGGTCGTGAGGTCGGGTAGGATGGGCGAGCTGGTGAAGAGGAGGGACTGCAGTGCTTCCTTTCACGGCGATGGCAGGCTACGGTCTGTGAAGTAAATGTTTTCCATTCAAACTGCAGTATTTTCAGGCCACAGGATCCCAACGCACAGAGCAGAGAGAGTCTTACCATTTATTGCCAAGTGCGGGCTCTGTGATACAGGTGTCATGATAAACAAATACATCGGTATTTATATCGTTTTCAAGAACTCAGGTAATTCCAAGGCACTTGCCTTTTCAGGGGTGCTCACAATAGTTCAGTTTAGAGATACAGTGAGGAAACAGGCCCTTCGGCCCACCGAGTCTGCGCCGACCAGCGATTCTCATACACCAGCACTATCCTACACAGTAGGGACAATTTTTACCTATGCCAGTGAACCTACAAACTTGTACGTCTTGGGAGTGTGGGAGGAAACCAAAGCACCCGGAGAAAACCCATACGGTCACGGGGAAAACATACAAACTCTGTACAGACAGCACCCGTAGTCAGGATTGAACCCGGGTCTCTGGCCCTGTAAGGCAGCAACATTATCGCTGCGTCACCCTGCCCGCCCCGGTAGCAAATACTTTAACTTTGGCGTAGAACATTTACCACCTATTTAATCAAGGTTTTGTTCAGCTGTCGCAGAGCCTCCACCGCTCTTGTGTCCCAGTCCTCTGGATATCAAGTCAGCACTCTTTCCACCTTGCTGATTATTTTTCGTACTTCCCACAGTAATTCATAGTAATCCTCCATGTGGGAGGATTGATAGTGGGGGCAGGAGTTAGTTGCATGATAGAGGAGCTTGGGTCTCTGAGTCTCTTTGAATCACCAATGTTTTAGACTGTTCCCAATTACGAAAGTCCCCTACCCTATCTGCTTAAAGTCCAGAGTGGATGGTCTTGCATTTAACTGTGCTGAAAACCATCTATTACAATTTGCCACATGACTATTAACATATCTTTAGAACTTAAAGCTCCCATTTACAAGGCAAAAAACATTGTCAAATGTTGTACCGTCAACAAGTTCTCTCTCCCATCCGCGCACCATTTATAATTACTGGAAAGAGTTGGGAGTCGTGACTGTTTGGATCCTGTCAATCGGAGCAGCTACCCATTATGCTTCCTCCACCTCCTCCCTGAGCACAGACTTTTGGGCCAGGACAAAAATTAGCTTTCAGGTCTATGAAATGCAACATTAGCAGACTTCAGAGGAATACCTTCCTGGGGTAAAAACCCATACAACTTTCCCTTTTCAGGTGACCACATAATGAAATCATCTTTCAAGAAGTACTGTGCTCACATTCAGGTGCTCCTAACTTCATCCCTGCATGGCCTAACCCTCACGTTAAGGGTGGGTCCTCTGTCCTGCATTCCCCATCAAAGGAAATGTTATCTCTTTATCTGTCCTCTCTACATTCTGAGATTGTGAAAGACATTTGAGAAATGCATGCCCTTCTTTGAATGGACATGGGGGCATGGTGGTGCAGCGGTATAGTTGCTGCCTTGCAGAGCCAGAGACCCAGGTTCAATCCTGACTACAGATGCTGTCTGTGTGGAGTTTGTACGTTATCCCTGTGACCACGTAGGTTTTCTCCATGTGCTTCGGTTTCCTCCCACACTCCAAAGACGTGCAGGTTTGCCGTTTAATTGACTTCGGTAAGTTGTAAAAATTGTCCCCAGTGTAGAATAGTGTTAGTGTACGGGGTGATCGCAGGTCGGCACAGACTTGGTGGGCAGAAGGGCCTGTTTCCACACTGCATCTCTAAAGTCTACAGCCTGAAGGCAAAAACCTTGCTCCAACATCAAAAAGCAAGCAGATGGGACCACGAAAGTAGCACCCATGTGGCTTCCCTGGCTGAAGGGCTAGTTTCCTTGTCCAGCCGGTAGATATAGAGCACACGCCAAATAAGAAACAAACTTGTGCAAGAGGAAGCTGGACAGAGCCAGGGATAACAACTGTAGAAGGTCTTGGGAGAGCATGGGATCTCCTGGGGAGTGAGGGTAGTGAGTATTCCATTGTCCGAGGGGTTCAAGGAGTAGACAGGGTCCAGAGATTCATTTGCTGGTTCCTTGCCCATGTGTCTGAAAACCCATGGTATTGGGGTGGGGAGATGTGCTGAGGCATGTTTGCACTAGAAACATGGTGTGGAGATAATGAATGTTTGCAAGGATAGCATTTCCTTTGATAGGACAAAGTGAAAACATTTCTTACAATGGGGAATGCAGGGCAAAGTGATAGTGTTTCCTATGATGGGGAGTGAGGACAAGGGACACACCCTTAAAGCGAGGGCCATGCAGGAGTGATGTCAGGAGCACTCCTTCACACTGTTGGGGGTGATCCAGAAATTTCATCCTCCAACAAGCTGTTTAGATCAATCAGAGTTTTGATGAGTTTAGTTTTCAATGGATTTGTCAGGGCCTGTGTAAGACTGTGGAAACTAGGTGGATTGATGGAATTTATTACAATGTCTTTCCTACCTTCAATTTGGTTCGATGCATTTCAGCCAGAACTAGTGGATAAACAAATGTTACGTCATAGAAAGAATCGGCAGTCTGAATGTTCCCCGACAGGCAACTTTACCTTTGGGCCAGCAATATTATACTTACAAAGGAAGTTGGAGAGCCATGGAGGCTGGTCATAGTGGACGATGGCAACACACACGGTGTTAAGAGCCACCAGCCCCAGGACGATCCAGTAGAAGGCGTGGGACTTGACCATGTGGCGGATGGAGATGCGCAGCATGCGCTCCTTGCGGCGGAAGTAAGATGACCCCTCCAGCAGCTTGGTGCTCTTGATGCTCGCCCTTGCCAGCGGGGACCCTGGACAAAGCAAGGAGGAGACAATCTTAGATGGAGGGAGGGAAAATCACCCTTTACACAAAGGACCTCTTTGAAATATCAGTAATGAGCTTGCTTAAGATAAAATACAAAAAAGAATAAAACTGGGCCTAAAGAGTCAAAAACTGCCCACAGTCACAGGGGTCGGTTTTGCATTGTCATAGAGAGTCTTAGAGTCCGACAGTGTGGAAACAGGCCTTTCAACCCAACTTGACCACACCACCCAACCTGTCCCATCTACACTAGTCCCATCTGTCTATGTTTGGTCCATATCCCTCAAAACCTGTCCTATACATGTAGCTGTCCAAATGTTTCTTAAACAGTGCAATACTACCTGCCTCAATTACCTCCTCCGGCAGCTCGTTCCATACACCCACCACCTTCTGTGTGAAAAAGTCATGCCTCAGGTTCCTATTAAATCATTCCCCCCTCACCTTAAACCTATGTCCTCTGGTTCTCGATTTCCCTGGTCTGGGCAAGAGACACTTCTATAAGATCACCCCTCATCTTCCTGCACTCCAGGGAATAGGGTCCTGGCCTGCTCAACCTCTCCCTATCGCTCAGGTCCTCGACTCCTGGCAACATCCTTGCAAATCTTCTCTGTACACTTTCTAGCTTGACAGCATCTTTCCTATAACATGGTGCCCAGAACTGAAAACAATATTCTAAATGTGGCCTCTCCAACGTCTGACATAACTGCAACATGACCTCCCAACTTCTATACTAATTGTTTTGTCTTTAGAAGATTGAAGGATGATGCAATGGACATGTTAATGAATGATAGAAGGATTGGATTGGACATAAAAAGGGAAACAGATTTTTTTTAGCGGGAAGGTCCATAACAAAAAGACAAATTGATGGAGTTAGTATGGCATACTTTACGAGCGGTTGTCATGTTACAGCTTTGAAGGACATTGAAGAGACCCCACTGGGAATATTAGGTGCAGGGCTGGTCGGCAAACTTCAGCAAGGCTGGACAGGGTGCAGAAAAGAATCATAAGGGACAGGAGGGGTTCAGCTATAAAAGGAGAGACTGGATAAGCTTTAGGAGTGGAGGAGGCTGAGAGGTAACCTGATAGAGGTTAATAAAATCACAAGGGGAAAATAGACTTTTAATGATCAGTCAGCTGAGCAACAGCAGGGAAATCAACATTAGGGGTCATATATTTAAGGTGATGGGATATTTAATGCAAATCTGAGGGGCAGCTTTTTCCAGACATTGCGTGGTGGATACAAGCTTGAGGAGGTAAAGGCAGGTACAATTGTACCAGGTAGTGAAGGCAGGCACCAGTCTGAAGAAGGATCCAAAACATCACCTTGTCCATTTCCTCCAGAGATATTGCCTGACTTGCTGGGTTCCTCCAGCACTTTGTGTGTTACGCAGGTACAATTACAATGTTTAAAAGATAGTTTACAGGTACATGGATAGGAAGAGTTTGGAGGGACATGGCCAAATGGAATTAAAGGGCATAGACAGGAGTTGGCCCTAAGGGCCTGTTTCTGTGCTGTATAATGCTATAACACCATCAATCTCATCTAAGTTAGAGACTCACCCACAGAAGATATTTCAGTGTAGTGGTCATCACTTGACTCGGTGTGGATCATTTCCATTCGCCCTTTTTTGATTGTTGCTCTTCTAAGAACTGAAAACAAGGAGCTTATTGATCGCAAACAAAATTCTGTTAATTGTTAATTACAAAACTGCTGAGTATTCAACATCAAGAAAAAGAGAATAGTCTGAGCGACGAGCTGCAGGATCCAAACTGACAGAGGCGGCAAAGATGTGACCAGTGACTCAGGTTATCACCCCTTTTCTCATCTGTTGCACTCCATCCTTCATCATGTCCATAAGGTCATAAGTGACAGGAGCAGATTTAGGCCATTCGGCCCATCAAGTCTACTCCGCCATTCAAACATGGCTGATCTATCCTGATCTCCCTCCTAATCCTATTCTCCTGCCTTCTCCCCATAACCTCTGACACCCGTACGGAGTTGTGTACTGTACCCCTACTGTTGTGTTCCTCCCTTCCATCACTCGTTCTCCTGGTCCTGGGGTGGTGGTGGTGGTTGAGTGTGTCAGGGTGCTGGGGATGAGAGGTCCAACAGGGTGTCGGTGGGTGAGGTTATACAGGAATTGGGAATTTGTGGGTCCAGAACAATGAGGGCGGGTGAGGAAGTGAGCGTGGGAAACTGTGCAGTTACCACAGAAGAGGATACAAGTATCAAAGACCACATCTGGAGTATTGTGTACAGTTTTGGTCTCGTAATTTGGGGAAGGACAACCTTGTGATTGAGGCAGTGCAGCGTAGGTTCACGAGATTGATCCCTGGGATGGCGGGACTGTCATATGAGGAAAGATTGAAAAGACTAGGCTTGTATTCACTGGAGTTTAGAAGGATGAGGGGACTCTTATAGAAACATATAAAATTATAAAAGAACTGGACAAGCTAGATGCAGGAAAAATGTTCCCTATGTTGGGCGAGTCCAGAACCAGGGGCTACAGTTTTAGAATAAAGGGGAGTTCATTTAAGACTGAGGTGAGAAAAAACCTTTTCACCCAGAGAGTTGTGAATTTGTGGAATTCCCTGCCACAGAGGGCAGTGGAGGCCAAATCACTGGATGGATTTAAGAGAGAGTTAGATAGAGCTCTAGGGGCTAGTGGAGTCAAGGGATATGGGGCGAAGGCAGGCACGTGTTATTGATTGGGGACAATGAATGGCGGTGCTGGCTCGAAGGGCCGAAGGGCCTCCTCCTGCACCTGTTTTCTATGTTTCTAAGTTTCTATGTAGCCACTTTTTCAAGAAGCTCAGTGGCAGAGTTAGTCGAGTTGCCGGCTCTCATGATCCCCATCTCCAGTGCTGTTGTGTGGAGTTTGTATGTTCTCCTTGTGACTCCACCAGTTTCCTCACACATCCTAAAGACACGAGGCTATCTGGTTAGAAGCTGTTGAGAAGGATTTAACAAAACAATGCTAAAAAATATCAATAGGATTAGGAATAGGAATAGGAAAAGGAAAGTACATTTGACAAATCTTTCATGTTTTTTTGTTGGAGATTTTTTAGTGGGACAGCGGTAGAATTGTTAACTTTATAGCACCAGAGAGACCAGGGTTCGATCCTCACCATGGGTGCTGTCTGTACGGAGTTTGTATGTTCTCTCCGTGACCTGCGTGAATTTTCTCCGGGATCTCCCGTTTCCTCCTACACTCTAAAGATGTACAGGTTTGTAGGTTTATTGACATTGGTAAGACTGTAAATTGACCCTTGAGTGTGTGTGTAACACAGCGTTAGTGTAGAGGAGTTGCTAGTTGGCGCGGACTCTGTGGGCTGAAGGGCCTGTATCTCTAAGCTAAACTAAACAATTTCTTGGAACAGCTCAGGGAAAATGAGAGGATGTGTTGAACTTGGTATTTCAGCCTTTGTCACTTTAAAGGTTGGTGTGTAACAATAAAGTGCATATTACATACTACTGGATGATATCCTACAATGGACTGAAAACTGGTCGACAGATAGGAAACATAGAGTAGGAATGCAGTTAAAAACAGATAGAAACATTCCCTGCCACAAAGGCCAAATCACTGGCTGGATTTAAGAGAGAGTTAAATAGAGCTCTCGGGGCTAGTGGAATCAAGGGATATGGGGAGAAGGCAGGCACGGGTTATTGATTGGGGACGATCAGCCATGATCACAGTGAATGGCGGTGCTGGCTCAAAGGGCCGAATGGCCTCCTCCTGCACCTATTTTCTATGTTTCTATGTTTCTATAGCTCGCTTTCCAACTGTTCATAAAGCCCAGTATCTGTCTCACAAAGTGTTGCTTACTGCACTCACCTTCCAATCACACGGGCCCTGGTTCCCACACTCCCTTTATGTTCATGAGGAATCCAGTTCCAGCACCCCTTAACATTACTGCAGCCCTCATTCTCACCTTCCCTTTATACTCAAGGGCACTTTGGTTTCTGCATTCACTGGGGCACCTACATTCCCTTTGAACTCTCCAAGGCGCCAGTTTCCACACTCCCTTTAAATTCACCACATTCCCTTTAAACTCACTGGGACCCCAGTTCAAATGCCCCTGTAAACTTTACCAAGGCCCCAGTTCCCTTGCTCCCTTTAAAACTCACAGGAGCTGTTGATCACTCACTCATTTCATATTTACCTAGTTCCACTGAAAAAAAAAATTATAACATTGTAACACCTAAAAAAGACGAGTTAAGAGAATGTAGCAGTGGTAATGAAAATAGCATTCTATATTCCAGAAAATCTGCCTGCCTGCTACCACCATAGTATCATTGTGCTTAATTATTAGAGTTTTTATGAATGTTTTCTCATTGTGGCTGGTGGCTGGTGGTGATTAATGGAGTATTGTGGGGATCAGCTTGGCTCTCAGCTATTTGTGATGAATATCAATGACTTGGATGCACAAACGGAATGCATTATTTCTGAATTTGCCAATGATATTAAACTGAGTGGGATTACAAACTAAGGAAAGAGGTTTTGAGGGGACTTAGGCTGATGGAGGGAGCGGACAAAAGCATAGTGGTATAACATGGATAAAATTAGGTTATCCCCTTATGGGAGAAAAAGAGACCGGTGTCATTTGGAAGGTGTCATGCAATGGGATTGTGAATGATCCCAGCAGAATGGAATTATTGAAAACTATGCACGAAACAAGACCAATGAATAGCAATCTTACCATCCAGTGCTGACTTCTCTCCAGCATTTTTATTTTCTTCCAGTAACATCACTTCCTCTGATGAGAGAGAAAGATAGAAAAAGCGAGGGAGGGAAAGAGAAGGGGGGGAGGGAGTGGGAGAGAGAGGGAGAGAGAGAGAGATAGAGCGAGAGAAAGAGGAGAGAGAGATCAGTCTGTGACATCTCACACATAGGACACATTATCACTGCCCCATTCGTCCATGTTTTGGTGGAATTTTCAAAGTGCAGTCTGCGCTCCACTTCATATGAGCAGTGTCCAATCCAGCCAAGCCCAGGCTGCTGCAGGCCTCCAGCCATCACCTTCCTTGGATGTGGCGTTCCTCTCCTCTGTGCCCACCTTTGTGCCCCGGGGGCATTTGTAACAGTATATTCAAAGTCAAAGTCAAAAGAGTCAAAGTCAAGTCAAAGTCAAAGTCAGAGTGAAAAGAGTTTATTGTCATGTGTCCCTGACAGGACAATGACATTCTTTCTTTGCGTAGTACAACAGAACATAGTAGGCATTGACTACAGTTATATACTTAAATACACACATTAATTAATAAATTAATAAAGTGCAAATAACAGATGGAGGGGTATTAATGTTCAGAGTTTTGTCCGAGCCAGGTTTAATAGCCTGATGGCTGTGGGGAAGTAGCTATTCCTGAACCGGGTCGTTGCAGTTCTCAGGCTCCTGTACCTTCTACCCGAAGGTAGCAGGGAGATGAGTGTGTGGCCAGGGTGGTGTGGGTCCTTGATGATGCTGCCAGCCTTTTTGAGGCAGCGACTGTGGTAGATCCCCTCGATGGAAGGAAGGTCAGAGCCGATGATGGACTGGGCAGTGTTTACTACTTTTTGTAGTCTTTTCCTCTCCAGGGCACTCAAGTTGCCGAACCAAACCACGATGCAACCGGTCAGCAAGCTCTCTACTGTGCACCTGTAGAAGTTAGAGAGAGTCCTCCTGACAGACCGACTCTCCGTAATCTTCTCAGGAAGTAGAGGCGCTGATGAGCTTTCTTAATAATTGCATCTGTGTTCTCGGACCAGGAAAGATCTTCACAGATGTGAACACCCAGGAATTTGAAGCTCTTGATCTTTTCCACCATCGACCCATTGATATAAACAGGATTGTGCGTCCCCATCCTACTCCTTCCAAAGTCCACAATCAGCTCCTTGGTTTTGCTGGTGTTGAGGGCCAGGTTATTGTGCTGGCACCATATGGACAGTCGCTCTTCTGTACTCCGACTCATCCCCATCAGTTATACGTCCCACTACAGTGGTTTTGTCAGCGAACTTGATGATGGAGTTTGCACTGTGACCGGCTACACAGTCATGAGTATAGAGTGAGTACAGCAGGGGGCTGAGCACGCAGCCTTGAGGTGCTCCCGTGCTGATTCTTATCGAGTCTGACACATTTCCACCAATACGAACAGACTGTGGTCTGTGAATGAGGAAGTCGAGGATCCAATTGCAGAGGGATGCGCAGAGACCCAGTTCTGCGAGTTTGGTAACCTGCTTGGAGGGGATGATTTGTATTAAATGCCGAGCTGTAGTCAATGAATAATAGCCTGACATATGACTATTTTGTTGTCTAAGTGGTCCAGAGCGGAGTGGAGGGCCAGCGAGATCGTGTCCACCGTTGATCTGTTGTGGCGGTAAGCGAACTACAGTGGGTCCAGGTTTTTGTCAAGGTAGGAGTTGATTTGCGCCATGATCAACCTCTCAAAGCACTTCATCACCACAGGCATTAGTGCCACAGGTCGATAGTCGTTGAGGCACGTCACCTTGCTCTTCTTGGGCACCGTATTAATTGATGCCCTTTTGAGGCAGGTGAGAACCTCAGACCTCAGAAGTGACAGGTTGAAAATGTCCGTAAAAACTCCAGCCAGTTGGTCCGCACAGGTTTTTAAATCACGAACAGGTATGCCATCAGGTCCAGGCGCTTTTCGAGGGTTCACCCCTCTGAAGGATTTCCTGACGTCGGCCTCTGTGACTGAGACTGAAATACCATCACAGCGAATGGGGGCTCGGGAAGGCACATCGGTGTTCTCCCTATCAAAGCATGTGTAAAATGCATTGAGCTCATCAGGGAGTGATGTATTGCCGACATCCGAGCTGCCTCCTGGTTTCGCCTTGTAGGAGGTGATTGCATTCAGTCCTTGCCACAGCTGCCGAACATCTGTCTCATCCTCAAGTTTGGAGCAGAACTCCCTTTTGGCCTTTTTGATGGCCTTACCAAGGTCATATCTGGACTTCGTGTAGACCACTGTATCATCAGACATGAATGCCCGGTGTCTGTTCTTCAGAAGAGTGCAGATCTCACAGTTCATCCAAGGTTTCTGATTGGGAAACACTGGGAAGGTTTTGGTGGGGATGCAGTCCTCCACACATTTCTTAATGAAGTCTGTAACGACTGTGGCGTATTCATTCCAGTCCGTTGCTGAGTCCTTGAACATTGCCCAGTCTACAGACTCCAAACAGTCCTGTAGATTGTTCCTCTGCCCCCCCCCCCCCCCCCCCCCCCCCCGACCAGCCTGTACTGGCCTCACCTCTGGGGGTGCGCTCTTTAATTGCTGCCTGTAGGCAGGGAGAAGCAGCACCGCCGTATGGTTGGATTTACCGAAGTGAGGGCGAGGGATAGAGCGCTAGGCATTCTTGATGGTAGTGCAGCATTGGTCGAGGGTGTTTGGTCCTCTGGTGCAGCAGGAGACATGTTGGTGGCAGTTAGGGAGCGATTTCTTGAGGTTTGCCTTATTGAAGTCCCCAGCAATGGTGGTAAAAGCCTCGGGGTAAGACGTCTGGTGTTTGTTGACCACGGCGTGCAGCTCCTCCAGTGCCAGACGGACGTCTGCCTGGGGTGGGATGTAGACCGCGGTCAGGATGATGGAGGTGAATTCCCTCGGAAGGTAGAAGGGACGGCACTTCACTGCCAGATGTTCGAGATGTGGAGAATAGGGGAGTTGGACAGGACTGCCACGTCTGAGCACCACGCAGAGTTGACCATGAGGCAGACGCCCCCTCCTCTCCCTTTCCCCGATGCCAGTGTACGGTCCATGCAGTGGATGGAGAACCCTTCAGGCTGGACCGCTGAGTCTGGGGAGCTGGGGGTGAGCAATGTCTCTGTGAAACAGAACACACAGCATTCCCTCAGCTCCCTTTGATAAAGCAGTCTTGCCCTTGTCCTCCATTTTATTTTCAAGGGACTGTACATTGGCCAGTAGGATAGTAGGGAGAGGGGCCCGAAGTCCCCTGCGCTTCAGTCTGACCTGAAGTCCTGCCCGCCGGCCACGTTTCCGGACACAATGGAGGCTTCCCCTTTGTTTCCAGGTACTGTGTTTCCTGTACCTGCTGTTTCTGCGGACCTGCACTGGAACGGGAATTCCCTCACAGACGGCAGCTCCAGCTCCGTAACGAGCGGGGGTTCCCTCAGAGTCAGCAGCTCCAGCTTCATTATTTCTGGTATATCCAGCCCGTCGGCTCTGGAGGTCATCCCAGGGTTTCCAGGTGCCGTACCTGGGTTCCTCAGTCGGGTCGGGAGTTTCACAGCCAGTGTGGGAACGTTTAAAGTCCGGGGCTCCCGCAGCTGCGGGAGATCGCGAAATTGCCAACGCTTTCAGCTGCCCAAGCAGCTTGTCTGAAACGGCACTGATCACTGCCGTTTCCCTGATGCAGGTGAGTTGATAGAAGTTGTAGGTAATTCTTTTCTGTTCTGGTGCTCCGCAAAAGTCGCCACAGGCAGGCGCCATCTTGAGATTCCAATCTGGTATTTTTTCTCTCTTACACTACCTTGTTGTACAAATGCATGGTGCGATTTATGCAAAACATTGAAGGACTAAAAGCTATTACCAACCCTCCAGCATTGCCATGGAGAATTCAGTTAAAGACTAATCGTTGCATCACTGCCATTATTTAAAAAAAGCTAGGGAAAAACTGTGCAAAAGCAAAGTTCTTTGGAATCATTTTCTTTTGTGACTATTACAATGAGAGAGAAAAAAATAATCTTACTGACATCTATCCACTGAGGAGTCTATTTATTTTCTAACAGGCCATGGGAAGAGAGGCACAGTGAGGTCAGGCCTGTGATGGGGAAGGAGTGGTGGGCTTATCAAGGTGGGGCAAGTGAAACAAGTCCAACCTGATTCAGTGACAATACATCTGCCTTTCCCTGTCCCTCTGAGCTGTCACCTGCTTTGTCGATCCAGGCCCGATAGCCATTCAGTTCCCGCTCAATCTGTTGCTGTCTCCGAAGTTTCAGGAACGACCGTCTATTTTCCACCCTCTCCCGCTCTTTGGCAAATTCACTGGGGAACAGAGAACAAAGAGTTAGATCTGAATAAGGGTCTCGACCCGAAACGTTGCCTATCTCCTTCGCTCCTTAGATGCTGCTGCACCCGCTGAGTTTCTCCAGCTTTTTGTGTACCAACAAAGAGTTAGATGTCTTGCTGACCCATCTCTTGCCACCTGTCATTTCAGCATCAGGTTACACTAGCTAGAAAACATTGGAATCTAATGGGACATGTTCCTTAGATGCCTTAAGATCTGCCACAGCATCCGAACACACGGTGCATGAAACAAACTGTGTGGGCCAAGCAGTATTTGTGGTGACAAAAGGGTGATCGATGTCTTGGAGCGAGACTCTGCATTTGGACTGAGAACACAGAGGAGAGACAGCCAGTAGAACGAGGTGAGGGGGAGAAGTGAGACAGGGCTAACAGGCTAGGTGGAACCAGATAAGGGAGGAGTGTTGTACAGATGGAGCCAGAATGGGAAGGGGAAAGCAACCCACTAGGTGGCAAATGGAGCAAAATGGAGTTGGATTTGAAGGAGAGACTTTGGTGAGGCTGAACTTGGAGCACTGTGTTCAGTTCTGGTCACCTTGCTTTAGAAACTTTCATTAAGCTGAAAATTCTGTTTTAGAAATGATGCTGTTGATTTGAAATGAGTGCAGAAAAGATTTATGAGGATGTTGAGATAAGGATCAAAACACAAAGTGCTGGAGTAACTCAACGTGTCTGGCAGCATCTGTGCAAGGAATGGATGAGCGATGTTTTGGGCCAGTTCCTTCGAGACTGAAATATAAAATCTGCCTAAACTACTTCCTCTGCAAACTTACTCTACCTCCATATGCAAACCACAATCAGTGGGAAAAATATTTCCCCTCAGATTCCTATTCCTATTTCACCTTAAATCTGTGTCGACTGCAGACAGGTACATGAAGAGGAAAATTTCAAAAACATGGGTCAAATGCAGGCAAATGAGACTAGCATGTATGTGCTTGGTCAGCATGAATGAGTTGGACCAAAGAGCCTGGTTCCTTGCTGTATGGCTCTATAACTCTATGTGAGTGAAAGGAGCACAGGAATGGAGGGCTACCTGAAACTATACCATTCCATGTTCATACATTGGGTTGGGAACTATCAAGGCAGAATATGAGGTGTTGTTCTTTGTAAACGGGAAGAATAGCACTTAATACTCTGCGCGTGTAGTGTACAATGCAATGGTATTAGCACTGACATCTGCTTTTAGCCAATCCACACCCTCTATATACTTTCTCTCTCCTTCTGATCCTCAACAGACCACCCTTCCTCCTTTACCCCCACCATTCCTCAGACTCATCACCTAGTTGCATTCCCTTCTCCCACATGGTTCCAACTACCTATCACCCACACACTTAACCTACTGGGTCTTCTGTCCCCTTCCCCAACAGGTTCCATTTGACCATCATCACTCTCTTCTCTGGTTCCACAGCACCTTCCTTGCCTATCTGATTCCAGCATCTGCAGTCTCCACTTTCCAGCCTCTGTTTCTACCTCCACTCTTTTCTTTCCCCACCTAGCTCCACCCACACCATTTGTTTCTCTCCCTTACTCTCCACCTATCACCTGCCAATTTACTGTCTCCTCAACTACAACCCTGTTACACCTATCTCCCTCTACCCATCTTCTCCCTCCTCACCTAGTTTCACCTGCCAGACCTTGCCATGTCCCTTCCCTTCACATCTTTACACCGGCCGTCTCCTCTCACACAATCAGTCCTGGTCTCAACCAGAAATGTTGACCATCCTTTTGCCTCTACAGATGCAGTCTGACATGCTGAGTTCCTCCAGCAGTTTTTTCCCTCTCTCCTGAATACAGCATCTGCAGTCTCTGTATTAGGCTTTAGTATGAGAGTTGGGACAGCCATTTGAGGATACATATTGCAGCATGCATGGCTATGATGTATCAGGATCAGAGTGTATAAAGATAATTCTGTATCTTCAACCTAATACACACTTTACTGATAAGGAGATAGATAAATCAGCGATGCAAATTGAAAGAGAGTCATAAGAGTCTTACAGCGTGGAAACAGACCCTTCAGCCCAACTTGCCCACCCTGACCAACATGTCCCATCTACATTAGTCCCATCTGCCTGCATTTAGCCCATATCCCTCTAAACCTGTCCTATCCATGTACCTGTCTAATTGTTTCTTAAATGTTGCAATAGTCCCTACCTCAACCACCTCCTCCAGCAGCTCATTCCATACACCCACCATCCTTTGAGTGTAAAAGCCGCCCCCTCAGATTCCAATTACATTTTTTCCCCTTCACCTAAACCTATGTCCTCTGGTTCTCGATTCCCCTACTCTGTGTAAGAGACTCTGTGCATCTACCTGATCTATTCCCCTCATGATTTTGCACACCTCTATTAGATCACCCCTCATCCTCCTGCACTCCAATAAATAGTTCTAAACCAATAGTGTTTACAGGACAGAGATGCATGTGACCAATATGGGAACTGAACATTTTGGGGTACTTGACATTTCGGAAGCATGGGCAGAAGGGAAAGGAGGTGTAGAAGTTCTGCGAATAAAGTATGAGATTAGTATAGTAGTGTTTACCCAGACGATTAGGAGGTAGATCTAGTTTGGAAAGATAAAAGAAATACTGAGGGAGTAATCAGCTACTAAATTTACAAAACAGTATGAAGTATTAAATGATGGGGGGGGGGGGGGGGGGCAAGAAACCTATCATAATAATCTAGGTGAAATTAATCTTCATGTAGAATAGTTAAATCAAATTGGCAAAGCTAAGCTTGAGGATAGACAGAATGAATTCAGGACAGTTTCCCAGGGAACAAACTGCATTAGATCTGGGCTTGTGTAATGAGAATGGATTAATTAATGATTTCATAGTACCGGTGGAAAGGACCCTCAAGGGATGAGTGATCATAACATGATAGGACTTCATATTCAGGCTGACAATGGCCAATTCAGGGCTGAACCTATATCCTTAATTTAAATGAAGGCAATTATAATTACCTAATAGAAACAGAGAAACATAGAAAATAGGTGCAGGAGTAGGCCATTCGGCCCTTCGAACCTGCACCGCCATTCAATATGATCATGGCTGATCATCCAACTCAGTATCCTGTACCTGCCTTCTCTCCATACCCCCTGATCCCTTTAGCCACAAGGGCCACATCTAACTCCCTCTTAAATATAGCCAATGAACTGGCCTCAACTACCTACTGTGGCAGAGAATTCCACAGATTCACCACTCTCTGTGTGAAAAATGATTTTCTCATCTCGGTCCTAAAAGACTTCCCCCTTATCCTTAAACTGTGACCCCTTGTTCTGGAGTTCCCCAACATTGGGAACAATCTTCCTGCATCTAGCCTGTCCAACCCCTTAAGAATTTTGTAAGTCTCTATAAGATCCTCCCTCAATCTTCTAAATTCCAGCGAGTACAAGCCGAGTCTATCCAGTCTTTCTTCATATGGAAGTCCTGCCATCCCAGGAATCAGTCTGGTGAACCTTCGCTGTACCCCCTCTATGGCAAGAATGTCTTTCCTCAGATTAGGAGACCAAAACTGCACGCAATACTCCAGGTGTGGCCTCACCAAGACTCTGTACAACTGCAGTAGAACCTCCTTGCTCTTGTACTCAAATCCTTTTGCTATGAATGCCAACATACCATTTGCTTTCTTCACAGCCTGCTGCACCTGCATGCCTACTTTCAATGACTGGTGTACCATGACACCCAGGTCTCGTTGCATCTCCCCTTTTCCTAATCGGTCACCATTCAGATAATAGTCTACCCTCCTGTTTTTGCCACCAAAGTGGATAACCTCACATTTATCCACATTATACTGCATCTGCCATGCATTTGCCCACTCACCCAACCTATCCAAGTCACCTTGCAGCCTTCTAGCATCCTCCTCACAGCTAACACTGCCCCCCAGCTTCTTGTCATCCGCAAACTTGGAGATGTTGTATTCAATTCCCTCATCCAGATCATTAATATATATTGTAAATAGCTGGGGTCCCAGCACTGAGCCTTGCGGTACCCCACTAGTCACTGCCTGCCATTGTGAAAAGGACCCGTTTACTCCTACTCTTTGCTTCCTGTCTGCCAGCCAGTTCTCTATCCACATCAATACTGAACCCCCAATACCATGTGCTTTAAGTTTGTATACTAATCTCTTATGTGGGACCTTGTCAAAAGCCTTCTGAAAGTCCAGATATAACACATCCACAGGTTCTCCCTTAACCACTCTACTAGTTACATCCTCGAAAAATTCTATAAGATTCGTCAGACATGATTTACCTTTCATAAATCCATGCTGACTTTGTCCAATGATTTCACCACTTTCCAAATGTGCTGCTATCCCATCTTTAATAACTGACTATCATTTTCCCCATTACCGATGTTAGACTAACTGGTCTGTAATTCCCCGTTTTCTCTCTCCCTCCCATTTTAAAAAGTGGGGTTACATTAGCTACATGGTACATGGCTGAATTGCATTGGAAAGCATATTAAACGGTAAGATGGTTAGTAGTGGGAGACTTCTCAAGAAATATTTCATAATTCTCAACACACATTCTGTTAGAAATAAGGTTTCTATGAAAAGAATGTTGAAAGAAGCATGGCGTTGAATTTACAGAAATTAACATGATATGGTGAGAAATTAGTGAGAGCTAGAAAATTCAGAATATTTTAGAAATCAGCAAACTGAAAAAGGAGAAAGCATATTTTGTGAGTAAAAAAGAGCAATGCAGTCACTCTCCTCTAGTGTTTAAAAGTGTAGGCCTGACAGAAAGTGAGAATGGCAATTAAAAATAGGAAATAAGGAAACATGAAACAAAGAACAAAAATGCGCAACTAATCAAAACAACGTGCATTGATGTAATGACAGAATCACAAAGTTATTATGTGCAGAGATGGCTAATATTGTTGCTGAACCATAAGTTAAATCACTGCAATATCTTGTTAGGTGAAAGGCTTAGAATAAAAGCCTCAGAATAACACACCTTTAGAAAGGATATGAGGAGGAATTTCTTTAGTCAGAGGATGGTAAATCTGCGGAAAATCATTGCCATTAAGGGCTGTGGAGGCCATCATTGGGAATTTTTAAGGTGGCGATTGACTGATTCTTGATTAGTAAGGGTGTCAAGGGTTATGGGGAGAAGGCAGGAGAATGGGGTAGAGAGGGAGAGATAGGTCAGCCATAATTGAATGGCGTAGTAGACTTAATGGGCCAATGGCCTAATTATGTTCCTATTACTTATTAATATGAAAATCTGATGGGCTGGTTTCAAGTAGAACTCGTAACAATCAATATCATGAGAGATGGCCACTGGAAATACTAATGTTACATAAGGCAGACATGACCAAGTTCCAATGGCCTGCATCTAACGTTGCAATGGATCCATTGGTTGATGTCTTTCAAAACCGACAAAGTTCCAGGAAGGTATCAATGGTTTGGAAATGAGGGAGAAGACAAAAAAGTAGGTAACGATAGCCTGTTAGCTCAACGTGCTGTCAGTCAATATGCTGGCATCTTTCATCAAGAAATAGCAGCACATTTAGAGAAATTATACATGATCGCACAGTCAACATAATTTTATGAAAGCTAAATCATGTTTCACAAATTTGCTACAATTCTTTGAGGATGTAATATGTAGGGTGGGTAGTTGTAGCATTTTGGGATTTTCTTTTTTTTTTTGTTTGTTTATTTTTGTTAGAAGTACAATAGTCTGGTACTTAAGTACCTAATACATAAATACATATTTTCATTCTTGTACAACTTCATACTTTTGATTTAATAATAAAAGAACAGTGAGAGAAAAAAGAAATAAAGAGTGTCAGAATAGATAGACAAGCGAGTAGAAACAGAAAGCAAAAGAAATAAAGGACAGAGATGAGAAGCTAAAAGATTGAAAGAAAAGGAGAAAGTAAAGAAAAGAGAGATTAGGAGAGATCTATCTATCTCGTATTTTTGCCCATCCGTCACCCAGTTCTAAACCATTTAATTTCTAAGGGATTAATTTTGGGATTCTCAAAAGGGATATGACAAGGTGTTGCATAACAGATCCAAGATGGCGTCCAACCCAGGGGACCATTTATGTGCTAGTCACAAAAGTGGATCTGCAATCACACATTAGAATCGCTCCACACTTTTAAATCTCCACTCGATTGTAATCATGATATAGCAACATTTCTTACTTTAACTATGATCACTAAACATTATTCCCTTATTCCCTTATCATGTGTCATTGTGAATGGCTCGACTCGATTGTAATCATATGTTGTCTTTCCGTTGACTGGTTAACACGCAACAAAAGCTGTTCTTCGGTACATGTGAAAATAAACTAAACTAAACTAAACTAAACTAAACTAAAAGGTTGATGCAAATAGTTAATTGTATTTGGGGAAGTGTGTCAACTTATTTCAGGATGGAAAATTGTAACTAGTGGCATGCCCCAAGGATCAGTTTTTGGGATTTTTATATCAACATCCTGGGTGGAGAGAGTGTAAGGTATCCATGTTTTCCAATGATATGAAAATAGCTAGGAGGGTAATGTTGCAATGATGATATTTGGATATAGATTGGTTGAGTATCTTACGATTACACTTGAAATTCAATGTGGAAAGTGTGAGGTCATGCACTTCAGTAAGAAGAATCTATATGGAGAAAGATTACAAATGAGCCAAGTGCAGAGAAATCTAGGTGTTCTTGTGTACAAATTACAAAAGGATAGCAGACAAGTAGAACAGTTAGGGAAGCAAATAGCAGTTTGGCTTTTACTGTAAGATGGTTAAACAGGTAGGGAATGGAGGAATACAGACGGCGTGCAAGCAGATGGGATTAGTGTAGATTGGTATCATGGTCAGTGCAGAAGGGCCTCTTCGCTGGTCTATTGTTCTGGGTTCTATCTCAGGGTGCTTTGAGAGGCAAGGGAGAAGATTTTAACATTTTTACTGGCCGCAGAGGAGATGCTAGATGATTGGAGGATGGCAAGAATGGTGCCTTTATTCACGATATGTACATCAAGTGCACTGTGCACACTTATCTACACTGGATTATCTACACACTCGATTGTAATCATAACTCGATTGTAATCATGTGTAGTCCATCTGCTGACTGGTCAGCACGCAACAGAAGCTTTTCATTGTACCATGGAACACGTGACAATGAACGAAATTAAATTAAACTATATAATTAATTACAAGACAGTGGTAGAGAAATTGTTGGAAAAAAATCTGATATTAATTGTACTTTGAGAATCAAAGTCAAGTATTGTCAGCAAGGCTTTGTTAAGGGGAGATGCTGTCTGACTAAATTCACTGAATCTTTCAGAGATAATTATGTAGACGGATGTTGTGCAGTTGGGCTTCACTAACGTCTTTGACAAGGTCCCACATGGAATCCAGGGCAAATTGCCAAAATGAATCAAAATCTACTTGTTATGAGCAGGAGTGTAATGGTCAAACGTTGCTTTGCAATCGAAATCTATGATCAATGCAGTAATTGGAGATTGTATCTGACTAATTTGATTGAATAAGTTCATAAATCATATGAGCATAATTAGGTTATTCGACCCATCAAGTCTACTCTGCCATTCAATCATGGCTGATCTATCTATCCCTCTTGACCCCATTCTCCTGCCCTCTCAGCATCCCTGACATCCTCCCTAATCAAGAACCAATCAATCTCCACCTTAAGAATATCCATTGACTTGCCCACCACAGCCTTCTGTGGCACTGAATTCCACAGATTCACCGTCCTCTGGCGATAGAAATTCATCCACCTCCTTTCTAAAGGTACGTCATTTTATTCTGAGGCTATGGCCTCTGATCATAGACTCTCCCACTAGTGGAAACATCCTCTCCACATCTACCCGATCCAGGGTGCATTTGGTTACATTTCCAATCAAAAATATGTGACCACTGGTGTACTGCAGGACAGGATTGGGGCTGTCTTTGTTTCTTGTCCACATTAACCATTGAGAGATGAATGTAGGAGGTATGCTTAGTGGGGTCGACTATGACATTTCTAGTGAAAGTGACATGCCTAGTGAGCTAGGAGGATGGTCAGGGGCAACTGAATGATAGTGTATAGTTGGTAAGATAGGCAGAGCAACAGCAGATGTAATTTGATTGTTAAGATGTAAGGCAATGTATTTAGGGAGGCTAAAAAGGCCAGTATAAAATGAATGGAAGGATCGTAGGAATTTCTGTGGAGCTGAGATGTATTTCCCAGTAGGCAGCAGCACAGGCTGGTGAGGTGGTTAAGACGGTTTACTGGAGTGGATGCAGAGGAGATTCACCAGGATTTTGCTATGGTTACAGCGTTTCAGCTCGGAGGAAAGACTGATTTGACTGGGCTTGTTTACTCGGGACACAGGAGGCTGAGTGCTTCGTGACTGAGGTATAGAAGATGATGATAGACATAGATAAACACCTTCCCTTAACCGGGGGAATTAAGGATATAGAGAAGATTTAAGAAATAAATTCTTCATCCAGAGTTTGGTTGAAGTGGGGAACACACTGCCTGAGGGAGCAGTGCAGGCAAAGGGTCTCACAAAATTAAAGAAGAATTGAGACCAGCGTCTGAATTGCCATTGTATTGAGGGCAATGTGCCAAGTGCTGGAGGGTGGGAAGAGAATACATGATACGCCATGGCCAGCAGTGGTCCAAACGGCCTGTTCAATTACTCTTTGACTCTAACCTTGCTCTCAACATGCCATGCCTCTTTCAAAGATTTCTCTACATGATCACCTTGGTTTCATGCTGCTGCAGACGTGTAATTGTGCCATTTAGTCTTTCTTGCCTCTCTGCTAGATTCTACCTATGTGCTTGACTTCACACTCAACTGTGTTGCATTTACTCTGACACTTTCCTGTCCATTCTTCCAGGCTATTTATTTTCTACGCTTATCGCTATTCTCCGTACGATTTACCACACTTCCCCGCCTGGCAACACATCTCCATCAGGTCCCCAGAATTCCTTGCTTTGCCTTCCATAGCAGCCTGGGATACATCTCATCAAAATATGGGATTTATATGCTTATGACCACTAAGACATCTAGTCCCATCCCCCTTTTATCGTTAGCATCCTCTACGTATCTCATTCACCCCCCTTGAAATCTGCAACTACAATGCCTTTCACTTCAGTGAATATAGATGGAAAATATTAATTTAAGATCTCATTTACGTTATCTCACACCATGCACAGTTTGCTCCTTTTGTCCGTAACAGACAATATTCTTTCCTTGGTTAACTATTTGATCTTAATATAAAATGACTGTGCAAGTGCAGTAATTATGCTCCAGAATATTCTGCACCCCTCTGTCCATATTAGTTCTAATCAACATCTAATCTAAGGGTGGCATGGTGACGCAGCGGTAGATTGCTACCTTATACTGCCAGAGACCACGAGTGCTGTCTGTACGGAGTTTGTACATTCTCCCCATGACCTGCGTGAGTTTTCCCCGGGATCTCTGCTTTCCTCCCACCCTCCAAAGACATACAGGTTTGAAGGTTGATTTGCTTGGTATAATTGTAAATTGTCCCTAGTGTGTGTGTAGGATAGCGCTGTGTGCAGGGAACCGTGTGCTAGTCAGCACTGATTTAGTGGGCCGAAAGGCCTGTTTCCATGCTGCATCTCTATCTCTAAACTAAACATATTGTCCACTTACCTTTAACCTCATTTGCTTTCCAGCTTCCCAGTTCCACACCCAAGCTTTTATCAACCACTCAATAAGGCATACTCAAAGCAATCTTTGGGTAAGGGAGTTTAGAAAAACATCCCAGCTGGCTCTATGACAGTCAATCTTATGTTTGTGTCTCTGAATTTTGGTCTCCACATCTGGAACGCGTTCTCCAATCTACCGATGCACAAGGGTTAAAGCTACTGGGGATGAGTTTAACATCAGGTATGTAATAGGTGTCACAAGGGTGGAAGGTCTCTTGAGGTTTTTGCCCATTTGGTTGGAGTGAGGGAGAGCTGCACTGCCTCACACGCGATCCTTTAGATGGGATGCTAAACCAACACTCCATCTACTCCTGAATAAACATCGGAGATAGATAACGAGGACCGGAGAGTTTTAATGAGAGTTACATGCACCTAGTTGTGGCTTACATTCTATAATGACCAAAGGCCAGCAACACACTAAAAATCCTGCATATTCCAAGAACAAGTGTTGGATAAAGAGTAAAGCCCGCACAGTGATATGGCAACAATCTGCCTTGCACTGCCCCAGTTCGTGCGACATAGTTTCCAGAAAGTGCTGTCCTGTTAGTGCGGCACGGTGGCGCAGCGGTAGAGTTGCTGCCTTAAAGCGCCAGAGACCCGGGTCCAATCCTGATCTTGGGTGTTGTCTAAACGGAGTTCGTATGTTCTCCCCTAGACCGAGTGGGTTTTCTCTGGGTACTCCGGCTGCTTCCCACACTCTAAAGATGTACAGGTGTGTAGGTTAATTGGTAAAAATTGTAAATTGTCCCTAGTGTGTAGGATAGTGCTAGTGTATGAGGTGATTGCTCATGTTGTTTCCACGCTGTATCTCTAAAGTCTAGAGTCATCAGACTGAGGCTCTCACTTGCCTGGGTCTGAAGCACTCAGCCATGCTCATGGGAGGTTACTCCAAGCTCCATCGCACCAAACCTATGGTGGCAAATGAACCGCTGCTTACCCCTAATTGCAGCTTTGAGTCAGCATTCTATATCTGGGCAATGTCCCATCCTCTGGTTTGGTAATATATGACCTACTTTGCCCTGGGGGATCATTGAAGGTGGTGCACTTACCCAGACAGCACTCCGAGAACGAGGTTCAACACAAAGAATGAGCCAATGATGATGAGCGGGATGAAGTACAGCCAGTTCCACATCGCCCCTAAGGCATCATCGGTCTGCAGAGTACAAGAAGAAATCTCCCTTTACATCTGTCTTCAAAGTCACACGGCATCCATCGGTCATGCTGGGATTGGTGAAGCCTGCATTGTCCAGGCTAATATTGCAAGAGAAGATAGACACAAAATGCTGGAGTAACTCAGCGAAACAGGCAGCATCTTTGGATAGAAGGAATCCTTCATTCTGAAGAAGGGTCTCGACCTGAAACATCACCCATTCCTTCTATACAGAGATGCTGCCTGTTCCGCTGAGTTACTCCAGCATTTTGTATCTATCTTCGGTGTAAACCAGCATCTGCAGTTCCTTCCTATACTAATATGGCAAGAGCCCTTGCTCTTCACATCACTTTGGAAGGAACTCCTGAATCTTCATCTATCCTCATCACGAGTACCCATTCCCAGCCTGCTGCTGACCATTTTCACTGCAATCCTCCCCTGGTTACTTCTCCTGGCATTCTTGGAACTTCTATGCACAGCCTGAATGTGGCATAACCCCCAAATTAAGTTTGAGAGGTCCACCAGTCAAGGTGCATTAGTCAGCAAACAAGCATACATATTAGGGGTGGGAGTAGGTCCCTCAATTCCTTGAGGGATCATAGCTGTTGTGATGACAGTTCCAATTCAATTTTTTTGCCCTGCCCCTCTAACATTTCACCACCTTGCTTAAAAAGGGCCTATCTTCCAAGGTGATGAGTGAAAGGGACTTGGCGTAACATGCAAAATGAGCAGCAGAGTTCTGGATGATGTTTAGGACAGTAGGCAGGTTGGAACGGGGATGGAAATGGGCAGTGCTACTGAAATGGGCATCGTCTGCCACCAAAGTATATTCAATATTGCGGGTTTCACTAAGAGGATCAAGGTGGGATTACAGTGATCCCCACAGTGACACTGATCCATGACCCTGGTTTCAACCGACATAAAATGAACACCAACCTAGAACCTCGGCTATAACAGTCCATTCAACAATACCAGGCTGCAACACTTTGGGGCAGCACAGTGCCCAAGCGGTGGAATTGCTGCCTAACAGCGCCAGAGACCCTGGTTTGATCCTGACAACAGGTGCTGTCTTTATGGAGTTTACACGTTCTCCCTGTGACCATGTGGGTTTTCCCTGGGTGCTCCGATTTCCTCCCACACTCCAAAGACGTATAGGTTTGTCCCGCCCACTCTCCTGACACCAGTCTAAAGAAGGGTCTCGACCCGAAACGTTACCCATTCCTTCTCTCCAGAGATGTTGCCTGTCCCACTGAGTTACTCCAGCATTTTGTGTCTACCTTCAATTTAAACCAGCATCTGCAGTTCTTTCCTGTACAGGTTTGTAGGATAACTGGCTTCGGTAAGGATTGTAAATTGTCCCTAGTGTGTAGGATAGTGCTGGTGTACAGGGATCGTTGGTTGGCGCAGTGGGCTGTAGGGCCTGTTTCCACACTGCACCTCTATACTAAACTAAACCCTTTATTGATTCCTTTTAGCCACTGACCAACACCAGCGTTAATTGCAGTAACCAGTTAGCATACAAGCACGTGTTTAGGAAACTGGTTCTCCGAGAGCAAGTGCATGTGGTCATGTAGAAAATGCACAAACTCCACATGGGCAACATGTGAGGTCAGGATGGAATCTGGGTGCAGGACCTGAGAGGCAGCAACATTAATCACTACACAGCCAGGCTCTATAGAACTTGTCAATACACTGAGCAAAAGATAATGCCTCCTATGTCTTTATGAGTCTTTACTTTTATTCAGTTGCAAATCTCAGGCCTCCTCCTTACAGTCTCAATTACTCATGGGCGACACTCTAAACTAAACAAAACTATCTTCAGTGATCTCCTATTATCAAAAAATGTCTTGACCATAGGAATGGCGATCACGTTTTGGATATCACCCTTGCCGTGGTGACCTCGCCCATCACCATTAGGCTTTCCTCACTCACACACTGGGCTGACCCCAGCAATAAAGACCATGACCATCCCATTAATCCATGGTCTAAGCTGTAGCTATCACTATCATCATATTACACCACTCTCCCCTTTGTCAATGTCTACGTCTCCATCAAAGGGGACAAACATTTGACTGATGATGACTATAAAACTGATAACCCAGTTATCTTGACTGCACCCCCTCCTACCCTGCCTCTTGCTAGAACAGCATACTCTACTCTTCATATCTTTGTTTCTGCACATCTGCTCCCAAGGATTTCCACTCGAGGACATCTGAGATATTCCCACTCTTCAATTCACCTTCTCATTCCCACACCTAGTTCGGTAATAAAGAAGGCAAACGCAACGGTAGCATTTATTTCAAGAGGACCAGAATACAAAAACTGGGATGTAATGCTGAGGCTCTATAAGGCACTGGTCAGGCCGCATTTGGAGTATTGGGAGCAATTTTGGGCACCATATCTGAGATGTGCTGGCTCTGGAGAGGGTCCAGAGGAGGTTTACAAGAATGATCCCAGGAATGAGCAAGTTAACATATGATGAGCGTTTGACAGCACTGGGCCTGTACTCACTGGAGTTTTCAAGAATGAGGGGGGACCTCATTGAAATGTACCTAATAGTGAAAGCCTTGGATAGAGTGGATGTGGAGAGGATGTTTCTACAAGTGGGAGAGTCTAGGATTAGAGGTCATAGCCTCAGAATTAATGGATGTTCCTCTAGGAAGGAGAAGAGAAGGAATTTCTTTAGAAGGTGGTAAATCTATGCAATTCCTTGCCACAGGCTGTGGAGGCCAAGTCAATGGATATTTTTAAAGCAGAGATAGATAAATTCTTGATTAGTACGGGTGTCAGGGGTATGGGGAGAAGGCAGGAGAATGGGGTTAGGAGGGAGAGACAGATCGGCCAGGATTGAATGGCAGAGTAGATTTGATGGGCCAAATTACCTAATTCTGCTGCTAACACTTATGACCTGCCTGTTCTTGGTCTCTGTTGCTGCTGGAGTGAATCGATGCAAACTGAAAGAACAGTACCTCATATTCTGCTTGTGTGGCCTACAACCCAACATTGAATTATCTAATTTTAGGTCACTAACCCCCCAACTCTGTCCAACTCTTTCTCATCTACCCAGCTGCCCCTCCCCCAAGTACACATTCTGTTCCCCCCCTTTAGTTCCTCCATTTGCTGGGTTTGATGGCGTTTGTAAATTTTCTCTGTGACCACGTGGACTTCCTTCGGGTGTTCCACATCTCAAAGACGTGGGGTTGGTGGGGAAATTGCCCACTGTAAATTGCCCCCGGTTTAGGTGGGCTGTAGAATCTGGATAAGTCAGCGTCATAGAGTTGTACCGCACAGAAATGGGCTCTTCATCTCACCATCTCCATGTCCACGTATACTAATCCACTCTGAGCTAATTTGCCCGCTTTATGTCCCTATCTTGCAATACCTTTCCTGATTAAGTGCTAAATATCTCTTAAATATAAGAACTTAGCTGTTCAGTCCATATCAATTAGGGCACTGGATGTAATATATTCATATTTGCCAATGAATCAAACCTGGGTGGCAGTTTGGCTTGTGAGTTTAGAGTTTAGAAGTAGAGCGCGGAAACAGGCCTTTTAGTCCACTGAGTCCACACCTACCACTATCCTACACACACCAGGGACAATTAACACTTTTACCAAGCTAATTAGCCTACAAACCTGTTCGTCTTTGGGGTGTGGGAGGGAACCGAAGCAGCCAGAGAAAACCCACGTAGGTGACGAGAACGTAAAACTCCGTATAGACAGCACCCATAGTCAGGATCGAACCCCGGTCTCGGGCCTCGTAAAGCAGCAAATCTACTGCTGTGCCACCGTGCTGCCCGGAGGGTAGACATGTTTCAGGGGATATTGACGGGTTATAAATGAACAGAGAAAGACATTGTGCAGAGAACATGATGCAAAACACTCATCCTTTTTGGCAAGGAGAGTAGAGAGGCGGAGTATTTTTAACTGTTGACATTGCAAGGTGCTCTGTGGGAGGTCCTCATGCTGGAGTCGCTGACAGCTAGCATGCAGGCTCAGCGAGCAATTAGGAAGACAAATAATATGTTAGCCTTTACAACAAGCAGATTTGAATACAAGAGCAGACATCCTGTTCTATTTATAAACAGCCCTGGTGATACAGGGGAGTAATGTGTACAGGCATGGCTTCCCTGCACTTGTAATGTAGTGAATATAGGGGAGGTTCACCAGGTGAATTCATCATAAGAGGTGAGATTAAATAAATTGGTTCTCATCTTAGTTTAGTTTAGTTGTTTAGTTTAGTTTAGTTTGAAGATACAGTGTGGAAACAGGCCCTTCGTTCACGCTGACAAGCGATCACCCATACATTAGTTCTATCCTACACAGTAAGGACAATTTTGAGATGTGGGAGGAAACCGGAGCACCCGGAGAAAACCCACGTGGTCACAGGGAGAATGTACAAGCTTGGCTTCACCCACAGTCAGGATCAAACCCGAGTCTCTGGCAGTGTAAGGCAGCAACCCTACCACTGTGTCGCTCCTAATCTGTCTTGGAGTTTTGTAGAACAAGAGGCATTCTCATCGAAAATGACAAAATTCTCATGGTATTTGATAAAGTAGAGGAAGGTTGTTTTGTTTCGATGTTTTTCTTGTGTAAGGTACCTGGGTTGAAGTCTGAAAATGAGTGGTCATCCATTCATGACTGATGTGAGTAGAAATATCTTCACTCAGAGAGCTGTGAATCTTTGGAATTCTCTTCACAGGAATTGCTAAATATATTCAAATCAAGGGATGCAAGATGTGGAGAATGTTCTTGTTCATAAAGGGCACTCTACTATGACTATTCATTTCCTGGTATAATGAGGAGTGCAGGAGGGCCTTTGCTGAAAGAAGCACCAGGCATGATGCCTAAAACAGCTCGTGAACCTGTATTGCAAGGCTCTGTGCATGGTAAACAGTGAAATTAGCATGCAAAAGAAAGAGACGCTCTGCAGTCCTATCATATCTTGTCGGAAATGGTAGAGAATATTTAAACAGCTAATGAGTGGAGGAAGCTCCTGCATGATTCCCATCCATGATGATTGTGGAGTCAAGCAGGGGGAAGGTGAAGACAAGGTTGAAGCATTCACACCCATATTTAGCCAGAAATCCCATGTGGAGGGATATTGGATCATGAGCAGGCAGACGGCTCGTGGAGTCTTAGAGTCTTACAGCATGGAAACAGGTCCTTTGGGCCAATTTGCCAGCACCTGCCAACATGTCCCATCTACACTGAGTTTGGTCCATATATCCGTCTAAACCTGTCCTATCCATGTACCCATTTAAGAAGGAACTGCAGATGCTGGAAAATCGAAGGTAGACAAAAATGTTGGAGAAACACAGCGGGTGAGGCAGCATCTATGGAGCTAAGGAAATAGGCAACATTTCGGGTCGAAACCCTTCTCCAGACCCGAAACGTTGCCTATTTTCTTCGCTCCATAGATGCTGCCTCACCCGCTGAGTTTCTCCAAAATTTTTGTCTACTATCCATGCACCTGTCTGTTTCTTAAACATTACAATAATACCTCCTCTGGCAGCTCATTCCATACACCCACCATACTTTGTGTGAAAAGATAACCCCTCAGATTCCAATTAAATCCTTCCCTCTTCACCTTAAACCTATGTCTGGTTCTTGATTCCCCTACTCTGGACAAGATACTCTGTGCGTTTACCCGATTTAATCCTCTCATGAGTTATACACCTCTATAAGATCACCCCTCATCGTTCTGCGCTCAAAGGAATAGAGTTCCAGTCTGCTCAACCTCTCCCTACAGCTCAGAATCTTGAGTCCTGGCAACATCCTCGTAAATCTTCTCTGTACCCTTTCCAACTTGACAACATCTTTCCTATAACATGGTACCCATAAATGAACACAATAATCTAAATGTGGCCTCACCAACATCTTATATAACTGCAACATGACCTCCCAACTTCTATATTAATTCTAATTGCTCACATACCTCCTACCATCTCCACAAGCAGTGCATTTCAGATTCCAAATACCTTCTGGGTGAAGATTTCCCCTTCAGATCCTCTTGAAACTTCCTCCTCCTCATTTTTATTCATGCCCACATGACTTATACAACCCACATGGGAAACTAATTGGTACTATCTATCTTATATTACTCCACATAAATTCTGTACCTTTCTCAGGGAAAACTAATCCTGCCTTTCCAATCTCTTCTAATGTGAAATATTCGAATCCAAGCAACATCCCGATGACTCTCCCCTGCATTATCTCCAGTGGAACCATATCCTTCCTGTAGTGTGGCGATCAGAACTGCACAAAATATTCCATCGTCTTATTATGCTGCAAATAACTTTCTACCCTTTTACTTTATACCCTGTCTGGTGAAGGCCTCATGCCTTCTTCACCACCTACTCTGCCTATGCTGCACCTTTCAAGGATCTTGTACCCTACGGTCCTTCTATTCATCAATACTCCATTGGGCCTTACCACTGTTGTGTGTGTCCTACCCCTATTTGATCTTCTGAAATGCATCACTTTACACTTGTCAGGATTAAATTCCATCTGCCATTGCACCACCCGATATTCCAGCCGATCATTACTATTCCGTAACATAAGGTAACCTCTGCACTACCTACGACATCGCAAACTTGTTTGTCAATTGCCAACTTGCCGATCACACTTATTATATTCATATCTAACTCAATAATGTATATCACCAACATCGTAGGTTTCAACACCGACCCTTGCGATACACCGCTGGTCATTGATACCCAATCACAATATCAATCCTCCACTATCACCCACTTTGGGACAGCAGCACAGTGGCACAGCAGTAGACTTTCTGCCTTACAGTGCCAGAGACCGGGCTCGATCCTGACTATGGGTGCTGTCTGGATGGAGTTTGTACGTTCTTCCAATGACCACGTGGATTTTCTCCAGGTACTCATACAATTGTAGAATTTTGATGGAGTACTCAGTGACATGCTTCTGTGAAAGCGGCAGCATTCATGAGGTTTCTTTGTGTTTGCCTCAATGTGCTAGGCCTAGGACAGATATTTTGAGATATGAATGCCCAGGAACTTGAAGCTGTTGACTCTCTCCATTGCCATTGACGGCAGGTTCATGGATCTTTGGCTTTCCCTTCTTGAAGTCAACTGTCAACTCTTTGGTCTTGCTCCAGTTAAGAGCAAGATTGTTGTTCTGGCCCCATTTAATCAGATTATCGATCTCCCTCCTGTACTCTGACTCGTCATTATTCATTCTTTGCCCAATGAAGGTGGTATTGACGGCAAATTTAAAAATGGTATTGGAGCCGTGTCTGGCAACATAGTTGTGGGCATAGAGAAAGCAGAGCAGGGGACTGAGCACACAGCCTTCAGGTGCCCGTGCGTTGACGGTCATTGAGGAGGAAGTGTTGTTGCCAAGTCGTACTGACAGAGGTCAGCCGATGAGGAAGTCAAGGATCCAATTGAACTGGGATGAGCAAAAAACCTAGTTCCCAGAGTCTGCTGATGGGTCCAGAGGGGATGATGGTGTCAAACCTAGTTCCCAGAGTCTGCTGATGGGTCCAGAGGGGATGATGGTGTCAAAGAACAACCACCTGACGTACATGTTTTTGTTGCCCAAGTTGTTCACTGTGAAGTGAAGATCCAGTGAGACAATGTAGACAACATCAAACACACCACCTCCATCCATATACTCGTTTCCCTGTTCAAAAATGTCATGCAATTAGTGAGACACAATTTCCCACAAGCAAAGCCACGTTGATTCTGTCCAATAAATCTTTGCCTTTTCAAGTGTAAATAAGAATTGTTACCAATAATTTTGCCACCACTAATGTACGACTCACGGTCCTGCATTTACCTGGCTTATCACTGCTAGCCTTCTTGAATAAAGGAACCACAGTTGATGTGCTCCAGTCTGCTCACCTGTGGCGAGCGAAGATTTAAGAACTTGTCAGGGTCTCAGCAATTCTTCTCTTGCGTCACGTAACAACCTGGGATGCTCATTATCAGGATGAGCACAGCATCTAGAATCCTTTCTCCCTCCTCAAAACCTTTCAGCAACTTGTCCTCCACTGCTGACATGTGGAGAATTCTACAGCCACACTCAATGTTTTAACCTGAATTCTGAAATTGTGACCCTCTCATTCTACATCCAACATCCTCTCTGCCTCACGGGGACCTGGGTTCAATCCTGGCCTTGGGTGTTACTGTGTGGAGTTTGTATAGTTTCCTTTTGACTGCTTGATCTTTCCCCTGGTACACCATCTCATCCTACATCAAATGGATGTGTTCATAGGCTAATTGGCTGGTATAAATCACTACTTGGTGTGGGCAAGTGCAAAGGGGAGTAAATGGGCAGATGAAAGAGAGTAAATTGTAGGACTGCAGGGAGTAAGGAGAAGGGGAATGGAACAGACGGGATTGCTCTGATGGGAGCCAGCATGGACCTGATAGGCCAAATGACCTTCTCCCATGTCATAACAAGCTAGTGAACATATGCAAGGACAACATTCCAAGTTTATCCACGCCATTGACTTACATTGTAGAGGATGGTAGTCCATCCCTCCATGGTGATGCACTGGAAGACAGTGAGCAATGCAAACAGGATGTTATCGAACTGGGTGATGCCATCGTTGGGTCCGATCCAGTATGAACACATGGTGCCATTGGGGCAGAGTCGGGCAGGCTTTTGTGTGCCACAGGGAAACTGCAACTCCAGCTCTTCCGCCGCTGCCGGGAGTCAATCAGAAACACATTAGGCAGTACTCAAATGAAGTGAAGCTTCTTCAGTGCCTTCTACAGCAGCACACTACAGAAAATATCATGCCTTCTCAAGGGTGGTCATGATTGGAAGTTGGAAATTGCAACTATGGGGGCGGCGCAGTGACGCAGCGGAAGAGTTGCTGCCTTACACCGCCAGAGACCCGGGTTCCATCCTGACTTTGGATGCTGTCTGTACGGAGTTTGTACATTCGCCCTGTGACCACGATGGTTTTTTCTGGGTGCTCCGATTTCCTCCCACATTCCAAAAGACAAACAGCTTTGTAGGTTAATTGGCTTCAGTAAAGATTGTAAATTATCCCTCGTGTGTGTAGGATTGTGCTAGCGTATGGGTATTGCTGGTTGCCGTGGACTCGGTGGGCTTCTACACTGTATCTCTAAACTAAACTAAACTAAATTGGGACTGGCCCAATACTATCTCATTGTGAACTGGTCTACAGCACTCTAGAATGGTAACGGGTCAAGACTGTGGATTTCCATGAGGACACTTACCTGCGTTATCCGTATAGCAGGTATGGTGCAGTTTACCATAATAGAACTCCAGACCAATGATGGCGAACATGAGGATGGCGAAGAAGAGGAGCAGGCCAATCTGGAGCAGAGGGACCATTGCCTTCATGATGGACTTCAACACAATCTGTAAACCTACAGAGCAGGGAAGAGCAGATTAAGAGCAGCCTTCAACCACATATGGTCTGCCAACCTCCTGGTTCCGCTCCCTCAGCTCCCTAACACTTGTTTATTTCCCTTTCTCTAATTGCCCTGATTAACTTATCCTTCAGGTGGTTTATCCACAGCATATTAGTTTGGCTACACTAATCAAATCCTGACAGATATATTCCTTTTGTTACAGAACTTTAGCACTTAGAAACTTGCCCTTCTGCCTATTGATGCTGACCTTCAAATATGATGCTTATTGATGCTGACATTGATTTTTTTTCTTATCAGCACTTGGTTCATTGCCTTCTCTGCCTTAGCGATTCAAGTGGTAGTCTAGATACTTCCTACCTATCACGAGAGTCTCTTGCTCACCAGCTTCTCAGGCAGAGCATTCCAGATTCCGACCATCATCTGGGTGAAAAACGTCTTTCTCAGATCCCCTCTCAACCTTACTATAAATCTATGCTCTCCCATTTTCTCCAGCTTTGGGAAACCATTTCCTGCTGTCTATGTCCTGAGCCTTGGGGATTACACAAAAAGCTGGAGAAACTCAGCGGGTGCAGCAGCATCTAAGAGGCGAAGGAGATAGGCGACGTTTCGGATCCTGAGCCTTCCCCATTTTAAGTCAAACCCTGCCTATCCAGTCTCCTATCACAAGTGAAATGCTCCAACCTGGGCAATACCTAGTTAATCTCCTCTGCATCCTCTCCAGTACAATTACATCCTTCATCCGTCCCTTAGTGTGAAAACTAGATCTGTACACAGTATTCTAGCTATGACCTAACCAAGGCTTTATAAGGTTGCATCCAAATGTACAGTACCTGCTCTTATATTCAGTAGACCAGCTAAGGAGCCAACAGGGATTTTTTGGACAGGAGGAAGGCATTTCACAGGGATTGGCGTTGAGGCCATTTCTTTATAGAGCAGACACAGGCACGATGGGCCAAATGCCCTCCTGAGCTGCAACAATTCTACATTTCTACAATTCTACAGAAGGATGAGAGGAGATCTCATTGAAACATATAAGATTGTTAAGGGCTTGGACACGCTAGAGGCAGGAAACATGTTCCCGATGTTGGGGGAGTCCAGAACCAGGGGCCACAGTTTAAGAATAAGGAGTAAAGCCATTTAGAACGGAGACGAGGAAACACTTTTTCTCACATTGAGTGGTGAGTCTGTGGAATTCTCTGCCTCAGAGGTGGAGGCAGGTTCTCAGGATGCTTTCAAGAGAGAGCTAGATAGGGCTCTTAAAAATAGCGGAATCAGGGGATATGGGGGGGAAGGCAGGAACGGGTACTGATTGGAGATGATCAGCCATGATCACATTGAATGGGGGTGCTGGTTCGAAGGGCCAAATGGCCTACTCCTGCACCTATTGTCTATTGTCTATTGTCTATTGTTTATTTATTAGAAAAGGAGACTCACTGGGAATTCCGGACACCAGCTTGAGAGGTCGCAGCACACGGACTGCTCTCAGAGTCCGCAGGTTGAAGTGTGTTGCTGCCGTGGCTAGGAGCCTGCAAGGAGAAAGCAAAGAGTTGAAGTGTGACTCCAGAATAAAGAGCATCAGTGGAAGAGCACCAACATCCCTCTCACCACACCACAACCTAATATAACTCTGCATCTGTAAATATCTGAAAGATTTAAATAGTAACATTATACAGAAAGACTAAACTTATTCCTCCTTAATCCGTTCCCATACAACAGCACCCACTGAGACTATATTTATCCCAGGGAGAGCTATGTCAGCCAGTTTATTCATGCCATTTTACAACTCTTTTGAAAGAAAAATAATTCAAATATTGACCAAAATAACACATAGCTCAGGATAAATTTCAAAGGGGTTTGGAAAATTTTCATTTTAAATGAACCACATTTATAGCACACCTTCCATGAGCAGCTGACACCCTCAAACACCTGAGAGGTAAGACGATGCTTTAGTGAATTGAATTGAACTGAGATACACCATTTAAACAGGACCTTCGGCCCATTAAGTCAACGCTGTCCACTGATCATCCGACCACTGTTTCACATCTACACCCTACACACTAGGAGCAATTTGCAGAGGCTAATTAGCTTACAAACCTGCACATCTCTGGATATAGGAGGAAACTAGAGCACATGTCAGGTCAAGGACTCAGTCTTGTTCAGCAAGTCTCCTCTGAGTATGGTCATGGAGAAGGTGTAAGATGGAGACCAATATCTATGGGGTGCTGAATTCAAACGAAAGAGCCATAGGACAGACATAAAATGCTGGAGTGACTCAGTGGGACAGGCATCATCTCTGGAGAGAAGGAATGGATGACGTTTCGGGTCTTCAGACTAATGGAGCCGATAGGCATTGGCAAGGTCAAGTTGGAGCAATGTTCTGACGGAACATGCTGGTGCACCTCCCTGCATTTTCTTGGAGTTGTTGCACAGTGGAGATGATAAGCGTGAGGTGAAACATTTCCCTGGGTAATACTGAGGAAGAAAGGGATCTTAGTGTACAAATCAAAAGATGCCTGAAGGTGGCAGCACAGATAGATAGCATAGTGAAGAAGGCATACAGGACACTTGCCTTCATTAGCAGGGACATAGAATGTAAGGACAGGGTGGTCTGAAAACAATTTTTAGTACCTTGGTTAGACCACAGCTGGAGCGCTACGTACAGTTCAGATTGTGTAGGAACTGCAGATGCTGGTTTGCACCAAAGAGACACACAAAATGCTGGAGTAACTCAGATTAGATAGGTTGTGCTTGTTTCCTCAGAGCAGAGGAGTCTGAAGTGGTATACAAAATTACAAGAGGCATAGACAGGGTAAATAGCAAGAAACACAAGACAAGAAAACATGACAGAGGCCACTAAGAACAGATGGTATAGGTGCTGGGTGATGAGTAAGTGGTTTGGAAGGGAAAAACCTTTTCACTCAGAGGTGGCTAAAGTCTGGAACAGTGCCTGAGAAGGTGGTGGAGACAAGAGACTCTCACAACATTGTGGAAGCTTCAGGACGAGCACTTGAATCACAAAGGCATAGCAGGCCAAAGACTAAGTGCACATAAATAGATTCCAAATAAATAAGTAGTTAATTGTCAGCATAGACATGGTGAGCCGAAGGGGCTGTTCTTGTGCTGTATAATTATGACGGTGTCCAGTCTGCTTCTGCATTGATGCTTTCCAAACCGATTCAGGAAACAACTCTTCACCAAGGAGGCAGTTGAGCTCAGAGATGCAGGTCAAAGGTCCTTTGCCAACCTGTACGGTACATTAAAGATTTATGGCAAGATTGGAAAATGTGGGCCGATTCCTATATCTCGTGAACCATGACTTGGTGAAGGCAGGCTGCCTTCGATCGATTGAGGAAAAGGGTTTTGAAGGTGAAGACCTCAGACTTGACACAAAATCTAAAGAATACTGGGCAGCAGTGATGACTACCTGTAGCTGCAAAATTCTCCAGAATTTCCGAAATCTCCAGACGGCTGTGGAGGCCAAGTTAATGGATATTTTTAAGGGGGAGATTAATAGATTCTTGACTAGTGCGGGTGTTAGGCGTTATGGGGCAAAGGCAGGAGAATGGGGTTGAGAGGGAAAGACAGATCACCCATGATTCAATGACAGAATAGACTTGATGGCCAGAATGGCCTAATTCAGCTC
Organism: Okamejei kenojei; assembly: GCA_035221665.1. Lineage (NCBI taxonomy): Eukaryota > Metazoa > Chordata > Chondrichthyes > Rajiformes > Rajidae > Okamejei > Okamejei kenojei. The sequence continues at coordinate 26,796,857 of CM069140.1, read as the reverse complement.
CTAGAAATTATGAATTGATGAAGAAATGAGCAGATGTCAGCATCCTCCTCCAAGGCCCAGATACGTTAAGTTGGTTACGTTGAACACTGCGTGCCGCTTGCACGCCTGCCTCCTATCAGGCGCACTCTTCCAAGTTCTGTCGTAGAACAAGATCACCAAGTGAGCAGAGGCAAAGATTCAAGGGTTTGCTGAAATCTTCCTTGAGGAAATACATCATCTCCGTTTGCCCCTTGGAATCTCTGGTCTATCATCTCCCAACATTCAGGACACTTTAATTCTCCTGCCCTTTCCGACACAGACCTTTCTGTCCTCGGTCTCCTCCATTGTCAGGCTAAATGCAAATTGGAGGAACAGCATCTCATATTTCGCTTGGGCAGTTTACAGCCCAGTGGTATGAATATTGATTTCCCTCTCTGTCTCTATTCCTCCCCCAACCAAGTCACACTAGCTTGACATTTTCACCCTACAAAACAGTTTCCTTTATCATCGTTACTTTTTTGCATATCTTTCATTCATTGTTCTTTATCTCTCGTTTCTGTTATCCCTAACCAGTCTGAAGAAGGACTCGACCCGAAATGTGACCCATTCCTTCGCTCCAGAGATGCTGCCTGTCCCACTGAGTTACTACAGCTTTTTGTGTCTTTCTCCAACCGACTAGCTAGCTCTTCCTGGATCCGATGCAATCTAACCATCCAGCACAGCCTATTATGCAGAACTTTATGAAAGGCCTTGCTGAAATCTGTATAGACTACGTCTAAGGGCCTGCCCTCATCAACCTTCCTGGTTACTTCTTCAAAGAACCAAACTATTTTGTGAGATGTGATCACTCGTATATAAAACCATTCTCACTATCCCAAATCATCCCCTGTCTTTCCAAATATCTTATCTCACAAAAACCTCTCCAGTAACTTCCCTACCTTCGATGTTCTGTTTACTGGTATTTAGTTCCCAGCTCTTTCTTTGCAGCCTATCTAAAATAGAGGCACAACATTAGCCCCCTCAAGTCTTCTCCCATGGCTAACAATGAGGATATATCTCAACCCGGGTTCCTGTGTTTTCTTTAAGACACAAAGTGCTGGAGTAACTCAGCGGGTCAGGCAGCATCTCTGGAAAACATGGATAGGTGACATTGTGAGCAAGGACCCTTCTCAGACTGATTGTGAATACTGAGTTACTCCAGCACTTTGTGTTCTCAATCAACCTGAAGAAGGATATTGACCTGAAACGTCACCTATCCACATTCTCCAGATGTCTTTTTTTGTAAACCATCATCTGCAATTCCTTATTTCTGCTTCCCGCAATTTCTTCTCTAGTTTCCTGCAGTGCCCTGATTAGGCCCCAGAGATTTATCTGCCTTCAGACATCTTAGGACAACACATCCTCAATTGCAATATTGAGTATCCTCAAAATGTCACCATTAACTCTCCCATGTTCTCTAGTCTTCATGTCATTCTCTGTGTAAAAACAGAGAAGAAATATTAATATAGGACGTCACCCATTTCCCGTGGCTTCCACATAAATGAGCGCATTGGTTTCTGAGGGGCCCAATTCTCTCTCTAGCTTCCCTTTTTCCCTTAATATACAGTAAAATATATTTTAATTCTCAAGGTTTAGTCAGGGATGCTGGAGGTATGAGGCTGCAGATCTATTAGCTGTGCTATCTTTGGAGTTAAGGGATGATATACAAAGATTGTTCATTGGGATTCCAATACTGAAACAGGCAAGAGGTTGGTTCTTGCCAAGAGTGAACAAGTGCAATGGGTGAGGAAGTGAGATTGAGGACAGAGGAAAGAGACGGGTCTGTGAAGGATGTGGTGAGGTAGTTAAATGGGTAAATGGGATTGAGGAATAGAAATGAGGAGATGGGTTTGAGGAAGAGGTAAGAATGAATGGAAGTTATGTTCAGACGTGAAATCAGAGGATATGGTAATGTAAGGGTTGGTGGGTTTGTTGTCTGCAAGAAGTGACATTGAGCTGTCCATGGAAGTGAAAGAAGGGACGGGGACGGGTGTTAGAAAATCCAAAACAGTGAGTGCCATTTTCCTGAACAGATGGGTGATCAGGACTAGCTGGATTATTTATCATCCTTGTTGGTTCTTAGAGACAATGCATTTCACTTCACCTCACTCTCTGCTTCATACAAACACCACGAGTAAAGCACAACTGGCTTCCTTTGTTTTTATTTAATGTAGCCCTGCCCCAGGGGCCATGTTAGATTTGGAGGATTCTTAGAGCAACTTATTTTTATAAATCACAACCTCATCACTCCCCTCAGCCTTCACGCTAATCACAGGATGTTAAATATTGACGAGGCTTTTGAAAGATTCCCCAGGGCATCTTCAGTTTGAAGCAGAGATTATCCTTGGCACTCATCACTGTGTGGCTTCTGGCTGTTGCTCACTCCTTCTTAGCCTCATCCATTTGCTCAGTTTTTTTATTCGTGTGATTTTTTTCTGCCCTCAAAAACTCTTGTTAGTCACCTGGCGCAGAATTTACAGCTTTTTCCGCTCTAACTTACTCAAAAGGTCCAACTTCAAATTTATTGAAGGTCTCTTGTTAACCCCCTTCAAACATAAGCACTGTAAATTCAAATGAAAATCTTTGAGTTGGTTGGCTGTGAGTTGGAGCCTGAGGCTTAGTCATAGAGCACGGAAACTTGGCCCAACTTGCCCATGCCGACCAAGATGCCCCATCTACATTAGTCCTGTCTCCCCACATTTGGCCCATGTTGCTCTAAATCTCTCATATTCATGTACCTGTCCAAATATATTTTAAATGTTGCTATAGCACCTGCATTTTTTTTTACCTATAGCCAGGTCCAACATCAATACAAAACATATTTCATTAAATACATTTGTGAAATATATATATTTTCACATTGTCTCATCTATCATCATTTACTTTCCTTAATTTTAGAACATTATTGATGCTCATTTACATTTGAATGCAGAAATCCAAAAGCAATGCAATTTAAAGCAGTTGATTTAACAGTGATTTAAGGCTGACTCTTCAACACCCAATAATGACTTGAGTCCAACTCTCCACTGACACCCCTGTTGCATTACTGAATGGGTGTCATTTTTCCACTAAAGTACCTGCCAGATCTATGTTGGAAGAATTCTCATCAGTCTCAGGCAGTCTCTACCAGCCAGAGGGAGGGAGAGGGTGAGAGAAGAAGCAGGAGAGAAAGATAATGAAAGAGAGGAAGGAAGGAAGAAGAAACAGAGGAAGGGAGAGAAAGTGGTGCTCCTCCCTGCCACCTGTGTTCCCGTTGCAGGGCTGGAAGAAGACGGAGCCACTGGGACAAACCCAAGACCACCCACTCCACTGTTTTACGTCAAGACTGAGCTGCCGGGACAAGGCCTAGACATCCAGCATCTTCACTAAGCTCAAAACTGTGTGACCGGGGCAAGCCTGAGACCGCCAGTGTGTCTCACTTGCCCACAGACCTGTCCCTAGTGTGTGTAGGATAGTATGAGTGTATAAGGATCGCTAGTTGGCAAGGGCCCGGTGGGCCGAAGGGCCTGTTCCCGTGCTATATTCTGAACTAAACTAAACTAGGACAAAGCTGCCAGGACAAGCCCAAGTTTGCCAGAGGCTTCTCACATGCACCATGACAACAGGGAACGATGCTCCCAAGTGAATGTGGAGCTATGTCACTATAAACAAACCATATCATGTGAGTTCACCCGACTGCGAGTGTCCAGCGTCGTCATTGTCGACCCGGCATCAATATTGACACCAAGACTAATGCGTTAACAATCAGGATATGTATTAATTTAGTTCAGAGATACAGCATGGAAACAGGTCCTTAGGCCCATGGACTCCACGCCGACCATTGATCACCCACTGGTTCTATGCTATCCCATTTTCTCATACACTCCCTACACACGACAGGCAATTTATAGAGGCCAATTGACTACAAACCTGCACATCTTTGGGATGTGGGAGGTATCCTGAGCACCCGGAGGAAACCCAAAAGGTCATATGGAGAACACGCAAACGCCATACAGACTGCACCTGAGGTCAGGTGTCTGGCACTGATACAGCAGCTCTTACCCGCTGTGTCATTTTGCCTCCCATGGTTTAACATTTTTGTGGTGAGTGTTCTTGTCTAAGGCCGATGTTTTGGCAGTTTGTGGATTGGTAAACATAAAACATAGAACAATATAGCATATGACCAGTCCCTTTGTCCTATTATTTGTACTGAACAGGATACCAAGACCTGGGGAATCAAGAACCAGTGGACATTGGATTAAGGTGAGAGGTGAAAAATTTAATAAGACCCTAAAGGGCAATTTTTTCACATAGAGGGTGATAGGTATATGGAATGAGCTGCCTGAGGAGCTAGTTGACACAGATATTTTAACAACATTTAATATACATTTGAACAGGTACATGGATAGGAAAGGTTTAGAGATATATGGGCCAAGCGCAGGCAAGTGGAACTGGTGTAGACAGGCATGTTGATCGGCATGGGCAAGTTGGACCAAAGGGCCTGTTTCTATGCTTATGACCAGAGCCAGGATGTTTAGGCACTAAAACACTGAAATAGGCAGGCAAAAAAGGCATTATAAAATACAAAAAAGGCACGAAAAAGGCACTTATTAACAAAAAAAGATATAAAAAGGCATGCATTTCCACCACCAAAATATGGTTAAAAATGATAATATAAAAGTATACTACATTAAATGACCAAAGTTGCCTGGTTGCACATAATTACTAGCATTTTTTTCAAATTATCTGCTGTTAAACTATGCCGTCTGTAAGACAGAATATACTTCAGTTGTGAAAAACGTCTTTCTATCTCAGCTGAGGTCACGAGTGCGTACCCGAAACAAGCTACGGACTCTATATTCATGTCGATATCTTGTGCATTACAACTATCTTTGAGAACTTTAGCTATGTTTTGTATTTCTTCAAGATCATTGTTAGCTAAAATCACTCTCTCACATTTTCCTTGTATGTCTTTACCTACATCGCCAGGAATTTTACAAATATCGTCAGTTACTTTGCTGAAAACCTGCAAGTTATTCACTAATGTTTCGCCACGTCTCTCAAGGGAAGTGATAGCTTGTGGAAAGTTTGCAAAATTGGAAGCAATAAACACAAGATCGCGGTGGAGGGACTTTTTCTGCATGAATTCACGGCCGATCCTGACTGCAGTAGATTCTTCTTCTTCAAAACAGTTGACGATTTTCAAAATTTGCAGCATAGTAGAGTACAGCAGAGAGCCACGTACCCCACCTAGTCAAAACGGGCTGAGGAGGTAGCGGAATCTTGGGAACCATTTCCTTGAATAACTATTCACGTGACGGTGCTTTGTGGAAGATTTTCTTGACATTGGAAACTAGGCAATTGACATTTGGAAACAAGATACATATGTGCTTGGCAATTCTATGAAGTCCTTGAGCTAAGTATGTCAAATGCAACATTTTGGGGAATAAAACTTTAAGAGCACGAGCAGCTTTTTTCATGTAGGTACTGCCCTTGAGGTACGGACAGGGGTTTCTGCGGCAAGAGACGGGATTCGAGGATGGTGTGCTGCCTTCCTGGTGCCAGGATCCAGGATGTCACGGACAGAGTGCAGAAAATCCTCAAGGGCGAAAGTGAACAGCCGGAAGTGGTCGTGCATGTCAGCACAAACAATGTCGGAAAGAAGGGGATGAATATTCTGCAGCGTGACTTTAGAGGGCTCGGAAAAATGCTGAAAAGCAGGATCTCCAGGGTTGTTATCTCCGGTTTGCTTCCAGTTCCTCGTGCTGGCGAGAGCAGGAACGGGGAGATACGGGACCTGAATGTGTGGCTGAGTAACTGGTGCAGGGGGCAGGGATTTAGATTCTTAGATCTCTGGGATCTGTTTTGGAGTAAGGGGGAACTGTACAAAAGGGACTGATTGCATCTTAACAGATGGGGGACCAGCATTCTGGCAGGCAGGTTTGCCACTGCTACACGGGTGGTTTTAAATGAATAAGAGGGGTGGGGTGTCAAATGGGATAGTCGATGATGGAGTTAAAGGGAAAGGGAGTAAAGGGATGGTTAATGACCCCAGAATTAACGGGAAAGGAAGCTCACAAAGGGATAGGAGAGTATGGCCAAGCGTAATAGGGATCGATGTGAAAGGTGAGATGTGTAAGGAATTAAAAATATTGCATATGAATGCGCGAATAAGAAGTAGAAACATAGAAGTAGATGAGCTTGAGGCTCAGTTAGCGGTTGGTAGATATGACATTGTGGGGATTACTGAGACGTGGCTGCAGGAGGATTGGGCCTGGGAACTTAATATTCAGGGTTATACATCCTATAGAAAGGACAGGCAGTAGGGCACAGGAGGGAGGGTAGCTCTGCTGGTGAGGGATGGAATTCAGTCCCTTGCGAGGGAAGACATACGGACTGACGAGGTAGAGTCACAGTGGATTCAGTTGAGGAATTGTAAAGGCAAGAAGACACTAATTGGTGTTATTTACAGACCCCAAATAGTAGCCTGGATGTAGAGTGTAAGTTGCAGCAGGAACTGGCATGTAACAAAGGTAATGCCACTGTGGTGATGGGGGATTTCAATATGCAGGTAGACTGGGAAAATCAGGTTGGTTCAGAACCCCAACAAAGAGAATTTGTAGAATGCCTCCGAGATGGATTCTTAGAGCAGCTTGTAATGGAGCCGACCAGAGAAAAGGCAATTCTGGATTTAGTGTTGTCCAATGAACCAGATATGATAAGAGAACTCGAGGTAAAGGAACCGCTATGAGGTAGTGATCACAATTTAGTTTTAATCTGCAATTTGAGAAGGAGAACGTTAAATCGGAAGTGGCAGTGGTGCAGTTGAACAAAGGGGACTATGAAGGCATGAGAGGGGAGCTGGCCAAAGTAGACTGGAAAGGGATCCTAGCAGGAATGACGGTGGAACAGCAATGGCAGGAATTTCTGGGCATAATCCGGAAGACGCAGGATCATTTCATTCCAAAAAGGAAGAAAGATTCTAAGGGGAGTAGGAGGCAACCGTGGCTGACAAGAGAAGTTAGGGATAGAATAAAACTAAAAGAAAAGATGTATAACACAGCAAAGAGTAGCCGGAAGCCAGAGGATTGGGAAACTTTCATAGGACAACAGAAGGAACCAAAACGGGCAATACGGGCTGAAAAGATGAAGTATGAGGGGAAACTGGCCAGGAATATAAAGAAAGACAGTAAAAGCTTCTTTAGATATGTTAAGGGAAAAAGAGTAGCAAAGTCAAATGTGGGTCCCTTGAAGGCAGACACGGGTGAAATAATTATGGGCAACAAGGAAATGGCAGAAGAATTGAATAGGTACTTCGGATCTGTCTTCACTAATGAGGACACAAACAATCTCCCAGATGCACTGGAGGGCAGAAGATCTAAGGGGGTAGAGGAACTGAAAGACATTTTCATTAGGCGAGAAATAGTATTGGGTAGGCTAATGGGACTGAAGGATGATAAATCCCCTGGGCCTGATGGTCTGCATCCCAGGGTCCTCAGGGAGGTGGCTCTAGAAATAGTGGATGCATTGGTGATCATTTTCCAATGTTCAATAGGTTCAGGATCAGTTCCTGTGGATTGGAGGATAGCTAATGTTATCCCACTTTTCAAGAAAGGAGCGAGATAGAAAACGGGGAATTACAGACCAGTTAGCCTGACTTCGGTGGTGGGAAAGATGCTGGAGTCAATTATTAAAGAGGTAATAATCGGGCATTTGGATAGCAGTAAAATGATTAGTCCAAGTCAACATGGATTTATGAAAGGGAAATCATGCTTGAATAATCTTCTGGAATTTTTTGAGGATGTGACAAGTAAAATGGATGAAGGGGTGCCAGTGGATGCAGTGTATCTAGACTTTCAGAAAGCCTTTGATAAGGTCCCACAAGGGAGACTGGTGACTAAAATTAGAGCACATGGTATTGGGGGTAGGGTGTTGACATGGATAGAAAATTGGTTGGCAGACCGGAAGCTTGGAGTAGGAGTGAACGGGTCCTTTTCAGAATGGCAGGCAGTGGTGAGTGGAGTGCCGCAAGGCTTGGTGTTGGGGCCACAACTGTTTACCATATATATTAATGATTTGGAAGAGGGAATTAGGAGCAACACAAGCAAGTTTGCGGATGACACAAAGCTGGGTGGCAGACTGTGAAGAGGATGTTAGGAGGTTGCAGGGGGACCTGGGCAGGTCGAGTGAGTGGGCAGATGCATGGCAGATGCAGTATAATACAGATAAATGTGAGGTTATCCACTTTGGCGGCAAAAACAAGGGGCAGATTATTATCTCAATGGGGTGAGGTTAGGTAAGGGGGAGGTATAGCGAGACCTGGGTGTCCTTGTACACCAGTCACTGAAAGTTGGCGTGCAGGTACAGCAGGCAGTGAAGAAAGCTAATGGAATGTTGGCCTTCATAACAAGAGGATTTCAATACAGGAGTAAAGAGGTTCTTCTGCAGTTGTATAGGGCTCTGGTGAGACCACATCTGGAGTATTGTGTACAGTTTTGGTCTCCTAATTTGAGGAAGGACATCCTTGTGATTGAGGCAGTGCAGCATAGGTTCACGAGATTGATCCCTAGGATGGCGGAACTGTCATATGAGGAAAGATTGAAAAGACTAGGCTTGTATTCATTGGAGTTTAGAAGGATGAGGGGGGATCTTATAGAAACATATAAAATTATAAAAGGACTGAACAAGCTAGATGCAGGGAAAATCTTCCCAATGTTGAGTGAGTCCAGAACCAGAGGCCACAGTCCTAGAATAAAGGGGAGGTCATTTAAGACTGAGGTGAGAAAAAACATTTTTACTCAAAGAGTTGTGAATTTATGGAATTCCCTGCCCCAGAGGGCACTGGAGGCCAAGTCACAAATGGATTTAAGAGAGAGTTGGATAGAGCTCCAGGGTCTAGTGGAGTCAAGGGATATGGGGAGAAGGCAGGCACGGGTTATTGATAGCGGACGTTCAGCCATGATCACAATGAATGGTGGTGTTGGCTCGAAGGGCCGAATGGCCTCCTCCTGCACCTATTTTCTTTGTTTCTATGGATCAGTCTCAAATAGAAGAACATTCTGTTTTATACCTTCTGGCCAAAGTACAGCAAGTGAAGATGTAAACAACGGAGTAATAGTTGAGCTGTTTGACTTCCCCAATACTTCTGATGTCAACAAATACTCCTTTGATGGTTGACCTGCCTCCAGTGTACCGATGACCACATTGGCAACATATCTCCCCACAGCATCGGTTGTCTCGTCTATTGAGATCCATATTTTGTTGCATGCAACTTCATCTCTAATTTTCTGCACAACAAATGTTGAAGTTGCTGTCAACATAATTTTTCCGTAATGATGACTCGTTTGGTATATGTTCCTCTGTGTATTTCTCTAAAACACCTCTTGAGAGATTTGCGACTGGAGCCAGCAATAAATGCAGTGAGGAGACAAGCTTGGGTATTTCGCTTGGGTAGTCCCATCGGTATCAACATTGACTTCTCTAATTTTAGAGAGCCCTCATCTTCTCTCTCTTCCCCCTTCCCAGCTCTCCTTCTAGTCCTACTGTCTCCGTCTCTTCCTTTCTTTTTCCCGTCCCCCCCCCCCCCCCACATCAGTCTGAAGAAGGGTCTTCTGAAACGTTGCCTATTCCTTCTCTCCATAGATGCTGCCTCACCCGCTGAGTTTTCCAGCATTTTTTGTCTGCCTTCGATTTTTCCAGTTCTTTCTTAAATAGATCTTTGAGAAGACTAAACCAGCGGGCAGCGGCACGAACGAATAAACGACCAACGGTGGCACCCCCCGGTTTCACCCCATGGTGGTGGAAATTTTCTTGTAGGTTATACTATGTTAACATTAACTATAATATTAATAATAACATTAATATTAACGTGTTAACATAGAAAATATCATTGTAATCATGGTACAAATAGAGAAAATAGCAAAAAAAGGCTGATTTAGGCACTCGATTGTGAAAGAGGCATTATCTTGGTGAAATCGTCCAAAATAGGCATGAAAAGGCACATGGCATTTACTGCAAAATCCTGGCTCCACTTATGACTCTATGACAATCAGGATATGCATGTCGGAGGTTTGACGAGGAAGTTCACAGTGACTTGAAGATTGGTGGTATTGTTGATGGTGAGGGGGGGGGGGGGGGGGGGGTTGTAGTATTTGGCTACAGAACAATATTGCTCAAAATGACAGGTGGAATTTAATCTTGAAATATGTGAATTGATACAGCTCGGGAGGACTAATCAGGCTAGGATATACACAGTGAATGGTGTGTGGCTACTGGAGAAACAAGGGACCTTGGAGTGCAAATCCAAGGATCCCTGAAGACAACAGCATGGGTGGATAAAGGGGTGAGAAAGGCATACAGGATACTTGCCTTCGTTAGCTGAGGCAGAGTACATAAGAGTACTGAGGTCCTGATTAAAGCAATATAAATCATTGATTTAGTCACAACGAGTACTGCGCACAGTTCTGTCGCCGCACTACAGGAGGCATTTAATGCATTAGGCGGGTGCAGCTTTATCAGAATGTCAAGAGAGAATCAACAGAGTTTAATTGTTATATATACAGGCTACACAACAATGAAATTCTCACGTGCTGCGGCTTTACAGGCCCATTAACGCAATCGCACACCAACAATTATACAATTATCAGTAATAAATAAATAATCAGTAATACTAGGTAACGAGCCCATAATGTGCATGCGAATCTCCTGCGGATCCCTTTGATGATGGAGAGGTCAGTGAGATGACATGGTGGACCAGGCAATGTCCATCACTTTCTGCAGTCACCATCATTACTGGGTGTTTGAGACATTGAACCAGGCCCTGATGTAAACAGTAGGAAGGAACTGCAGATGTTGGCTTAAATCGAAGATAAACACAAAATGCTGGAGTAATTCAGTTTCTCCAGCATTTGTGTCTATCCCTGATGTAACCAGTCCTGATGAGCCCACCATGCGGCATCTTGACAAAGGATTTGCTAAGGTCCATAACTGCCCTACACTCATCAATGTGTAGCACTGTGGTGGAGTGATAGAGTGGCTGCCTTACAGCACCAGCGACCCATGTTCAATCCTGTCTATGGGTGCTGTCCATACGGCGTCTGTACCTTCTCTCTGTGACCATGTGGGTTTCCTCCGTGTGCTTCGGTTTCCTCCCACATTTCAGAGGCGTGCAGGTGTGTAGGATAATTGGCTTCTGTGAATTGCTCCTAGTGTGTAGGATAACACAGAGCTAGCGTACGGATGATGTTGGTCGGCACAGACTCGGTGCGTCGAGGGGCCTGGTTTCTTGCTGTATTTCTGAACTAAACTAAACTGAATCGATGCTCTTGGTGACCTCTACAAAGAACTCTGACACAATGTCCACTCACAAAGCCATGTTGACTGACCCTAATCAGTCTGTGCCTATCCAAATGCTGGAAGATCCCGAGCCTCAGAGTCCCTTCCAACAACATTGCCACCACTAATTGCAGGATCAGTGACCTGCAGTTCCCTGGCTTGCCCTTCCTGTCTTTCTTCATTAACTGTACAACATGATCCACCCTCCAGTCTGCTGGAATTTCACCTACGGCGAAAGATGATGCAAATATCTCTGCGAGGGCCTCCGCAATTTCCTCCCTCAGGACCGAGGATGCACTTGGTCGGACCCTGGGGATCTATCCACCGACAGCAAAGACCAGTGGGGTAGGAATCCAGTGCTTACTGGTAATCCAACTAAGATCATTGCCGGGAAGCTGTGTGGCATATAGTATTTGGGAGCCGTGGCCTCTGCTAAGCACAGATAAATTCTCTCTCATCTGTGTTTTGAGCTCTGTATATCGCAGTCATTCAAATGTCACGTCACCCTGGCAGCCTACAATTCTTGCAGCTGATTGCCATGGAGATTGCCTGGCTGCCAGGTAACCGTTCAATTACTCTGTTCACATCATAGTCTGAAAACTCTGCTAAACCTTTATGTCAAAACAAGGGGATTGAATCACGCAAGGAAGTCGCTCCAGCCCACAATGTGTGCCAACTCTAGTCGAACTGTCCATTTATTCACACTCCCCAGGCGTGGCTCTTCAATTCTCACCATTTCACACACTCAACCAGTAATAGAGGTTGGGAAATAGACACGGAGAGAGAAAGAAGGGTCGAAGGGGTACCAAATGGGAGAACAATTGAAAAATATAAAAGAAAACAAAGAGAGCGATGGGAGAAAATGATGACATGAAAAGAGAACAAGAGAGAGAGACCAAGAAACAGAAGAAAGACTGGAACAAAAAGACAGTGGGAGACCAATTGACATAAACATGTGTTCAGCATCTAGAGCTCTTTGTATTGGAAAGCGCAAGCAAAACCTTTTTTATTCCCTGAATTTTCAGTGTCCCTTTTACAGAGGTGAATGTGAGAATCCTCAGACAGAGGAAAATAAATTGGCTGAACAAACCTATCATTACATTTTTTTAAATCTACAGATTCCAAAATGAGTTTGTTTAAACCAGCATCTGCAATTTCTTCTTACAAATTCCAACATGAGTAGTTCCGTCAAGGATTTGGAGAGTCCCGAGTCTGTGAACCTGGCCACCATTGATTGGATTGAAAGCATCATTGACATATGGAATCTATTCCTCCCCTCCTCTCTCCTTCCATGTGGGATTTTGTCAAAGGCCTTACTGAAATTCATCTGGACTACATCACCCTCACACTGTTTAGTCACCTATTTGAAAAAATATAGTCTAATTAGTTGGATAGGACATCGCGTTTACAAAGACTTGCTATCCTTAATCAATCCCCGTCTCTCCAAATGCAGATTACACCTGCCCTCAGATTTCTTTTCACATTGATTTCTCTAACACTGATTTTAGAGTCACGGGCATTCAATTAATTGGCTTTTCCCTGCACTTCTCAGATTAAATTTTGTTTAGTTTGGCGATACAGCACAGAAAGTCCGCACCTACCAGCAATCACCTGTACACTAGTTCCATCCCACACACTAGGGACAATTCACAGATGTGGGACGAAACTGGAGCACCCGGAGAAAATCCACGGGGTCACAGAGAAAACGTAGAAATTCCATATGGACGGCACCCGGAGTCAGGATCGAACCCAGGTCTCTGGCGCTGTGAGGCATCAACTCTACATCTGTGCCACTGTGTCCTCCAGTGATCTGACTCGCCTTCTGTGGCCAGAACTTCTGCAATCTCCTCCCCTAGTTAGAGTTAGAGCTAAAGGAATCAAGGGATATGGGGAAAAAGCAGGGACGGTGTACTGATTTCTAAATGATCAGCCATGATCATATTGAATGGCGGTGCTGGCTTGATGGGCCGAATGGCCTACTGCTGCACCTATTTTTCTATGTTTCTTACTCCCTGGCCAGTAGTCTGGCATACACCTCATTTGGACCTGGGGACTTATCCACCTTTAGGCCTGTTAAAGCATCTTGTGTGTCAGTTTTAAATATTCAGGTATAATATATCCACAAGTTAGTCCTTCAATAAATTGATATTGTGCAGGTTATACTCCTTCCTGGGCAAAGGGGGAATGTTAGTATGCTGAAAACTCTAGTTAGACAACAACTACAGTACCGTACATGGTCATAGATCAATACACCACAAAAATAGGCCCTTCGGCCCAACTCCCCCATGCCGACAAAGTTGCTTAACGGAGCTAGTCCAACTTGCCTTCACCGAGCCCATACCTTTCTAAACCTTCCCTATCCATGAACATGTGCAAGTCCCTTTTACACATAAGCAAGAAGACCAATAACTAAGATTTATTTTCACCCAGAGGGTGGCAGGGGTCTGGTTTCCATCATCTAAAGTGGGGTTGGTGATGGAAACCCCCACTAAAACCAATCAACATCTGATATACTAGCTTTATAATGTTGAGTATGGAGACCTAAGAAGTGTAGATGTTGTCTAACTAGAGTTCACAGCATACTAACATTCCCCCTTTGTCCAGAATGAAGTATAACCTGAACCCCCAATGTCAAGTTATTGAAAGACTAACTTGTGGATATATTATACGTGAATATTCAAAACTGACACATAAGATGCTGGGGGCCTAGAATGCATTGCCAGGGGTGGCGGTGGAGGCTGATATGATAGTGGCGTCTAAGAGGCTTTTAGATAGGCACAAGGGAGTGCAGGGAATGAAGGGATATGGATCAGGTACAAGCAGATGAGATCAGTTCATGTTCGGCACAAACATTGTGGGCCGAATGGTCTGTTCCTGTGCTGTAACTATTTTATGCTCTTTGTAAATTATATGGAATGATTAGTTGATTAGTACAGGTGTCAGGGGTTATGGGGAAATGGGGTTAGGAGGGTGAGATAAATCAGCCATGATTGAATGGCGGAGACTTGATGGGCCGAATGGCCTAATTCTGCTCCTATCACACACAAACTTATCAATGGTGATCCGGCTTTATGAGGTCTACTTCTAGTCCTATTTTTTTTTTACTATTCATGTTTTAAGAAGAGAAAACGCTGTCGTATGCAATGTCCCCCTAGCTGGAGCCGTGATATATGCATTGTGAGCTGTTATATTTGGTTCTGAGGATTAGCCTGGTACCTAATGGGTCATGTTCCAGGATTAAACCTTTTCCAAGATAATTGTGCATAATGAGGGAATATGCCAGGTGATTAGGTTTTCAGACAATGGTACCGGGCTTCTGAAATTCTTCAATAAACATTATGCTGCTGTTGTTTGCTAATTCCTGGGTTATGCAAGGGATAAGCTGCAGAGCTTCAGGAAGGCCCACTGCCTGCTGTTCACAACAAAATCATGGCCCCCCACGCCCGCACCCCAGGAAAGCAGGCTGGGCAAAGCGCTGAGATCTCTCTCCCAATCTTCCATGATCATCATCAGGATGACACTCATGGACTGGAAACAGTTCCACTGTTCACATCCCTGTATCCCTCTCCTCATCACCTCTTCCCCAGCCAACAATGGGTCATTATGGGCTCCACCCTTCCTTGGTCATCTGGTGTCAACCCTGATTTGTTCTGGCCTTTTCCTACCTTCAGTTCCCTCCCCTCTACTTTCAGTCTGAAGCAGGGTTCCGACCCGAAATGTCACCCATCCATTTTTGCCAGAGATGCTGCCTGACCCGCTGAGTTACTCCAGCACTTTGTGTCCATCTTCAGTATACACCAGCATCTGCAGTTCCTTCCCACATTGGAAATTTGAGAATGGGCTGCAGCATTTTTAAATCTGCTTGTAAGCACTGAGGCGCTGAACCCTGGCTGGAAGCTCTCTTTTTACAGGACCTTGGAGAGCGTTTAGAACAGAAAGAGCTGAAGGTACTGGTACATTGTTCCCTGAAAGGGACAACAGAGGTAGACAGGCTGGTAAAGAAGGCGTCTGACATGCTTGCCTTCATCGGTTAGAGTACTGAGTACACGAGTTAAGACATTCTGCTACAACCTTACAAGTTGTTGATGAGACACACTTGCAAGACTGTATGTAGTTCTGGTCACCCAGATGTAATAAGGGTGTCATTATGCTGAATTGGGTGCAGAAAAGATTCCCAATGATCTTGCCAGGACTGGAGAACTTGGGTTATAAGGAGACACTAGAGCATTAGACGTGGGGTCAACCTCTCACTTCTGAGGTCAGAGGTTCCCACCCGCTTTAAGAGGGCATCAATAATACCGGTGCCCAAGAAGAGTAAGGTGATGTGCCTCAATGACTATCGACCAGTGGCACTAATGTCTGTGGTGATGAAGTGCTTTGAGGGGTTGGTTGTGGTGCACATCAACTCCTACCTCGACAAGAACCTCGACCAACTACAGTTCGCATCCCACCACAACAGGTCAACGGTGGATGCAATTTCACTGGCTCTCCACTCCGCACTGGCCCACTAGGACAATAAAAACACCTACTGTTGTTGGGCTGTTGTTTATAGACCACAGCTCGGTGTTTAGTACCATCATCCCTTCAAAGCTGGTTACCAAGCTCACGGAACTGGGCCTCTGCGCATTCCTCTGCAATTGGATCCTCGACTTCCTCATCCACAGACCACAGTCTGTTCGAATTGGTGGAACCACTTCATGCTCAGTAACAATTAGTATGGGAGCACCTCAAGGCAGCGCGCTCAGCCCCCTGCTTTACTCACTCTATACCCATGACTGCGTAGCGGGTCATAGTGCGAACTCCATCATCACGTTTGCCGATGACACCATTGTGGTTGGAGAAATCACAGATGGGGACGAGTCAGAGTATTGAAGTGAGATTGACCGACTGACCAAATTATGCCAGCTCAGCAACCTGGCTCTCAACATCAGTAAGACCAAGGAACTGATTGTGGACTTTAATAGGGGAAGGATCAGGACCCACAATCCTGTTTATATCAACGGGACGATGGTGGAGAGGTTCAATAACTTCAAATTCCTGGGAGTGCATATATCGGAAGATCTTTCCTGGAGCCAGCACACCGGTGCAATTGTAAAGAATCAGCGACTCTACTTCCTGAGAAGATTACGGAGATTCGGCATGTCGAAGAGGATTCTCCGAAGCTTCTACAGGTGCACGGTAGAGAGCATTCTGACTGGTTGCATCGTGGCCTGGTTCGGCAACTTGAACGTCCAGTAGCGAAAAAGACTACAAAAAGTTGTGACCACTGCCCAGTCCATCACCGGCTCTGACCTCCCCACCGTCGAAGGTATCTATCGTAGTCGCTGCCTCAAAGAGGCAGCCAAAATCATTAAGGACCCACACTATCCTGGCCACACACTTATCTCACCACTGCCATCAGGAAGAAGGTACAGGAGCCTGAAGATTGTAACGTCCAGGATCAGGAACAGCTACTCTCCCACAGGCTATTAAACACAACGAATAAGCTATGAGCTCTGAACTGCAAAAGACTATATTATTATTTGTTATTTGCGCTATATTTGTTATTTATTGAACTTTTTCTTTTTTTCCAGTTATGTAGTATGTTTACATATTCACATATTCTCTTGTGATGTAGCAAGTAAGAATTTCATTGTCCCATCCGAACATATGACAATAAAACACTCTTGACTGGCGAGGGAGCGGAGCGACCGTGCGGGAGGAGGGTGTGGGAGGGGGTCACGGTAGGGATTTTTTTGAAATTTGATGTATTAGAATTTAGTGCATTGTAGAAGTATGATTTCAATTTTTTTTGTTTGAAGTATTTTTAAGATAATGTAGGGCCTACATGAGAAATAGGAGCAGGTGATTATTATTTTTGTTATTGCTCGACCTCCAAAAACTGGGGATAATAATACTGGCCACCCCCCACCTCAAAAAATGGAGGGGTATATCCCCCATCTTCCCACTTTTAAATGTGTTATAATTCAAGTGCAATTTTTTTTGTTTGTAGTTGGAAAAAGGGACAAGAAATAATCATAACTTTTCCTGATTTTGCTAAGTCATACAAATTATGTTACCTCCTCTCCTCTCCTCTCCACACCACCAGCCTGTCTGCTGCCGGTCCCGCTTATCCCTGCCTGTGCGGTCTGGATTGGAGTCGGGAGGGTATCTGGCACTGATGACGGAAATGATTGCAAGTTCTCTTTCCCTCTCAGGCACAAATCGTTGGAGTACCTCAGCAGATCAGACAGCATCTCCGGAGGACATTGTTTCCAGAGATCCATGTTCTCCAGAGATGCTGCCTGACCCAGTGTGTTCCTCCAGTACTTTGTGTCCTTTGGTGTATTAACCAGCAGCTGTAGTTGTTTGTCTCTCCTCTTTCCCTCTGTTTGACTATAGCATGCAGAATTGGCAGGGCAACAACTTTTATAATACAAACGTCCACGAACTTCTGTGTGTTCATAAGTGGAAAGCTCAATCAGAGATAGGCACAGACTGAAGAAGGATCTCGACCCGAAACATCACCCATTCCTTTTCTCCAGGGATGCTGCCTGCCCAGCTGAGTTACTCCAGCATTCTGTGTCTATCGTCAGTGTAAACGAGCATCAGCTGTTACTTCCTGCGCATGTGAACATTGAGGATGAACACAAATTTCTGGAGTAACTTAGTGGGTCTGACTGAGTGTGAAGAAGGGTTCCAACTCAAAACGTCGCCTATCCATGCTCTCCAGAGATGCTGCCTGACCCAGTGTGTTACTCCAGCACTTTGTGTCTAAGTTCTGTTAGACCAGCATCTGCAGTTTCTTCCTACAAATGGCATCAAAGACAGTGTCGCGATTTGCTCAAATGTCCCGTCCCATCCCGCACAGCGTAGTGTCCATTGGCAAAACTCTTCTATTCCGCCGCTTTCGTTGGCCAAATGTGTGGCGAGGGTTGACCATTGGGGAGCAGAACCCCAGTTGCAGCCCCCCCCCCAGTTCCGTGGCCCATGCTGGAGGTGATGCAATTACAATATTTAAAAGACATTTGGACAGCTTCATGGATAGTAAATTATTAGAAGGATAAGGACCAAATGCAGGCAATTGGGGCTAGCTCGGGTAGCAAAATGTGTAGAAAGGAACTGCAGATGCTTATTATACTGAAGATAGACCCAAAAAGCTGGAGTAACTCAGCTGGTCAAGCTGCTATCTCACAATCTCACCCTCAACGTGGAAAAGACAAAGGAGATGGTGATCGATTTCAGGAGGGCTGGAAAACACCGTCACACACCATATTGATAGTGCTGCTGTGGAGAGGGTCAGCAGTGTGAAGTTCTAGGGACTTCACCTGGCGGACGACCTGACCTCTACGACCAACACCACAGCAGTCATCAAAAGAGCACAGCAGTGGCTCCACCCTCTCCGGAGACTGAGAAAAGCAGGTCTCCCTACTGTTCACCTAACAACCTTCTACAGGGGCACCATCGAGAGTGTATTGACCTGCGGCACCACTTCCTGGTTTGGGAGCTGCAAGGCTTATGAACAAAAACAACTTAACAGGATAGTGAAGACAGCCAGTAGGATCATCGGTGCTCCACTCCCTTTCCTGTTGGAGTTCTATCAGAAGCGTTGCATCTGTAAAGCCATCTCCATTATTAAGGACCCCTATCACCCATCACATAACATCTTCTCCATTCTGCCATCTGGGAAGAGGTACAGGAGCATCAGCTGCAAAACCAGCAGGATGCTACACAGCTTCTTCCCACTAGGCACCTGTCAAAGCATGCTACTGTTCAGTCTGAATGTCTGTTTTTTAGTTCAAATTTTAGGCCTACTTTTAGATATGTTAATTTTAATTTTTTAAAGTTGTATCTATTTATTCTATTTTTATTAACTGCACTGATGGGAACTGATTGAGAAACAATTATTTTGTTTCTTCTGTGTATGTAAGTACTCAGTTAAAATTACATTAAAGTAAATACTGAATACCGAATCTCTCGAGAAGGATCTTGAATTCCATCCATAATTTGCTCCTCTTTACCTGAATGCCTACCTCTTTGTCTTGGCTTCTGGTCACCGGGCTTAACTTCCTGTTGCAACATAGCACCAGATTTCTGTTTAACAAAGCCCTTGGAAAATGCGTCATATATAAATCTACTCCAGGGAACCTATGCATAAGCATTGTGAGACTGAGAGTTGGGCCCAGATTCACTTGGAAACTGGAGCGATGCAATGAGAAGACGTGACTGAGTGGGGCAGGTAATTGCAGGGTGATCCAAGGAGGACGTGTTGCCTGGGCATCTTCCACCAGCCTGAGAGACACTTCAATGCCTTTGAGGGACCTGGCCACACTGAGCAAGCAGCAGAAATAGCTGTTGTAGACTGTCATCCTGCAGCAGTCTGCTACATCATAGAAAATAGGTGGAGTAGACCATTCGGCCCTTCAAGCCTGCACCGCCATTCAATGTGATCATCCAACTCAGTATCCTGTACCTGCCTTCTCTCCATACCCCCTGACCCCTTTAGATCCCTTTAGATCGTTTGTCTATCACAAATATTTTGGTTTCATGCCAGAAATACTCTTCATTCAACGGTTCCTATATGCCTACATTAGTTGGTCCTGCAAAGGGTTCTCCTGGACAATCCAAGCAAGACATGTTAGGAATCCAAAGGCTGCTATTTTGTCCTGAATTGTAAAGAATTATAGTATTATTTGGCCCAACTCATCTATGTCAAGGGGCGGCACAGTAGCACAATGGTAGAGTTGCTGCCTCAAACGCCAGAGACCCGGGTTAGATCCTGACACCAGCTATCTGTATTCCTTGTGACCACGTGGGTTTTCTATGGGTGCTCCTGTTTCCTCCCACGCCCCAAAGACATGCGGGTTTGTAGGTTAATTGGCTTTGGTAAGTTGTAAAATTGTCCCTAATGTGTAGGTTGGTGTACGCTGGTCGGCACGGACTCAGGTGGGCCGAAGGGTCTGTTTCCGTGCTGCATCTCTAAATGTTTAAAGTCCAAGGTGTCTTCCTGAATAGCTCCATTTACCTGTGTTTGGCCCATATCCCTCTCAAGCCTGTCTAAATCTTTTAAATATTGCAATTGTATCCATTTGTACCCCTTTCTCTGGCAGTCCATTTCATATCCTCACCACCCTCTGTGCGGACAACGTGCCCCCTCAAGACCCCTTCAAACCTTTCCCCTCTCACGTTAAACCTATGCCCTCTAGCTAGACTCCTCTACCATGGAAAAATAAATATGGTAATCCCCTCATGATTTTATAAACCTGGTCAGGGTCACATCTCAGCCTCCTTTGCTCAGGAAAAAACAGTTCCAGCCTATCCAGTGTCTCCTCATAAGACTAGCCCTCCAATTGTGCCAAGGTCCATGCAAATCTTTTCTGCCTCCTCTCCAGCTTAATCACATCCTTCCTTTTGTATGTCTTTCAGAACCAAACACAATATTCCAGGTGTGGTCCCACCAACACCTCTATCTTCGGTTTAAACCAGCAATTCCTTCCTAAACATCTAATACAGCTTCTTCACCTCTTCCAGAGCTATATATTGAAACCCACACGAGTTATTCTTTCTAATCTTTGCAGTTAGTGGAAACATGTATCACAAATAGTTTCATGCTCTGACACACATCCCAGATAAGCTCTCTCTCTCTCTTTCTCTCACTCTACACTCCCTCTCTCTACTCACTCTACTCTCTCTCCCTCTCCATCTCTCAGTCTACCTCTACCTCTCGCTCTCTCTCTCTAAATATTTTTAAGTCTTTAAATATTTATTTACTTTTAAATCAATTAATTCTTATATCATATTCATGTCCAAACTTTTTCAGACCCGTTATCCTTCCCTACATCTCACGGATATACATGCAAGCTAATAACAAATATTGCCTGTCATTTTGTATATCTACTTTAATAATTTCTTCCCAAATGGTGACCCTGCCTTCAGCTGCCTGTCAGGCTTTCAACTATAAAATAGTAAGATTAAATGAGAACTTGCCAGTTTGAAGTTTGATCCTTATTTTATGAGGAGTTGCGATGAGGGATTTCGTGAAGACCCCGCCAGCACGCATGCGCGACATTCTTCAAAGCAGCGGTGTGGAATCACAGATAACAACAATGACTGAAGATAGTAAGATTCAAGAGACTCTATATACCAGTTGACCTTATAGTAGAGGGTTGGGAGCGGAGGGCACGAAATCCCTCATCGCAACTCCTCATAAAATAAGGATCAAACTTCAAACTGCTAAGTTCTCATTTAATCTTACTATTTTACTTCGGAGTCATGTGAGTGACTTCGTGAAGATTTCAAAGCTCTGTGATTTCATGCCATGGACCACGTCCATGCTCACACACTGCCGCAATCACTGATGGAGGAAGTATGTTAACGTATTTCAGACTTGAACAAGCTGAAAAATAATAACGTATTTATTAATACAAACAATAAACCCCTAACTCGGGGATAAACGTTTTAGGGAACAGTACTTAAAACTGACTCCGCAAACGTTGCGGGAGCGGCCACAGGCTTATTATAAAACCGCTGAAATGTTGTTTCACTGGCCCAGCCCGCTGTTGTGAGGACATGATCCATGGGTACCTCGCAGCTGATGTGACTGCAGCCCTGGTAGAATGAGATTTTAAAATGTTAGTATCTGTACCTGCTGCACCCAATACCACCCTGAGCCACCTGGAGATAGTCTGCACCGTCACCCGTTGATGTGGGTTCTTGTGGCTGATAGACAGACCCTTCTCCATCCTCCTGATGGTGTGTGTGACTTTAATATAATGTCGGATATGGGTGGCTATACAGAGTGTTGCATCAACGGGATACGCTCGGAATTCCAATTGCAGCCCTGTAGATCCAGGTCTGTGCTGCTTAAGCTACTCCACCATAAAGAAAGTTACTTTGTCGGGGGTCGAGACCATTCTGTCCAATCTCAGTTTCTGCAAAGTCTGGACCCGTTGTGCAGTGGTCAGTGCCATTAACATCACCACTTTGAAGGTGAGTTTATCCAGTGGTAACCCCGTCATAGGCGACCAGCTCCTGAGTAGGGTCAACACCACCCCTATATCCCAGGTAATATTATATCTTGGTCGAGGAGGGTTAGTATTGAATATACCCCTCATTAGTTTGGATACCAGCTGGTACGATCCCACTCCAATATTGAGATAGGACGACAGTGCACTCCTGGCACTGTTTATGGCACTGTAGCTGAGTCCCTCATCAAAATGAAGGCCCGCGAGGAATTCCAGCACGTTGGGTATCATGGCAGAGTTATAAGTGGTCTTGGTCCGACTGCAGTAGGCCTCCCATTTCCTGATGTGGGTGAGGTGCCCATGGTTCTTTTAGCATATTGAGGACCACAGGGTACCATGGTTGTGTAGGCCAGTCGGGTATTATCAGAATACCTGTTGCAGAATCCAGTTGAATTTTCTGCAATACCCGACTGATGAGGCAGAATGGGGGAAATGCATAGAAAAACCATTTCCCCAATGTAGCGAGAATGCGTCCATCGCCACTGCCCCAGGATCTGGTTCCCAAGATACATATGTTGGTATCTGATGATTCAACCTGGACACAAAGAGGTCGATATCTGGTGTTCCAAATTTGGCTATAATTTTAGCAAATATTTGTGGGTTCAACATCCACTCGAAGTTGTCATTGAATACTCGTGGCCTGGTGTCCACCACTGTATTGAGCTTACCCGGAAGGTACGTAGCTGATATCCAAATATTTATTTCAATACACCAGAGCCAAATTGTGTTTGCCAATTCATCACAAGACATTGACTTGATACCACCCATATGGTTTAAATATGCCACCACAGTGGTAATATCTATTTGAAGACGGACATGCGTATGATGTTAATTAGTGCAGTAAGCCCGCAGCCCGTGAAATGCTCCCAGCATTTCCAAATAGTTTATACCTTGTGACTGAAGAAGAGTAGACTCATGCGAATCCCATCTGCCGCCACAACTAGAAGTGGTGTCATTAGCTCCGCAGCCTTGGGCGCTTGCGTCGGTTTGTAACACGACTGATGGGTTTGATATAATGATGGGATTAATACAATCACTAACATTGCTAACCCACCGTTGTAGCTCAATTTTTGCCTTATTCGGCAGCTGCATAGGCCTGTCAAAATGTCCAGCATTTGCTTTTAATGCTGAGATTTTTGCTCTTTGCAAGTTTTGATAGTGTAATGGACCAAATCGTGCAGCTAGAAATGTAGCTACAAGCTTTCCAATTACCTTAGCAGCATGTCTAATAGTCGGTTTCCTGGCACAAGCAAGGCTGTTATATGCCTCTATTATGTCTGTTACTTTGCTACCTGGGATAGTGACAATCATATGATTGGTGTTAATTGTGAATCCCAGATAGTCCATAACCACAGAAGGGTTGAACTTAGATTTGTCTGGATGGATGACAAACCCTAGCTTCTCGAATAATGTTTTGGTAGCTGTTACTACTAGTTCAGCTATTTCCAGAGTTTTTCCCACAATTAAGATATGCCGTGACTATGTGATTTTGTCGTTTGAGAGATGTCAATACTGCTTTTAAAATTTTGGTAAATAACCTAGGAGCTGTGGTAAGCCCATTGGGTAGGGCTTTGTATTGCCATAGTTGCCCCATCCAGACAAATTAAGAATTTCCGGTGATGTTCCCTTATAGGTACTGAATAGTATGCATCTTTTAAATCGATGCAGGCCATGAAGCACCCTCTGGAAATCAGTTGCTTAGCCATTTCAAATGTCTCCATTTTGAAATGGATATATTGTACAAAGGTATTCAAGTGGGTTAAATCAATGATAATGCGACATCCACCATCTTTTTTGGTTTTAGTAAAGATGTTAGGCACAAACTCAAGAGGTTCATGTGTCGTTTTTTCTATTACCCCCTTGGCATATAGCCTTAATATTTCCCCATTTTTCTTTGTGAGAAAGTGCAAATTTCTGGTCAGGTACATGTTGAGGTGGGGGAAGATGCCCATTTATGAATTCAATCTCATAACCCTGAATACTTTGTAATATAAATGTATCCAAAGTTATAGTACCCCATGCATCCCAGAATGTACGCAGTCTCCCTCCTACTTGTGAGGTTATACATGCAGCACTCCCAAGAGAACCAGACCCACTTACCTCCATGGTTACCGGCGGGGCTTGACATTCTGGGCTTGTGTTGCTCGTTGTGTTGCTGGGATGTGGGGTTGGCACATCTTCCACACTGTTCGCTGTTGGCCTTGCCCTAAAAAAGGCTTTTGCTGATAGGGCACGGCCGGTGGATAGTATCACCGTTGCCCTGTCGGGTTGTACCCGAGGCCTTGTGTAAGGATGGTGTCTGCGATATGCCGGTGGCCTGCTTGAGGATGGTGGTTTCATTAAGCCAACTGCTTTCACCTCCTCATGCAGGTCTTTAATCTGTTTAGGCAGGTCTTCCCCGAACAGCTGTCTCGGTGGCGGCGTAGCAGAAGCTTTGCACAACCCCGCAAATTTTGGGTTGAGTGTGGGGCGGATGGAGCTCTTGCGGAAACAGTTGATCTCATACTGTGTGTTACACAGTAGTGCCAGAGCATCCTGTTGCTCCTCCGTCATCTCTGTCCCGTCTATAGTTCTGGCAAAGGCCGTGATGCCTGATGTCAACAATTTCAGGATTTTTTGAATTTTCAATTCCTGGGCCCTGATCCCGGGACTGATGTTACCCCAGATGGGCGTGTTGACGGTCGGGACATTAAGCGACACACAATTACCCGGGGCTTTGTACTTGTTGATAGCCTCCGTCAGCACCTGTTCCTGCAGCTGGTGAGTAGTAAGGTAATTACTGCTGGCCTCTAGTTTGGGCTGAAGCGGTTGCCCTGAATGCCCTGGTTGGGCAAATTTAAATACTACCTCCAGTAGTTCTTCCTCATGTATTCCTGGCAACTGTGGTTCTTGAGCCAACCCCTCTTCAAAGTCAGCTAACGGCTGACTCCTGGCACTCCCCACGGACGAAGGAGAAATACTCGGTGGACCTGCTGTGTGCCTCCTAGATCCCAGGGACACCCGTTCTTGTTGGAGCAGGTCCCGCTCGAGCAGCTGCTCCATCATTCGCTCCATTCGGGCCATGCGACCGCCGCCGCTATCTGCGGACGGCAAGTCGACTTCCCCAGGTTCCGGAGAACTACTGGGGCTTCTACCGTCGGTCCGCACCTCGTCGAGGTGATGTCTCGGGTACCTAGGTAGGTAGTCGCTGCTGCCGGGGCTACACGACTCCCGCGCGGACATGCCGCTAGTCCGCCGTATTCCGGACTGAAGCGGTCCGCCTGTCTGGTACGACAGCAGCGGTGACGAGTCGGTGCCGGCCGCTGCAGCGGTGCTCCCCGACATCCGCGCGGGCTTACCGCCAGTCCCGGTTATACGGGACTGAAGCGGCGCAAAGTCGCTGCCAGCCGCCTCAGCGGGGCCACACGACCTGTATATACTGCCACCAGCCTGCGATCTGGCAGCCTGCCCCGGTGGTGAGTCGGTGCCTGCCGCTCCTGCGGGGATCCCCGAGTTTCTTGTAGGTACCTCACCGGTCCGCGATCTGGCAGACTTCTCCGGTGGTGAGTCGATGCCGGCTGCTGCAGCGGGGCTTCTCGACCTCGGTGCGGTTTTTCCCCGGTTCGCCCTCTGGTGACCTGTAACAGAGGGGAAACAGAACGTGCCGTTGAACGAGGCTCGGGTTTACGCACCTGTTTTCCGCTGGCCCGGTGATGTTTGGGCGATAGCGGCAGGGAGTCAGGGTCTTGCCCACCCTGCTCCCGCGCGGTGCTCCGACCAACGTGCAGCTCCCTGGCCTGCTGTGGTGGAGAGTCGGGCCCTGCCAACTGAACAGGGCTCCCCGACCATCGCGTTCTTTTCCCGGCCCGCGGTGCGGGTGCTGCCGGTGTTGCGGGCAGCTCCGGGGATGGCGGCTGCTGACTCCCGTCCGAAGTCCTGCGGCCCTTGGAGGCACGTTTCGATGCCTTCACTCTCTTTCCTTCCATCGTTCCTGTAAGTAAAACAAGTCTCCGACAGGAACTAACCAACTCAAGGTTAGTGTAACTTACCTTGAGGCCTTTTTGAAGGTGCCGTTGGAGGAGCGCACTCCCCCCTCCAGCTGTCGACTGCTAATGCGAGCGACGATATGTTGTGCATGCGTGCTGGCGGGGTCTTCACGAAGTCACTCACGTGACTCCGAAGTAAAATTCATCATCTACTCCTCTCCACTTTGAAGACCTTCAATAAAATCTGCACATTTAATCAAGCTGTTAGTCATAATGTCTCCTGCCAGTACAATTTAGCCTGATGATGCTCTGACATGAAGCCTTAGGAAGCCTCACTATATTAAAGTGTGATATTAATGCAAGTTTTTGTTCCCAGGTAATGCTGCTTCTGGTGCTGAACATTGATCCCTTCATGAGAAAGGGAAAGAGGGAGAAGGAAGGCAATATCTCACAATCTCATGTCCAATTAAGAATAGCTTCTACTTCCATTTCATCCCAAGGTCCCAAGGAGCGTTATCATTACACCGCATAAGGAGATAAATGCCCAAAGACTTGGTAAAAGAAAAGGTTTTAAGGAGAGTCAGAAAGATGGAAAGAGAGATCAAGGGAAGAAAGTATTATGCAGACAATTTTGTAAATGGGTACCCTGGAAGATAAAGACACAGCCAACACCAGTGGACTGATGCATTCATTTACATACAGACTAGCATCTCTTCTTTCTTCAGTTTGCCTCAGGAAAACAAGCCAGCATACGCATGGTATGAAATCACACACAAATGGCATGATCAGACTGGATAGCATGTAAAATAAGGTGTTTGGCTGTTTTTTGGTACATTGTAATAGCTATAGAAATTCAGGGATAGGCAAGAGAATTAAAGCTTCAAGGTAGACAATGTAGGTCTGAATGCATAGGGCAGTTGATAACTGAGACTGAATCAGCACAGGGACAGCACATTTCATAATTACCACAAGCTTACAAACTGTGGAATTTGGCCCATTGAGTGGTTGCTGACTCCTAATGCAGCAATCCCCTCAGTGCCATTCCCCAAGCCCCTCTCTTTTCTCATGGGCCTGCAATTTATTCTGTTGCCTTCCAGTTCCCTTCAGATAGCCACAATGATGCTATATTAAACCATCAGCTATACACATCCCAAGCAGGCAGTGACATGCAAATCATCACAACTCTTTGTATCAAGTTATTTTCCCTCACCCAGCGTACTCTTTGTTCAAAATATTAAGTTAGTAGGTTCTTTGGTCCTTGAGCCATCTGCTAATGCAAATAGCTTCCCACTTTACACCTGTCATGATCTTTTCCCACTTCTATTAAATCTCTTCTCAACCTTCATGGAGAATTGTCGACAGTTCCTTTCCCCCACACAGAAGCTGCCCAACCCACTGAGTTCCTGTCGTAGTTTGCTTTTGCTCCAACTTCCAACATCTGCACTCTTTCGTCTCCAAGGCAAACAACCCCAGTTTGTCCAGTCTGACCTCATGGTAGAAATCCTCCATCTGCAGAGGTATTTCACTAAATACCTTCTGCATCCTCTGGAACCATCACATACAGTCTAGTGATCTGAAGATATTTGGACTGGTACTTGGATAGATAATGTTTAATGGGACTTCTACCAAGCACAGGCAAATGGGACTAGCTCTGTTAGACATCTTATGCAAAGGAACAATTGGGCTGAAAGGCTTGTTTCCATGCTATAAAATTGAACCCAATACTCCATCTAAGACCCAACCAATATTGGCAACATCTCTCTATTACTATGCGACGGGCAGATCCTCCGATGTCAGTCCGCGGCAGTGGGCTGGGCCTGCTTGCTGGGAGTGCCCCGATTCACTGCTTCCGATGTGGGACCTCAAAAAGGAATTACTGAATTCTTTGCAGTTGGCTTAAGTAGCCTCTTGATAGTACTGTTGGTGATAGCTTCCTAATAATTAGCTCTGCTAATAATGGAGAGGAGAGGAGACTGACCATGTGCTTTGCCATGGTCTTTGTGAAGGACAAACCAGGGTAAGTTTCCACAATGTCTTGTTATTCCTGGTAGAGCACTGCTGAAGACTCTACGAGGCCTCCGGCCAAGCCCCAATACTCTTCAGTTAAGATCATCTTAAAAACTTGTCATCACATATATCCGTCCAGACAGTCTCACACTTTGCTGGTCCTCTGCGTCTCACTGAGAAGTATAAGCAATTTTCCAGCAAAGATCTCTGGAGTATGAATAGGTTGAAAAGGTGGACACCAGAAGAGGTACAGTGTTTCTGTTGGTGCTGAAGATATATGATAGTCAACTTTAGTGGATATTTATGTGGAGGAGGTACCAGAAATAGGATGGTACCCTGATGGTGTTAGATGAAAGATGAGTAGAAAGACTTGATTGGATGCTAATAATCTTTTCGAGGCATATTCTGTGCAGTGCATTTTCAAAAGTATAACATAGAAAGATAGAAACATAGAAAATAGGTGCAGGAGGAGGCCATTTGGCCCTTCGAGCCAGCACTGCCATTCATTGCGATCATGGCTGATCGTCCCCTATTAATAACCTGCGCCTGCCTTCTCCCCATATCCCTTGACTCCACTAGCCCCTAGAGCTCAATCTAACTCTCTCTTAAATCCATCCAGTGACTTGGCCTCCACTGCCCTCTGTGGATATTGCCTCCGGAAGTGGCGGCGCTGCCTGGCAGCTGCGGCTCGCCTACAGTCCGTCTGTTTTTCTTTTCTTTTTTGTCTGCTTGTGTCTGTTTTAGTTGAAATTTTGGTTTGTTAAGCTGTGTATGTGTGGGGGAGGGGGAGGGGGGGTGGGTGGGAGAAACAGGGTTTTAGTCTCTCCCTTCAGGGGGATGCGACTTTTCTTGTCGTATCCCCCGACCCCGTCTCCGTCGCCGTCTGTGCTGAGGCCTAATGGCGGAGCTTGCGGCCTTGGAGCTGTGGCGGCGTTCCAGCTTCCAGCAGCAGTGGCGTCCCGGCTTCAGAGCTGCAGTGCGCAAGCGGTGTCGTTCCAGAGGCGACCCGGCTTCAGATCTGCGGTGCTCCTGCGTTCCAGCGGTGGCGTTCCAGCGGCGACCCGGCTTCAGAGCTGTGGTGCTCCAGCGTTCCAGCGGCGGACCCTGCTTTAGAGCTGGGGCGGGGTTCCAGCATTCCGGCGAAGGCGTGGCGGCAGCCCGGCTTTGGAGGCTCGGCCGCGGGCCTAGTGGACGACAACATCGGAGGCCTGGATCGCCTCAGTGCAGAGGGAGAACAAGGAGGGAAGAAGACAGAGACTTTAAGACTTTTGCCTTCCACCACAGTGAGGAGATGCCTGGTGAACTCACTGTGGTGGATGTTAAATGTGTGTTTATTGTGTGTTTTGTTTTTTATTATATGTTATGATTGCAGGCAACAAAGTTTCGTTCAGACCGAAAGGTCTGAATGACAATAAAGGATACTTTGACTGACTTTGAATTCCATAAATTCACAACTCTCTGGGTGAAAACCTCAGTCTTAAATAACCTCCCCTTTATTCTAAGACTGTGGCCCCTGGTTCTGGACTTGCCCCACATTGGGAACATTTTTCCTGCATCTAGCTTGTCCAGTCGTTTTATAATTTTATATGTTTCTATAAGATTCCCCCTCATCCTTCTAAACTCCAGTGAATACAAGCCTAGTCTTTTCAATCTTTCCTCATATGGCAGTCCTGCCATCTCAGGGATCAATCTCGTGAACCTACGCTGCACTGCCTCAATCACAAGGATGTCCTTCCTCAAATTAGGAGACCAAAACTGGACACAATACTCCAGATGTGATCTCACCAGAGCCATATACAACTGCAGAAGGATCTCTTCACTTCTATACTGAAATCCTCTTGTTATGAAGGCCAACATTCCATTCGCTTTCTTCACTGCCTGGTGTACCTGCACGCCAACTTTCAGTGACCGGTGTACAAGAACACCCAGGTCTCGCTGCACCTCCCCCTTACCTAACCTAACTCCATTGAGATAATAATCTGCCCCTTTGTTTTTGCTGCCTAAGTGGATAACCTCACATTTATCTATATTATACTGCATCTGCCATGCATCTGTCCACTCACTCAACCTGTCCAGGTCACCCTGCAACCTCCTAACATCCTCTTCACAGTTCACACTGCCTCCCACCTTTGTATCATCCACAAACTTGCTAGTGTTGCTCCTAATTCCCTCTTCCAAATCATTAATATATATGGTAAACAGTTGCGGCCCCAACACCGAGCCTTGCGGCACTCCACTCGCCACTGCCTGCCATTCTGAAATGGACCCGTTCACTCCTACTCTTTGCTGCCAACCAATTTTCTATCCATGTCAACACCCTACCCCCATACCATGTGCTCTAACTTTAGTCACCAGTCTCCCGTGCGGGACCTTATCAAAGGGACCATTCTCCTAGTGGCAGCATGCTGTAAAGGTTGCAAATTCGTTTGTTCCCTTAACTTCTAACTTCCTCTTTCAATGTTACTTGTGACTATTTGATTTCAAGACACCGTCTAACTTTTCATAAAGTGTTGATAACACTTTTACACGCCTTAATCGTGAAAAGGATGGAGCCAAGAAGGAAAGGAGGCTCCTCAAGGAAGGAACAGGGGACAGCCAAAGCCACAGCTCCAGCTTCTGATTCCAGTATCATAGAAGCATTATCGAAAATGAACGATGAATTGAAAAATGAGCTGACAAATGAAATGAAAACAAGATTTGGCAGTTTGGAAGAAATGGTGAAAGGAGTTTGGGCCAAATTGAAGGAAGTCCAAGGAAAACTGTCTTTGTTACAAGATGAGCTTCGTGAACAAAAGGATCAAATTGATACCTTGCGAACCCTGGGACGGAAGAGAGATTTGAAGATTGAAAAACTGGAACGGAGAATAAATGAAAGCACTCGCGCGCTTCAGCAATACAAGTCTAAAAATATGGACCTAGAAAACAGAAGCCATCGTTTGAATTTACGAATTGTTGGTTTGCCGGAAGGCCAAGAAGGAGATATTGTTATAAAATATGCTTCTAAAATGATAAAGGAAACATTCAACATTGAGCACAATGAAAACTTTCCATTTTTGGATAACGCACACAGGATTGGGAAGAAATCCGGTAATAAACCGAGACACTTGATCATTCGGTTTCATTTTTTACAAATGAAGGAGAATATTCTCCAGGCAGCAAAAAAGTTGGGCGTGGTTGAATATGAAGGTTGCGAGTTTCGGTTTGTTCTTGATTATAGTTATGAGCTTTTGGAAATAGGAAAGTATTTTTACAATGTAATGTCTGATTTGTATAAGAAAAAGCTGCGCCCAGCTTTATTATTTCCAGCTAGATTGCATATTCGACTTTTCAACGGTAACTTTCGATTTTTTAACAGCCCTCAATACGCCTCCAGCTTTCTGGAGAGCTACGAGGAGGAAGGGGAGTAATTGATAGCTGATTAAGTTATCATTGGAGATTTACTGTTCCTATTTTGACATCATTTTGTTTGGTAACGATTAAGAATTTAACTGGACGAGTCGTTTTTCTTTTATATATATTCTTTTAATAATTTATTTGTTAATTCATGTTCCCCTGTTGTTAGACAAACTAGGTGAACGCAGTTCTTGTTTTTCATATCTTGACATTGGATAATAATAAGTAGCAGTCGCTCTTTAACTCCAGGCCAGTCTGTATTTTTTCCTTCTTTCTTCTTTTTCTTTGCTGCCAACCAATTTTCTATCCATGTCAACACCCTACCCCCAATACCATGTGCTCTAATTTTAGTCACCAGTCTCCCGTGCGGGACCTAATCAAAGGCTTTCTGAAAGTCTAGATACACTACATCCACTGGCACCCGTTCATCCATTTCACTTGTCACATCCTCAAAAAATTCCAGGAGATTAGTCAAGGGTATGAAATTACTTACCCACTCAGGACTACAATGAAATCCATCACGTTCCAACCATTCCGAAGATATGATCCTTTATGGAACACAAATCCAAGAGCTACGATTTTAATCCCAGCCTCAAAGCAAAAGATCCCAATGAAATACGGCTCGGTTTGTTCCTTGTGGAGGGAACATAAAAGAAGGCGTTAGCATTGGCCTCCGCTTGAAAGATGAACAAAATATGTTTCAAATATTTATATCAGGGACCAAACATGGGTCCACAATGGTAATTAATTAAATGGAAAGTCTATAATGACTACTGCAGCGACTTATCTGTCTGTATAAATTTGCAACTTCTCCCAGATGCTGTCACCACACCCCTCTCGAACCCCTTCCCGTTGAGAACCTCATCCACATGCCCAGCTCCTTCCTTCCCACGGGAAATCACATCACCAACCCTCTCTCCAGACTCCGCAATCTGGAATGCTCATCCCTTAAATAACATCATCCCAAACCTCTCATCCAGCTTTCAATTTCCATCTCTCTGTTCCTCACCTCAAATGCCCAGATCTTCACCCCACCCCAGCTACTGACCTAACACATCACCCACAAGTTCCAAGTCACTCATTATCCATCTTTACCCCAATCCTAGCTCCTCCAACTCCCCAAGCAACAGGTGTGTACTCACCAAACTTTTGGCCATAGGAGTCTTATCTCCGTTGGGCAAGTGCTGTTCCAGAGCCAGTACCACACAGTTGGCGATGATCGTGGCCAGAATCATGTATTCAAATGGAGTTTAAGTGTTAAGGAAAACTAGACATTCCACTGCCAGCAAACACTCAGAGACTGGAAGGCATATTTGCAAAACTCAGACATTGCTAAAATTATCCCAGACTCTACTTTGTGGCAGTTGATTTCTGCACCTTGGGCCTGTGTTGCTACACAACCCCTTTTTGGACTGTCCACATTCAGCACATCAAGATGTTTGGGTCAGATAATCTTGACTTAGTTGAAGTAATCACCCACAATGAGAGCCATAGAGCTGCACAGCATGGAAACAGGCCCTGTTTGCCACCTTACCGACCAAGGTGGTATTCTGGCCTTTTTATCCAAATTGTCATAATTGTATCTGCTTCCATAGTTTGCTCAGGTAGTTTGTTGCAGATTAGGACTACCCTCTGAG
This sequence comes from Okamejei kenojei, assembly GCA_035221665.1. NCBI lineage: Eukaryota > Metazoa > Chordata > Chondrichthyes > Rajiformes > Rajidae > Okamejei > Okamejei kenojei. The sequence goes on along the minus strand of CM069140.1, from coordinate 26,763,521 downwards.
TGAAACAAATGTCCCGGAGGTCCCTCTTAAAGCTCTACCCTCAACTCTTGGAAAAATGCTGTGAGCATTCACTTTAACCATGCCCCTCAAGGCTTTGTATAAGGTCACCACTGAGCTTCCCTATAACTGAAGCCTGCAGTCCAGGTCTTTTCTGCACCCTTTCCCACTTAAAGACATCCTTTCCACAAAAGATAGACACAAAAAGCTGTAGTAACTCAGCGGGTCAGGCAGCCTCTGGAGAAAAGGAATAGGTGACGTTTTGGGTCGGAAAGATAGAGAAAGTCAAAGCAAAACAGGGCTGGCAACAGGTGAGCCCAGGAAGGGTAGAGTCCATAATGGACATTGTTGGCTGAGGAAGATGTGCTAACCACAGGGATACAAGGATGTGAACAGTGGAACTAGTAGAATGACGGGTGGGGGAGGGGAGGCATATTTTGCCCAAGCTAAATATGAGGTGCTGTTCCTCCAATTTGTGTGAGACCCCACCCTGATAGCCAGGAAGCCCAGGACAGAAAGGTCAATATGGGAATGGGGGGGGGGGGGGGGGGGGGGGGGGGGGGGGAGTTAAAATATCTCAGAAGGAACTGTAGATGCCAGTTTACACCAGAGATAGACATAAAATTCAGGAGTAACTCAGCGAGTCAGGCAGCATCTCTAGAGAGAAGGAATAGGTGATATTTCGGGTCGAGACCTGAAATGTCATCTATTCCTTTGTCCCAGAGATGCTTCCTGACCCGTTGAGTTACTCCAGCATTTTGTGTCTATCGAGGGGAGTTAAAATGTTTGGCAACCGGAAGAACGCATTGGCCAAGACGAACTAGGTGTTCAGTACCACGATTGCCCAGTCTTTTATAGCTGGGTGACCAGAACTGCATACAATACTCCAGGATAGACACAAAAAGCTGGAGTAACTCAGCTGGACAGGCAGCATCTCTGGAGAGAAGGAATGGGTGACGTTTTGGGTCGAGACCTTTCTCTATATTGTCTCAACCCGAAACATCACCCAGTCCTTCTCTCCAGAGATGCTGCATGTCCCGCTGTGATACTCCAGCTTTTTGTGTCTATCTTCGGTTTAATCCAGCATCTGCAGTTCCTTCCTACACAATACTCCAGGTATGGTCTCACCAACAACTTGTACAGATGCATCATAATGTAACAACTTTTGTACTCAATGCCATTCCCAATGAAGGCAAACATTTTCTTAGATTCCATTAAATCTGGCATTCCAGACTAACCTACCCATGTGCGACCATTGTCAAATGCTTAACCAAAGTCCATTTGGGCAAAATCCACTGCTCTGCCCTCATCAATCGTCTTGGTGACCTGTTCAAAAAAACTCTGATCAGATTTGTGAGACGTGATTTCCCACACACAAGGCCATGCTGACTACCAGTAATCGGTCCTTGTCTGTTGACTTATCAGCACTTCAATGAGTTTTCCAGCAGCTTTGTGGCAACATTTTTGGTGGAAGAATGTAAACAGATGGATGTGCTAATAAGCAACAAATGTTTGATAATTTGGTTTGGGATTAATTGATAATTACCATGATTCAAAGTTGGAGGTGCTAAACCAGAAATTTGCAGGTTTCACACACAAATACTAACAGCATGCAATTTCCGTGCAGCAGTTTGTGTGGGCTCCTCGTGCTTGCTTCCAAGGAAGGTGCTGGGTGCTCTGGCTGCTACACACCAAGGATGACTCAGAGGCCAAGGATGGTCCCAGGATGTGATAACAGAGTTCCCTGCGGAGAGGCAATTAATCCAACATCAACCCTCTAGGCAGCTGGTTCTGCTTAGCGACCCCACTCCTCCATCAAGTTGAAGCTGGCATTTCAGATAGAAATCCTAGAAAATCCAGGAATCTCTCTGGAAACCCATACACTTGTAATAGTCGCACATCATTCAGTAACAGGAACGTTTCAATTATTAAACTCCCTTGGGAGCCAGGTACGCTTCTCAATGTTTTCCCATAGGACTGGCAACTCCCACCTCCTTGTGCTTTGCAGACAAGGATGAACTGGGTGTATGTGCACACTGAAATCATGCTGACATCTTCCCATTTACAGCGAGCCTTGCATGCCTCCCACAGAAGTAGCATTTATGAAAACGGACAGGCCACCTGGTCCGATGAAATACGCCCTGGAGTACGAGGGAGGAACGTCACGAGGGAGGAACCTGTGACGGTTTTGATGCCTGGCTACACGTGTTTACTGACGGATTCAAAGACTGCGAATGTGCCCACACTCTGGCACCAGGGTGCTAATGCTTCCTGCACATTGGCACCAACTCCTCACTGTTTTGCACTCTCCCAGGAGCCAACTTCCCATTGGCGATAAAGTGCTGATATGACAATCTGCAAATGCACATAACAAATGCACCACAAATAGACAGGTTAGTGCCCAAAAGGATGTGCAGCTAAATATTACTGGTCCATCTTATACTTATTGCATTGATTGCAGAGAAGTTGTTACAGTGTGTTTCCTGCAGGGTGTGGGACGTCAGGGACACTGCTGGTGCTTCAGACAACTACACATGCAGAAATTGCGCCCAGGTGCAGCTCCTGAATGAACGTGTTGGGGATCTGGAGCAACAGCTGGATGGGCCTCAGGACCATCAGGACATGAGTTCCCTGGACAAGACCTTCAGTGAGGTTGTCACACCAAGGATACAGGAAGAACGAAGGTGGGTGACTATGAGAAAGAGAAGTAAACGTGGATTGCAGGAGACCCCGATGGCTGTACCTATTGAAAACAGGTACACCCTCTTGGGAGCGGAAGACATGACAAGACTGAGTGGTAGCCAGGGCTGTGATTCCAACACTGGTGCTGTGGCTCAATGGGGAAGAATGGGGACGTCAGGTAGATTATAGAGGTAGGAAGAGGAAGGAGGTTCTGCAACACAAATTTACGAAATTGGATAAAAGACTAAAAAGCAGGACCTGCAGGGTACTGATGTCAGGATTGCTTCCAGTACCTCGTGCTAGTGAAGGTAGCAATAAGAAGATAGGGGAAATTAATGTGTGTCTGAGGAATTGGTGCAGGGGGCAGGGATTCAGATTTCTGGATCATTGGGATCTCTTCCAGGGCAGAGGTGACCTGTATAAAAGGGACGGGTTGCACCTAAATTTTATGATACAAAAATTTGTGGTTTTGCAGACAGTGAAGATGGTTGTGAAAGATTGCAGCAGAATCTGGATCGATTGGAGGAATGGTTGACGGAATTTAATACAGAAAAGTGAGGTGTTGCATTTTGGGACGCCAAACAAGGGCAGGACCTTCACAGTGAATGGTCGACTTTTGGGTAGTGTTGTAGAGCAGAGGGATCGAGGAGTACAGGTTCATGGTTCCCCGAAGGTCGAATCGCAGGCGATCAAAAAGGCTTTTAGCACTTTGGTCTTCATCATTCAGAATATTGAGTATAGAAGTTGGGAGGTCATGTTGCAGTTGTATAAGGCGTTGGTGAAACAGCATTTAGAATATTGTGTTCAGCTCCGGGCACCATGTTATAGGAAAGATATTGTCAAGTTGAAAGGGTTCAAAAAAGATTTACGAGGATGTTGCCAGGGCTAGAGGGTGTGAGCTATAGGGAGAGGTTGAGTAGGCTGGGTCTCTATTCTATGGAGCGCAGGAGATCTTATAGAGGTGTACAAAATCATAAGAGGATTAGATAGGGTAGATGCACAGAATCTTTTGCCCAGAACAGGTTAATTGAGGACCAGAGGACATAGGTTCAATGTGAAGGGGAAAAGATTTAATAGGAATCAGAGGAGTACCTTTTTCACACAAAGGGTGGTGGGTGTATGGAACAAGCTACCAGAGAAGGTTGTTGAGGCTGGGACTATCCCATCATTTAAGAAACAATTAGACAGGTACATGGATAGGTCAGGTTTGGAGGGATATGGACCAAGCGGAGGCAAGTGGGACTAGTGTTGGCCAGTGTGAGCGAGTTGGGCCGAAGGGCTGTTTCCGCACTGTGTCACTCTATGACCAGTAACATTTCCCCCTCATTGACCATTGACAGAGGTGTATCTCAAGGATGCTTGCTCAGCCCTCTGCGCTGCTCTCTTTACACCCAACACTGTGTAACTAAGCACAGCTCCAATGTCATGTATGAACTCACCGACAGCACTACTCTTATTGCTCAAATCAAAAGTCAATGTAAAGGTGCAGCGGTAGAGTTGCTGCCTTACAGCGCCAGAGACCTGGGATCAACTCTGCCTATGGGTGATGTCTATACCGAGTTTGTATTTTCTCCTCATGACCACATGGGCTTCCACCAGGTGGTCTGGTTTCCTCCCACACGCCATAGACATCGAGGTTTGTAGGTTAATTGGCTTTGGTAAAATTGTAACTTGTCCCTGGCGTGTAGCATAGTGCCGGTATACGCATGATTAATGGTCGGCGCAAGCTCGGTGGGCTGAAGGACCTCGACTATGCGGAAATAAGGGATATGGGTATGGATATGGGGAGAAAGCAGGAACGGGGAACTAATTTTGGATGATCAGCCATGATCATATTGAATGGCCTACTCATGCACCTATTCTCTATGTTTTTAACTGCATCTCTAAACTAAACTAAAAGGAGAGAAATAGAATACCAAGTTGAGTGGTACCACCACAACTTTCCACAGAAGGTCAACAAAACCAAGGCACTAATCGTTGACTTCAGGGAGGGGACGTGTGAGACGATGCATGTGTTTTCCGTTGGCAGGGAGTTAGAAGCTTCAAATTCCAAGCAGTTAACATCTCGGACGGCCTATCCAGCCGCCAGCACAAGATGCAATCAGGAAGAAGGCACACCAGTGCCTCTACTTCGTTATTTGTTTAAAGAGGTTCAGCAAGTCACCGACAAACCCCTACGCTGTCGAAAATATCTTGACTGCGTTTTGCAGTCTATTTTTACTGTCTTGCAGAATTTATGTATAAGTTATGTACGTTATATACAAGTTATGTATAATTGATGTTTTGAGGGAAGTCTGAGTCTGTGTGCCTGTGATGCTGCTGCAAGATTTTCATTGTATCTATACCTCACCCGTACGCGCCTATGACAATAAACTCGACTTAACTTGACTTGACTGCTCTTCTCTTGTGTGACTGCCTCCTGACACACATTGCCTTTGATTATACAATAACCTCTGAGACACATTCCCTTGTGTTACAGTACACTTTGAGAGACTCAGCCCCCTATATGACCGCACGTTTAGTTCATACCAATCGAGAGAAACATGCACTTGTTTTCCAGCACTTTCTCCATTCACACCGCACACACCCGTCCTGCAGCAATCCTCCATCCACACACACACACCGCTGCGCTGTCGCACTCTTTCCACACACACAGGCACGCACCACTGTGTTGTAGCACTCTCTCCACACACACACACACACACACACACACACACACACACACACACACACATCGCTGTGCTGCAGCATGCCATCCACACACACATCCACACAGCTGTGCTGCACCATGCTGTACACATACACACAGCACTGTGTTGCAGCACTCTCTCCACACACACACACACACCACTGCACTGAAGGATGCTATACATACACACACACACACTGATGTGCTGTAGCATCCTCTCTACACACGCTCCCACGCACACCTCTGCGCTGGAACATGCCATCCACACACATACACACCACTGCGCTGTAGCATTGACAAGGTATACAGTAGTTATTCATTTTGATTATAATTCAAGTATATTTATTAAATATTTAGTATTTTTGGTATTTGGGAATATTTAAAAATATTTGGTAATTTTTGTATTTGATGGGCGGTGTGTTCTTACAGCTTGTATTGTAAATATTGTTGTAAATAATTGATTTACTTTTTTTTTAAACTGTGCTATAGCACTCTCTCCAGACGCACACACATACACCTGTGCTGTAGAACGTTATCCGTACACACACTGCTGTGCTGTAGCAATCTCTCCACACACACACACACACTGGTATAGCACTCTCTCAAACACATAGCACTCCCCACAGACACTGCTGTGCTGTAGCACTCCCCACAGACACACACACACACAGACACACACACACACTGCTGTGCTGTAGCACTCCCCACAGACACACACACACACACACTGCTGTGCTGTAGCACTCCCCACAGACACACACACTGCTGTGCTGTAGCACTCCCCACAGACACACACACACTGCTGTGCTGTAGCACTCCCCACAGACACACACACACAGAGCGTTGTGCTATAGCACTCTTCCCAGACACAAACATGCGTACACACACATCATTGTGAAAAAGGCACACTGTGTCTTCTTCATTGGTCAATGCATTGAGTACATGAGTTAGGACGCCATATTACAGCTATACAAGATGTTAGCAAGGCTGCATATTTGTGTACTCTGCACAGTATGTTTAAGATAGAACTGCAAATGCTGGAAAAATCGAAGGTAGACAAAAATGCTGGAGAAACTCAGCGGGAGAGGCAGCATCCATGGAGCGATGGAATAGGTGATGTTTCGGGCCGAGACCCTTCTTCAGACCCTTCCTCTGCACAGTATGGTCACCTTGCTATAAGAAAGATGGCACTAAACTGGAAAACAAGCAGAGGAGATTTATGTGGATAATGCCGTGAGGATTATGTGGATCTTGTTTTTCCTGGAGCACAGGAGGCTGAGGATTAACCTTATAGAGATTTATAAAACCATGAGGTGCATAGATAAGGTGAACCATCTAGAGGGCATGGGTTTAGGTGAAAGGTGAAAGATTGCAAAGGGTTCAGTGAGAAAACTACATGGATAGGAAAAGTTTATGGATAAGTGGGACCAGCTCAGATGGGCAAATTGGTCAGCATGAATGAGTTGGGCCAAAGGGCCTGTTTCCATGCTGGATAACTATGATTCAATGACTCTCCTTATAACTTATACCCTCTAATCCAAGTAACATTCTGGAAAATCTCTTCTGCATCTTCTCCAAAGCTTCCATATTCTTGCTGTAATCTGGCGACCAGAACTGCACACAATACTCCAAATGTGGACAGAACAAATGCACACAGCTGCAACATGACTTCCCGTCTTTTATTCTCCACGCCCCAACCAAAGAAGACAAGCATGTCGTACGCCTCTTTCTATGAGCTATGGACTTGCATCCCAAGCTTTGTGGTATACACTCCTTCCACGAACATATACCTTCATCTCACTGCATTCTCACAGGGACACATACAACAGAGCTTCGAGAAACATTCCGGTCTATTACGTACTCCCTCCAGAGACCCATCTGTGTGTATGACTGCATTCATTCCAATGTTTATATTACAACATCAGGCTACGAGACACATGCGTCTTACAGGCGCATGCCTATTATCGCTACCCTGCTTGACTGTTGTGATAAAACACTCTCTCCATTCCCTTCAATTGCAGCACTTCCACAAGTGACAGATACATTAGCATTAAAACATCCTCTCAAGAGATACTTACAATTGCATTTCTGCTTTCCCACCAGCAATTATATAACATACTGGGTATTATCGTACTCTGGAGATGCAGTACCATAGCCACCTGAGACGCATACATAACCTTGCGTTGCAGCCTTCCAACAATAGACTCACACACGCCATGGAAACATACCTGTTTTCTGGTTCTCGCTCCAAAGAAATACACCTTTGCATTGCACTATTTTCCCACTGACAGAAGGGGAGAAAATATGAAATATGAAGGTAAGCTAGCCAATAATATAAAAGAGAATACCAAAGTTTTTTGAACAGATATATAAATAATAGATTCCAATGTTCAATAAATTCAGGATCAGTTCCTGTGGATTGGAGGATAGCTAATGTTATCCCACTTTTCAAGAAATGAGCGAGAGGGAAAACGGGGAATTACAGACCAGTTAGCCTGACTTGGGTGGTGGGAAAGATGCTGGAGTCAATTATTAAAGAGGTAATAATTGGGGCATTTGGATGGCAGTAAAAGGATTAGTCCAAGTCAGCATGGATTTATGAAAGGAAAATCATGCTTGACTAATCTTCTGGAAATTTTTTGAGGATGTGACAAGTACAATGGATGAAGGGGTGCCAGTGGATGTAGTATATCTAGACTTTCAGGAAGCCTTTGATAAGGTCCCGCACGGGAGACTGGTGACTAAAATTAGAGCGCATGGTATTGGGGGTAGGTGTGTTGACGTGGATAGAAAATTGGTTGGGAGACAGTAAAGAGTAGGAGTGAACGGGTCCTTTTCAGAATGGCAGGCAGTGGCGAGTGGAGTGCCGCAAGGCTCGGTGTTGGGGCCACAACTGTTTACCATATATATTAATGATTTGGAAGAGGGAATTAGGAGGAACACTAGCAAGTTTGCGGATGACACAAAGCTGGGTGGCAGTGTGAACTGTGAAGAGGATGTTAGGAGGTTGCAGGGTGACCTGGACAGGTTGAGCGAGTGGGCAGATAAGTGGCAGATGCAGTATAATATAGATAAATGTGAGGTTATCCACTTTGGTGGCAAAAACAAGGGGGCAGGTTATTATCTCAATGGGGTTAGATTAGGTAAGGGGGTGGTACAGCAAGACCTGGGTGTCCTTGTACACCGGTTACTGAAAGTTGGCGTGCAGGTACAGCAGGCAGTGAAGAATAATGGAATGTTGGCCTTCATAACAAGATGATTTCAGTATAGGAGTAGAGAGGTTCTTCTAGTTGTATAGGGCTCTGGTGAGACCACATCTGGAGTATTGCGTACAGTTTTGGTCTCCTAATTTGAGGAAGGACATCCTTGTGATTGAGGCAGTGCAGCGTAGGTTCACGAGATTGATCCCTGAGATGGTGGGACTGTCATATGAGGAAAGATTGAAAAGACTAGGCTTGTACTCACTGGAGTTTAGAAGGATGAGGGGGATCTTATAGAAACATAAAATTATAAAAGGACTGGGCAAGCTAGATGCAGGAAAAATGTTCCCAATGTTGGGCGAGTCCAGAACCAGGGGCCACAGTCGTAGAATAAAGGGGAGGCCAATTAAGACTGAGGTGAGAAAAAACGTTTTCACCCAGAGAGTTGTGAATTTGTGGAATTCTCTGCCACAAAGGGCAGTGGAGGCCAAATCACAGGATGGATTTCAGAGAGAGTTAGATAGAGCTCTAGGGGCTAGTGGAATCAAAGGCTATGGGGAGAAGGCAGGCATGGGTTATTGATTGGGGATGATCAGCCATGATCACAATGAATGGCGGTGCTGTCTCGAAGGGCCGAATGGCTTCCTCCTGCACCTATTTTCTATGTTTCTATGTAGAAGAGAGGCAAGAATGGACTTTGGATTGCTGGAAAATAACATTGGAGTAGCAGTAATGGGGAACAAAGAAATGGTGAATGAACTGAATACATTTTTTGCGTCTGTCTTCACAGTGGAAGACATCAGCAAAGTACCAGAAATTCAAGAGTTACGGGGCTGAAGTGAGTGCAGTCGCTATTTCTGAGGAGAAGGTGCTTGGGAAGCTGAAAGTGGATGAGTCACCTGGTCCAGATGGACTACACCCCAGAGTTCTGAAGGAGGTAAGTGTGGAGATTGTGGAGGCATCAGTAGTGATCTTTCAAGAAGCACTAGTATCAGGAAAGGTTCCAGAGGACTGGAAAATGGCAAATGTGTCTCCACTGTTTAAGAAGGGAGCGAGGTAAATGAAAGGAAATCATAGGCCAGTTATCTAACTTTTATCGTAATTAAGAGTCCATTACTGAGGATGAGGTCACGCACTTTGGTAGATGGAATAAAGGCGTAGATTACTTTCTAAATGGAGAGAGGATTCAGATATCAGAAATGCAAAGGGACTTGCGAGTGCTGGAGTAGGATTCCCAAAAGGATAATTTTCAGGTTGTGTCAGTGGAAGGAAGGTAAATTCATTTGCATGAGGGGGCATTCATTTCGAGGAGACTACAATATGTTAACAGGGATGTAACGCTGAAGCATTATCAGGCACTGGCCAGGCTGCATTTGAATATTGTAAACAGGTTTGGGCCTTATAGCTGAGGAAGGATATGCTGGTTTTGGAGAGGGTCCAGAGGAGGTTACAAGAATGGTCCCTGGGATAATTAGGTTAATGTATGAGGAGCTTTTGAGGGCTCTGGGACAGTACTCACTGGAATTTAGAAGAATGAGGGGTATCTCATTGAAACCTACCGGATAATCAAAGACGTGGACGTGGAAAGAATTTTTCCGGTAATGGGAGAGTCTAAAACCAGGGGACACAGCTTCAGAATTAAAGGATGTACCTTCAAAATGGAGATGAGGAACAATTTCATTAGCCAGAAGGTGGTGAATCTGTGTAATTCATTACCACAGACAGCTGTGGACGCCAAGACATTGGGTATTTTCAAAGCGGAAATTAAGATGTTCTTGATGAGGAAGGGCATCAAAGGTTATGGGAAGAAGGCAGGAGAATGGGATTGAGAGGGAAAACATAGATGAACCATGATTGAATGGCGTAGACTTGATTGGCTGAATGGCCTAATCCTGCTCCTATGTCTTCTGGTCATACAACCCACTGTACACTTCTCCACTCTTAAGGCCCTGTCCCACTTTCCTGAGTTACTCACGAACTCTCCCGAGTTTTCCCCTTGATTCGAACTCGGGGAATATCGGGTAATGTCGGTGGTGAACCCGTAGGAGTCCGTAGATGTTTCGTAGCGGCTTGTAATGCCATCCGTAGGAACTCGGGGCATCAGATAAGTCAGGACGTTTTTTCAACGTGTTGAAAAATCTCCACGAGTTAAAATATAATCCCGAGTACCTACGAACGGCTATTACCGTAATTCTCCGAGTTCAAATCAAGGGGAAACTCGGGAGAGTTTGTGAGTAACTTGGGAAAGTGGGACAGGGCCTTAACACAACCCACTGTACACTCCTCCACAAAACATTCTATTACAGCATTCTATCAAGAGACATACTCACTCTTGCAATATATGACTCTCTCTGGATAGATACATCTTGCATTATAGCACACCCTCTAGAGATCTACATAAAGATATTCAAGCACATCTTGCAGCAATACACACACTTGTGTTACAGCACCCCCTCCTGAGAGGCAAATGTGCACTGTGGGAGCATTGTTTTCCAGTGCTGCCCTAAAAAAATGCACACCTTTGTATTTCGGCAAACTCTGATGACACACAAACCATTATACTGTACTACCCTTCCAGATATACAAACCATTGTACTACAGCACTTCCTCCAAAGATGTAAACGCTTTTAGTTTTACCACTCTCTCCACAGAGGCAACCCTGGAATTATCACACCAGTCCAGAAACACAAACTTCTGTTTTGCTGCACTCCTGCCCAGCGAATAAAAGAAACCTGTGATTGATACCATCCCCTCCATACATTGTCTTGAAAGGGAGTCGCAAGCACCTGGGACAGAACCCATTGTATGGCAGCTCGATCTCCAGAGAAGCATATCATTACTTTGCAACTCTCCCTCCAATCATGCACACTTATCACACTAGCATGGAGTATTTTCTAATTTAGCTCTGCACTAACATTTTGTTTTATCTGGACAGTTGTTTTCCTTTTATTGCCTTGCAGATGTATATTTATGTATAACCTTTGTATAATTTATGATTTGTTAGCATGTGTAACTGTGATGCTGCTGAACATTGCACTTGTACCTCAGCGGACTTGTGCATACAATGATAAACTGGACTTGACTACTTCAGAGATACAGCGTGGAAACAAGCCGTCCGCCCCGACCAGCGATCACCCCATGTACTTGCACTAGCCTACACACTATGGACACTTTACAAATTGTTCACCTACAGATGGATTGTCATTGTCTTAAGAGAAGAATGTCTTAAATGGATTGTCATTGTCTTAAGAGAAGAATGGAGTTTGTGTACAAATAATGTGGGAAGTACATTTCTTTGAGCTATATGTTTTTAAATACCATATTTCCCGACAATGAAGATGCTATTTTTTTACCCAAAAATAAGGCACAAAAATGTACCTGCGTCTTGGAGGCTGAAGGTTATGTTGTTAGCCAAGAAAGGTAGACTTGGCCATCCTTCATTACAGCAACACCAAGAACAATGTTGCTGTACTGAGGGATACCAAGTCTATCCCTCATTGCTGGCAGCAGAACGGAAGTGGCTGTAAAGTGGGAAGCGGCTGTAAAAGGACAGCACCGCTGGGGGGGGGGGGGGGGAGTTCCTTTCACAGTGAGTGGGGAGTCTGCCCAGGGGTAAAGTTGCGGGGAGGGCAGGAGTGTTGAGAAGGAGGGGGTCGGGGATCATGCCAGCAACTCACTTACTCGCCGCGGCGCTCCGGGAGCGGAGCCAGCGCATTGTGGCCGGGGAGGGAAGTAGCTCGAGTGGCTGCGAGCGGCCACCGGGGACCGGACAGCGGAACCGGTTTTCTGCCAGCCTGCTCACCTCTGGTAGTGCTCTCTGTCTGAACACCTCTCTCCTGCCGCTCGCTGGCCTCGCTCATGTCAGCCGCTTCCCGCAAATCCTTAAATTCCGACTGCCACCGGGTGCAGAACATGGCCTCACTTGCTGCGCTGGATTACACTGCATAGCATTCACTGCCTGGTCTGTGTCTTTCAATGTGGGGGGACAGTGAGGGGACCAGCTCAAGAGCGGGTCAGCGGGCGATGGATAACAGGACAGCGGGCAGTGGAGCTTACTCCTTTGTCTGCGCGAGTAACCTCAATTGGTCCCTTGATCCGCTGACACAGGAGTAAGCACCGCCGCCCGCTGTCCTGTTATTATCACTCTTGCGCTGGTCCCCTCACTACATTGAAAGATGAATTGTTACTTTCTTTATTTTATTTTTATTTTTTTTTGAGCGCGAGAAATTCTATGTCCCGCCAGCCTTTTTTCAAAATTTAGCAACTCAAAATGGGGGTGTGTCTTCATTGCCGGGAAATACGTACTTTATTAAGAGATATGGCTTTTGAAGGCAAATTACTTTATAAAAGTAGACTGACAACTTACAGAGAGGAGAACAATCGGCGCATGCACAGTTTAAGATTTTTTTAAAGCCGACTGATTGCCTACCCTGAGTAATTACTCACGATACGTGCCTGGATTGTTTGTATTTTTGTCCCGCACATATCATTTTTGTAAATAGTTGATTAAAATTATTTTTGGTTAAAACAAAAAGGAGATGGAGAGGTAAGGACGTCATATGGTATTCTTGCCTTCATCAATAAGGGTAGTGAGTATTAGAGTCAGGAAGTCATGGTGAATCTTTTGTAAACTTTGGTATGGCCTCATGTGGAGTATTGTATGCAGTTCAGGTCGCTCCCATTACAGGAATGATGTGGAGACTTTGATGAGGGTGCAGAAGAGGTTTCCCAGAATCCTGCTTGGATGAGAAAGCATTAGCTATAATGAGAATTTAGATAAATTTGGATTGTTTTCACTGGAGCATTGGAGACTGAGGGGTGACCTGATAGGTCTCTAAAATGATGGGGGGCATAGATAGGGTAGACAGTCAAAACCATTCTCCCACAGTGCAAATTTGAAGGCTCGAGGGCTCACTTTAGGTTCAGGATGGGAAAGTTTAAAGGAGATGTGTGGGGCAAGATTTGTTTTTACAGAGAGTAGTAGGTCTCTGAAACTGCTGCCTGGGATGCTGGTGGAACTACAGTAAATACAATGGTGGTGTTTAAAACGCTTTTAGATGGGCACTTGGATGTATAGGGAATGGAGGAATAAGGATCACATGCAGGCAGAAGGATAAATATAATTTGGCATCATGTTCAGCCCAGACATCGTGAGCTAAAGGTTCTTTTCCAATGCTGTACTGCACTGTGTGTTGTATTGTATCCAGTCTCTCCTTATAACTTAAGTTCTCCAGTCTGGGCAACATCTTGCTGTGGTTCTGGTTTATTATTGTCACATGTACCGATATACAGGGTAAAAACCTTCTGACGGTCTATCCTATCTCTGCCTCTCGTCATACTATCTACTTCTATCAGGTCGTACCTCAGCCCTCAGGGAAAACAAGAATATCCAATCTCTGCCATATCTAAAGTCCTCCAATCTCCTCTACACTCTGAACTATAACATTATGACCAGAACTACACACAATACTCAAAGTGTGGACCAACACAATACTCAAAGTGTGGACCGGTGTTTTGTAAATTTACATCATAATATCCCTACGTTTATATTCTATGCCCCGATCTATGACATGTAACTTCTTCACCATGCTGCCAACCTGTGTTGCCACTTTCCGGGTGCCATGGGCTGAAACCCCAAGTTCCCTCTGTTTATCAAAATTCCTAGTGCCCTCATTCACTGTGCATGTCCTACTACTACTCGATATCTTAAAATGCATCACCTCACACTGTTTTCTTACCTGTTCTAGGTCTCCTGCAGGAACCTCAGTTTCAGAGGTTTTTGCCGGATGTTTTGAGACTGCCAATGAAGGAACCAGCTAAGGGCTGTGGAGAAACCCTGGTCCGATCTCGGAAGCGGGGAGCTGGCGAATGTCGGGTTTCGCGATCGGAGTCACTGATAAGACTCTAGACATTGGGTTCCCTGGGAGGGGAAACCCAATAATATGCGGTTCCTGGACCGCAGTAGTTGGGAGGGTTCTCCTCCGGGAATGTGAATCTAGAGACACTCCTACGGCAGGAGTTGGGCCAGCGCGGGGCAATGTGGGAGCCCACGCCAGCAGCAAAGTTTATGACAGTGCCAGCCTATTGGAGAGGCTGTGCCAGCAGTACCTTTGTTCAGGACTGCTCCAGGAGGATGCCAAGCTTTGGCAGGCTAGCCTATTGGAGAGGCTGTGCCAGCAGTACCTTTGTTCAGGACTGCTCCAGGAGGATGCCAAGTTTTGGCAGGCTATCCTATTGGAGAGGCTGTGCCAGCAGCACCTTTGCTCAGGGCTGCTTCATGGGGATGCCAAGTTATAGCAGGCTATCCTATTGGAGAGGCTGTGCCAGCAGCACTTTTGCTCCGGGCTGCTTCATGGGCACCAGGAGTACCTTGTTCAGGGCTGCTTCATGGCGATAGGCTACTTAGTAGGGTATTCCCATTTACAGTGATCATGGGGGATGAGGAGGCATTGCTAGGATAAGGCAATATAACAGAATGATGAGAAAAAAGCATTCAAAGAGGACTACTCAGAGTTCAAAAACACTGGTTGTGTGTGTGCTAAAATCCACTGTTTAAATCTCAAACTATATTTGAGAAATTGGGCTCCTCTATCCAGTTAAGGTTAAGTTGCTATCAAATAGACTTGTAAGACATTGGGATTTACCTTCAGCTATTCAATTGGCTGTTGCCGCCGGCCTGGGCAACAGATTGCAGTCAATAGACTCCTGTAACAGCCTTGTTGTTATAAAGCAGCCTTCTAGTCATTAGACTAATTGGCAATAGTATAGATGGGATTCAGCTGTGCAAATAGGAGAACTGTCATCCTGTTAAATGGTAAACTATTAAGTGCCATGTAGGTAATTGTTAACACAACTTGTTATTACCAACTGAAGTTACTAAAGTCACAATGATGGACAAAACAGTATTCATTACTGCTCTAGTAGTGGTTAGGTAAATATTTCATTATATTGCAAAATGGTGCTAATGGCCCTAAAAATGGGAAATTGAGCCAGCAGCGCCTTGTAGCAGGCCTGCTTAATGTCTCCCTCATGTAGGAGGAGAGCGTGCCGCGTCAGTATTACTCTGACGCCGGGTCCATGGCAAAGTCGGCGTTTTGCTGAAGCCGCGCCAGCAGTGCTTTATAGCAGGGCTGCTTAATCTCCCTCATGTAATATGGGAGCATGCCGGGTCAGTATAATCTAACGCCGAGTCTGCAGGTATAGCCGTGGAGCATGCCCAAGGGATAAAGGGCACATGCCAGACATACCATGCTTGGTAGCAAGTTTGCCATTCAAACACATATGCAGTGAACACCGCTATCAGGGGGACAATAGAGCCGGCTGCCAAATCTTCTATTCAGGTAAGACCTGTTTCATAGGTGATACCTGGAGGATGAAGCACAAGCTATTGAACGAGTAAGGCTTCATAGATCGGCAGTAAAGGTTCATTGAAAGATGGCCAGAGGTTCCACGCATATTACCTGTGTTATTCTATAACTAAGGGACCACTTACATTTTGGTAAGATGTACACTTGGTTGGATAATACAAATGATTGAGACATTATCATCTACTTGAGGGGTCTAACCATGTAAAACTGGACAATACGAGCATTCCAAGCAGGTTATATTTGGGCAGGCTCAGTGTAAGGGACAGGATTATCTTGCAAGACTGGCTCGGAAATCGAGCCACATTTGCCATTCACGGCAGACACTAAATTACGAATATCATCTCGTGTTTGGAGGTGGAGCAGATTTGCAAGACTTACCAATTCTTCACTTATTGGTATCAACTATCTATAGACTCTATGGGCATTGTGTGGGTTAAAGAGTGATTGAGCAAATATGCATATCTGCATGCTCAACTTCATGTTGATACATTATGATGGTGGCATATGTTAGTCACATGGTGCAATCAATTAAAGACTCCTGTAATGGTTACATAATCTCGTTTGCCACAGGAGAATAATCAAGTATAGGTCAATGGCAACACAAAATTGGTGTTGAATCACACCGTATTATGAAACTCTGGTTCCATGGAACACCAAATATAGATATGTTTGTTTTTTATGCTTATTCACAGGTTAGAAAATATGTGGCATAACAGTGGCGAGACATACATTCTCGCTACAAGGAGAAGGAAGGTCTTTTATGTCTTCCTCCATTTTGTTTCAATCGGGGCTTCAAATAAAATCATTACGAGCCCGTTTTAGGTCCTATTGTGTGATTGGTTTATGCAACGTTGATTATGCAACTTTGCTGGTTCAGTCTGAGGCTTGGGAAATCAGCCGTAACATGATAAATCAAATTATGTTCCGCAGATTCAATAAACTGCCCTAAGGCTTGGGTTGTTACATCTATCCTTCTATGTGTTCAGTGCTTGAATAGCACCAAAAAGCAGGGATTTTTCATTTCCAGGAGATGAAAAGAGTTTGTTTAATGTTCATGTTACATTGAAAACGGTATAGATTACAGACGTTTGGAGTGCATGTTAAAGGATCTTTTGTCAATAATTAAGTTGTTGATTAACTGTGCCAACGTGCCTTCTCATTGAATTGGCTGTAGCAAACAAGACCTGCTCTGTCAGGTTCACCCCGGATATCAAGTTATAAGGATATCTTAACACAAGGTCTTCCAGGACCAGTACAATGCCGTATGGGATGTTGATATTTGTGAAAACTATTTCACCAGGGGGCTCCAGTTACATCCTTGACTTTGACTGGAGCTCATTAGGTAGTTATCCTTCTGGCGCTGGTTAGCGCAGCAGGTTCAGTCGCTACATAATTGGTACAGGATGATTACATCTGTAAATAATAATATAGAATATTTTATGTTTATATATACTTGAGCAGAGCAGAAGGGGTGTCAGGTCTCTAAATAGTTACAGGCACGCCAGGGGACCTTGGTAACGTAAGCACACATATACAACAATACGTCAAGGTCACCAAGAGCCTTCGAGGTTCTGAACTAGCAATGTTTGTTAGTCACAAAAAACTTAGAAGAACGTATCTGTTCAGGCCACTCCAGATGATAATGTAGGAATGGATTCTGATTCCAGATCTCATTCCACCAGGGCTGCTACAACATCAGCAGCAAGGGTATTTATGTTCCGCTAGACCACATCCTTACGGCTGCAGCATGGTCCAACGAACGAATCTCCAAAAATTTATAATAACCTATTGCTAGATCAAGGGTATTTGTCAACTCTATTTTATGTTCTAGTTATACTTTCCATCTGGGTGAGAGATGTGAATATTATTATTTCATTTAAACAGCATCAGCATGTTTTAAATCTATGTCATGACAGTATGCATTATGAATGTTTTCCTTCATTTGTCAATGAAGCAGTTGTGGTTGTGTAGACTTGTTTCTCACGGCATGAAATCACAGAGCTTTGAAGTCTTCAGGTAGTCACTCACGTGACTCCAAAGTAAAATAGTAAGATTAAATGAGAACTTGCCAATTTGAAGTTTGATCTTTATTTTATGAGGAGTTACGATGAGGGATTACGTGCCCTCCGCTCCCAACCCTCATAAATGTCATCTGGTAGTTCTAGTCTTCTGTTATCTTACTATTATACTTCAGTCACTATTACCTGTGATTTCACACCGCTGCTTTGAAGATTGACGCACGTGCGGCTGGACGGGCTTCTTCACGTAATCCCTCATCGTAACTCCTCATAAAATAAAGATCAAACTTCAAACTGGCAAGTTCTCGTTTAATCTTACTATTTTACTTTGGAGTCGGAATCTTACTTTGGGGAGAATCTTACTATTCTACTGAATTATATGCACAACACAGATTTTCACTGTATCTGGTTACATGTGACAATAAAGTATCATTAAAATCTGTGTCACAGCATTCCCTCAAGATACATACACCATTGTATTACAGCAATCCCACCAGACAGACATGTACTGATTTTCCAGAACTCCCTCCAGTGTTTCGCTGAACACCTCCGAGTCACATGGCTTTGTATAACAGCAACATCACATTGAGGCATCCTATTGTATTTGATACAACTCTCCAAAGACAACTTGCTTTACAGCCCTCCCCCCCCCCCCCCAAAAAAAAAACAAATAGCCTCTTCTTGTAATACCCTTTGAAAGACACATTAAACTATTGCAGCACTATCTCAAGGAACATTGAACCCTTCAAGGAGCATTCTCCCCAAACACTTTCATCTTCTATTATAAGTCTTCCTCTGGACTCACATACACCTGCGCTACAGCAATCCTTCCAGAGACACAAATAATAGCACAAACCACTGACAACACAATATTCTTGTATGGTCACATCCACTCAATGGACACAGTGCAAAGCTGCATCAAGGCACCACATCCTCGTCAAATTCAGGAAAGCAAACAAATGTCTTATATCGTGCCTTCAGACCAAAGACACAATTGGATCCTCACACATGCAGCAGGGAAGCACACCCTTATATTGCAGCAATCCATGCAGTGAAACATGCGCCTGTATTATCGCACTCCCTTCATTGACAAGCCCTGCTGCTTCTGCTTCTTTTTTGCACCAGTACTGGCGTTATTAATTTATCGAATGTTGTTTATTATATATTAACTGCATTGTGCTTACAGGGCTGTTGTGCTGCTGCAAGTTAGAATTTCATTGTTGCGTTGTCGGTACATATAACAATTAAACACTCTTAACTCTTGTACAGTAGAAATCCCTCCAGGGCAATGCACAAATCAGTTTTTGTGCTTTCTCTAAGAAAGAAAACGGCGAACACTTCCTGGGAAAGACACACTTACGCATCTCACTCCAGGGAAACGTGTACAGATGATAAATTTCACTCCAAATGCACACTCATTTTGGTGTCACTCTAGAGAAACATAGACCTGCTTGATGCTCTCTCTCCAGAGATACACACACGATCCCTGCAGGGAAATACGCACTAATACTAAGCACACTGCACCACCTGCAAGGACATGTATTACTGTATTCCTTCCTTGCAAGATTTATCAGTCCCACCAGGAAAAGGCACACCACTTTACAGCATTTCCTCCAAGAAAACAAATTTGCACTCTGACACTATTTCCGTGGAAACAAGAATCACATTCTCACCCGAAGGAAAAGCACATTTATGTAAGCATTCCCTCAAGGAAAACACAGCACAGCATTCTGTCAATGGAAACAAACAATTGTATTATCACCTTTCACCCCATCAGCCGTCACATACAGCACATCATACTCCAATATTTTTGCCACCTCCAACAGGATCCCACCACCAGCCACATCTTCACATCTTCACCCCTTTCCGCAGAGGCCATTTCCTCCGCAACTCCCTGGTTAACACATCTCTTCCCACCCAAAACACCCCCTCCCAGGCACTTTCCCCTGCAACCACAGGAGATGTAACACCTGTCCCTATACCTCCTCCCTCGACTTCATCCAAGGACCCCGACGGTCTTTTTCAGGTGAGGCAGAGGTTCACTTGCACCTCCTCCAATCTCATTTACTGTATCTGCTGTTCCAGATGTGGACTCCTATGTAACGGCGAGACCAAGCATAGGCTCGGTGATTGTTTCGCTGAACACCTCCGCTCAGTCCGCCTAGGCCTACGCAATCTCCCGGTTGCTAAACACTTTAACTCCCCCTTCCATTCCCATACTTTCTGTCCTGGGCCTCTTCCAAAGGCACCTTCTCCTCAGCTAACAATGATCCATTCTACATTTCCCCGATCATCGCCTATTTTGATTTGAAATTTTCACACCTTGCCCTTCCTAGTTCCCTCTCCCTGACTCTGAAGAACACATTACAGAAATGCTTCCAAAGAAACACGGACCCACAATACTGCACGCCCTCCATGGAAACACAGACTCAACAGAGACACAGACCCACTTTACCACAGAAATGAACTACTATCTACCTTTGATGTCCCTCGGACTATCCTTGACCGGACTTTGCTGGCTATACCTTGTACTGAATGTTATTCCCTTATCATGTATCAATACACTGTACATGGATTGATTGTAATCATGTATTGCTTTTCTGCTGACTAGTTAGCACGCAACAAAAAACCTTACACTGTACCTCGGTGACAATAAACTAAACTGAAATGGAAACTGAACTGAGAAATGCGATCTGGCATTATAGCACTCCTTTATACAGAAAGAGAGTCCCACATTAGAGTGAAAATAGACACAAAAATCTGGAGTGACTCGGCAGGTCAGGCAGCATCTCTGTAGAAAAAGAATAGGTGACGTTTTGGGTTGAGACCCTTCTTCAGACTCCTCCTGTATTAGAGAATTGGCTCCAGGGAGACACACTCATGGTATAGCACTCCCTCCAACAGACCTGTATCTGCATTTTAACTCTTTCTCCAAGGAAACACAGACTCCCAATATTCCCCAGAACTTTACTATGCACAGCAAATGTCCTGGTCTTCGTAGATGTCTCAAATACATTAAATTCCTGTGTGAAAAACTTGCCCCTCAGATGGCCATCAAATTTCTCCTCTCTCACTTTGGCTCTCTACTAGACTCCCCTGCCCTGGGAAAAAGACTCTGACCATCGATCCTATCTATACTCATCACTTCGTAGAGCTCTATAACATGGTCTGTCAGCTTCCTACATTCTAGTGAAAATAAACCTAGCCTGTCCCGTCTCTCCTTATAACCACAGCCCTCCATTTCAGGCCACATCTTGGTGAAGCTCTTCTGCACTCAATTGCAATCGCATTCTTCCTGTAGTGTAACAACCAGAACCATACACAATACTCCAGCCTTGCTAATGTGTAGAACAACTGCAAAATTATGTCCCAACTTTTATAGTCAATGCCTCAGCCAATGAAGGCTAACATACCAAATGTCTTCTTCACTACCAGTCTATCTGTGTCATCACTTTCAACCAGCGATGAACTTTTACCCTATGGTCTTTCTGGACACCAATGCTCCTAAGGTCCCCGCCATTTACTCTATATGTCCAACCGGAATTTGGCCTCCCAAAGTGCTTTAGGTCACATTTGTTTGGATTCAATTCCATCTGTCACCACTCCACCTAATTTTCCAGCTGGTTTGTCCCGTTATGTCCTTAGACAACCTTTTACGCTAACAATAACTCATTGTAGTGTTGTAGACACCTCTGCTTCCTTTCACCAAGTTCTTTCCTCATTTTATTTCTCAAAATACAACAACTCGCATGTATCTTAATTAAACTCCATTAGCATAGCTCGGCCCACTTGCCCAGCTGATTAAGACCCCACTGTAATTCTTGCTCACCTTCTTCACTGTCTGTGATATATATTTTGGTGTCATCTGCAAACTTACTAAAAAAGCTTTACACATTATCATCCAAATCGTAGATATAGATAAAACGCATCAATGGGCCCAGCACCGACCCAAGGCACACCATTTATCATGGACATTTTAGTCTGAAAAACATCACCCTCTGCTTCCTACAATTAAACCAATTATGCTTCCAATTAACTAATTCTGCCTGGATCACATGCAATCTAACCTTCCAGAGCAACCAACTACTACTGGCTTATCCTCCTCAAACATCTTGGTTACTTCACTTCTTCAAAAGGCTCAATCAAATGTGTGAGACACTATCTACCATGCAGAAAGTCATGCTGATTATCCCAAATAAACATGTTTTTCCAAATGCATGTGTATCTAATTTCCTCCAGTAACTCAGCTACCACAGATATCAGGCTTTCTAACATAGTTCTAATGTTTTTATTTGCAGCCCTTTTTAAACTAAAGGCATAACATTTGCCATCTTACAGACTTATGGCACCTTATCTTTGGTTCCTCAGCATGCACACTGTATATCTTAGACCAGACATGTCCAAAGTCCGGCCCCGGGCCAATTGCGGCCCGTGGACAAATTTTTACCGGCCCGCGGCCTCTATCATGAAATCAATAATATGCGGCCCGCCAGCACTGTTGACCACAGTATAAAGTACATGTGTACAAAAAGCTATTTTTCATATTTTTCATTTCACCAGAAGATGGCAGTAGCCCTGTGGCCGCACTCTGGCCGCCGTGACCCTTGACCTTGCGTGATCGTTTCAGCCCAGCCCATTTCTAACATGGCGTCTGTAAACAAAAAAAGGAAAGTTGACCGCGAGGGCCGCCGCTTCCAGGACAAGTGGAAATTGAGTACGAGACTGAGTGACTCTCACCTGCGTGACGTCTTGCGCATCAAAACCACTGCTCTTGAGCCAGACATGGACTACATACTGCAGTCAAGATCCCAGTATCACCCTTCACATTAGTGCAGGCAAGACCTTTGTTAAGTCCTCTGAGTTGAATAAATTCTTAAATCTCAGTTAATTAATTTTTTTGTGATGGTCAAAATCACAGTTTGAATATGCAGTGATCATTGTTTTGTTTTCAGCACTTTTCCTACAGTGAGCATATAATAGTGAATAATATGTAATGTTTCACATGAACTTAGATATCCTTTATAGTTTTCTTAATTTTTTGTGGTTTGTGATTTCGGTAAAAACCTAAATGTAAAAAAAAATGTAAAAGTAAAAGTATGCCATTTGTAATTAAAAAAATCCAAAAAGTTAATTTGTATTTAATGTTAATGGTTCAAAGAATGTCAGGCTAAATAGTCGGCCCCCACACATTTTCACCTTACCAAATCTGGCCCTCTTTGCAAAAAGTTTGGACACCCCTGTCTTAGACAATTTCTTCTGCTTTCCACAGAGTTCTTGGATATACCTGATCAGGTCTACCTACATTCATCGACCTACATACTTTTAGTTTGGTTTAGTTTAGAGATTGAGCACGGAAACAGGCCCTTCGGCCCACCGAGTCTGCGCCGACCAGCGATCTCTGTATGCTAACATTATCCTGTACTCTAGGGACAATTTACTTTCTCCAAGACAACTGCACTACCTTTTCCAAGCTCGCTAGTTTTCATGTCTTTCGTCACGGTAAAAACAGAGGCAAAATATTCACTGAGCACTCTGTCCATCTCCAATGGCTCCACACATAGATGTCCACTTTGGTCTTTGAGGGGCCACATTCTCTGACTAGTTACTCTATTTCCCTTAATATCAAATTAATTTTGATTTCCTTTAAACTTCTCTGCAAAGCTAAGTATCCATTTTGCCTTCCTGACTTGCCTCTTAAGTATATTCCCATGTTCCTTATACCCCTCCAGGGATTTACTTAATCCCAGTTGCTTGTACTGACCCATGCCTCATTTTTTTCAGACCAGAGCCTCTATAACTCTCGTCATTCAGGGTTCGGTTCTCCTGTCAGCCTTGCCCTTCACTCCAACAGAAACATCGAGACCTTGAACTCTCGCTAGCTCACTTTGCAAAACCTCCCACTTCCCAGGCATCCCATTGCCCGTGAACAATTTAGTCCATTCGCCTTTTGCAAGCTGCCGACTAATACCATCAACATTTGCCTTGTCCCAATTTAGAACTTTAACTTGTGGATTAGGTCTCCCCTTTACCATTACTATTTTAAGACTGGATTGGATTATTAATGTTAACATTCCCAAGAAAACACAAATGTATACATAGCGTTCCTTCCAGGAAAACACACTCATCTATTATACCAGTCCCTGGGTGAACACACGCACTTTAACAAGGCCACCATTTCCAGTGAAGCATCACTTGTGTTATCGCAATCCCGCCAAGGAAACACATATTTATTCTGCAGGGATCTCTCCAAGGAATACCCACGTGTATGGCATTCTATTCGGGGAAGTACCAGCTTGTATTATAGCAACCCATCCAAGGAAAGCCCTACTTGAAGTACAGTACTTCCTTCACATGCTTAAATAGGCCAGGCTGGGAAAGGCAAGCTATATTACAGCCGTCCTCCAGGGAATAACACCGAGTTGCATTGTCATTCTCTCAAAGGAATCATAGTCGCACCCAAGCACACAGAGCTTTAATATTGCACCACCTTGATGGAACCACAAAAATGTAAGTGTGGCAGAATCACACACTTATGTTATGGGACATACGACAGTGAAATACAGTCCTGAATCATAACGCTCATACATACAAGTACTATGCGCTCCTGACAACTGAAAAGTATTGCCTGGGAGCCTAGGCAACTTCCCAGTGAATATCTTCTGCACCCACTCCAGCCGATTCACTCAATCCATCATAGTCACTTCAATCAATCAATCAATCAAACAAACTTCACTGTCATTTAGAAATACATCGATACATGCAATTCCAAACAAAATTCCGTTGCATTTGGCTCCCCGTGCAATACGATAATAAACAGAAGGATAAAAGGATAAAATAGACAATGGTGGCAGCCCATTACATGTCATTCAGGAGTCTGATGGCTCATGGGAAGAAGCTTTTGCAGAACCTTGACGTTCTGCTCCTTATGCTACGATATCTTTTGTCCGAGGGCAACAGAGTGAACAGTCCGTGATGGAGCTGTGTGGGGTCTTTTATAATACTGCTGGCCTTAGACACGCAACATTTGGTCGCAATATCCCCGATTGAGGAGAGAGAAGTCCCGATGATTTTTTCAGCTGTCCTCACCACTCTCTGCACGGACTTCCAGTCAGAGGCTTTACAGTCCCCAAACCAGACAGAGATACAGCTGGTCAAAATACTCTCTATGGTGCCCCTGTAGAAAGTGGTGAGGACGGGATGGGGGAGGTGAGCTCTTCTCATCCGGCGCAGAAAATGCAACCTCTGCTGCACTCTCTTAACTATTGATGAGATGTTATTTGACCAGGTCAGACTGTTAGTGATCTGCACCCCCAGGAACTTTGTGCTACTGACCAACTCCACATCACTGTCATTGATGTGAAGTGGTGTGGGACTGTGCCGGTTTTTCCTGAAGTCGGCATTGTTTTTTCGACATTCAGGATCAGGTTGTTCGTATTGCACCAGTCCACCAGTTGTTTCACCTCCTCCCTGTAAGCCAGCTCATTGTCGTCCCGGATGAGGCCCACCACTGTTGTGTCATCTGCGTACTTCATGATGTGGTTTGTACTAAACCTGGCACAACAGTCGTGGGTCATCAGGGTAAACAGCAGTGGACTCAGGACACAGCCCTAAGGGGAGCCGGTGCTCAGAGAGATGATGTTAGAGGTGTTGTTTCCAACCCTCACTGACTGGGATCTGTCAGTGGGGAAGTCCAGTAGCCAGTTACACATGGGGGTGCTGAGGCCCAATGGAACCAGTTTGCTTATCAGGTGCTGAGGGATGATTGTGTTGAATGCTGAACCAACATCCACGAACAGCATTCGCACATAAGTGCTCTTCTCCTCTAGATGTTCCAGAACACTTTCAAGCTTCTTTGTATCCAATCATAGTTCAGAATCCCACCCAGTGTAGCAACCAGAACTGCACGCAATACTCTGCCTGGGGCCTAACCGATATTTTTAAAATGTTGTAAAAAAAAATCTCTAGACTTGTACGCAGAGGCCGTCTATTCCTCAAGAATTCGCCAGTCCAGTATTCATGATGTATGACCAACCTTTATTTGCCCTCCCCACAAACAACATCTCACACTAATCAGGATTAAATTTAAACCGCCATTACTCCTCCCAATTTAGTAGCTGATCAGTATTGTTATGGAGCTAAAGACTCTTCTCTTCAGTATCAACATGACCAGTTATTGTGTCATCTACAAGCTTGCTAATCAACCTCCAGCATTTACATCTCCCGTCAGTCGTTAATGTACATGACGAATACCAAATGTTAACAACAGACTCCTGAAACAAACAGTTTATTCTGAGCTCTATCACAGCACAATCCTCACGTGTGCTCCGTTTCCTCCCACACTCCAAAGACATACAGTTTTGTAGCTTAATTGGCTTTGGTAAAATTGTAAATTGTCCCTAGCGTATAGTGTTAGTGTAGGTGGTGATCACTGGTCAGCGTGGACTCAGTGGGCTGAAGGGCCTTTTTCCACGCTGTATCTCTAAAGTCTAAAATATATGTTAACTATCAGTAAATTGTGTACAAGGTCAAACAGGTTTCTCTGAACATCGATCTTTGAACATTTAAAAATCGCTCAACTTTTCTATTTTTCCAGCAAAGCAGAGGAACTCTGATTTTTCTGCATCTGCCCCATCTTTACCCATTCACTTAGTCTATCTGTATTACCTTAGACTCCCTATAGCCCTGTCAACATTACATTTGATCTCTTCATCCAAATTATTGGTTCAGATTATGTACCCAGAACCATTCCTTGTGGCTTTTGGGGACAGAAGAGATGCTAGATTCTGGAATCTTGAACAACAAACAAACTGCTGGATGAACTCAGTGGGACTGGCAGCATCTGTGGAGGGAAATGGACAGCCACAGTTTGAGGTGGGACCCATCCGCAGATTGACGGAGCAGAAGAGAGAGACTGCGGTTAGAAAGAATTGAGGGGAAGGGGTGGGGCAAGAGCTGGCAAGTGATAGATGGATCCATGTAAAGAGAGATGTGGCATCTTACTGGAAACAGTGCCCCAGCACAGGAATAAGCTGCTCATTCTGACTTTGTTCCCTGTCCACTAACCAATCCTCATTCCAGGCCAGTGTGCTACGGTCTATACAGTGACCTCTTTTTTTTATGATCTCTTGTGGGATTTCATCCAAGGCCTTTTTGAAGTCTAAATACACATCGACTGGTGCACTCTTACATATTCGGCCAATTTAAACCGGAGAACACTAAATAGATTTGTGAAAAAAAGCATTTTCCTTACATAAATCCATGTTGACTCTATCCATCCCTGTTATTATTTTCAGGCCACCACTTTCCCAATGATATATTGTAGTATCTTCCCTATTACTGATGTCAGGCTAACTGGTCTGTAGAGTTGATACTCCCTCTTTAGAAACACAATCTCACCACAGTCCTTGCAAGGAGGTGCTCCATCCACACACTATGCCTGTATCACTCTGCCTAAAGAAATGCACGGTGAATCATAGCCATCTTGTCAGAGACTTTGTGCTGTAGCACTGCTGTAAACATTCTTGCGTGACAGCAGATGTCTAGAGACACAGACCTTTCTATTGGAGAACTCACTTTAGAAATAGGGTTTCAAGGCATGCAGATAAATAGCATAAAGTTTGCTGAGAGAGTGAATGCCGTAAATTCCCAGGAAATTTGTTTCCATGCTGAATAGATACAATTACCCGTGTTACTGAAGTCTCTGCGGCATGTTCATTACTGTTATATTCTTCCTACAGATGCACACTTTTTTTATAGCAATGCCATCTGGGAAAAATAGCACTTACTCCAGAGATATTTCCTGATAAAACTGCACTCATTGCCAAGGCAAGCAAGGGGTGAAACTGGACATCCCTGGGAGACTGGCAAGGTTCACAGTCTGCAAGCCAGTGCAGGCAGTCTGAAGAAGGGTCTCGACCTGAAACATCACCTGTTCCTTATCTCCGGAGATGCTGCCTGAGCCACTGAGTCACTCCAGCATTTTGTGTGTATTGTCTGAGTAAATCCTGCTTTGTTCTGAGCTATCTGACCCTACTATTGACTGCACTGCTCTCTTCAACACTGGTACTTACTCCCCAATCTCCATTAATCAGCACTAATGCCTCCGAGTGGAGATGCTCTGACAATGAAACGGTGCCGGAGAGAATTGCACACAATAGGGTTAATCGCGATGAAGAGTCAGCCTCAGACATTGCTCTGGCGGGAGGGGATGGGGAGAAAGGGGAAAAGAAGTGAAGTAGTAAAGATTCAAAGCAAGAATTTCATTGTCCTATCAGGGACACATGACAATAAACTCTCTAGAATTTTGAATCTTGAAAGGGGAAAAGAAGCCACCAAAACATACAGATGAGCAACATGGAAGAGTGGATGAGGGAATGATGTTAGAAGATAATTCCCAAGGACAAGACTCCCATGCAGATAGGAGTTTAGTGACATGATATACATCATCATGTTCAGCAACGAGATCCTGACCTTCCTCCATCACCAAATTCAACGCCAGTCTCAAATGTCTGAAGAAGGGTCTCGACCCGAAACGTCACCCATTCCTTCTCTCCAGAGATGCTGCCTGTCCCGCTGAGTTACTCCAGCATTTTGTGTCTATCATCAATTTAAACCACCATCTGTAGTTCCTTCCTACACGTCACTCAATAGAATATGGCCACACTCACCAAATAAGAAAGAACTATTAATTGACAATTCATGTATGTCCCACACCACCCGCACACACTAAACTCTTTTCTAACACTGTCAAACAAGGGGTGGCATAGTGGTAGAGTTGCTGCATTACAGCACCAGAGACCCGGGTTCGATCCTGACTATGGGTGCTGTCTGTACAGGGTTTGTACGTTCTCCCCGTGACCACATGGGTTTTCCCTGGGTGCTTTGGTTTCCTCCCACACTCCCACAAAGATGTACAGGTTTGTAGTAGGAAGGAATTGCAGATGCCGGTTTAAAATGAAGAGAAATACAAAATGCAGGAGTAACTCGGTGGGATAGGAATCTGGATAGCAATGGGTGACATTTCAGGTCGAGACTCTTCTTCAGACAGATTTGCAGGTTAATTGGCTTTGGAAAAAGAGATTGGAAATGGTCCCTAGTGTGCAGGACCATGCTAATGTATAGGACTGCTGGTCAGCCCGGCCTCGGTGGGCAATGTGCCTGTTTCCGCAATGTATCTATAAACTAAACTAAACTAAAGATTAAAAACCATCTTCCAAATTGTCTACTCTTCCACCTGTTCAGCCTGGCAGGGACATAATCCAAACTTGATATTTAATGACACAATTCCTTTTATTTTGCAGGACACGATGACACAATGAACACCACAGACGAGTGCTAAACATATGCTCAGTACCTCCATACACTCAGACTACTTAGTATCGCTGGAGGCCACAGAAATCATAAAGAATGCTGATGACTAACCATAATTTTCACATTCCATTGTCCTTGATTCACACATGCTGGTGCTGTACACAATGCAGATGGTGCAAGCATGCGTCTCTTACATTCCTCCTCCTCACTATCAGCCCAACCGTGTGCTTTTCTGTTCTCTTTCCTTCAACCAACTGCAGGTGGCCAGACACCACCATGGTAAGGCGGGAAGGCGGCACTTTGTCGCTTGGTCTGACTCTCACAACCATCTGACATTGAGTCCTGGCACTCGTGATGTGGGGGAGCTGATGATAATAAAGGGTGTACAGAGGGCCATGACGGGAAGGGCACAGAGGACCTCAGGTGGTTGCAGTGAAAGGTAGAAAGAAAAGAAAAGCAGATTATTTGAATGTAGAGAAGCTACAGAATGGCACTTCATACAGGAACATGGCTATCCTCATAGAAGACTTATAATGATATCCTGCAGGTATAAGTAGCCACTGGGAAGTCCCCTTCCCCAAAACCTGGTAGCGATTGTGAATAGCTGGTGTCCAACCAACAACCTGATTCCTCCACCACCTTGCTTTCTGTCCGATAACTACGTTTTTTTCCCGGTCCGTATAAAGGATAAGCACGTTAGCATAGCTGATAGAGCCATTATCTCACAGTTCCAATAACCCGGATTCAATCCTGACCTTCAGCATGGTTTGCGTGGAGTGTGAACGTTCTCTCCAATGGAAAGAACGGTTGTTCTGGTTTGCTCTCACATCTCTAGAATGTAGTGGGAGGTTAGGTTAACGACTACCTTAGAAAGTAGCAAGAGAATCAAAGACAATAGACAATAGGTGCAGGAGTAGGCCATTTAGCCTTTCGAGCCAGCACCGCCATTCAATGTGATCATGGCTGATCATCCCCAATCAGTACCCCGTTCCTGCCTTCTCCCCATATCCGCTGACTCTGCTATTTTAAGAGCCCTATCTTTCTTTTAAAATCTTTTTATTGTGTTTTTTCCCAAAGAAAACAAAAATAAAACATTTAAAAAAACAGAGCAAAAAGAATAATGATAAACATAACAATCCAGACATCCAAGGAAGGCGATGTCTGGAGGTCTGCAGCAGCCTGGGGCTTACCTGGATCAGGCACCGCACATAACAACTAGTGTGAGGACTGGACTGTGGAAATGGTACCAAAACACAGTGCCTTGAGGACTCAGTGGACAATTTCTGTACACTTTCTAATCAGGGATGTGCTTGGGCTTGACAAAACTCTACCGGACTGATTGTAATATAAGAATTTCACTGTGCGTTTGTACTTTGCACATGTGACATTAAAAGCACCATTGAAGCATTATATTATAGGAATATGTCCTGAGATTACAATAGGTGGGTACTCAATGGCCAGCATGGATATACAAGGGCAAAGGACACATGTCTACCTTGTGTGACTGAGATGTGGATAATTATATGATTGGTATTAATTTATAATTATCATGTATGCCAAGATACAGTTTAAAAACTTGTTTGTGTGATAACCAGTCAAATCATAGTATAAGAGTACAAACAAGCCATACACAGATACAACAGGTAGTGCAAAGAGAAAAAAAAAGATTGCAGAATATGGTGTTGCACCATTATAGCATTATAGTTACGATGAAAATGCTAATAGAAACAGTGCAAGTGCCGCAATAAGGTAGGTTGGGAGATCAGGACTATGCCCTTGGTTTATGAGAGGACTGTTCAGCAGTATAATAACATCATTCTGACCTACCCGTCTGGTCCAGACACCACAAAAACATCAACTGTTAGAAGTCAACCAACTGTAAATAATGGTCTCAGATTTCACCTCATCAAAACGTCAATTATTGCATTATATAATTCCTTCCAGTTGTGTTTTTGGACATTTCTTTTGAAACATCAGCACTTGCATTTCAGCTGTTGGTGGTGTGACCCATGCCATCATCACTGCTTTGGGGAAGCACTGGGACTGGTCCTTCCAGCTGCTGCAGAGGACTTCCAAACTACAGTGCCACCGTTTGAGCATAGAAACATAGAAACATAGCAGGAGTAGGCCAAGCCTGGTTTATGATCATGGCTGATCATCCAACTTTGTAGCCAATGAACTGGCCTCCAACTACCTCTGTGGCAGAGAGTTCCAGAGACTCACCACTCTCTGTGTGAAAAAAGTCTTTCTCATGGCTTAAAGGATTTCTCAGGCATCTAGCCTGTCCAGGTAAGTTTCTGATCTATCCAGTGAGTCTATCCAGTCATGTCAACATCTACACCACAATAATGTCATGAGCTCACCAAGACCCTGGCATGCCAATCTACAAACATTATGGCACAGTGCCCCTTGTTAGTTATTCCTGGCATGGAGGGTGGAATGTAGTTGAAACAGAGAATGGTGCAGCTGGTGTGAGAGTCCAATGGCAGCTGTTAGTAGCCTGTGTGATGTGCTGTGTGTGGTCACAGCCTGGCTTCTCATCAACAGTGGAATCCCTTATGGCTGCAGAGCTCCATCCAGTCAACGGCAAAGCAGATGGCACTCTACACCCTGGGAAAGCCTGTAGCCCTTGCAAAGCTGCTAGTTCTGGCGAGAGAGAATGAAATGTATGACAGAGTGCCAATGTGCTCCCTCATGCAGCAGGTGACAGCACATTAGGAAGTGTTGCCAATAAGTCAGCTACGGTCTAACGGAAGCCTGAGCTGTTCTCATGGTCAACGTTACCCTGTTCTGGCATTGGAGTGAGGCTTACAGCAGATGGAACATTTTAAGGAAATTCTTCCTCATTTTGAGATGCCTCTTACACTGCTCGCTACTGAGGTTCAGGTGAAAGTACAAACGTCCGAAGACAATGGATGCTGAACATCTTCTGCTCAAAGCACTTTCCCGAACTTCACTCCACTCCACGAGCTTATCTATTCTTCTCCAGACTGTGCTACACTCCAGATGGAAATGCCTACAAAACCTATCCATGTGCATTAGCAACCAATTTGTGTGGAACATTGAATAACGCAAAGCCGTCAGCTCCTCGCACACTATTTCCTCTGATACAAAGCAGCTTTAAAACAGTCTTGAAAGTACCTACATCTTGCAGTAGTACGATTATAGCAGCAAAATAATCAGAATGAAAGGATGTACCTTTAGAAAGCAGGTGAGGAATAATTTCTGTAGTCAGAGGGTGGTGAATCTGTGGAATTCATTGCCACAGACACTATGGTCAAGTCAATGGATATTTTTAGCTGGACATTGACAGATTCTTGATTAGTACGGGTGTCAGGGGTTATGGAGTGCAGGCTGGAGAATGGAGTTGAGAGGGAAATATAGATCAGCCATGATTGAATGACGGAGTAGATTTAATGGGCAGAATGGCCTAATTGTGCTCCTATAACGTATGAACATATGAAAAGTAGATTTGCAACTAGTGGGCAAGTGGCTAATGTCCTGTAAATGGTGAGAGTTGGAGAAATCTTTTGAAGCTAGACCCAAGCATCTTTACAAGGTGAGAAAAAGGTGACAGATCATCTCTCAATGGATCATAACAACTCCTGACCTGGAACATTGCATTAAAACATCCCCATGTCGCACAGACATAAATATTTGTCTGCCTGCAATCCCAATTGAGATATTAGTATTATTGGTCACGCTCCATAATCAAGTACACTTGAATTGAAAGGATTCTGTAAAAATGTGTGCTGCAGAATTCTATTAGGACACGTATATTCATATCATTGCCAACACTCCAGAAAACCATCTAATCTAAAATGTAATCACCATCACTTGTATTTAAGCATGAGATTTTGTTGGAGCATCAGAGGTCTAAGGGCAACCTTGTAGAAGTATATCAAATTATGAGAGGCACAGATAAGGTAGATAGTCAGTGTCTTTCTCATACTAGGTCTTTCTTA
Source organism: Okamejei kenojei (assembly GCA_035221665.1). Classification (NCBI taxonomy): domain Eukaryota; kingdom Metazoa; phylum Chordata; class Chondrichthyes; order Rajiformes; family Rajidae; genus Okamejei; species Okamejei kenojei. The sequence continues at coordinate 26,730,293 of CM069140.1, read as the reverse complement.
TACTTCTAAATACTAGTGAGCATAGGTTTAAGGAGAGGGGAAAGTTTAAAGAAGATTTATGAGGCATTTATTGTACACAGAGAATTATACATGCTTGGCACACATAGCCAGCGGAGGTGGTGGAATACAATAGCAATGTTTAAGAGGCATTGGAAAGACACAAGGACAGGCAGGGAACGGAAGGAAGCTGACTATGAACAGGCAAAAGGATCAGTTTAGGTTGGCACAAGACAGGAGCAGGCACTTCAACAAGACAAGGTGGGCCAGCTGGCTTATTCCTGTGGTGTACACCCTGTAACCACTGACACCCTTACTAATCCGTTCTCTGGCGATGATTGATCCAAAAGATTAGTTTCCACACATCGGACCTGGGAATCGTGCCAGGGCACATTTGTGTCTATGTTCCCTCCTTCTGTCAGCCAAGATGACAGACTGATATGCATTCTGCATATTTTGTTATAAAGTGCCTGAACAAAGCGTTGTCAGCCAGCAAGTTACCACACCGCTGCTTGGCGGCTAGCAGACATCTTTACTTTTTTTTAAGCGTTGGCCCTGATCTTAATATTAGCTCTAAATATAGACTGATCCACCATGAATAGCTTTGAGACATCCATCCATCCATCCATCCATCCATCCATCCATCCATCCATCCATCCATCCATCCATCCATCCATCCATATCCATCCATCCATCCATCCATCCATCCATCCATCCATCCATCCATCCATCCATCCAGTCTGTGTTGTAACTACATTTACACAAAAACGATACCCTATATCGTAGGATTTTTTCGCTACCTTACTCGCCGTTCTCCTCTGCTCCAAGCCACCAAGTTTAGTTCCGATCGGTGAAATATGAGAAAAGTTATGAAGGTTTAGAAAATCATGAGATCAGCAGATTGATCTTTTCGCTTGTCAGTCACCATGAAGGTAACGCCCCTTCCGGCACCCGCGGGAGAAAAAGTCCCTGGAGGCAGGGCTGAGTAAACAAGCCGTGCTGATTGAGTCCGCAAGAGTGGAGTTCGGAAAGCCGCTGTGTGGAGTCCGGAAAGCCGCTGTGTGGAGTCGGGTAAGCAGCTGTGTGGAGTAGGTACTGTGTGGAGTGTGGTGCCTCCCCTCTCACAGACACCCCCTCCTCCCCCCCCCCCCCCACCCCCCCCCCCTCCCCCACACACCCTGCCCTTCCCCAGACACCCTTCCCCCTCCTACCCACCTTCCCTCCCCCACACACACACCACCGTGTACCCCTCCCGTGCCTTCCTCCTTTCCCCCATCCACCCACACCACCTCCTCGCCCCCACACCACCTCCTCGCCCCCACACCCCCCCCCCCCCACACAACACCCCCTCCGCCCCACACCACCCCCTCCCACACCATGGTGGAATATTGCATTGGGGAATGAGTTGCGTTGGGGGACAAAGCCTCCCGTGTGACTGGGACCCAACGGGTCCCACATAGTCTAATATTGCAATAAAGCACTCTTGGCTCTCTCTTGACCCTTGTATCCGACATGTAAAATCTGATTTATGTAAGGGTTTACCGAACATAACCCTTATGTAAGTTGGGGAGTGTTTGTACTGCCTTTAACAATTCATTGTATAATACTTATTTAAGTGGTCCACGCTTAAGATTTAATCGACTCAGAATGGCCTGCACAGTAGGCATATCTGCTGTAGCTGTTGGTGATTTTCTCACGCCATTTAACTTTCAGTGTTACCATAGAGAATGCTGAAACTACTTAGCAGGTCAAGCAGCATCTGCAGATAGGGAGAGAGTCAATATTTCAAGTCAATATGCTTTCATCAGGCCAGCTCCCATTGTGCTGCCAGCATTAGGCTATTGTAGCTGCAAAAGTCTTTGACACTGGTAGGTCTCAAAGAGTAAAGCAGAGGAAGGAACCTAACACCTCTGCTAACAAAATTTTACAGCCACTTTGACTAAAAAACCCTCCCCCAACGTGTCTACAGTTATTTTTGTAAGCAATCAAAACCTGAGCTGCCGACTTTAAACGTGCTGGAAGTTCTTTATCACTGCTTGTGTCACTAGTTACCAAGGTAACAGAAGGACTTGACGTTTTTTAATTGGCTGCTGTTCACTTTTATTTCCAGTGATGATGGAAGTGGTACATCGCTGGCTGAGGATGAATTATATTGAACCTCAGATATCTTTCAACATAGAAACCAACAAGTCCAGGAGTCTGGCCACAGGAATTCAGTAAATGCTGCTGATTTCTCAGTCAGGGCAACTAATCTGATTTTAATACTGTCATTTACCCAGCAAAAAATAAATCGGCCTCCAATAAATGTTTGGGAGGTAGAATTGGGCCATCACATCAAGAGACGTTTACCCCAGTGTTCAAAAGTCCCAGTTGTCTTTCCATTTGTGGGTTCTTAAGCTCATCCCAACTTTGTGGATCTCTGGTCTGAAAGTGAACCGCCCGTTTTCTTGATGGAGCCAACCATTTTGCAGAAAGGTGATTTGTCTCTCTTGCTTTGGCAGCACCCTCACTTAAAAAGTGGTAGCTGCTAGATCCGGTTATAACGCATCAGTAACCTGTGAATAATGCTAAATGTTCTTTGGAATACCAGCTAATCAATGCTGAATTGATTCAAGTCTATCACAAATAGTATTCTACCTTTGTCGTTATTTCTAATGGATAGTATATCCAACAATACAGCTTCTGTTTGGATGCCTATTGACGAGTCCCACCAATTAGAAGTTGTCGATCAACAATGGTACAATTAATAGAGCCAATGCCGCACAGCTCCAGAGACCTGGGTTCAATCCTGACCTTGGGTGCTGTCTGCACGGGATTTGCACATTTTCCATATGACCCCGTGGATTTGCTCCACGTGTTCCAGTTTCTTCCCGCAGTCCAAAGACATGCTGGTTGGTAGCATAATTGTCCACTCTAAATTGCTCCAATATCTTATTGGCATTTGGAAATTCACATAGGTACTGTTAGCGATGCAGTTTGTCTTTGGATTCCATGACTTCATCCTGAAGATTACCTTTTACCATTTGAAAATTAAAGTCCCTCATGAAATGTTTAAACTTTCCCACATTCTTCCATTATTTCCGATGGATGGTAGATCCAATAATGCAGCTCTTGTTAGGAGGGTTAAGGGGCTGTGCCACTTGGGCGACCTAATTGGCGAGTCTAGAAGAGTTTTGAAAAAATGACATGTTGAAGACCTCCTTCGACTATGTTGAAGACCAGCTTCGACTAGCTACAACTAACTTCGGGAAAATTGGACACCGAATAGTGGAGAGTGAAGACGACCTCCTTCGATCTCCTTCAACCTCCCTTCGACTATGATGAAGACTGTGTACGAATACCCTTGATTACCTACGACTAACATGCCAACCTACTACGACTAAACCTACAAGTAAAAAAAGTATTGATTTTTCCCATGGCGACCTTTTTTTACTCACGGGCATTTTTTAACATACTGAAAAAACCGCTGCGACCTAGCTGAAGCCTCGATTACGCGGAGACCACTCTCGAGCATGAAAGAGAGTTACAAAGACCTCCTATAACCTTGTGGCGACCATGCTGCAAGTATGAGTCGAGGGCAAACTCGCCAGAACTCGCAGATTAGGTCGCCCAAGTGCGACAGGCCCTTTATGGGCTAACCCCAACAGCCACTTGTGATTCCTTAATTCCACACAAACTATTGCGCTTTGCTCTTTAGTTTCTGTTATTTCTAACATCATCCTTCACAATCTACATCACCACTTCCTTCTCCTCCTTCCCCATTCTGCCTATCTTTCCAAAACATTCGATCCTGGAGCATTCATTCTCAGTTTGGTTATCCAAAACCCAAGTCTATTTAAACAGCTTTAAGATCAAATCCATCTATTTCTATTTGTGACATCAATTAGTCAATCTTGCCTTGAGTATTTCCAGCATTCAAATACGCAGTCTTTAATTCTTCACTATTTTTACCCTATTGACTGATGCCTTCTAACCATCACCTGCCTCTTCCTCACTGACACACTATGTCTCTCATCACCCATATCATTATCCTGTCCATTCAGCGTATCCTTGTCTTTAACCTTCTAAACCTCCCCACACTAGAACACTGACCCATCCCCTCTGAAGTGTCTGAAAAAGGGTCTCGACCCGAATCGTCACCCATTCCTTCTCTCCAGAGATACTGCCTGTCCCACTGAGTTACTCCAGCATTTTGTGTCTATCTTCGGTGTAAACCAGCATCTGAAGTTCCTTCATACACATACCCTCTCCCACTATTTTGGTTAAAGTACTATCTATAGCCCTAATTATTCGATTTACCAAGATAATGGTCACAGTCCCATGTCAGTGAAGAATGTCCCAACCAACCAGTCCCCTAATTTCCCAATTCTGGTATCAGTGTCCCATGAATTGAACCCACTTTTGGTTTCAATCTTCGATCCACTCATTCAAACTTCTGATCTGTTTGACCCTATGTCGTTGTGGTCTTGCTTCTTGATTTTGAGCCTGGCTTGCTTTCTCCCTTATCAGAACTTCTTCTCAATTCTATATTTCTCTTCTTCTTAGTTCTATCCTCGTCTTCTTGGACAGTCCCAAAGGATCAAGGATTGACTTTCACTGTGGATTCTGACATGGTTAACAAGGCCCGACGAAGGCCCTGCAGATGCCTCTGACTTCACCTGACAGTATGGGTGGGTGGGTATTTTAAAGTTTCTTCATGGCCTCCAAGTCCTACTTCACTAAGGATCCTAGAGAATAAAGGTTCTTAATGCCATCATGAATGCTTGTGCTCCGCATTGAGCGGTCACTGGTGATTGATTCTCACAAGTCCATAACATGGTTCCGTTTCTTTTGACAGTCCGATTTGACAGACTGATATTGGACGTACAAAGATTGAACTTTCCCAATGGACCCAAATGTTTGTAATTAGAGTCTCAGTGCTGCGGATGATGACATAAATGTGGACACTGGTGTTGGTTTATTTACCCTTGCCTGGATTTAGAGGATATTTCAGAGACAACATTGACAATATTTCTCCTGTACTCCGATTTGCCTACTGTGGATAGTCATGACATTGACCACGACAATTAGTTTAGTTTAGTTGAAAGATGCAACGCGGAAACAGGCCCTTCGGCCCACCAAGTCCACGCCGACCAGTAATGAGCCCCGTACACTAACACTCTCCTAACACACAAAGGACAATTTTTACTGAAGCCAATTAACCTACAAAGCTGCACGTCTTTGGAATGCGGGAGGAAACCGGAGCACCCTGAGGAAACCCATGTGGTCGCAGAGAGAATGTACAAACTCTGTACAGACAATTTCGACCTGGATCTCGAGCGCTTTAAGGCAGCAACTTTCCCGCTGCTACACTGTGCCAAAAAACATTTATTTAAAAAGGATATTTTCTTTCCCAATCCAAGTTCCTCTACAGCATAAAGAGATATCCTTAATCCTGCCACCAGTTAGATAACAGATAGACACAAACTGCTGGAGTTACTCAGCTGGTTAGGCAGCATCTCTGGAGAAAAGGAAAAGGAATAATTGAAGAAGGGTCTCGGCCTGAAACGTCACCTATTCCTTTTCTCCAGAGATGCTGCCTGACCCGCTGAGCTGCTGGAGCAAAATGCTGATTTTGTGTCTATCTTTGGTGTAAACCACATCTGCAGTTCCTTCCTACACAGTTAGATAATAGGACTCGTAATCGGAGCTGTAGAACACAGTACCTCTCTGTGGAGCCTGAATTCAGTGTCAGTGTCCTATAAGCAGCAAATGTTGCTAAAGTGCAAAATAAATCGTGCATATTAAAAGGAACATGAATCCTTTATTTTCTTAACCATTCTAAATTTTTACCGTACATCTGGGGCTGACATCTTGACTCAGGAGTGAAATTTAAACCACCAATTAATCTCTCAGAATTAGGTTGTGAACTAAATAATAAATCAATAAACTGAACTATAAATGCTGCATTTATAACCTATTTAACTGGGAGTGTAAAGGGTGGAAAGATCTAAGGCAGTGTAAAGCAGGCTGCATTGCGCTCCTGCAGCAGAATAATTATTTGGTTGTTATTCAGGAGATGCGCGTAAACAAGATGTTTTGAAATCTGGAGGAAATCTGGGAAACCTGCTTATTTTATTACTGGCAGCAACTGATAACAGAATGTCTACCAGTTCAAAACAGGGCTTGAAGGCAGACAGTCTCTGTCATTCTGCACTGGGGGCGAAAGCTGCTTGTTTTGCTATTTCCTCCGTCTGCACAGAAAGTTGCCAACAGTCTGTTATTTAACCATGCATGAATTTTAAGATCATGAACGAGGCCCAGTTCTCAGCACCTAAAGCCACAGCTGCATAATTATAAGACAAAAGGCCAGATCAATCAGGGCGGCCTATTTGCAAGTTTCTTACTTTAAAGGATATAAATATTTCAGCCTCAGACTGTGCCTCTGTTGAGCTGTGCAGCAATTATTACCGAATGCTACCATGCTGACACAGTGGTTAACCTCAAACACTGGCCAATTAAAGTAATGAGAAGCAGTGGCTGAAGTGCTTGCTGACAGTTCATCTGTACCCCTACCCTGTCTCTTCCTAGAGTCCGGTAGCCCATAACAAGTTTCCAATGTCATTTAGGTGTTGCTGATTGCCTGAACCTGTGGAATGGTAAACACAGCAAAGTCCAACAAGTCGGCAGACAATGGGGGTAAAAGCATGTACAACGTCGCCCCCACCCTGATGGCCACCTTCGTGTGTGGTTGCATCAAGCGGAGCGTAGAGCCAAGGCACATGGGCACCAAGTGTCACTACCTGCTGAGGTTCTACCTGTGTTGCGAAGGATGGGCCTGGTGCAGATGCCACGCAATGTGCCTGTCAGCTGGACATTGCTGCCCCATCTGTCGTTCGTGGAAAGGTTCTTCTGGACCAACACCTTTGACCACAAGTTCATCGGGCAGTGGTCAGCACAGAACGTCCTGCAGGCACTGCAGGAAAATGACTCCATGGATCCTGTGGTGTGGTTCCCAGAGCAGACTGCCCAGCTTGTCTGGCAAAATGCCTCATCGCCAGAACTCACCAAACAAGCACCAGACCTGGCTTGGCTGGCAGTGAGGGGAGCCCTCCCAGTCAGATCCTTCCTGCACCGTAGGAACCTCACTACCAGCGCACGCTGCCCTCGGGACGGCTGCTATGGAGAGGAGACGGTTGCCCACCTCTTTGCATTCACAAATAGAGTCTGCAGAGGTCCCTGTCACGGTTTATTCCGAACAGCTCTGTCACAGAGGACTCTCTGCTTTACAGACTGTTCCCAGGGACGCATTCAGAGACTGACATCGAATGCTGCTGGAAGGTCATCAACTCGGTAAAATTCGCCCTTTGGTCTGCCCGAGCGTTGTTGACCACCCAGCGGAGCGAGATGTCCGTTGGGGAATGTTGGCGACTGGCCCGCTGCAGACTGCAGGAGTACGTGCTGAAGCTCGGCTCGGTGGGGGAGGACCACAGTCTAGGTCCCTTCCGCTGTTGAACATGGGGGGCACGGTGTGGTGGAGACGCCCCTCAAAATAAGGGAAGGGATTCCACGCCAGTGGGCCACATGAGTGGCAAGAGTGTGGGATAAAAATTGTGATTTGGGGAAACTGTATTGAATGTATGTATAGCCTCCGAGAAGTCGAATGGTGTTTTGTAAGGATCTTGTAATGTATATAATTATTTCTCAAATAAAGTATATTTTGAAATTTAAAAAAAGCAAAGTCCAAAATGGGCTCGTCATTTCTATTGAATCTTCACGGCGCTTTGCATCAGGAAGGCTGGAAGTATCGTTAAAGCTATTATCCCACCCATTTTCTCTTCTATTTTCTGCGAGAAGATATAGGAGTTTTATTGCCCGGACATCCAGACTTAAAAACAGCTTCTTCCCACTGCTATCAGACTCTTGAACTAATCAACTCTTAAACACCCCCTTCCCAGACATGCTGCCACGTAATTCTTTACTCTACCTCATTAATTTATTCCGTTATTGTATTTTTTTTATTTTTGTACTACCTCAGATTGCACTGTAATAGAAACATAGAAACATAGAAAATAGGTGCAGGAGTAGGCCATTCGGCCCTTCGAGCCTGCACCGCCATTCAATATGATCATGGCTGATCATCCAACTCAGTATCCTGTACCTGCCTTCTCTCCATACCCCCTGATTCCTTTAGCCACAAGGGCCACATCTAACTCCCTCTTAAATATAGGCAATGAACTGGCCTCAACTACCTTCTGTGGCAGAGAATTCCAGAGACTCACCACTCTCTGTGTGAAAAATGTTTTCCTCATCTCGGTCCTAAAGGAATTCCCCCTTATCCTTAAACTGTGACCCCTTGTTCTGGACCTCCCCAACATCGGGAACAATCTTCCTGCATCTAGCCTGTCCAACCCCTTAAGAATTTTGTGAGTTTCTATAAGATCCCCCCTCAATCTTCTAAATTCTAGCGAGTACAAGCCGAAAATCTCTGCACCATTCTGCTGTTTTACATTTGCCATTGCATTTATGGTTGTATCTGTCATTACCATGAATACTATTTACTCTGGGAGTTTCCTACGGACAAAGAATTTAATTCCACTCTGGTGTATATGACAATGAACTAATCTGCACCTGAATTTGATTGTTAAAGTTTTAGTAACTTTTTCACCTGTAGCAGTTTGCAGCAATAGTTTACCGAGAAAACACACCAATGCCTCTACCTCCTAAGAAGGCTTAGGAAGTTCAGCATGTCCCAACAACCCTCACAAACTTCTACAGATGTGCTGCAGAAAGCATTTTATCGGGAGGCATCACAGGGTGGTTTGGGAACAGCTCCATCCAAGACAGCAAGAAACTGCAGAGAGTTGTGGACGCAGCCCAAACCATCACACAAAACCTCCCTTCCATTGACTGTATATACACTTCACACTGCCTCGGCAAGGCCACCAGCATAATCAAAGACCAGTCTCACCCCTCGGGGTGCTTTGGTTTCCTACTTCATCCCAAAGAAGTGTGGGTTTGTAGATTAATTGACCTCTGTAAATTGCCCCAAGTTGGTAGGAGTGGATGAGAAATTGATAACATAGAATTAGTATGATCAGTGGGCTGAAAGGCCTGTTTCCATGCTGTGTCTTCAAACCAAAAAATCTCTAGATTACTACCTGTGCCAAGTTCAATCTGGCCAGAGGCCAATACAATCAGATAGTTGAAACAGTTGGTCAAAGTCTGATATGGAAAAATGTGTTTGGCCACTGGCACCAGTAGTGAGAAAGAGAGATACTTGTTAGGACCAGTGTACCACCTAATTAAATAACAGGGGTGCAAATAGGCCACAAATAGGTAGGTGGGCGGGCAGTGGTTTGGTGAGAAGGAATTTCTTAAGTTGCAAAGAAAGGATGATTCACTGGCGCAGGATGGCAAAATGGTAATGCTCACTGGAGTGTCAGGAAAGGACAGCACATACAAGCACATGAGTACACCTCCAATTAGAGTCTGAGCGGGGAAAAACTGTAAAGAGACAAAACCAAAGTCTCTTCAGATGCAAACAGCATTTGCCAAAAGGTGGATGAGTTGATGCCACAAATATAAATAGGTAGGTGGACCTAATAGCTACAGGGACATAGTTGCCAGAACAAATAACTTTTAAAAGAGATCAGTAAATTCAAGAAGGAAAAGGTTTGGCCTTAAAATAAAGGTGTAGGCTCAGGAAATCTAAAATATTCCATCATTTTGGGTGGAGCTGAAAAACGGCAGAGGGCAGGAAACATTGGTGCGCGTTGTACATAGGCCTCAAACAGGAGTCATAATGTAGGGCAGAGATAATCAGGAAATTAGAGAAGAATGTAACAATGGTAATACAATAACCATGCGGGACTTGAGTCTATATATAGACTGGACAAACTAAATTAGCAGTAATAGTGTGAAGGATGAATTAATGGAGATGGTTTTCTAGATCAGTATTTTGAGGAACCAACAAGGGAACAGACTAGTTTAGATTCCGCATAATGCAATATGAAAGGGTTAATGAATAATTAGGTAGTTAAGAGGCTACAGAATGCCTGCTCAAAGTGGGCAAGGAGGTGCTTCCAGCTTATATTCCACATCTACACACAAAAAAAACCTGGTCTTACTGCATGGCAACTCAAAGAGAAATGCAGGGAGCAATGGTAATTACCACTGAAGTCTTGAGCTCAATTTACTGGGACACCATGGAATGCCTTCTTCAAATTCAGCAGCCCACAGATATTACGCCTCTCCTCCTTCGATTTGCTTCATGATGGTATCAACCCTTGGTTCTAACCTGTGGAGCCGATCTTAATAAAGCTCTGTATCAAACAAAGCAGCATCGATGTTCCAACACTTCTTTCTGTCATGGTCATTACAATACTGCATCTAAACCACTACAATAGACAATAGGTGCAGGAGTAGGCCATTTGGCCCTTCGAGCCAGCACCGCCATTCAATGTGATCATGGCTGGTCATTCCCAATCAGTACCCCGTTCCTGCCTTCTCCCCGTATCCCATGACTCCGCTATCTTTAAGTGCCCTATCTGGCTCTCTCTTGAAAGTATCCAGAGAACCGGCCACCACCTACCTCTGAGGCAGAGAATTCCACAGACTCACAACTCTCTGTGAGAAAAAGTGTTTCCTCGTTTCCGTTCTAAATGGCTTACTCCTTATTCTTAAATTGTGGACCCTGGTTCTGGACTCCCCCTACATTGGGAACATGTTTCCTGCCTCTAGTGTGTCCAAACTCTTAATAATCTTATATATATCAATAAGATCCCCTCTCATCCTTCTAAACTCCAGAGTATACAAGCCCAGCCACTCCATTATCTCAGCATATGACAGTCCCGCCATCCTAGGAATAGTAGACCAGCTCCACTACGAGCTACCTGAAGTGGAGCTTGTCTACAGGACTGATTGGAAACTCTTCAACCATCAGCATTTCAGAAGCAAGAACCAGTAGCCAGGTTGTAGTCTGCAGATGATGCCTCTGTTTGCGAATGTGCATAGCCAAACTTTAAATCATCACTGACTCATCTCAAGATCACCTGAGTAAAAAGACCTGACATGGATAGGACAGGTTTAGAGGGATATGGGCCAAACGCAGGCAGGTGGAACTAATGCAGATGGGACATGTTGGTCGGTGTGGGCAACTTGGGATGAAGGGCCCGTTTCCACACTGTATGACTTTGACTATGACTTAACATCCACGAGACAAAGATCTGATAAACTCTCCCCATTGTACAACAAATTCTCCAACAATAAAGGTGAACAGTAAGGCCAGGGGAAATGTAAACCATGTAGTCACAAAACGCAGATACAGGCCATTACGTCCAGCATGCCCAAATTGACCATCAATTACCCTTCCATACCAATCCCATTTGCTATACGATGGCCATTCATGGGTTCTCATGGATACCTCTTAGATGTTTCACTTCCACCTCCCACTGACCAAACCTCATGAGCCAATGCTCAGCAAAGCAGATGTTGGTGATGAAATTGAACGATTAAATCAATGCAGCAGTGCTAGTACAGCACATGATCAGCTGAGGAAGGGAATTTTGGAGATCAAAACCTCACATCCGGCAAAAAATAAACTCACTGCCTAATGGGCTGCAGTGATCCCTGCACATGCTTACAAGACTTGGGCTTCACTGCTCAAAGTGGAGAAGGATCATTTGGCTTATTCTCTTAACATCACTGAAACTTCAACTTAATAATCACTCATAGAGTCACAGAATCACAGAGTCATACAGTGTAGAAACAGGCCCTACGGCACAACTTGGCCAACATGTCCTATCTACACTAGTCCCACCTGCCTGCGTTTGGCCTATATCCCTCTAAACCTAATGTGTAGGAAAAAACAGCAGATGCTGGTTTGCACCAAAGATAGACACAAATGCTGGAGTAACTCAGCGGGACAGGCAGCATCTCTGGAGAGATGGAATAAATAACGTTTCATGTTGAGACTTTACCTTTCTTCAGACCCAATCTAACTGTGATGCCACTTTCAAGGAACTATGTACCAGCACTCCTAGATCACCCTGCTCTACAACACTCCCCAGAGCCCTACAATTCACTGTGTAGGTCCTGGCCATGTTAGACTTTCCAAAATGCAACAGCTCTATTTCTCGGTATTAAATTCCATCAACCATCCCTCAGCTCACCTGCTCAACCAATCTAGATCCTAGTGCAATTTTCGACAACATCTTCACTAACTACAATTCCCCACACATTTTAGCAACATTTGCAAACTTGCTAATCGTGCCTGGTACATTTTCATCCAAATCATTTATATAAATGACAAACAGCAATGGGCCCAGCACCAAATCCTGAGGCACACCACTAGTCACAGGACTCCGGTCCAAAAAACAACCTACCACCATCCCCCTTCCTTCCATAAAGCCAATTTTCTATTCATTCAACTACTCTCATTAGATCCCCTGGGATCTAACCTTCTAACCCCGCAACCCACTACCTGGATCCTTGTCAAATGCCTTGCTGAAATCCATATATACGTCTACAGCTCTGCCCTCACAAACGTTTTTGGTCATATCCTCATAAAACTCAATCAGATTCGTGAGACACAACCTCCCACATGCAAAACCATGCTGACTATCCCTAATCAGCCCTTGTCCATCTTAATACCAGGATATCTTCTCCCTCAGATTTCAATTTCCTCTTGCGCTTCCCACCGTATCCTTGGATATATTTGGTCAGGCCCAGAAGATTTATCTACCTTCATGCACGATAGTATCTTCAGCACCTCTTCGACCATAACACTGACTACTCTCAAGAGACTTCCATTAACTGCACCAAGTTCCCCAGTCGTATCTTTCTCCATGTTAAAAACAGAGGAGAAATACTCATTGAGGACCTTGCCCATCTCCTGCGGTCCATGCAGAATTGACCACTTTGATTCCTGAGGGATCCCATTCTCTCTCAAGTTACCGTTTTTCCCTTTATGTATCCCTTTATAAATCTCTTGGTGTTATCGTTAATATTATCTGCGTACCTCCTGTACCCTTTACGCCCTCCTGATTTATTTTATCAGCTTTCGAAACTACCCCAGGAATACACTTGATCCCAGCTGCTTATACCTGCCCAATGCGTCTTTCCTACTCTTGACCAAAGCCTCAAGATTTCTTAAGGGCCTGTCCCACTTACGCGACCTTGGCTCGCAAATTACACGACCTCGTGGTCGCTTGAGGCGTATGGGCACCATACGGCCCAATTAGAAGCGTGGAGTTGTGTGGGGCTGGTCCCAACATCACGCGGGACTCCGAAAATCTGACAGTGTCCGAAATATTTGCGTGCCAACGGCCTGTCGGCACGCAGGCGCATTGCGGACGTACGCAGCGTCTTGACGGCGTACACATAGCGCGTGGCGTTGCGCGATGACGTCACCGCCCAGCGTGCCGTTGCATGATGACGTCACCGCCCGACGCCGTGCGATGCCCAAATTCAGTCGGCCCGCCTCCTGATTGGCAAGTATGACGCAAATGACATCACGCGCGAACTTAGCGCGAACTCGGCTTCCGTTTGATCGCGCCAAACGCATGCAATCGCATGCAAGTGGGACAGGCCCTTTACGCTCTTGTGACCAGCTGAGGAAGGGAATTTTGGAACCTCACATCTGGTAAAAATAAACTCATTGCCAACTGGGCTGCAGTGATCCCTGCACTCCACATGCTTCCAAGACTTGGGCTTCCCTGTCCAAAGTGGAGCAGGATCATTTGGCATGTCCGCTTAATGGCACTGAAACATCAACTCAACGTAATAACCACTCATTAAACAAAAATCACATTCAACAAGACCAAGTTTAAAGCCAAGCCCGCCCCGTTGCACCCCTCCTCATCCTATCACCCCTACTGCAACATTTCCTTCCCAGCCATACCCTTCCTGGCCGTATACCCTGCCCACTGTAACCATCCACTTTGCTTATCAGGAATGTATCCCAATCTGTCTATAAAGAAAAAAACGAGGATTCTGCTTCCCCTGTCCTTTGAGAGAAAGGATTTCAAAGACTTGTTCCACTGAGAGAAAAAAACATTGTCACATCTTCAACCCCCTTTCTAAAAACAGTGCCCCCCCCCCCCCTTCCAGTTGCACTCTAATAACCAATTCAATTATGTTAATTCCAGAGACATGCACTTCCATTGCATTAATCTTTGCAAAATCTAAGATGAAGGGTTATTGACCTGAAATGTCAACTCTTGTTTCCCTCTTCAGAGCTGCTGTCTGATATGCTGAGTGCTTCAAGCATTCTCTGCTCTTTCCACAGACTCAAACTTTGTATTACAGCTCTCCATCCATGTTGTGTACATGTAATTTTTCGCCTCCACCTGAGGCATTTACAAGATTTCCTTGTGCCAACAGGTAATCGTCATATGCACAGGTTACAGACAGACCCCAGTTCAGAGATACAGCATGGAAATAGGCCTTTAAGCCCTCCGAGTCTACGTCGACCATTGATCACCAGTATACTCGTTCTATGTCATCTCAATTTTGCATCCTACACACCAGGGACAATTTACAGAAGCTGATTAACCTACCAGCCTGCACGTCTTTGGACTGTGGGAGGAAACCGGAGCACCCAGAGAAAACCCACACTTTCAAGGACGATCATATAAACTCTACAGACAGCACCTGCAGTCAGGATCAAACCAGTGTCTCTGGTGCTGTTAGGCAGCAGCTCCACTTTGTGCCACTGTGCCGCCCTTTCACACAGGAATTCTAGTGCCATGGAGTTATGCAGCACAGAAACAGGGCCTTTTGCCCAACTCATCCAAGCCGACCGAGGTACCTTCATGAGTGTCCCTCTTTGCCTGCAATTGGTCCATATTCCTCTAAACCTTTCCTGTCCACTAACCAGTGACGATGCCTTTGAACCAATCTAATTGTAGTCACTTCCACCAGCTCCTCTAGTGGCTTGTTCCACATACCCACACCCTCTGTGGGGTAAAACCTACTACTCAGATCCCCTATAAATCATTCCCCTCTCAACTTAAATCTATGTTTTAGTTTTAGACTCTAGTTTTAGACTCTCCTACCGAGGGAAAAAGAACGTGACAATCAATTTTATCTATCCCCCTCATAATTTTATATACCTCTGTAAAGGTCACCCCTCAGCTTCTTACACTCCAGGGAAAACAGTCCCAACCTATCGAGTCTCACCTCATAACTCCAGCCATCCACTTCCTGTAACATCCTTGTGAATCTTTTCTGGAACCTCTCTAGCCTAATCGTATCCCCCCTAAAGCTGGGCGACCTGAACTGCACAGATGCAGTCCCACCAGTGTCTTGTACAGCTGTAACATAATGTTCCAACTCCTGTTATCTACGTCTTGTACTTTAAAATAGGGCTCAGAATGGGCAGGGGTAAAAGTCTGAAAGAGGTAGGGACAGGTGGAAGCAGGCTTCTCCCGGTCAACCTGCTGCAACAGGTTGGGATGCTTGCAGCACTCAGGCAGCCCTTCTGATGAGACCAACTGAAAAATGTTCACTCTGCACATCAATTTGTCGTACACAAACCCTGTTGAAGCTATGGCCCAAAGAGCACACCAACACCTCTACTTCTTGGGAGACTTAGGAAATTCGGCATGTCTCCACAACTCCTACAAACATCTGCAGATGCACCATAGGAAGCATATTATCCGTTTGCATCACAGCTTGGTTTGGGAACAGCTCTGACCAAGACCAAAATAAATTGCAGAGAAATGTTGATGTAGCCCAGTCCATTACTCAAACCAGACTTCCCATCATCGACTCTACACTTCGGGAAAGCAGATAACATAAACAAGGACCTTTTATACCTCTCTCATTCCCTCTTCTCCACTCTCCCATCAGGCAGAAGATGCAAATGCTTGAAAGCACGTATCAGCAAGCTCAGAAACAGTTTCTTCCTTGCTATTATCAGGCTACTGAATGGTTCTCCCATAAGCTAGGGTACAATCCTGATCTTCCAACCTACCCGATTGCTGACATTGAACTTTTTCTCTTGAACTGGAACTACAATGTTGAAAAACTACCTGCTGCACTCTGCCATTTTTTCTCTCTGCTCTACCATGTTGTCCTTGTGTTTGCTTGATTGTATTCCTGTGTAATATTATCCGATTTAATTGGATAGCATACAAACAAAATCTTTTCCCTGTATCTCAGTACACGTGACAATAATAAACCAATACCAATACCACTGAGACTTTGATGCAACTTGAAGCTTCACAACGCCACAATGCCAGCAAAAGCTGGGCACGCACACCATAGGCCCTACACTATCCGACACACTCGGGACAATTTTTACCGAAGCCAATTAACTTACAAACCTTTACGTCTTTGGAGAGTGGGAGGAAACCAGAGCACCTGGGGAAACCCCACGCGGTCACTGGGGGAACTGAGTCAGGATTGCTGCTTACAGTCTCGGGCACTGTAAGGCAGCAACTCTACCACTACGCCATAGTATCACCCCATGTTGGGCAGACAACATGTCTAGAGAGAGGGACAAAGTTCACATTTAAAGTTGAAGACTGCTCACCCTCTCTCTGCCAGCATCACTACCACTCCTGCCATCCAGTCCAATGAGGTGTCCGTCCTTATCACTGACATTCAATATGATCTCCCAGCCCTCCTCATTTGCAATTTAAAATGTGTTTCATTTCCCATTCTGATGAAAGGCCGCTGATCTTAACCATAGATTCTGTTTCTCTAGCCACAGATACTTTTTGATCTACAAAACACTTTCAATGTTTTCTGATATTATTTATTTATAATGAGCGGGCTGCATTAAAAAGTCTCTATCGGACTCACTGAACTTAATCTTTTCTGGTGACTCATTCCACATAATCACCTCCGTCTCTATCAACAACAGATCTCCATTAAAGTTCTCCCTCATCTTAATCCTGTGGTCTCCATTCTTGGACTCCCTACCCCGGGAAAAAGGACTGACTAGCTACCCTTTCCACACCCTTCATAATTTCATGAACCTCTATAAGGTCACCGCTCATCGCAACAGCCTTCTTCACTCCACGTCAAACAGTCCCAGCCTCTTTATTCTCTCCTTATAACTACAGCCTTTCATACCAGCTGCACCCTCTCTATTGCTACCTCCTCCTTCCCGTAGTGTGGCGACCAGAACTGTACACATTTCTGTGATCTAACCAACGTTTCATACACGTGCGACATGATGCTCCCAATTGTTATACTCAATGTCTGGTGGCGCAGTGGTAGAGTTGCTGCCTTACAGCGCCAGAGACCCGGGTACGATCCTGGCTATGCATGCTGTCTGTATGGAGCTTGTGTGTTCTCCCTGTGACCATGTGGGCTTGCTCCAGTTTCCTCCCAAACTCCAAAGGCGTGCAGGTTTGGAAGTTAATTGGCCTCGGTGAGAATTATAAATCGTCCCTAGTGTGTAGGGTAGTGCTAGTGATCGCTTGTTGGCGCGGACTCGGTTGGCTGAAGGGTCTGTTTCCACGCTGTATCTCTAAAGTCTAAAGTCTGGGCCTATGAAGGCAAGCATGCCAAATGCCTTCTTCGCTGCATGTCACCACTTTCATTGAGCAATGGATTTACACTCCAAGGTGTAAGATTAGAACCATGCTCAGATAATCCCAACATTTATGGAGGACTGATTACTTTATATCAAATAACAGATAATCAAGTATCAAGTTACAAGCAGAATACAGCAGATTATAATATTATCCTCAGGAAACAAACAAAGTTTAACATATAAACAAATTGAAAGCATGTATACAGATTAGTAGCCATACACCAATAAATTATTGGCACAACTGTGAAAAGGTTTCACCTAAACAGCAACTTTCACCATTTCATGCAAGACAGAGTCAATTATATTGCCCTGGAAAGGAGAGGGAAGAGGCTAACGGATAAATTAATTGGAGATACGGGAGATGTAGCTACTGAAATCTTGAGTAAAACACAAAGTGCTTGAGTAACTCAGCAGTTCTGGCAGCGTCTCCGGAAGACATGGAAGACAACTTCCCGGGTCGGGACCCTTCTTCTTCGTCTAATTGTAGTAGAGGGAGAAAACTGGAAAGGCGGTGGGGGCAGGACAAAACCTTGCAAGTGAAGGTGGATACCGATGAGAGAGCTTTCATGGGCTGACGGGTGGCCAAAGGTTAGAGATACAAAGGAGAATAAAGGGTGTCACATAAGGTGAGAAGAGACTGAAATGTAAAGCCAGTGGGAGGGATATAGGTGGACGGGGATGGGTGGGGGGTGGTGGGCAGGATCATGATAGAAATGGGTATGCAGGAGGGTACAGGAAAGTTACAGAAAAAAGGGGGGGGTTGTAAAATTTCCCCCAGCGTGTGGGAGAGGGATGGAATCTGAGGGGACTTGAAGAGATTGCGGGGAGAATTAAAAAAATATAGGATTATTATAGATGGCTCGGCGCAGCCATGGGGGGCTGAAGGGCCTGTATCTGTGCTCTATAACTCAAATCTCAACTGCACTGCAACTCTAAACCCAGCAGTACTTCTAGGTAAGACAGAGATTCACAACCTCCTCTAACCTCATCTAGTGCATTTGGTGCTCCTGATGTGGCCTCCTTTACGTAGGTGAGACCACACCTAGACTAGGCGACCGTTTCACTGAACGTGTGCTCAGTTCGTCAAGGCCTGCTGGATCTTCAGGTTGCAAATCATTTTAACATCCCTCTGCATACATACCCTTCTGTCCTGAGCTTCCTCCACTAAACTCTAGATTGCACCTATATTTGGTGGAACTAAGACTCTAAACTCTAAACCTTAACTCAAATGCGATGTTTCTACTGCTGGGTTGTAAACTACTCAAGCGGAATATGGGGTGCCGTTCCAGTAGTGTGCAAATGGCCACACTCTGGCAATAGAGTCAACCAAGGACAGGAAGGTTGGTATGGGAATGGGAAGGGGAGTTAAAATGATTAGCAACCGGGATCCAGCAGACCCTGACGGACTGAGCGCAAGTATTGAGCGAAACGCTCGCCTAGTCTACACTTGGTCTCACCAATGTAAAGGAGGCCACACCAGGAGCAGCAAATACAGTAGATCAGGTTAGAAGAGATGCATGTGAACCTCTGTCTTACATAGAAGGGCTGCTGGGTTCTCTGGATGGAGGTGAGGGAGGGGGTGGAAGAACAGGCGTTACATTTGCAATTTCAGGGGAAAGTACCTGGGGAGTGGGTGGTTTAGGTGGGAAGGGATGATTAGGGAAGAGCTGTTAGTTAGAAGCACATACACAGGATGAAAAGCCCAACGTAGCAGTCAATTATCACATCCACGCAGATAAGTGATATTACCAGTTTCAATCTTTATGCCAACACATCACAACAGAAACAGAACCCTGTGATGTAACCGATTAATGTATTGCAAAGAAAGTACATAGATCCTCAAAGACAAAAACATAGTTCCCGAGCCAATCCCAATATATTATCAGATTGCATGCATATTTGGAGAAAATAAGATCCTAGATAATAATAGACTATTTGCTGCTGTAAATAAGATGTGCATGCTTTCAAATTTACAATAGGCATTGACAAAGTGCCATTGTAAAAGCAACATCACCTTTTATAGGTTCAGGTTGCCTGAGTGCTTTATAGACTATGAAGTACTTCTGAAGTGGAATAATCGTTGTCATGTAGGAAATACAGCATATCATTGAACCCATCAAAAATCCACAACACTGCAACGTAATTATGATAGCATCTGAGTTTGTATTATTCACAGAGGGATAAACAGCAATGGACTTTGTTTCCTTATCCATTTGGGAACCATTGGTTTAAGGCATCACCTGAAAATGACAGTATTCACACAGAAGTGTCAGCCTTGATTTTTGTTCGTGTGTTTCCAAAGTTAGCTTTAAAATAAAACCTTCTGACTCGGATGCAAGATGATGATCAATAGAACCAAAGCTAGCAAAGCAACCAGCATATTATGGTTGTATGCACAGGAAAGGAAGAGAGACATGGAGTCGTACAGCGCAGTAACAGGCCCCTCGGCACCCAATGTCCATGCCGACCTCTTTGCCACCTACGCCAATGCCATTTGCCCACACTAAGCCTGTTCCTTCTATGCCGTGCCTATTTCAGTCCCTATCTAAATGCCTCTTATAAGTAGTAATTGTACCTGATTCCACTATCTATCACAAATTTCAATGATTTGGATGAGAATGTCCAAGGTATGATTAGTAAGTTTGGAGATGACACTGAAGCAGGTGGTATCGTTGAAAGTGAAGATGGTTATCAAGAATTACAGTAGGATCTTGATCAGCTGGGCAATTGACCAATAAATGGCTAATTCAGGTATGTCTAAGGTGTTGCATCTTAGAAAGTCAAACCAAGCAGGATCTTCACGGTGAATGGTTTAGTTTAGCTTTGTTTAGTTTATTGTCACGTGTACCGAGATACAGTGAACAGCTTTTGTTGGGTGTTCAGCGGAAAAACAATACATGATTACGACCGAGCCATCCACAGTGAGCAGATACATGAGGTCTGGAGAGTGTTGTAGAGCACAGGGATGGAAAAGGATGAAAGGGTAGACAGTTAGAACCTGTGTCCCAGGATAGAAACATTAAGGAGATGTGCGGGGCAACTTTTTTTCTTACACAGGGAGTGGTGAGTGCCTGGAATCCACTGCCAGGGTTGAGGCAGATACGATAGCAGCATTTAAGAAGCTTTTGGATAGGCGTACAGATATGCTGGGAATGGAGGGAATTGGGTTATGCGCAGATAGATAAGAGAAGGTCTTGGCATTGTGTTCAGCACATTGTAGGCTGAATAACCTATTCTTGTGCTGTGCTGTTCTATGTTTTTTGGATACCCATATCTGTTTCCCAAGGTAGGGGAGTCAAGAACTAGAAAGCATAGGTTTAAGCTGAGAGGTGAAAGATTTAATAGGAACCTAAAGGGCAACTCTTTCCCACAGATGGTGGCAAGTATATGGAATGACCTGCCAGAGGAAGTAGTGGATAAGAAAGGTGTAGAGAGATATGGATAAATGCGAGCAAATCGGACTAGCTTGGATGAGGTATGCATGGAAGAGTTAGGCTGAAGGGTCTGTTTTTCGTGTTCTACGACTCTATGATTTTGGCAACATATTGCAGTTATAAACTACGCTGTGTAAAAAAAACCTAGCCCTCAGATCCCCTTTAAAACTTCTCACCTTAAACATGCCATTTTGTTTCTGTTACCTCTACCATGTGAAATCGACTTTGACTATCTATTCCATCAATGCCTCTCATAATTCTAGATACCACTTTCAGTTCACTCCACCAACTTCTTTACTTTATGAAAAATAACACCAGTCTATCCAATCTTTCCCCATAACTAATGTCCTCCAGTCCAGGGAACGTCCTGGTGAATGTCCTATGTATGCTTTACTGCATAATCACATCCTTTGTACAGAGTCAACCAGATCTGCACACCATACTCAAGTGCATTCTCACCAGTGCGTTGAAGTTACATGTAACATCCCAAACTCTTCTGTGCCCTGCCCAATGAAGGCAAACATGCCATATACCTTCTTCACCTCCAAATCTATCTGTCATAGATGCAAAGCATTGTTAGAGGTACTTCAGCCCAATTTATGCGGACCAGGTGTTGTCACAGAGCTGGTCCCATTTGCCTACACTTGGCCCACATGGTTTTAAACCATTCTTATCAATGTACATGTCTAAACGGCTTTCAATTGCTATTGTACTTGCCTATAGAGCATCTTTTCGCAACATGCTCCCTTTATGCAGAACCGTCTGTGTGAAGGAATTGCCCTTCAGCTTCCCTTGAAATCTTCTCCTTTCACCTGTATTGCCACTGTCAAGGAACTATTGACTTGGACCCCAAGGTCCCTCCGCTGCTCACTGTTCCTTGGTACTCTACCATTTATATCCTACCCCTATTTGACTTCCCAAAATGTATCATCTCAAACTTGTGGGGATTAAATTCCATCTTTCAATGCTCTACTCAACTTTCTAACTAATTTATATCCTGCTATAAACGTAGATAACCCTCCATGCTGCCCACAACACCACCAGTTCTCACGTCATCCACAAATGTACTAATTAAAAATCCTACATTTACATCCAAGTCATTCAGGTATAGCACAAACAGGAAAGGTCCCAGTACAATTCCATGCAGTGCACAATCCAAGCAGAAAACCATCTTTCCAACACTATCCACTGCCTGCTATCATCAAACCAGTTTGGGTTCCCATTAGTTAGCTTGCCTCTGATACCTTGTGCGTAACTTTCTGGACCAGAGTAAAACGTAGGACCTTGTCAAATGCCTCACTAACGTCCACATAGACGACATCTACCACCTTGGTTTCATCAATTTTCTTTTTCCCCTCCTCAAAAACGTAATCAAATTAGTGCGGCTGGCCTTCCCCTACACAAAGACATGCTGACAATCTCCAATCCAGGTAAGACCCCAGAGCCGTCTGAAGAATGGTCCCGATGTGAATCATCCATGTGCCCCAGAGATGCTGCCTGACCGGCTGAGTTATTCCATCACCTTGTATCTTTTTTTGTGAACCAGCATCTGCAGTTCCTTGTTTCCACATCTCCAGTCTGTCCCCGCCTTCCTAAATGTATGTAATCCCCTACCTCCAAATTTTCTCCAGTAATTTCCCAACCAATGGTGTAAAACTCACTATCCTGTGGTTTCCTGGCCTATGCTTGCTGTCCTTCTGAAATTAAGAAAGAACATCAGCTGTCCTCTAGTATATCACTTGTGGCTAACTAAGATGTGACAATCTCTGTCATGGTGCCAGCAATCTCCTCCTTTGTTTCCCATAGCAACCGAGGATAGATCTCATCCTACCCTCGGGAGTTATTATCCTATGTGTCTGTGCACACAGCACAGAGTCAGAATACATAATGCAAACTGATTATTTCCAAGTATGCTTGGTGGACTTTGCGGATAGGATATCAAATAGGATGGTGATATTTACTGCCAACCCAAAACCTGCAACAGTTTATCTCCATTTACTAGGGAGAAAATCAGTGCCAATTATGCATCCAGATACACAGTCTGTAGAAGAGGATAGCATGCCATAAAAAAAAAATTCTGCTCATACGATAGAGATAGAGACCAATAAGGCTTAACATGGACCATACATTATGTACAGTATCTACAAATTAGATTAGGTCCTCAAATCATTACTACACACATAGTATAGGTTCAAATAACAATTAACCTACAGGTTAGGTTTCTATTCACATTTCAGAAATTTACATTCATATTACAGCCATGTCAAAAAAAAGTCATAGCATAATAATGAACCTATAGCCATTGTCACAAGATATGAACAGAGGGATGTAACAAAGAGCAGAGGCAGCGATAGACCTGGAATCCAATACACTCACAAATTAATTCCAAGTACACACAATATGAACAGCATCCAAAATACCAAGGGAGTAGTGGTACATAGATACATAGACAATAGATGCAGGAGTAGGCCATTTGGCCCTTCATGCTAGCACCGCCATTCAATGTGATCATGGCTGATCATCCACAAACCCGTTCCTGCTTTCTCCCCATATCCCTTGATTCTGCTAGCCCTAAGCGCTCTATCTAACTCTCTTTTGAATGCATCCAGTGAATTGGCCTCCACCGCCCTCTGAGACAGACAATTCCACAAATTCATAACTGTCTGTGTGAAAACGTTTTTCCATAACTCTGTCCTAAATGGCCTACCTTATTCTTAAAATGTGGCCCCTGGTTCTGGACTCCCCCAAAATCGAGAACATGTTTCCTGCATCTAGCATGTCCAATCCCTTAAAAATTTAATGTTTCTATAAGATCTCCTCTCATCCTTCTAAATTCCAGTGAATACAAGCCTAGTCGCTCCATTCTTTCATCAAATGCCATCCGCGGGAATTAACTTTGTGAACCTATGCTGCATTCCCTCAATAGCAAGAATGTCCTTCCTCAAATTAGGTATGCAGGAGAAAGGAAGACCCCAATCTATCTTCAGATCATTTGATTATTTCCACAAAGAACATTACATTTCATTTTCCTGTGAGATTAAACTCTTCAAATACCTGCTGATAACATGCAAGGTAGAAATTTTAAATGAAGGTTGCGACAAACTGCGAAGAACAGCCAGGAAGAAGCTTTTCCCGACAGGAGAGAGGAAAAGAGAAAATGGTGTGAGGGTGTGAGTGATCCTTGATTATATTAGCTGCTTTTCCGAGGCAACGGCTAGTGTAAACAGAGTTGTTGTATGGTGGAGGAGGGAGGGGGGGGGGGGGGGGGGGGGGTTGATTGGCATGGTAGAATGGGCTGCATTCAAAACTTAAATTGCCTCCAATAGTAAAGCTTACCATATTATTTGTAGCTGTCTTTGGTGTGATGGGGTAATTTTACTCACAGAGACCCAAGGTGACATTACACTTGGAACCTCTGCAAGTAAAAATCACCAATATATCTTCAATGAGGCCCTCAAGGAGTGACAGGATCACAATAACACTAGTGGCCTCCTCTGGAACAATTACCACTGCAATCCCCTGGCCTCCACTATATGGCTTCTGACATAACTCTCAGTGTTAAAAAAGTGACTGCAATAAAAACAGAGTACTCAAGTAAAATTACAACCACAATACCATGATCCTCAGCTTGTAAAACCAGTGCCACACCACCAACAGCCTCCACCAGTAAACACACCACATAACTCCAAGGGCTAATGAATCTACTGGTGAATTTATCATTTAATATCAAGAGCAACAATTAGTACACTGACTATCAAAACACATATGGCTTTGAGATGTAAAGTTACTGACATTACCAAGGATGTCTGTTCTACCACCTACCATCACAATGCTAAAGGGTCTTGCTGAGTAGAGTAACCACGAATAACACACAAACAAATACAATTAGAGCACCTATACTGATGAACTTCACAAGTAACATTGTAACCATTACACAAATTGCACTTGTACAGTTACCTCTACTGGTGGAATATTTTATAATAGAGTAACTTTACTGGTGTAACTTCTTGATATAAGATTGTTATTACAGCAGGAGCCTCCAAGCGATCTCCTTAACATTAAAGATCTCCTCTAATCAATGTATTCCAATGTGAACCAGGACTTCGATAAGTAGATATTGGCACAATAGGAAGGACTTCAACACGTAAAGTTATTGGCAGAACAGCATTGACGCAAGGACTAAAGTTATTGGTATAAAAGCAAAAGTCTTGACAACTAAAGTTAAAGTACCAAATTACTTCAAACGCCAACAATTAAAGTTACTGCCATAATACAAAGGATCTCATATATTAAAATTATTATCACAGCACTGAGGGCCTGATAATAGGAATTATGTTAGGAATCGAGGGCCTCAATTAGTAAAGTGATTCTCACGATAACAAGGGCTTTGATTACCAAAGTTACTTCTTTAGTACCAACGGCCTTGATTCATAAACTTATCACCATTATGCCCGGGGCTATATTAAAATTCTCAGCATAACAAAAAGGACCTCAACTAATGAAGCTATTGGCCATAACACTGAGAATCCTGACCAGGGAAGTCACTGCCCAAGGGACTCGAGTGGTAAAATTACCACCACTACACTAATAGCTTCAACCAGTAAATGCGTATATGGTCAGGGCACTCAGAGCATTGGCAAGTAAGCATATCAACATAACACAGCAGTTATTGCCATGGAGAGCTTTGACAAGTACCGTTATTGCCATGATACCAAAGTCCGAGAACACAGATGCAATTATTAAGAAAGCTCATCAGCGCCTCTACTTCCTGAGAAGATTACGGAGTGTCGGTCTGTCCAGGAGGACTCTCTCTAACTTCTACAGGTGCACAGTAGAGAGCTTGCTGACTGGTTGCATCGTGGCTTGGTTCGGCAACTTGAGTGCCCTGGAGAGGAAAAGACTACAAAAAGTAGTAAACACTGCCCAGTCCAACATCAGCTCTGACCTTCCTTCCATCGAGGGGATCTACCACAGTCGCTGCCTCAAAAAGGCTGGCAGCATCATCAAGGACCCACACCACCCTGGCCACACACTCATCTCCCTGCTACCTTCAGGTAGAAGGTACAGGAGCCTGAGAACTGCAACAACCCGGTTCAGGAATAGCTACTTCCCCACCGCCATCAGGCTATTAAACCTGGCTCGGACAAAACTCTGAACATTAATACCCCTCCATCTGTTATTTGCACTTTATTAATTTATTAATTAATGTGTGTATTTAAGTATATAACTGTAGTCAATGCCTACTATGTTCTGTTGTGCTATGCAAAGAAAGAATTTCATTGTCCTGTCAGGGACACATGACAATAAACTTTTTTGACTTTGACTTTGACTCATCAACTTGTAAACCACCACCATAACTATCATTTACTATCATTGGATAGTAAAGAAACTCATATTACATCTTGAGCCTTGACTAGTGAAAGTATTGCCATTGAATTAGGATCTCGGCTCGATAAGTTATTTCCATTACATCAAGGTCAATAATTTGTATGGCAATTATCAGATCACGGAGGGTCCCGACAAGTAAAGTTAATGGCACAAATTGTAAAATTATTACCATAAAGCAAGAACCTTGTCGAGTAACATTTGTGCCATTAAGTTTATGTGGCACGGTAACACAGCAGTTAGAGGGAAATCGAGGGGGAATGAAGGTTCGATAGGCCAAGTGGCCTACACTGTAAGGAAATATAAACATGATATAGTACCAAGGTGAAACACCGGAGATAAACTGTATGAAAGTGCCCTCACCAGTAAAACACCAAGTGGATGCCCAGTTGGTAAAGCTGCCTGAATCAGTAAAGTTGCCACCACAACTGCAAAGTTATCAACCAAGTAAAATTATTGCCTTGACATAAAACCAAGGACTTCCAATAACAAATTTATTGCCATTACACCGAGGGCTTCACCAAGTTATTTCCATAATACCAAAAGCTACCAGTAAAGACTGTTCTATAGCATTAGGACCTCCACCGATGGGTTTATTACCAGAACATTGAGTACTTCAGCAGCTATTATTACTGCCATGACACTAAGAGCTTTGAACAGAAACATTACCACCATAACATTAACAGATTCACCTAGTGAATTGTAACAAGATGAGCACTGACTAACAAAGTTCATGCCAACACATGTAGTAGATCTTGACCAGTTAGGGTTAATGGCAGATTACCTAAGGTCTTGAATAGAAAAGTGACTGACCAAACAGTAAAGACTTTGACTTGCAAAGCTAGTGCCATAATAGGGGTGTTGTTGAATAAGACTATTTCCTTAATAGCTAGGGCCTATAACCTAAAAGTTATTGCCATCACATTAAGGTCATATCCAGCAAAGTTACTTTCATAACATAAGGATCCTTGATTAAATGATAAAATCAGACTGGGCTTTTGAGGAATATAAAGCAAGTAGGAAAGGAAGTTTAGAAAGGGATAAGGATGCCCATGATGTCAGGCAACATGGGAACCCTTTTTGAGAAGAGGGGAGGTAAATACGGAACTCAAGGTGCACTTAAATGCACACAGTATACAAAACCAGCTGTCTGAGCTTGTAGCAAAATTGGCAAGAATGATTTTGTGGGCTACGTTTGTTAGGAATGAAATCCAATCCTTAGCAAGAAGTGACATAGGATCAGAAGATATACTGTAGAATCCTTGTGGGTGGAGTTTTGAAACTGCAAGGGTAAAAAGGCCCTGTTGGGAGTCCCTAATAGTAGTCAGGATGTAGGGTACAAATTACATCAGGAGATAGAAAAAGCATTTAAGAATGGCAAGGTTACAGTGGTCATTTGGGATTTCTATATGCACGTTGACTGGGAAAATTAGGTTGATCCTAAGAGACAGAATTTGTAAAATGTCTATGAGATGGCTTCTTAGAGTAGCTTGTGGTTGAGCTCACTAGGGAAAAGGCAATTCTAGATTTGCTGTTGATTAGGGAGCTTAAGGCGAAGGAACCCCAAGAGGCAGTAATTGTTTTATGCTAAAATTCAACCTGAATCTTGAGAGGGAGAAGCTGATATCAGATGTATCATTATTGCTGCAAAGTAAAAATAACTACAGAAGCATGAGGGACGAATTGGAGAAAGTTGAATGAAAGGGAGCTCTGGCAGGAATGACGGTGGAAAAGGAAAGGCAGGAATTTCTGGGAGAAATTAGGAAGACATAGGATCTTTTCATCCCAAAGAGGGAGGAACATACCAAGGGATAAAGAGGCCACCATGACTGATGAAAAAAGGCAAAGATAGCATAAAAACAAAAGAGAAGGCACATAACATGGCAAAGATTAATGGAAAGCTAGAGGATTGGGAAGCTTATAAAAACCAACAGAATGCAATTAAAAAAGCAATAAGGAGCGAAGAGATGAAATAGGAAGATCAATAGGAGCCAATAATATAAAAGAGGATACCAAATGTTTTTAAAGATATATAAAGGCAAATGGACATTGGACCGCTGGAAAATTATGCTGAGGAGGCAGTAATGGGAAATTGTAGATGATCTGAATAAGTTTTTTCCTTCAGTCTTCACAATGGAAGACACCAGCAACATGCCAGAAATTCAACAGAGTCAAGGGGCAGAAGTGAGTGCAGTCACTATTTCTGATGAGAAGATGCTTGGGAAGCTGAAAGGTCTGAAAAGTCTGAAGTCACCAGGACCAGATGAACTACAACCCAGGGTTCTGAAAGAGGTAACTCTTGTGAACAGCTTGATTGTATTTCTGTTTGAGTCTTTGAGGATTGAGCCCTTTCTTTGACTACATAGTATGTAAACAAACGTTTTTCACTGTACTTATGCATTGAGTATAAGAATCGGGAAGTTACAAGTGTACGAAACATTGGTCAGACTGCTTTTAGCATGTACTGTATAGTACAATTCTTGTTACCATTCTGCAAGAAAGATGCGGTAGTAAAAGAGAGAGAGAGTGCAGAAGAAATTCACCAGGATGTTGTCTGGAAAGGAGGGCTGTAGTCATAAGGAGAGATTGTTTCGAGATCTAGCGTGGAAACAGGCCCTTTGGCCTACCGAGTCCGCGCCAACCAGCGATCTCCGCACACAAACACTATCCTACACACTAGGGGCAATTTACAATTTTTTTACCAAACCAATTAACTCTCAAACCTGTATGCCTTTGGTGTGTGGGAGGAAACTGGAACTCCTGGAGAAAACCCACGCACGTCTTTCGAAGAAAGTATAAACTCCGTACAGACAGTACCCGTGGTCAGGATTGAACCCGTCTCTGGTGCTGTAAGGCAGCAACTCGACCACTGCACCACCGTGCCACCCTGGCGGATGGGTTGGGTTGGATGGATTGGGTTTATTCTTACTGGAAACCTTCGAGGCTGGGCGGTGACCTTATAGAGGTTAAGAAAATGACAAATGGCATAGATAGGATAGAAAGTCTGGATCTTTTTCCCCCAGGTTGGCGAGTCTAGAACTAATTGGCACAGCTTTATGGTGAGAGAGAAGAATTTTAGAGGGCAAGTTTTACCACTCAAAGTTTTACCAGAAGTTGGTGGTTACCTCGAATGAGCTGCCAGAGGGGGTGGTAGAAGTGAGTACAATTACAATGGTTAAAGAGCATTTGAATGGATACTTGGAGAGTAAAGGCTTTGAGGAATAAAGGGCCAATTGAGGTACGTGGGATTGGCATTAATAAGTGTCACGGTCTGCATGAACAAGATGTGTTGACAGAGCCCGTGTTTTGTGCTGTACAATTCTATGAAAAGACTGACCACTCCAAAGGCACATTTCTTTGGAGAGATCAAAAAAGTAAATGTGTACAAAGAAACTGCAGGTGCTGGTTTATATCGAAGATAGACGCAAAATGCCGGAGTAACTCAGGCGGGTCACACAGCACCACTGGAGAAAAGGGTGGGTGATGTTTTGGATCGGGGTCCCTGAAGAAGGGTCCCGACCCAAAACGTCACTCATCCTTTTTCTCCAGAGATGCTGCCTGATCCGGAGAGTTACTCCAGCACTTTGAGTCTATCTTCAAAAAAGTACGTCAGTTCTGCGACTGTTCCCTTATTATTTATATTTTTCTTTACCTCTTCTTTGATTTGCTCTAAAACGTCCCAAGTAGTGGAATTAGCCAAGGAATTGTATAGGTGGGTTACGTGAACCACTCTGTCTGATCCATTTGCAACCCAGCAGCAGTGAGTCAGAGCCTTGTCGCTCTGTCCCTGGCCTTTGCTACCGCTGCTCAGCATTAATTGGTTCACAGAGACGCCTGCATCTGTGACAAATAGCTGCAAAAGCACTTAACGCCCTCCACAACTCGTTTGAAATTGCATCAGAAACTTGTCACATGATGCAACATATGTTTCAGGTATTAATTTTGATTTTAATAAAACACATTTGCAATTCCACTCTCTTGAAATGCTGAAGAGAAAATAGTTTGAGCTTGTAATTGATAAACATGAAGGGATATGGAATTATGGAATAGAGGCAAGTACTCATATACAAAGTTACTAATGTAACCGCACTTTTTAGCTAATGTAACCCCACTTTTTAAAAAGGGAGGGAGAGATTAAACGGGGAATTACAGACCAGTTAGTCTAACATCGGTAGTGGGGAAAATGCTAGTCAGTTATTAAAGATGGGAAGCAGCACATTTGGAAAGTGGTGAAATCATTGGACAAAGTCAGCATGGATTTACGAAATGTAAATCATGTCTGACGAATCTTATAGCATCTTTCGAGGATGTAACTAGAAGAGTGGATAAGGGAGAACCAGTGGATGTGTTATATCTGGACTTTCAGAAGGCTTTCGACAAGGTCCCACATAAGAGATTAGTATGCAAACTTAAAGCACACGGTATTGGGGGTTCAGTATCGATGTGGATAGAGAACTGGCTGGCAGACAGGAAGCAAAGAGTAGGAGTAAACAGGCCCTTTTCAGAATGGCAGGCATAGACTAGTGGGGTACCGCAAAACTCAGTGCTGGGACCCCAGCTATTTACAATATATATTAATGATTTGGACGAGGGAATTGAATGCAACATCTCAAAGTTTGGGGATGACATGAAGCTGGGGGGCAGTGTTAGCTGTGAGGAGGATGCTAGGAGGCGGCAAGGTGACTTGGATAGGTTGGGTGAGTGGGCAAATGCATGGCAAATGCAGCATAATGTGGATAAATGCGAGGTTATCCACTTTGGTGGCAAGAACAGGAAAGTAGACTATTATCTGGATGGTGGCCGATTAGGAAAAGGGTAGATGCAACGAGACCTGGGTGTCATGGTACATCAGTCATTGAAAGTAGGCATGCAGGTGCAGCAGGCTGTGAAGAAAGCGAATGGTATGTTAGCATTCATAGCAAAAGGATTTGAGTATAGGAGCAGGGAGGTTCTACTGCAGTTATACAGGGCCTTGGTGAGACCACACCTGGAGTATTGCGTACAGTTTTGGTCTCCTAATCTGAGGAAAGACATTCTTACCATAGAGGGAGTACAGAGAAGGGATGGGATTCCTGGGATGGCAGGACTTTCATATGAAGAAAGGCTGGATAGACTCGGCTTGTACTCGCTAGAATTAGAAGATTGAGGGGGGATCTTATAGAAATGTACAAAATTCTTAAGGGGTTGGACAGGCTAGATGCAGGAAGATTGTTCATGATGTTGGGGAAGTCCAGATCAGGGGTCACAGTTTAAGGATAAGGGGGAAGTATTTTAAGACAGAGATGAGAAAAAAAAATTACACAGAGAGTGGTGAATCTGTGGAATTCTCTGCCACAGAAAGTAGTTGAGGCCAGTTCATTGGCTATATTTAAGAGTGAGGTAGATGTGGCCCTTGTGGCTAAAGGGACCAGGGGATATGGAGAGAAGGCAGAGGTACGAGATACTGAGTTGGATGATCAGCCATGATCACATTGAATGGCGCTGCAGGCTCGAAGGGCCGAATGGCCTACTCCTGCACCTATTTTCTATGTTTCTATGTACTAATCAGCATGATCGAACAAGCCTGCAATCAGGAATATATCTACGTGCTGAATTGCCTGGTGTTGGCATGATCCGCAGGCATGTTGCAGAAAGATTGGTCAATGGGGGTGCATAAACAAAGATACGTGGAGGTGGGGTAGATAAAATGTGCCTTCCTTCTTCTTTTCCTGCAACCTATTCAGGGCGTAGGATGAAGATACAATTGGTTTTGTGGTATTTCCACAAGGTTGAATCTAATCAAGAGTAGACACAAAGTGCTGGAGTAACTCAGCAGGTCTGGTAGCATTTCTGTAGAATATGGATAGGTGATGTTTTGGGTCGGGACTCTTCTTCAGACAAAATGAGGGTCCCGACCCTAAACGTCACCTATCCATGTTCTCCAGAGATGCTGCCTGGCCTTTCCGCTTTCTGCAGAGACCGCTCCCTCCATAATTCCCTGGTCAATTCGTCCCTTTCCACCCAAACCACCCCCTCCCCTGGTACTTTCCCTTGCAACCGCAGGAAATGCTACACTTGTTGCTTTACCTCCCCCCTTGATTCCATCCAAGGACCTGAGCAGTCTTTCCAGGTGCAGCAGAGGTTCACCTGCACCTCCTCCACTCATCTATTGCATCCGCTGCTCTAGGTGTCAGCTGCTCTACATCGGTGAGACCAAACGTAGGATTGACGATCGCTTTGCCCAACACCTCCACTCGGTTCGCATTAACCTACCTGATTTCTCCTCCCCTGCTCAGCTCTCACTCAGCCTACTGTCTCCGCCTCTTCCTTTCTTCTTCCCGCCCTCCCCTCCCACACCCTCACATCGGTCTGAAGAAGGGTCTCGACCCAATACGTCACCGATGCCTCACCCGCTGAGTTTCTCCAGCATTTTTATCTACCTTCTGTTGAGTTAATCCAGCACTTTGTGTCAGTTTTTGTAAGCCAGTATCTGCAGTTCCTTATGTCTATAAGGGCGGCGCAGTGGCGCAGTGGTAGAGTTGTTACCTTACACGCCAGAGACCCAGGGATCAAGCCTGACCATGGGTGCTGTCTGTACAGAGTTTGCACAATCTCCCTGTGACCGCATGGGCTTTCTCCGGGTGCTCCGGTTTCCTCCCACATTCCAAAGACGCGCAGGTTTGAGGATTAATTGGTCTCTGTAAATTGTCCCTAGTGTGTGGATAGACTAGTGTACGGGTGATCGCTGTATCTCTTAACTAAACCACATCTCATCAAGCGTAACTGACTCTCCTCACTGGCGGAGCATGGCTTTGTGGCTGGTGTAGCAGGTGCACCCAGGACAGATAATATTCATCATCCCTCTCTCTTTACACTGTCTTCTATCAGGCAGCAGTTGTTTTCTAACTTGCATTGTTGAAGATTTGATTCCGTTTGTTCGGATAAAGTGAAGGAGTGGTGTATAATGCTCCTCAAAAAGGGCCACGCTTACCTCCACAGACTTTAGCAGTGGAGACAAAGACACGGTTGCAGAAAATACATAGCTGTGTCCTCACATTAAATATTCAGCCATGTGCCTGACGGAATATTAATCAGTTCATCAACATCCCGTAGGAAGGGCTGGCATCCCACTGGGCTCGAATCTGCAGCAGTATTTAGACAGCAGATACAAAGCATTGTTTCCTAGTTGTGCAGCAGCAGTGAGGCAGGCTGCTGGGAGATGGCAGGGCTCCCCCCAAAGCCAGTGAACACTGCCTGGTGACTGCGGATCCACAGCTTGCTTAGGAAGCAACCCAAAGCCCAAACCTTTGGATTTTATTCGCATTGATCTGCAGAATATTAATTATTCAAAGCAAAGCAGATTCAGTTGCCCACCGGTTCCTCTCGTCACTCCATGTTCCGGCAGGACCCACACCTCACAAACACCAGGCACCAAAATCACACTCGTTCCCATCACAAGGCAACAGCAAGCAGGCTGGCCCTGCACTGACCCAGACTGCAGCATGCCTTAAACATGTTTTGATTCCCTTAGTAATATTTACAGTTGCTCACATGCTCCCTGCTGCACTAGATTCCTGAATGCAGCTCTCATCCAGACATCTGAATATCTCAACCCTACAATCAGCATCCATACATGACTTAGAAATGATTATCCCTCATGAGGGTGAACCCCCAGTAACTGTCCGACCTTGATGGAATACCTGGCTGCATTCTAAAAAACCTTGCACGGACAAACTGGTTGGAGTATTTGCAGTTATCTTCAACCTTTGGTTTTGTTTAGTTTAGTTTAGAGATACAGCGTGCAAACAGGCCATTCGGCCCATCGAGTCCACACCCACCAGTGATCCCCATGCACTAGCACTGTCCTACACACTAGGGACAACTTACAATTTTTACCAAAGCCAATTAATCTACAAACCTGCCCATCATTGATCTGAAGTTCCCACCTGGTTTAAGAGGGCATCAATAATACCGATGCCCAAGAAGAGTAAAGTGACGTGCCTTAATGACTACTGACTGAAGGCAGTAACAACCCCGGTGATGATGTGCTCTGAGAGGTTGGTTGTGCCGGGTATCAACTCCTACATTAGCAAGGACCTGAACCCACTACAATTCGCCTGCAGCCACAATAGATCAACAGGAGGTACGACCCCACTGACTGTCCACTCTGCACTTCGACAATAACCACACATATAGCCTGTTGTTCATGGACTACTGCTCGGCACTCAACACCATCATGCCCTCCAAACTTATTATCTGTCTCGGAGAACTGGCTCTCTGCTCATCCCAATGCAACTCGATCCTTGAATTGGCAACAACACATACTCCTTGATAACCATTGACACGCGAGCACCTCAGAGCTGTGCACTTAGTCCCCTTCCCTACTCTCTCCCTACCCATCAATGTCATAGTTCCAATGGCATCTTTAAATTTGCTGACGGTACTGCCATTGATGGTAATGATGGGTCAGAGTGCGAGAGAGTGATTGAAAATCTGTTTGAATGGTGCCAGAACATTGATGCAATCCAAAACATCGATCTTGCATCCAAAAACAACAAGACCACTGGCACTGATTGTTTACTTCAGGAGGGGCAAGACAAGGATCCAAGTACCTGTCTTCATCGACAGGACGGCAGTAGAAAGAATGAACAGCTCTGGGGCCAGAACATTGATGCAATCACAAAGAAAGCTCATAAACACCCATACTTCTTCAGATGATTGAGGAGATTCAGAACGTCAACAAATACTCAATTGAACTTCTATCGCTGTACGATAGAGGACACACTGACTGGTTGCATCATGGCCTGCTTCGGTCTATTTCTCAAAGAATTAAAATAACTTTAAGAATGTTACATTGTTGGACAGTAAAAAAAAAGGAAATCGATTATATCCTGTAAAAAAGAAAACCTGATCTGACCCACCAGTAATTTCAACTGCACATCAGCTCTGAACACCCTTGAGCCTTGACACCCACCATCAAAGATATTGCAACCCATTTGATTAGCAATTCATCCAGCACTTTAAAGATCCACTGACACCTTAGGCATCAGATTATGGTTTACATCAACCATGCAAAGCACTCAGAGTTCTTCAGCAGCTCCTCGCAAACCCATCCCTCTCAACATCAAGTGGTGCATGAGTCAACCCTCATCACCGTTGTGTGCCCTGTGCCTACCTGTAAATGTGCTGACCATAAGGTGGAGTAGCACACTCCCCGGCGTCCGAGGATCAGTACAGGGATTGCTACAGTTCCTAGTGGCAGTTTCCCAGCACAGCCCCAGGAAACGTCAGCTGGGCCAGAGATGCCCAAATCCTGGGAATGGATAATAGAACAGCTGCATCTCCAGCCATTTGCATTTACTCCACAAACATTGAATGCTCCTTTCTCATTCTGCTGATGCAGCAAGAGATAGCTTGACATAAACTTTCCAGTTGGCATGGGCCACTGTACAGCCATAGAGACGTCAGCCCTATTTGTCCAGTGCAACCATGATATGGATTTACACGTTGACATTTGAGCCTCTAAACCTATCCTGTCCATGTACCTGTCCCAAATGTCTCTTAAATGTTTGTACCTGCTTCAACGCTTTCTCCTCCAAGGACACAAAGTGCTGGAGAAACTTAGCAGGTCAGACAGCATCCTGGAGAACATGGATAGGTGATGCTTTGGACTGAGACCCTTCTTCAGACGAAAGGTCTCAACCTGAAACATCACCTATCCATACTCCAGCTGTTTGTATCCTTTTATCTTTAAACCAGTATCTATAGTTTTTGTTTCAACACTTTCTTTGGAAGCTCATTCCATATAACCACCACCATCTGTGTGAGATGGTTGTCTCTCAGGTTTTTCCTCTCACCTTAACCTCATGCCCTCTAGTTCTTCATTCCCCAACCCTGGGAAAAGGACTGTGTACAGTATGACTCGCTCATGATTGTATACAGTTAAATAAGATCACTTCTCAGTCTCCTTTGCTCCTAGGTATAAAGTCCAGTCTGCACGACCTCTCTCTATAACTCAGTCCCTCGAGTCCTGGCACCATCCTTATAAATCTTTTCTGCACTCTAACCCGTTTAATGGCATCATTCCTATAGCAGGATGACCAAAACCGGAACACAATATTCCATGTGCATCCTCACCAACATCTTGCACAACTGTGACATAATGTCCCAACTTCCATATTCACTGGATTTGCTGTTGAAGGCCAGTGTGCCAAAACTCTTCTCACAATGTCCACCTGTGATGCTACTTATGTACTCATGGGTCCCTCTCTTCTACCCCACTCCCCAGAGCCCTGCAGTCGGACTGTGAAGGTCCTACACTGGGTCAACATCCCAAACTGCAACACCTCACACTTATCTACACCAAACTCCATTTGCTATTCCTCAGCCCACTTACCCAGCTAATCGAGATCCCGCTGCCATTCGTGCTAACCTTTTCAACTTTTATGATACACTTCTATGATACCATTTATGTAATCTTCAAACGTAATAACCATGCCATGCACATTCTCATCCAAATCGTTGCTGGAGATGACAATTAACAATGGGCCAAATAGCGACCCGGGGCATAACACTAGTCATGGATCTTCAGTCTGTAAATCATCCTTCCACCATTATCCTCTGCTTAGAGTCATAGTCATACAGTGTGGAAACAGGCCCTTCAGCACAAATTGCCACACCAACCATCTACACTAGTCCCACCTGCCTGCGTTTGGCCCATATCCCTCTAAACCTGTCCTATCCATGAACCTGTCTAATTGTTTCTTAAATATTGGAATAGTGCCTGCCTCAACTACCTCCTCAACTACCTCCTCCTTGTTCCAGACACCCTTAGTGCGAAAATGTTACCCCTCAGATTCCTATTAAATCTTTCCCCCTTCACTGTAGACCTATGTCCTCTGGTTCTCGATTGCCCTCTTTCTGCGCAAGAGACACTGTGCGTCTACCCTATCAATTCCTTTCATGAGTTTATTACACCTCTAGAAAAAACACCCCTCATCCACCTGCGTTCCAAGGGATAGAATCCCGGCCTGCCTCAAACTCTCCTGTCGTTCAGACCCTAGAGTCCTGGCACCATCCTCATAAATCTTCTTACTATCAAGCCAATTATGTATCCAATTAGCTGGGCAATCCCTGGATTCCATGCCGATTTAATCTTCTAGAGGTAACCTGTGAAACCCTATCAACTTTGCTGAAGTCCATACGTCTCCTTGCCCGGCAACCATCTACATTCTTGATTACCTCCTCAAAAAAGTCAATCAAATTTGTAAGATGCAAATCCCCATGCACAATGCTGCGCTGACTGTCCCTATTCAACCCGTCTTGCCAAATACGTGCATATATATCCCTCAGACTCGTCTCCAGTAATGTACCTACCACATAAGTTAGCTTACTGGTCTATAACATCTGTGTTTTTCTTTGCAGTCTTTCTTAAAATATAGGAACAACAATAGCCACTCTCCACATTTTTGGGATTTGCAACCGTGGGATAGCGATGAATGCCTATCTCTTCACCAAGGGTTCAGGTAATTCCTTCTCTATGTTCATGGACATTCTTGATCAGGGTCCGGAGATTTACCTTCATACTTTCTAGGATGTCAAGCAACCTCTAATGCAATGCAGACTAAACCCCAAGACATCATTAACTTTTTTTGAGTTTGGCAAGTCATTATGCCTTTCTCCATCTTAAAAACAGAGCAGAAATATTAATTTAAGTACTTGCCTATCTCCTACAGTTTCCAGCACAGATGGCCATTGATCTTTGAGGGTCCTCATTCTCCCCCCAATATTTTTTCCCCTTAATAAACCATATGAAATCTCTGGATTCTCCTAAATTTTGTCTGGAAAAAAGATCTCATGCCCCCTTTTTGCCCTCCTGTTTTCCTTCTTTAATGTGGTCTTCCATCCTTTATACTCTTCCATGAGATCATTTGATCCCAGCTGCCTATTCCTGACTCATGGCTCCTACTTTTTTCTAGCATAGCATCAATTAAAAATCTTTTGTTATCCAGGGTTCCTTACTTCCAAAGCCTTTGCCCTTCACTGACAGGAACATGCAAAACATGAACACTTGCTATTTCAGTTTAAAAACTTCCCACTTGCCGGATGTATCCCTTTGCTTGCAAACAATTTTTACGGCAATCATTAAGAGGATCCCGTCAATAAAGCTCCAGCCCTAGTCTTCCCTCACCGTGGAATATAACTTATGGGCCAGGTCTGTTCTTGTTTATAACTATTTTAGAATGATTAGAAACTATGGTCACTGGTTCCAAAATTTGTTCTCCCACTCACACCTCAGTCTCTTGCCCTGCTCTATTTCCCAAGAGTATGTCACGCTTCATCCTCTTGCATGTAGGGTTCTTTATCTATTGCGTGAGAAAACTTTCCTGAACACACTCAACAAATTCCACCCATCTAAGCCCTCAAAAATATGGCTGTCCCCAGTCCATATTAGGACAGTTAAAATCTTTTACTATGATCACTATTATTCTTGCAGCTATTCATGATATCCCTGCATATTTGTTCCTTTAATTCCCGTTTGACGGTAAATAAATCTCGAGCAATCATGATAATCTCCTTCTTATTTTGCAGCTCCAACACATAAAGCTTCACTGGGATGATCGCTCAGTGGATAAATGGGATAAAAATCCCACAACACACTGGTAGATGAGCAGAACATTGCCCAAGGGTCTTACACTTAATTACATTTCTTGAGAGGAAATGAAAATTCAAATAAAAGAAATGCCACCTTTTTCTGCTACTTATTGAACAAACCTCCAGCTCAAAGAAAATGAAAAACCTGCAAACCCCAAACACAGATCATGGGGATGACGGGTTTGAGGAAGTGGTTGGGTGATTAAATGGGAAGTGAAGGGGGTGGGTGGGGGGGGGGGTGGTAGGGGGCAAGTGATGGTAGAACTTTTGAACTTTACCGAGAATGGCAACTGTTGGGATCTGCAGCTAACTGCCTAGAGAATGATCCCAGGAATATTTGGGTTAACATATGATGAGCCTTTGAAGGCATTGGGCTTGTACTCGCTGCAATTTTAGAAAGGACGAGGGAGGGACCTCATTGAAACTTACTGAATAGTGACAGGACCCGACAGAATGTGGGACGAGAAAGTTTCCACTAGTGGGAGTCTAGGACCAGAGGCCATATACCTCAGAATAAAAGGACATACCTTTAGCGAGATGATGAGGAACTACTTTAGCCAGAGAGTGGCATATCTGTGGAATTCATTGCCCCAAAAGACTGTGGAGAGCAATGGATATTTTTAAAGCAGATATTGATTTAGTAAGGGTAATCAGTTCTTGATTAGTAAGGGTTGTCAGGGGTTATAGGGAGAAGGCAGGAGATGAGCAATGGTAAAAAGACAGATCAGCCATGATTAAATGGCTGAGTGACTTGATGGGCCGAATGGCCTCATTTTGCTCCTCCAACTTATGAATGCTGGTTGGGTTTGGACCAGGCATAATATGTACTCATCCACATCCCCCCCTTCCCATAAAGGGTCTGTCCCACATAGGCGATATTTTAGGTGACTGCTGGTGACTGCCACAGTGGTAGCGGGACGCCGAAATGGACCCACCCTACGACAATGTCAAGCTATGAAAGCTACGTCAACCGGAACATGGCAACACAATTCCTCGCGACTTGGGACGTACCTATGACCCACACTACAGACAACCACGACGACACCTAAGACAACCTCGACCACACGGGGACATGGACGAGGGTCAACCTACCTCACACCGCAACAAGTAACGACAAGATATCACCCTGTCGGCGACAAATAAAGACAACCAAGAAAAGAAGAAGACAAACAAACTGTCGACAGTTGAAGTAGGATGACCTATAACCAGAAATATAACCCAGCATATAAGAATTACAGCACAAAAAAAAAACAGAAAACAAGAAAGCCCTCTTCGGGCCCTTTCCAGTCCAGTAGCCAATCACATATCGTTGTTGGTAATTCCCCCTCGAAGTCCATCTTACCTGCACTCAGGAACACCATACCCCTCCATTTCCCCTTCACGTCCCATTTTCTATCACTTTACTTTTTAAATGTTAAATCGCATCCTTGCACTCCACCACTTCTGCTGGAAGTCATTCCTCATGCAGCCACCAACATATAAAGACCAAAATGAGTAAAGAAGTATCCCCCTAGTTACCCGTAAGAAGTATGTCCCTTAATCTCACATGTCATGCCCTTTGTTAGGACGATCTTCCCTACCCTCAATGGGAAAAGCTACTTATTAGGAAAAGGGGAGAGATGGCTAGACCCTGGGTGTCATGGTACACAGTCTCTAGGCATGCAGGTGCAGCAGGCGTGAAAAAAGAGAAATGGTATGTTAGTTTTTTAGGCAAAAGGTTTGAGTACAGGAGCAGAGGTTTATTCAGTTGTACAGTGTCTTGGTGAGACCCACCTGGGTTTTTTTGAGTATTGGTACGGTTTGTCTCCAAATCTGATGAAGGACATTATTGCCATATGCAGGCTTGACCTTATTGGTATCCTTCTTGATTTGTGTCCTTATGGAAGAAAGAATGGATAGACGTAGGCTTAATCTCTATTGGAATCTTAGGATTGAGATGGGATCTTATAGAACTATACAATGAATTCTTCAGGGGTTGGACAGGCTAGATGCAGAAGTTGTTCCGATGTTGCACGGGAAGTCCAGGACAGGGTCACAAAGGGAAAGGGGAAATTCTTTAAGGACCGAGTCCGAGAAAGACCAAACCACACAGAGAGTGGTGAGTCATCCTGGAAGACATCTCCTGCCACAGAGGGTCGTGTGGCCGTTCATCCATGGCTATATAAGTGTGAGTTGATGTGGGCCTTGTGGCCTAAGATCAGAAGGGTTATGGAGAAAGGCCAGGTAAAGGGATATGAGTTTCTGCGTCTTATTGATGGCGGTGCAGGGCTCATGGGCTTGAATGGCTTCCTGCACCCTAATTTCTATGTTTCTATGTTTCATCATTTTATAAAGACCTCAATCAAGTCCCCCTTAACCTTCTGCGCTGCCAAAGAATACCCTAACTTGTTCAACCTTTCTCTGTAAAATAGTTGCTGGAACCCAGGCAACATGTTTTCTTTTTAGGGGTTTTTTGAATCTCCTCTGTACGCTCTCTATTTTGTTGACATCCTTCCTATAACTTGGCGACCAAAATTGTACACCATACTCCCAAGAATTTGGTCTTACCAATGCCTTGTAACAATTTTAACATTACTTCCCTACTCCTATATTCAATGCTCTGATTTATAAAGGCCAGCACACAAAAGGCTTTCTTTTACCACCCTATATGACGTAGGTAGTCACCAATGGAAATTCACACGTAGGGTCATGACCGGCGACAACCAACGTCACTGCATCATCCTGGCAAAACCTACAACAGCACCTACGACTGGAGAAGACGGCATGCAATGTCAAGCCCACTGTCATCAAAAGGTTTTGATTTTGAACATTTCAAAATCCAGCGGCAACAAGAAAAAAGTTATGACACTTGAGGAGGACAAACTCATGACATACAGGCATCACCCCGCGAACCATTGTGGCAACAGCCTATTTACCGGCTGTCGCAAACAAAATTGCCTATGTGGGACAGGCCCTTTAACAGTTACATAGCGGCAATATGTGTGTTAAACCATTTATTGCATGCACGCATCATGAATTAATGTTAAAGTTACGTAGATGAGTTAGTCTGGTGCCAGACAAACACATTAGACAACAGGAGAGTCTGAGCATATTCCATTTGACATTCAACATACACGTCATCAAC
The DNA here is from genome assembly GCA_035221665.1 of Okamejei kenojei. Lineage (NCBI taxonomy): Eukaryota > Metazoa > Chordata > Chondrichthyes > Rajiformes > Rajidae > Okamejei > Okamejei kenojei. Next base: position 26,688,190 of record CM069140.1, on the reverse strand, counting down.
TCCATCAATAGCTGCGGTCAACAATATGCAGAAATCCATCCTTAACCAACCAAATATATATTTGCAAGAAAAATGTACAGAGTTAACTGGCATTAGGTGGAGGTACCTGGATAGACCTGGTGATAGGCCTGGATAGAGTGAATGGGGAATTGTTTCCACTAGTGGGGAGAGTCTAGGACCAGAGGGAATAAGCTCCAAATAAAAGGACGTACCTTCAGAAAGATGTGAATAGATTTTCTTTAGTGAGAGGGTGATGAATCAGTGGAATGCATTGCCACGGCAGGCTGTGGAGGCCAGGTCAGTGGATATTTTTTAAGGTGGAAATTGACAGATTCTTGATTTCGTTCGGGTGTCAGGGGTTATGAGGAGAAGGCAGGAGAATGGGATTGAGAGGGAAAAGATAGACTTGCTGGGCCCGAATGGAACTAATTCTGCTCTCTATGAATTATGAATTTATGAACCCCAGTGATAGCAATAGTTACACAAGTGTAATTGTGAGGCAAGGTTGAGGTATGGGATTTATTGTTAAAGCACCGGCACTTGAACGCAAACCCTGAACTCTGGGAGCTGGGGGCAGGGGAGGGAAGAAAATTCCGAAAGGAAAACCTTTCAAGGCCATCTCCAAAGATGTTTCTGGGTCAAATCAATAAATAGGGAGCTGTGTTAACGCCAGGACTGGGGTACGTCAGCTTGTTACAAACACACACATCAATGTACACACCTACTAAATCGAGAGTAATAAATACCTGCATTGACGATTCACTTCAGTGAATGCAGCAAAGCAGGATGGCCATTTAATGGCTATCCTAGTGGACTACATCTACACATAAAGCCACAAGTCTCACCTGTAACTTATGAAGTGCAACAGCCATGGTCTTCCCATGAACTGCAGGCCAGGAAAACACACGCCATGGAGTGCGATTGCAAGATAAATTTCTCAGCCTTTTGTAACAGGGATACGAGCTTCCTCGAAATAGTTTTTGCACTCCAATTCTTTCGCAGCACAGTTAACATTCATTGTTCCCTTATGAAAGGGAAATGGATTATCACATGGCTGTTCTGCTCATAAACATGCCCTGGCTTTGCTTGAGGTGGCATGGGCAAAGGTGCAGAAAATAAATATGAAACAAAAGTCAACACATTGTTTAGTCAGTAAGATGACAAATTGGAGGGGGAGAGGCAGTGGATGTATGGGTGGGGGAAGGGGAGGTGGGGAGGAGGAGAGTCTGTGGGTGAGTTTGTGGGTGAGGGTTGGGGGGTATGAGAGTCAGTGGGCAACGTGAGTCAGGGGTAGGGGGATGAGTCAATGGGTGAGGGGTGGAGGAAAGTCAGGGCTGAGGGGTTGGGGGGAGGAAAAGTCAGTGGAGTGAGGGGTGGGGGGGAGAGTCTTGTGGGTGAGGGGTTGGGGGGGAGAGCTCGGTGGGTGATGGGTGGGAGCATGGCCAGAGTCACAGGGGGTGAGGGGGGAGGTGTGGATAAATGGGAAGAGGAGGGAAGAGACTGTAGGGGAAGGGGGTGTGAGCGAGGTGGATAAGATGCTTTGATATTTCTGTGTGCTCCTACATAAAAGTCGGGCATAGAATACTAAAGCTAGTAGGGTAGCGCTGCAACTTTGCAAAATACCGGTTTAGTCCACTGATGCGAGTATGGTGTATATAATTGGAGTTGGTTACTACACTGCAGCAAGGATGCGATGGCCATGGACAGAGTGCAGAGTGGGATTCACCGGGATGATGCACGGATTGGAGGACTTGAGTTATGGGGAGAGACTGGATTGGGTGGGCTTATTTTCCTTGAGCAAAGGGTGACCTGGCTAAAGGTGTGAGAGATTTAAATAAGGCATAAGATACGATAGATTGTCAAAGTGGAATCACAAGAGACTGCAGTTGCTGGAATCTGGAGCCGTGGATAATCAGCTGGAGAAACAATGCCATTTCGTTTGGATCATGACTGTTCATCTGCACTGAAAAAACTAGAGGGGTGATGGCCTGCAGAAGGAGGTGGGGATGGGGGAAGAGGTGGGACAAGAGCTGGCAAGCTGTAGATGTATCCATTTGGGATGGGACTGAATGGATAGATGAAGCCAAATGGTGGAGGGAAGGGTCCGGGGACAGAAACAGAGGGGCTGGGGACGGTGACGTTTGTGGAGGCAATAAGGGTGCAATGGTTGTTTTTATCCACATCGTATGTACCAGTACAGTGTAATTATGTGCCACAACCCACAAGTGACATTTTCGGATGCGTTTACAAAAAACATTTTCAAGTCCAAGTCCGTGACACCTGATTGGATGTACTGGGAAAGATAGGGAAGGAAGATAAAGCATGGACCCAAATAAAGGAGGGTATTTAGTCGAAGTGAAGAGTGACCCAGTGGAGGAGTGTGTGGATGATAGACAAATGGAGTGGATGGCGGGGGGGGGGGGGGGGGGGGGCCGGGAATTACAATTGGGTGGGGCTGGAAGAAGAAAGTGAATGAGAAAGGTGTGGGAATCTGACTGGATACATGCAAGGAGACAGCGTGCACCAGCGGGGGAACAGGTTACCTGAAATTGGAAAATTTAACATTCATACAGTTGGGCAGGAACAAACTACCCCGACAGAATATGAGGTACAAGGCGCTCGAGAAACTTGACCCGAAACGTTCGCCCATCTCAGAGATGTGCCTGTTCCCTCTGAGGATATACCTGCTTTTTGTGTTTATCTTCAGAATATGAGGTATTCTTCTCTAGTTTGCACTTGGCTAATTCCTTGCAGGAAAGGAGGCCGAGGATGATGGTCCGTGTGGAAAGGGAAAGCGGAATTAATTAGCTAGCAACTAGAGGGTTTAAGGCGCATGGCGGACAGTACACAGGTGCTCCGCCCAAAGTAGTCCCCAGTCTGCATTTGGTTCTCACCTGTGTGGTACAATGCAGAGAAGGCCAACTTCAAGAGCCAATTCATGCATATAGACCTACTTTGGAGATGTACATGGGACATTTTTTGCCTCACCTGGATAGTGGTGAGAAGGAGATGTTGGAGGAAGGTGTACACATGGGGTGGGGAAAAGTCCTGAGGAGGGAAAGGATGGGTGAGGAAGGATGGAGGTGGAACCAGAGTCATGGAGAGCGTGTCTCTGTAGAAAGTAGAAAGTAGAAAGAGGTTGGGAGGGGAGGATGTGACTTTGGTGGGATCCGTTGTCGGTAGCGGAAATGTCGCAAATATTAATCGTGACGTCAGTGTTTTTTTCCAGCTTGTAGGAGTATGAAAAACATGGGAATAGGTAGTCTAAGGTGGATAGGAAAGGAGTTTTAAAAGTGGTTTGAGGAGAATGTTTTTTTTCCAATGAGTACATTTGATTATCTGGACCTCGCTGGCAAGGGAGATTGTTGATACAATGACTCCATTTAAGAGACATTCAAAAAGACCTTTAACTAGGCGGGGCGTAAGGAAACAGACCTAAAATGGAAAATAGGATTGGGGTCGGACGAGGGAAAGGTTGCATTGGTTGAAATGGTTGGCATTGGAAATGGGGAGAGGGTGTGGAGGAGGGTGAGGGGTTGGTGGAGAGGTTGGGGAGGTACCGGCAGAGGCGGTTAACAGAATAGGAGGCAGCTAAATCCATCACTAGTGGATGGATATGGCACTCAAAGACCCTTCTGGCCGACTTCCTGATGGATGTTGTCCTCTCCAAACAGGAAGAGCGAGCGGTTGGCGTCAGGCAGTTATGCCGCACGGGGATGGGGTTGTAGAGAAGCCATGGTGCTTTGTGCTCGCTGTGCTCGGGTCCTCGTTTGAATCCGGCCCGGGACCCTGCGCTGCTGCTGCAGCCGGCACCGCTGCCGCTGCTCCCGCTGCTGCCGCCGCCGCTGCCGCTGCGCCTGGGTTTTTTTTTTCTCCCCGTCCACCGGTCCACCTGGTGCCGGCTCCTTCCTGCTCCGAGCGGCATCGACAGATAGGCCGCCACTCTTCCCCCAACGAGCCATCCTGTGGGGGAAAGACAGAGAGCCGCTGTGAGACAGGGGGGGGAGGGTGGGGGGGTGTGGGGGGGAGCCCTTCAGTGCTGTTGCATGCTGCAGAGGGGGGGCAGATGTGGGGGTGATCTGCCAAACCCACCCCACCCAATGGGGAAAGAGGGGGGGGAGTGAATGAGGAGAGGGGGATGGGATGGGGAGAGCGAGGGTAGGTTGAGGGGAATGGTGAGCGGCTGAGAAGGGGAGGGGGGGTAGGAAAAGGGAGGGGTGGGGAGAAGAGTTTGAGGGAGCGGGGTGGAGGGAAGGATGGGAAGTGGGGAATGGTATCTGGGGGATAGGGGTAGGGGATGGGGCGATCGATTTGGTGATGGGAAGGAGCGGGATTGGATGGGGAGGAGAGTGGGACGGGGCAGGAAGGCTGGGGAGTGAGGGATTGGGAGGGATGAAAGATGAGGGGGATGAGGGATTGCTAGTGGGGGAGAGAGATGGGGTTGAAGCGAGGGATGGTGAGAGAGGGACTGGAGGGATAGGGAAGGAGGAGGGAGGGATGGTGAATCAGGCTGGTAGGTAGGGATGGGATGTTAGGGAGGAATGGATCGCCAGCAAGTGCGGGGTCGGAGGGATGGCTGGGAGAGATGGGCGTGTGTGTTAGGGGGGATGGGGAAGGAGTTGAAGGCGTGAGGAACGGTGGAAGGGGGGGACGGGGTAGAGGGGTAGAGCGAAGGGAGAAGGTATGTGGAGAGTTGAAGGGGGGAATGGGCAAATGATGGTGAAGAGATTGGATGGAGGGGAGTGATGGCGGAGGGGAGAGAGGGAGGGATGGAGGGGGAGATGGAGTGATGGAATAGGGTATGATGAGGGGGATGGTGATGGGAGAGGGGATGAACGAGGCAGAGGGGAGGGGATGGGAATGAGACAGGAGGGATGCGAAGGGGAGGTTAGGGTTGGAATTGGGAGAGAGTTGAGGATTGGGGACCAGAGTTAGGCAGGTAGGCCTAGGTGGGTGGGAGGAATGGAGGGAAGGGGGTGGGATTGTTCAGGTGGAGGCATGGGAATCGGTGGGAGTATGGGATTGAGTGCAGTAGGGAGCGATGGCGTGAGGGAATGTGTATGGGCAAGATTGACAGGTAGGGAGTTTGGGAAGGACAGAGGAAATGTGATGGGGAACATGGAGGGGGATGGGTTAGGGAGAGAGGAATTTTAAAAAGAATGAGGAAGGAGGGAGAGGGAGGGATGGGGGGGGACAGGGGTTATTGGAGGAGAGGATTAGGGGTTGGGGGTAAGTAAGGAAGCATGGGGAAGAGAAGAACAGAAAGGATTTGAGGGAGGAAGGCAGGATGGGGAGGGGGCAGGGGTTACAGGAGTGACTGAGGAGAGAGGAAAGGGGGTGTGTGTGTGAGGAGGGGGGATGAGGGGAAATGGGAAAGGGGAAGTGAGGGAGAGGTGTGAGGGGAGGGATGGCGACTGGGGTGTGTGGAATTGAGGGTAAGGAGGGTGAGATTGGTAGGGAGGCAGAAGCATGGGGAGATGTAGGTGTGGCGGTAGGGAGGGATGGGTTGAGGGGGAGATGTGGAGAAAAGGGTGGGAGAGTCTGGGATGGGGGTGTGTAGGAGGGAAGCTGGGGCAGGAGGCGAGAGGTTGGAGCAAGGGAGGGTTTGAGGGCAGGAGGTGAGGACGAGCAGGGGGGTGGGAAATGAGGCATAAGGAATGGGGAAGGAGGAAAGTGAGGGGGGGGGGGAAAATGCGAGAACATCAAAAGAAAATGAGACGAGCCAACCATATCGTACAATAAAAAAAAAATCAAAATGTTACCCCAAATCATGCATATGACAAACATATGGAGTTAATAAGTGAATCCAGGCTGTACCCCGATTAAATTACAATGGAGAATTGACTTAAACGAACTTGATGGAGATTAAAAATCCGATGTATGTACATAAAATTAACATACCAATTATATTCAAAAGCTAAAATAACAACAAACCAAACAACCGTCTATGTTCTAAAAAAATGTTCATAAATGGAGATGGTTGAAGCATGAGAAGAATGGGTGTGGGTTGGGAGTTAGAGGAATGGGTTGGGCAAGCAGGAGAGATGGATTGGAATGTGGGTGATGGGGGGAGGTGGGAGGTGGAAGGGATGGGGAGAGACAAGGAGTGACAGATTGGAGGGTTGGGGAGGTAGGGAGGCTGGATGGGGAGCGCGGTGGGCAAAGGGGGTGCGAGGATGGTGGGAGATGAGAGCAGGAGGAAGAGAGAGAATGAGGAAGGAGAGAGGGATTTGAAGGGAGGAAGGGAGGGAGGTGGGGAGAGTGAGATGACGAGGAGTGGGCTAGGGATGGGGGTACGAGGGGGGGGGGGGTTGGGGGGGTGAAGAGGTATGAGGACGTGAGGGATAGTGAGGGGAGGGCGGAGGTGAGAAGAAGGAGTGAAAGGATGGGGTGTGAGTGGAGGGAGGGTGGAGGGGGAAAGGGAGGAGAGGTGTGAGGGGGGGTAAGGGATGGGGAGGCAGGGAGGGGTGGGGAGGGAAAGGTGTGGGGAGTGAAGGATGGGTGTGGAGGGAGGGAGGAATGGGGAGGTGAGGGAATGGGGCTGTATAGAGAGGGAGGGAGGGAGGGAGGGAGGGGGCGTAAGGCAGGGTTGGTTGTGAGGAAGGAGGGATGGTGAGGTGAATATGAGGGGTGGGGAGGAGGAAGGAGAGGTGTAGAGAGGGATAGGGGCTGGGGAATAGTGGTGGAGGGGGTGGGGACGGGATTGTGGGTGAGGAGAGAGGAGGAGGGAGAGGTGTGGGAGGGGGTAAGGCGTTGGGAGTGTGAGTGAGGGGTGGGTTAGGGTAAGGGGTGGGTGGAGTAAGTGAGGGGTGGGGAGGGGGTAAGGGAGGTTGGGGGTGAGTGAGGGGTGGGGAGGGGGGTAAGGGTCGGATTGTGAGTGAGGGGTGTGAGGGGGGGTAGGGGGGTGGGGTGAGTGAGGGGTGGGAGTGGGTAAGGGGTCGGAGTGAGTGGGGGTGGGGGGGAAGTGAGGAATGGGGAGGTGGGGGATGGGGATGGAGAGAGGGAGGGAGGGTTGTGGTGCAAGCAGGGATGATGGGAAGTGAAGGGGTGGGGTGGGGGTGAGTGAGGGGTGGGGGGGGGGTAAGGGGTGGGGAGGTGGAAGTGAGGGTGGGGAGTGAGTGAGGGGTGGGGAGTGAAGTGAGGGCGTGGTGAGTGAGTGAGGGGTGGGCAGGGGTGAGGGGGTGCGGCAGGGGGTAAGGGGTGGGGAGGGGGGTGAGGGGTGGGGAAGTGGAGTGAGGGGTGGGGAGGGGGTACGGGGTGGGGAGGAGAGTGCGGGGTTGGGGAGGGGGTAAGGGTGTGGGGACGGGGGTGAAGGGTGTGGGGAGGGTGTGAGGGGTGGGGAGGGGGTGAGGGGTGGGGAGGGGGTGAGGGGTGGAGGGGGTGAGGGGTGGGGAGGGGTGAGGGGGTGGAGGGGGTAATGGGGTTGTGGGGGAGGGGGTGGAGGTGGTTCGAAATGTGATGGATGGGGGGGAGCGCGATGATTGGGGTATGAGTGCGGGTGATGGGATGGCGGGGGCGACAGACGGGCGGTGGGAAGGGAAGGGGGTAGGCGAGGGGCGGCAGGGAGGGAGGGGTGAGGGATGGGTTGAGAGGGAGCTGTTCCCTGCCCGAGTTCGCCGCACTCCATCCTCGCTCACTCCTCACACCCTCGCTCGCCGGCCGGGCTCCGGGGCTCAGGGGGACGGGCGACAGCGGCGGCAGGGCCAGGGCAGGGCAAGGGTCTGACGCTTCCACTGCTGCCCCAGCACCGGGAACCTCATCCATGGGCAGAACCGTCGCTCTGCTGCCGACGGCAGGGGAGCAGGGAGCCGGGACCCCATGTCGCTCTCCGGGGGTCTGTCCTTCACCTGCACCGGGAAGGGCAGCGCCGGTTGGCACCGCTCCGGGGTGGGTGCGTGACTGTGCGGCGGCTACAAGCGGAATCCCAGCCTCCCATCCTAGGGAAAAAACCCTCCCCTCACCGGTGACCATGCAATTCAGTAACAGGGTGTCTATGCAATGCAGACGATTTGGGGTTTTATTGTTCTCTGCAAATAGGAGGATGAGGAAAAGAAATGGACCAACGGTTATTTCAATTACATCATCACACACACACACACGTAAAAATGCAGCGTCAGCGCGGCACACACATGCTTACTCTGCGGCCACGCGGAAGGATCGACCCGCGGACTGTCTGGGCGCCCGGGGGGCGCCGGCTCCGCTCGCCTGGGTGACCGGGCGGACCACGAGGTCGCAGCCCAGGCGCCCTGTGCCCGGGGCAGCGTGAATACTTACTATCTCATGCGCTGTGGGACATGTGGCGAACGGCGCGGCCCCTCCACCAGGCCCGACCCATTACACCTTGCCACCTGATCGCTCGCAGCGGCAGCAGCAGCAGCAGCAGTCCCACGCCCGTCCTGCATCTCCCGGAACACAGCTGACACACACACACAGCCGCGCTCCGATTTATAACTAAGCATCGAAATCGTTATGTAACTTCTCTTCGATTCCACCATCGCAGACATTCGGTTAGATACCGCACTTCCACCGATCTAAATTTCCATGTTAAAATTACAAAGTCCGTCTCGTATCCGATTGATAGCTCCGTGCACATACAACTCCGTTAGATTTATGTATCGCGGATCGTCTGTTGCTCGTGACTGACATTCCACTCCTTATTTACTTCTCTACATATAATTATGCGTCCGGGCTCTCAATGAGAACCAACCCCCTGAATTGGCGGACTAGGAATATTTTTAAAAAGCAGAAACTACTCGAAGCACTCAACAGGTTGGGGGAAACATCCGTGGAAAGAGACACGATGGATATGCCCGACCTGTGAGGTATTTCAGTTTTTAATCTCAGATTCCATCCAGCAGTGACGCTGCACAATAACATTTCGGATTCTTTTTATTTTCAATGCTTATCTTTCCTGAGACAAAATGCGTAGAAAGAACGGCAGATGTGGTTTCAAACTGAAGATAGGACACAAAATGCTGGAGTAAACTCCGCGGGACAGGCAGCATCTCTGGAGGAGAAGGAAGGGGCGACGTTTCGGGTCGACCTGAAATGTCACATTTTTTTCCTTCTCTCAGCGATGCTGCCGTCCCCGTGGTTAACCCGCATTTTGGACATGCCAACAAGACCCGCCCCCATCTAAGCTAGTCCATTTTGTACGTTAGGCATATATCCTAACATTTTCTATCCCCTCCACGTTTATGGTCCTGCTCAACTACTCTTGGAGTCACATATCTACCACCCTCTCTGAATGAAACCTTGTTGCTTTTACTCTTAAATCGTTATCCTTTGGACAAAAAAACTGCTTTTGAACTTTTATTTACAAGCCTTGTGATATAAAGCAAAGGACAGTCAACCCTATCCCTCATTTAAATTCCAATCCCCATCTCCCATAACAAACACAACAATTATAAATTCACAACCCAAACATAATATAACATAAAAACCCTTAACTTCACTCATCACCACAAAAATCCTTAACACCCAAACCACCACAACCACAAACCAACCCCCATCAATTAAATCAACACCCACTCTCCTTCAAAATAACCCACTTACAACCACCAC